>CM069445.1:12820049-13557113 GCA_035610835.1 Ophiura sarsii
CTTTTTATTATTCAAGCTTAACGAGATAGTTTCAGGAACGTTTTATTTTAACCTTTCTATTTACAATAGCCATTTTTTTCAAATATTTTGTTATTCAATTTGAACAAGATGGCTTCAGAAACGTTTTCTGGACCTTTTTATTGTTAAAAATAGACATTTTTTGCGCGTATTAGTTTCACAGATTATTTAATATTCAAGCTTAACAAGATAGCTTCAGAAAGGTTTTTCTAAACCTTTATTTTTACAATAGCCAATTTTTTCGCGCTCCGCGGGAATTATTTTTTATTTTGTGTTATTCAATTTCAACAAGATGGCTTCATAAACGTTTTCTGACACTTTTTAGTGTTAAAATAGACATTTTTTGCGCGCTACGCGCATATTAGTTTCACTGATTATTTATTATTCAAGCTTAACGAGATGGCTTCAAGAACGTTTTTCTAAACCTTTATTTTTACATATAGCAAATGTTTGCGCGCTCCGCGCCAATTATTTTTATACTACTTTGTTATTCAATTGGAACAAGATCGCTTTAAGAAACGTTTTCTGGACCATTTTAGTGTTAAAATAGACATTTTTGGCGCGCTACGCGCAAATTAGTTTCATATTATCAGTCAAACTTAACAGCATGGCTTCAGGAACGGTTTGTTAAACTCCCGGTTAAACCTTTCTTTTGACACAATAGCCAATATTCCAAAATATCCAATCGAAGCCAATCCAATCCAAGGGGCACATCCCCCTCAGACTCATTACTGCGGATAGCGGTGCAAACCAATGAAATTTATCATTAAGCCCCCCGGGTAAAAAAATCCTGCGCACGCCTATGATCATGCATAGTTTCAAAGGGGTGCGGGTACCAAGTGTGCGTTGCACATTGCCACAGCCTATGTCAAAATATTACAGTCAAGAGTTGAGAAAAACTAGAGCTATGTTGGAAATGTGTAAATGAAATCAATTTTCAACAAATGTGATAAAATGCGAAATGGGCTCACTGCACTTCCTAGCAAGTGTGCATCAAAAAACTGAAGGTACGTCTACATTGGTTTGGTTGATATATACCTATCGGCATGGGTTTTTTTTAAGTTCAATGTTTTTTATGTGGGAGCAGCAGCTTCATTTCGCTTCATTTCGCATTTTATCACTTTTGAAAATTGATAAAATGCGAAACGGACTCACTGCACTTCCTAGCACATGTGTATCAAAAAAAACCTGAAGGTAGGCCTATACATCTACATTGGTTGGGTTGAGAGAAACCCATCGGCATGGTGGTTTTTTTCAAGTTCAATGTTTTTATGTGGGTGCAAGAGCTTCATTTGGCTTCATTTCGCATATTATCATTTTTGAAAATTGATAAAATGCGAAACGGGCTCACTGCACTTCCTGGCAATTGAGCAGTTTTGTGTCAATTTCTTGATTCAGCCTATTTCGCTTGGTTTCGCTTTATTTCGTTTCGTTTCATAAGCCTTTATAACTTGAGCGAACAAGTTATAACTTGAGCCAACAAGTTATGACTTGAGCCAACAAGTTATGACTTGAGCCAACAAGTTATGACTTGAGCCAACAAGTTATGACTTGAGCCAACAAGTTATGACTTGAGCCAACAAGTTATGACTTGAGCCAACAAGTTATGACTTGAGCCAACAAGTTATGACTTGAGCCAACAAGTTATGACTTGAGCCAACAAGTTATGACTTGAGCCAACAAGTTATAACTTGAGCCAACAAGTTACCTAACTTGAGCGAACAAGTTACCTAACTTGAGCGAACAAGTTACCTAACTTGAGCGAACAAGTTACCTAACTTGAGCGAACAAGTTACCTAACTTGAGCGAACAAGTTACCTAACTTGAGCGAACAAGTTACCTAACTGGAGCGAACAAGTTACCTAACTGGAGCGAACAAGTTACCTAACTGGAGCGAACAAGTTACATAACTTGAGCGAACAAGTTACATAACTTGAGCGAACAAGTTACATAACTTGAGCGAACAAGTTTACCTAACTTAAGGGAACAAGTTAGCTAACTTGAGCGAACAAGTTAGCTAACTTGAGCGAACAAGTTACAAGTCAATGTAGGTGACAAAATATTTGTCAATGTCCCAAATTTATTCATTTTACTCTGTCCCTTCCGGGGCTTCGTAAAAACAATAGTATTAACAATGAACAAACAATTGAATGAACAGCTCAGTGCCTCTTTAAAATCCTTGATCTAGGCAGAAAATGCAACAGCGCCATCACTTTATGATGATGACGGAGAAAAAAGGTCGTTCACATCGTTTTTCTGCTATCGGTCTGAATAGACTTAATTGAAGTTCACACGGAATTGTTAGAAAAATTCCCAACAAATTGTGCGGTTTTTAAAGTTTTGATAAAACATATGCTGGGCGGTTTTCACAAGCCTGAAATATGTGATACTTCACGTTTCATTATTTATTTTATGTATTTGAATTCATTTTCTCCCTTTACATTGTTTGTGTTTGACAGACTTGATGCAAGTCTATTTGCATTCCGACGTTCCCGACCTTTTTTTAGCCGGCATCATCAAACAAACAAACCCGTGATCGAAGTCAAAAACCCGCACTGAAGTCGACATGAGTTACTTGTGATAAATTGCGTCATCTATTATTTATTTTAAAGCATCTTAAACGTCGGACGGAGAGTGTTTACGTGTTTCTGATAGTCCTTATACTATAGTATTTTAATTGGTAAGTCAGAAGAAAAAATTATGTGCTGCAAAATCTGTTTCAAACTCTGCAGTCAAACTCAAAGTAATATTTTATTTAATAAGCTTAGCCGCCTTAGCCTTGGTAGGCATGTAAATGACAATCAATGACATACGATTTTGAAAATAAAAGTATCTCTTTGAAAATGGAATACATGGAAACACTAAGTACTTTTCTATAAAAAATGATGGTTCAACCATTACCATGCCATGATGTTTGCAGGCTGACTAATCACAAAGTTATAGACTAGTTAGTAGTTGTTGCATTTTTGATGATTTTTTTGTTACTTGCACAGTAAATATGTATATAACACGATGGCTGCGTCCTTGTTTGAACAACACGCGCGCATCCACACACAGTTCGACCAGAGAGATGTTATTACTAATTACACCTCCCTGGTTCGACTATCTTCAGTTACTGAAGTTTGAACTTTACTAGAAGAAGAAGAACCAAACAAAAGTAGTTTGCCTCATTACATGTATTTATTGTATAGGTGGCCCCGGTAATCCGGGTGCTTTGTGCCTTTTGTTATTGTTTTGTACAGTTTGCCGTTGACCACGTCATAAGACATTTTAACAACTCGTATTTTACGCTCTGTTCATCCATGCAGTAGATCGACCGAAGCAATCGCGTCACGGCGTGTAAGAGACCTTTGTTTACCTCTTTTGTGACGTAGTCAATGGCGCGTGACGACAGTCCGTTGCGACCTATTAGGCTAATGAAAGTGAATTGTTAGTTTCCCGTTACCCAACCGACTCACATTTTGGTCCCCGCGTGAATATTTCATTATTTGGTAAATATTTCATTATTTGTTTGTTTAGAAAAAATAAGCGAAGTTTGACTACAATTTTATCGTATTTCATCAATAAATAAGTACAAATACGATGTAAATCGAATACTCGACATACCAACCCGTCCATATGACAATTTTTTTTTCATTTTTAGCGATTTCGAGGCACTTTTCGAAGCCGTACAACTTGTACAGCAGGCCTATACACCACAAAGAAATTTAATTATTGCCTCCGCGATCGCTGATTTCCATCAATCCATTTCTACCGAATCGTGATCGCAAGTTCGCAACAGAGCTACTAACCACCATGCACCATATACATTTAGAATGTGCATATAAATATACCGTATCGTTGATAGGCATGTTCATAAAATTTTGAAAATAAAAATATCTCTTTGAAAATGGAATACATGGAAACCAAGTACTTACAATAAAAACTGGTGGTTCAACCATGTCAGCAGGGTGAATAATCACAAAGTTATAACCAAAAGTAGTTTTGCCTTATATTGCTAAAACTGGTCGAGTCATGCAAATTTTAAACTATTTTAGCTTGTTAGGGCTTTAAAATGATGATGTCCAGTTGCTTGTGTGTGGTTAGTAAGACATCAGTGAATACATCCCAGCTGGTGTTTTCCTTTTTCGCTGGATTTAAATGAGGTAAACATGAAGTTTTCTACAGATTTTGGCAACAAATTTTAAAAACAATGTCGCCCTCTGTAGTCAATGATATGAACATCCCTATCGTTGAAGTAAAATACACTAAATATGTACAATTAATAAACCCAAACATACGATATTTGCGCACACAAAATGTAAAGAAAATATACAAAAATGGTAAATTATATATTTAATTACTACGGGTAAATTATTTCCTTTTAAATTTCAACATTTATAAGAAAATACAAGCATATTTTTACCCCGCTATAAAACTGAAAGCATACATGAACTATACTTTGAAAACTGCAGTGGACGTCTGGACGACAGTGTAGTATCTGCTACATGTACAACTCTTGTTCCTTCGTTCACACCGTTTGATAAAATGATAGCGACGAGTGAACGCAAACCGGTGCGACAAAAGCTATCTTTATAAAAAGACGATGCACGAGTACTGGTGCAGCTAGCTAGCTATCACATGAATGTTTTTTGAGGATTGTTTTTGTTGCTTTGACGATGCTTCTCTCGGGGAAGGTCGCTGAAGAAGGAAGAACGATAGTCCAGTGGATGATTGGCCACTACACGGAGTCTACACCGAGAATTCATTTATTTATTGTAGTAAGGACATATTTATGCCCCTATTCACAATTATACACTCTTGGTTCTATACGCTACACGTATTTGGGCACATATAAAAATAATGAATGTTTTAAAAATAATGAATAATGAATAATGAAATAGTCGCCTACTCACTGACCCAAAAAAATGTAACGGGAAACTAACAATTCACTTTCATTAGCCTTAGGTTGGGGCGGACCTACGGCACGTCATGCCGGTGAAAACAAAATGCAGGTGACGGTGTAAACAAATACAAAAACAACTTGCGCAGATCAATCAATTATTAAAGCAACCTCACATTGCGCCTACTGCGAATCAAGTGTGTAACGCTCAGCGTTGAGTGCATGCATGGAATGTTTTGCTTTTGAAACACTGGTTGCCAAGCAAATTTGCTAAAAATAACTCAAAGTGCCCGTATGTCCGAGCCGTCCTATATTAGGCTATTGCGAAAAACTGGTCAAGTCATGTACATGTTTGCACATTTTAAACCATTCCCATTTCAGCTTACAATTAAATAAGCTTTACTTTCATGATGTCCAGACTTTGCTTAAGTATGTGGTTATTTAGACATCAATAAATACATCCCAGCCCGATTCGTACTACTCTGCTGGATTTAAAAGAGGTAAACATGGAGTTTTCCACATATTTTTGCTACCAAATTTTCAAACAAAGGAAAGGGCGCCCTCTATTAGTCAATGATATGAACATCCCTACCTTAGGCTTAGCCTTTTAGGCTTTTTTTAGGGCCTAATCTTCGGAATAGCGTCCTGCATAAACAAGTTCAAGCAGCGTTTACGTTTACGCAGTACTTGGCAATGTAGATGCCAAGGAGACCCATGACTTATTATCCTACCAAAGACTACAACCTATTCCAACACATTCTTCCCCTGGACGACCACTTATACAATCCTGGACACCGTCAACCATAACCCCTTCAAAACAATGATCCGGAACCACTTCAACGAACACAAAACATCAACTGAAAACCGATCACCAAGCCACATCAATTAGGTCATGTCAAACTCAAAACTCTAGCGTGATGCGAAATATCCGAATTGCTGGAGTATTTACCTATCCAGATCCATAGAGTAGATGGGCCTGTTTCAACATTGTCGTAATCATGTTGGACGGAATTTGATAGAAAAAGAGATTGCCATTTTTATTCTGGAAGGTATAGTCTATTGACTTATTATCTTGCATGGATGTGGCTAACATGTGGCCAGGAGAATACGGGGTAACATATTAAGGCTTAAGCCTACCGGGGGCTATCAATGTCGTGTGACGCACAACCACAACATTGGGCGCCCTTGCACTACATGTGGCTGTTAATTGCGGTTACGCACCAATCGCATAGGATATATGGGAATTGCTTGAAATGATCGAGAATTTATTGAATTGATTATAATAGTTGGACATAAATATATTTGCCTTTCCTTACAGACAGTTACACCTCGGGATAATTTGATGTGCTCAGCTTGCCTTATCATCAAGGGGGAAAATTCTCACAAATCAAGAAATGCAAAGGGGACCCGCTAAATCTGATATCGATATCATCAAGTTCTAGTAAGAAGATGTTCATGATCGACCGTGTCAAGGGATGGTATCAATATGTTCTTTGTCATGCTGGACCTTTAGAAGGACATTGACGGTAAGGAGGGGTTGCAGTACACGCAAAGCATTGTGTGTTCCTTTGTGACTCGGATGTGTGGTAAAGTGCCCACTACATCCAACATCATTGTGAATTTATGATGGTATGGTAGGACCGGATACTATCTTTTTCCATCTTGAATATAATAATTTTTTTCTCAACAGATTTGGAACACATCACCTTATAGCTCAACCATGCCTGGATCAGGAATGCAGGGACAAGGGGGCAATTCTTCGAGGGTCGTCGGTATACGACGGGAAGATTACGGCGAACTGTGGGAAAGAAGGACGCCATTCAATCCAAGCCAAGTGCAGAAACTGGTAGACAGAGGTATCAAGGTGTTGATCCAGCCATGCAATAGAAGAGCATTCACAGCTGAGGTACGTGTGGCCATACACAATTATATCGATAAATGTAGGGGGGATTGGGCTGGCTCAGGCAGGCGCGTAACTAGGATTTTTTTCAGGGGTGGCAAGATCCCCATAGATCCCCATAACGGTCCCTATTTCAAAGAAACCAGGTCAAAAATCGGCTGATTTAACATGATTTTCCGCCTTTTTCGTCCCCATTTTGCCAATTTGTTGGCAGTCTGCCCCCACTCGCTACGCTACTGGGCTCAGGGCTGGGGGTCAAACCAAGGTCGCCAGCGTGGAAGTCTGGCGCCTATATTCAAACAAACAAACAAAATGTCGATCATTTTAAATTATATGACACCTTGAAATTTCCTTGACGTTTGCAACGCACAAACTTGTCTTGATATACAGGTCTTGTTGAAAGTTTTTATACTTTATTCTGCCTTGTATTTGGTGAAAGTCTATAGTTTGATTAGCTCCAAATTGGCGAGCGGTCTCACAGCAGTGAATAATACAGAAGGTTGTGGGCATACAGGGTGCTTAGGTTAATGTTACATTATTTAACTACGCATTTCAGATCAATTTTAAAGGTCATTCGAATTTAAGTCAGCATTTTGGATGTTCTGTTGGTTTGGGGTGACAAAAGATATAATGCCATAATTCTGTTAATTATACTGTAAAAGCCAATATTTTTGCGTAAAGATATTTTCGCGCATTTTGATATCATAAACATTTCGCGATTTTTGTTCTTCTTTTCGTGGGCGACCTTCTGGATGCACGGCATGAATGTTGAAAACAATATTTTTGTGTGTTATAATATTCACAGAAAAATATTTTGCGCGAAAAGCGCAAAAATATAATCTCCGCGAAAATTTCAGCTTTTAGTTACACTTACAGTACACAGTTCAACAAAAAGAGACAATTTTTGGCACAAGTAATGTACTTGTTCACAGGAACACTAGAACGGGCTTATAACTACGCAGGTGTTGTAATACTTGAATGAGCACACATTGAATAGAGGAATACCTCAAAAGTTGCTAAATGATGTATTGAACTTTGAAGGATGGTTAAGCAGCTATAGCTACGCAGGTGTTGTACTGCTTGAATGAGCACAAGCGATATTGAACTGTCAGCAACTTTTGAAATGAGGTATTCCTCTATTCAATGTGTGCTCATTCAAGCATTATAACACCTGCGTAGTTATAGCTCCGTTATAGTGTTTTGTTGAACTGTGTAAGTACTGTAAAAGCCAATATTTTTGCGTAAATATATTTTCGCGCATTTTGATGTCATAGACATTTCGCGAATTGTTTTTTTCGCGGGCCACCTTCTGGATGCATTGCATGAATGTTGAAAACAATATTTTCATGTGTTATAATTTTTGCGGAAAAATATTTTGCGCGAAAAAGCGCGAAAATAAAACCACCGCGAAAATTTCAACTTTTACAGTATATCAAACTGATGTTTAAACAAATGGTGACCAGACCATTATCAATAATAGCCCCATTCTAACTTGTTTTCTTATTTTGATGTTGATTGATATTATACAGGAGTACGAGAAGGCGGGAGCTACGGTGACAGACAACCTGGGTGATGCTTCGTTGGTGTTGGGTATAAAGCAGGTCCCACTGGAGCAGGTGATGCCGGACAAGACGTACTGCTTCTTTGCTCACGTCATCAAGGCGCAGGAGGAAAACATGCCGCTGTTGGATGTTCTTTTAGAAAACGTAAGTTTACGGGCCCGACCGACCCACTTTTATCGTTTTTCAATTTATATATTTTTTTTTATTTTTTATTTTATTTTTTTATTTGTCAAATCATGTAAAATCAGCCGTTTTTGGCCGGAAATCTGTTTTTCTCTTTTTCACACATTTTTAACAAATTTCTGGATTTTTGCAGATTTTGATGACATTTTAGGTTTAAAAATAAAATAAAAACCCGACCGACTGACCTCTTTTACAGGTCCGTCCACCCGTAAAACAGGGGTGGGTTGGGGTGGAGGGGTTCATCGGCGTATCACAAATCTGTGTCTGTAATCATTATACTCCAACGAAACGGTAAAACCCCCATCCCGCTAGAGTTGACGAAGCGTGGAGTTAGATCTGAGTTGTGTTGCTTAGGAGGTCAAGAGTGGCATTTTTTGAAGCGGTTGAGCTTTGGTTTGTTGACAATTGTAGATGGGAGGCTAAAAAAGTCAACAAATATTTCAGCAATTTTGTTTAGTATTATGTGAAATGCAGTAGAGGTTCTTGTCCCTAGTCCTCCGGGGGTGGAATCGGAGATAAAACAATTAGGGGGGAAGTAATGGGCAGAATTTTGAGGGACCATCACCCCCACGTGGTGGAATTCAAACATGGAAGTCAATGCCATAGACCACTGCACCAGAGGGGGGGGGGTGGTCACTAAGGCTGTGAATGCACAGGTAGTTTTGTACCAAGGTACCTGACCCGTATTTCGGGCGGGTACCCAGGTACCCGAAAATATACACTAAAAAAGTACAAATTTGTTCAAATTACAAATAAAAATAAGTAAAAAAGTACAAATTTGTACCCAAAATGACACATAATGGGGTCAAAAAAGGTCATTTGGGGTCAAACTTGTACTAATTTTTTTAAAAACATTTTCAGGTATTTGGGTATAAGTCACAGCCTTAGTGGTCACGCACCATATTTCTGTCAGCATATATCACCCATCGTGATTGCTCAAGGGAGATAGACTGAGGGAACTCGTGCTGCCAATGTCTGTTTCAAATGGGTTTTTGTGGTGTTCTGGGTTTTAAAGGGGCATTGAGAGATACGTATGGGAGTGCGCCCTCAATTATCCTGGAAATCAGTTCTTTTGCATCAAAGTAATACTTAGGCATAATACTAACTACCATCTAAAACAGTTTACCAACATTCCCCGTTTATCATATAAAATTTCATGATTTTCTTAGCTTCAATATGATCATATCGAAACTAGCTGCTGAATTCGGAAGTTATGCTATCGTTTTACATGTGGCCTTTCGCGGCAAATCTCAACCAGGAAGTGCCGTTATTTGCTTATTTTGCATGAAGGCGATGTCGGAATTGTATGACATTTTGGATTTGGGCTATGTTGATGATTATCTTTTACGTTATCTGCTCATTTAGTATATCGATACATCTCTCAATGCCCCTTTAAGGGAATCAAAGGACTGACTCTAACAGAAGCAGTGAGTCATCGCATCTAAAACCAAAGTAGTATCATCACCCACATTGTCAAATACAGCTTTTTTCACAACAGTTACCATGTCCCAACCGTAAATAACCCAAGCTTCTTTCAAACCTTTGACCATGAGAAGTTGGTAAAAAAACAGAGGGAATTAACGATGCCATTTGTGTCATCAATACTCTGATTTGATGAGTTCTACAGTTAGGCCAAACAAAGAAGAAGGTCTGTCTCAGAAACATTTGGCAAAAAAGCTAAGTGCTGTGCGATTTTGTTATTTCTTTTGTTATTTTTTTTAGAACAAAGGCTATGAGGTTTGCAATTTTTATTTTTTTTGCTAATTCAAGCTTACAGAGACCTTTTTAAAAAAAAATTTGTAAAAAATTTAAAATAAAAAGAAAATAAAAAGAAGAAAAAAATCAGAGAAAAAAAGGTGTGTTTTTTTAGGCCTCAGCGCGTAGACCTACGCGCCGTAGCTCATTTCACATACCAATGCAGGCGGGCTCCTGAGACAGACAATCTTCTTTGTTTGACCTTATTAATAATATTTGTCTCCCTTCATTCCCTGTCTCCCAATCAGAATGTACGGCTCATAGACTACGAAAAATTCTTGGATCACAACGGCAGGCGGTTAGATTCCATATTTGGGCAGTACGCTGGAAGAGCTGGCATGGTTAATATCTTACACGGTCTCGGTCTGAGGTTGCTGTCATTAGGGCACCACACACCTTTAATTGTGAGTATAAGTTCAATCATCAAATGTCTGTAGCAGAGCCTCTGTTACAGTGTCATCCAAACTATTGATTCTCTCATACGATCTTAGGTACGGTACTCTATTAGAGCGAAAATGCAGCAAATCTGTCAAGTCATTTTAGGTATTATAAATAATCGCATTTGTGACCAGCTCCCACAAAACCCGACATAAGTCGCCGGAACACTTTACCCATATTAAAGCTGGTTCTCTCAGTACATGTATGTTCAATATCAACACATTTTTTGTTGTTGATCAATTAATGCACATAAGAGTACTGTAGTGTAAAACCACTTCATTTCCAGAGGGATTGGATTTTGCTAATTTTGTGAGGGATTTGAATTCGCGAAATTAAAGACCCACGAAACTGATCATTTTGCATTGAAAGAAACAGTAAAATTCAAGATTCGCGAAATGAAATGGCCGCTAAAATAGCAGCAATTATAAATTCACGAAATAAAGTAGCGGTGATGAAATGTTAGTGTTTTACAGTTCTGTAGAATGGGGATACTTTATCCCTTGATGGGTAACTTTGGCCCACCAAAAAACGAGTTTATTTGCCAAATTTTGAGAAATTTTTTATCGTGACATTTTCTAATTTGATGTAATTACCACAACATATGTGACGTGTTCTACCGAAACCAGACACAATTGGGCAAGATATCAAAATTGAGTAAGTAATTGATTATTAAAGTAGAGATCTTCAGCTCTACAGTGGTACCTCTCCTTTTTTAATCGGACTTCCCAAAGCGGAGTTAACTCATTTTTAAGTTCGTCTTTTATGGTCTTTATGAAAACACCAAACTGAGATATTGCCCTTTAAAGTTACTAGAACTAGGCTTTTCACTAGAACTAAAGGCTTTTTAAATCACTGAAACATAAATTTAGGATGATTTTTTAATCTGAATCTTTCACAATATTGTTATAAACACTCTGAAGATTAATTATTTACCAGAAACTCAAAATCACCCCCAATTATGTTTTGGGCTATTTCTCAGTTTGGAGCTCTGCCCAATTCCGTCTGGTTTTGGTAGAACACGTCACATATTACCTTGCTACATAATGATATGTGTATTTGGAACTGGACCTAAGCACACTACATTTTGTAAGACGGTAGGATCTTTTCTTTATTTTTAGGTATTTTTAGGACAATTTTTTTTCTCCAACAAATAACTGCCTCATGGTGGGTATATTCAGCAACCTTTATGTTGTGGTTGGATAGACAATTTACCTATATGACAAAACAATAACCAATTCTTATAAGAAATTGTTTTTCATATGACAAATCCAAGGTTAGATGAAGTATAATAATAAAACAAATTATTATACTCACTTGTGACAGTTTCATGCTAAACTGAGCACTTCACCAGACTATTTGACGTCAGCTCTCATCACAGGCTTTTTATCCTGACGACCACCGGAAGTAGAGGGCGGTCTTGATGAGATTAACTGGTGGTAAATGTTGTTGAGTTGATAAGCCCCCTCATCCTTGTTGAGAGTGGCCTTTCCCCTTCTACGAATCCAAATGGACTCCTTTAACCATCTTGTGGTCTAATTTGTTTTATTATTATGCTTCATCTAACCTTGGATTTGTCATATGAAAAACAATTTCTTATAATAATTTCTGAACAATCCTGATGACAGGCATGAGAATTTTCAGTTTTTAAACTGAATTCAGGTTTTTTTTATGGTCCAAATTTCTGCACTTTCAGTTAATTTCAGGCTGTTTTTTGGCCTTTTTAGCCTGATTTCACGCACATTTTCGTTTTTTTCATGTTTTTTCATTCTCATGCCTGTGATGAACTTACATCAAAAAAAATTAATAATAATAACCAATTCATTTTCATTTTCATTTTCATTGCCTCATGGTGGGTATATTCAGCAACCTTTATGTTGCGGTTGAATAAACAATTTACCTATGACAAAACAATAACCAATTCATTTTCATTTGCATTCTTCATTACGACACAGACCAGCATTTACTGGAAAAAAAGGCGAAAAGTGGGGTAACTTTGTCCCATGTTAAAAGTATATGAGAACAATTCAAAACAATCACTTTTCAACAATTACAGTCCAATTTATTTGTAATTGTTGTAAAAAGTCAAAACAAGCAACCTCGCCACAAATTAAATGATTTACCACATATAGGACAGCAGATTACAGAAAAAATATGCTCCGTTAAGGAAACACCGGCAATTTGGATACACATTGGAATTGTTTTGATAAATTGAAAAACAGATGTTTGGGCCTTCAAGTCCTGAAAGTTGCAAGGATTTGGGGTGATAGTTTTAAAGGTACAGCCTAATTTGCATAGAATTTGCATATTATTTTGTACTAAATGAATTTTGCATTTACACGCCATATATTCAAACTGACACGACATAACGACTTCTGGTAAATTGCAAGCTTTGGACAACATATCATGCTATTAAATAATACCAATATTGGGATAAAAAGTTGAAATCATCATGTTTATTTTTGCATAAATTAACCCAGTTTTTTGTTTTATTTCATTTGCACCATCTTCCGTTCCGTGTAATAACAACCTATTAAATAAATCAGAATATGTTTTTGGTTATTCTTAATAATCAATATAATTGGCCTTTTTGGTGATTATTTCAGGCCCGGAAGCCCTATAGAACTATATTTAGGCCACAAAAACTAACTCCTCCTTTTTTTCACATTTTGACAATCGCCATAGAGTGCGTTAATGCCTGGTGGCCCTACATGTACTGAATACCTGTATTATCAATGAGCGCTGTGAAGCATTGTTCGTGTACTGTAGACAGACGGTATGCATTGCCGTACTCATGTACACAGGCATTTTTAATCTACGTTTGAATTTGTTCGGTAAAATTGTTCTCATAATATATGGTAACATTTCTATTTGTCAACTCGTATAATTGGGAAATCAATGGATACTGTTTTACTGTTTTCTATATAAATATTAGAATTTGTATATTTAAAGCATGGACTTATCAGTCTGATAAGTCCATGTTTAAAGATTAACAGTAAAGATGAAGTGAAATTTGCTGAAGTATTACTAGAAACACTGTGGTACGGAGTCTCATCCGTGTCATTCGTGTCCTTCTTGCAAGTTACATCGCGTTGTAAAATACAAACATGACTATATTCACTCTTTGCGGCATTCTTAACGATCTAAAAGGTAAACAGTATTTTCAAAATGTTATTAATAACTATATTCAGGGAATCTACTCTTAGTCAACACAAGAATGAATCAGCGTTGTTGATAATTGATAGTCATATCTGGATTCATTTTTATTATTATTTTTATTTTTTTATCTATTAGATAAGCATATACAAAACACCAGCAAACAGCTACCACTGGTTTTCATATAGACACAAAAGCCTACACATGCAAAAACTTTGTGAACTCCGAAAATAACACAAGCAAAAAGCACATGAACTCCGAAATTGAGCCAGTTTACAATTGCCTGCAGATTCCACTTGTTCTTATAATAAATGAATAAATGGTGTAAGAAAAAGATTTTTTTTATTATCTAAAACAGATTTTCGCTGTGCAAAAATCATCTAAATCAATTTGAAGTACTCCTTTAAATTCCCCTACGCCTGTTCCCTTTTAAAGGTAGAGGCAATGACCAATAGCATCATTTCATATACCTGATTACTTGATGTTAAGGATTAGGTATAGGCCTACAAAATAATGATAGTCATCCATCATCATACATTACACATTGAAACCAGATTGATTACAAGATATTCATTAATTATGAAAATGGTAATATATACTAGCTATGATAATGGGTTTGATAGTAGGCCTAAAGGTGAAACTTGAAATATTTTACGACTCAAGATGAATGAATGACATACAACGATCAGATACGACGGATACTATGACGACAGTTGAACATGTTGATTTGAGTCAGTAAATTAGAGTACCATTCTAAATCATCAATACCATGACGATTATGTTAAAGTATCAAAAACATAGCTTATAATTTTTTTATAACATAAATCAACAATGTAATAATACGAGGGTCGTTCAATAAGTTGTATCTCCTACCTCATAACTTTGATAACTATTATAAAGCCAGTTTTATGAAATATTCCACAATTGTAGCTTTAATAAATCTCAGCTTCGAATTCATAACAAATTGGTCTGAGTAGCTTTGATTACGGGTTGTCTTCTCTAGAGATGAAGTGAAAGCCGAACTGCCGAATGTACATTCAGCTTGACGGGAACGGATGAAAAACAGCAAAATATCTTCGGAGTACGGATTAGGCCTACTGATCATATGGCCAATTCTAAGAGACAGACATAGGCCTACCTATAATTGGTCAAGTAGCAGTTCTAAACTGCAGATATCTTTTCAACAGACTATAAACAATACTGATTTGGTAGGGAAAATATTCCCGTTGATTAGCCAGATGCAGATCAGGACAACCCTTAAGTTTAACCCTATACCCTTGGGAACATTGTACAAGTCATATTGCTTTTCATATGAAAGGAGAGATCCTCAATAATATATAGAACTAACTAAATGGAAAGATTCCAAGTTTCTCCAAGACCTTTTGTTTTCTACTATTGACTATCTTATTAATTATTCTGAAGGTTGCACATAAAGAAAACTCATAATAAATGACTATCATGTTAAAGCATGTATTACGACCACATAATCCATAAATACATACCGAGGCGTCACTATGGTATGACTATAGAATTGATATCTTACTATTTGCAAGCCTACAAGAGTTAATATTGCTTACACTCTTATTGATAAATAACAATACCATATTATATTTTGATATCATCCATTGCTGTCAATTTTCAGAATTAAAAACCGTGCCCTTAAATCCAACCATACAATACGGAGAAAAATACGAAAAACAAGGATTATTTTGCGGGTAATTAATTTTCCGTTTCCGTTGTCCAAAATCTCTCTGGCTTTCACTGCATCCAAACAACAGTGGATCAGATATCAATTTTCATTTACTATAATTGTGTAGCTATGATTCATAGCTAGTTATAATCGATATCATGACAAATGTCATGAGGCTGCCATTCATATTAGCGATGTATGAGGGAGGAGGTAGAACTTCTTGAACGACCCTCGTACATAATAAGACAAATAGGCCTACATGATCAAGAAACCAAGACACTTGTTGTTGATAACGATCCATTTCTACCATCAATGTTACCCCAGGCCAACATTCTTGGACCAAAATCTGAACCATTGGACTAAGGATTGAAATGTAATATTAGCATTTAGTATTCAATTATCAAGAAATTATCAATAAGCAAATGATTTTCAATAAGCAAATCATCCTTATTTTATATATATTTCTTTTAAAATCAGAATTGAGATTTAAGCACATTAATGTACATTGATTGTGTGTAACATGAGATGTGTGACTTTGAAATAATCATATTTTGAAGTTACCTAGGCCTATTTGCAAGAAAATGATACAAGAAATATAATAACAGGGTTTTTTGGGGAATATATTGATATATATATGTATGTAATTTTGTTGAGATAAAAAAAGAGGGTGACGATTATGTAATCATGAAAAATGTGTAATTGATTTTAAAAAAAAGAATAATAACTTTAAAAGATAAAGAAATGGGGAAAAGGAAGATTTGGGCCTAATGCTCATGACAACACCGCCTATGAAGACGCATAAGAAACTTTTGACAAAGGTGAAATAAAACTATTGTGAAATCCAAGAGTCCAAAACAATATCTACATAAACATGATAAAGCTTGACATTGGGTAAGTTTTCATGATTCTTTTGAAATAAATCAAAGATTCACTTCTGATGTAGGCTATTCCGGCAGACAGTTCCAATTTAAATATCATGAGATGTAGCATTAATCGCGTGAAAGAATGGTGTTTTCAAGCATGTCAACAAGCCTGACAAGAGCGATAAAGGCTCTGGACACCTCCTTTAAATCTTGGTTTAGAATGGCGTAATGATAGATGTAGTGTCTAAAGTTTACCATAGTTGCCTGTCACCGACTATTCTGATCAGGCGGCCAAATTTAATTTCTTTCCACTGTTTGATGTTGTCCATCTATGTCTTTGTTTCAACCTCCCCCTCTTACCCCATCTGACCCTCCTTGCAAAATAGCATTTGCCGGCTTCCATTTAACTTTTAACATGCTCAAACCACCATGAGTTTTCTCCTTTTCGTAACTGAAAGGAGATCTTATTTAATGCTCCTTACTTTTTTGGCTGATGGTATGCATTTATATTCGTTCTCCGTCTGTGCATTTAGTGGCCATGTTTCACATGGCACAGAAGGACTTAAGGGTGTTACCAGTGCTTGTAGAAGCCTTATTCGTGATTTCAATGAGCTTTCCCTCCAGATGGGTTGAAGTGTAACCTTCACATGGCACAGAAGGACTTAAGGGTGTTACCAGTGCTTGTAGAAGCCTTATTCGTGATTTCAATGAGCTTTCCCTCCAGATGGGTTGAAGTGAAAAGGTTACAACAGCAATTCTTATTTTGATCTCCTGTTATGAGCATCATCTGTTATTGGTTTCTTCTTGATACTTGAACTATTACACTGCCTTTAGTCTTTAATTCCAAAGTATGCTGTCACTTACTCATACTTTTTGGATCCCACCTTCACCACCTTACATTTTTCTACACTGATGTCCATACCCATTATTTAGCACTCCTTGTTAACGTTTTGAGTTCCTGCGTGTTGGGCCAGGTTCTCCATTCCCTCGAATGACAAATATCACAACATTTTGCCCGATTGTTTGTTCCTAAATTTGTTTTTTTAATATTTACATAAATCTAAAGCAATTGTTTTAAACGGGATTCTAAAATTATATTCTTAAACATATGAAATTGTGTATTTAATGTTAAGCAGCCATATAAAAATGTATACACTATAGTACACGACAACTACATGTATCACTATAAATGGTTACGTATGGGGTTAAGTACAGGCTATGTGTACTTGCGCACCCGCCAATTTGAGGACATTTGTCTATACCAGCCGGAAATGTGAGGACAAAAAATAAATGTGAGGACATTTTTCAAGTCCTCGAATTGTTCATGCATAAAAACGTATAGGAGTAGTGTCCTCAACCCTAGGGTGTATGACCCTGTACTCCATTAGACGTCAATATACATAACATACTTTTGTCCTCACATGTATGGTGACATAAATAATTTTGTCCTCAGATTGACTGTAATTTCTATACTTTTTATAACGGGTATATTTAAATGTCCTCATATTGGTTGATGCTCGACTATAGATGTATGCCATTATGGGAATCGCTATTGTGTTAATTCTGTAAGACATCGATTTGATATTTAGTATACCATCCACAACCAATTTGTTACTATATGACCACTAAATTGCATATTAAAGACAAGAATCTATGTCAATACCATAATATGGCAAACTTATGAAGAAGAATGCTCATATTTTGCACATTTGATGCTAATGGTGCCATTGTTTAAAACAGGTGACGCAATTTACGGACAAAAAACTTGAAACTGTTACAAATTTAGCCTTAAAATCGTAAAGTGTATCGAAAGTGTCGGTCCCACTCATTGGATCCTTAAAATATGCTTTTCTAACCTACAGCGAACACATTAAAAGGATGTTGGCTTAATTCCTGTGTCATAGCACTCACATTTAGAAGTATGAATAGAAATATCTAAATATCCTCCATTTTGAACATATTGAACACAATTTTGTGTAAGACATCGCGTAATTTCAATGTAAGCTGCCATGCCGTGTTTGACACTACTACAATTTAAGTGGCTATTGTAACGCATGGGCTCATTGACTCATTATACAGTCCGCTATGTATGTACATGTATACTGTATCTTCAAAACTGTAAAAACACAGAATTGCTGTTTTCTACCACAATCCACAACTATCACAATATTTGCCGTACGACCACCACATTTGACATGGACAATCAGAACTCATATCTTAATCATACAATTAAAAGATTAATAAAAACTATTGTTTGGTATTTCTATAATAAGTGAAAATGTTAGGTCATTTTCAAAAAAATGACAAAAAAATGTAGATATTTATGTTAAAAATCTATCTTTTAATTTAAATTCAAAATTTATTTTGACATATACTAACAGTATGTACGCTGTTCTTCAACTTAGAAAAAACAGCATGGTTCCATGTTGTTTTGTTTTCCTGTTACAAGGGTTAATTCGTGTATTCATGGCGACAGGAAAATTATGCAAATTTGATGTTAATGATACTATTGTTTCAAAACCAATGACCCAGATTTTTGCAACTTTTAGTGGCAGACACTTCAAACTGTCTTTTTTAATATTAGCACATTAATTCCAATGTGTATCGTAATTGCCGGTTCCCCTATTGGTACCCTGGAATCTGCTCCCCTAATATATTTGGAATGTTTTTCTCTAGATTTACAATGTGTTTAATTGTTGGTATTTTTGGTATTTATTACATTCTAATCTGTAAAATATTCATTGACATATAATTGTTGTTTTTTGGGTTTTTTAAATCAATGAACCTTAACAAACCTTTTAAATTATAAAAAAAAGTTTAAATTGTTGTGTTGTTTTTTTTAAAAATGCAATGAACCTTAACAAACCTTTTAAATTATAAAAAAAGTTTGAAATATCTTATCATCCAAGTAGGTTTGAACGCATTTTTCGCAAGTGGGCCAAAGTTACACACATGTGGGGTAACTTTGACCCACTCAAAGATTTTGGGGAAAACTATCTAGAAATACCGACATTTTCAAAACAAACAAAATCAAGTGAGAGGCAAGTTATATACTATCAACTAGTCTAGTTTACAAACAAAAAGTATCTTCCATGCAATAAATAAAAAATGAAAATGTGAAGAAAAAAAGTGCGTCAAAGTATCCCCATTCTATGGTAACACATGTAGTAAAGAACATGTTGCACATTTCCAACTTGATCTAATCACTTTGAATACAAACTTTTAAATTGGCTCACAGAAATTTAACAAAATTGCAATAAACTATTCAATACACTATATATTTGGCTGATGGTAAATGTACCAATCATGCCCCGGGCGCATGTTTCTACCATTATAAATGTGAGGTGATACGTTTGTCTTGTTTTCATTTACATTGGTGATAAGTCGGACAATGTTATGGATCAGTGCTTTGTGATTGTCACATTATTTGCCTAGGCCCCACTCACATGCGCATGTTCACATTCTTTAGATAGCAAGTCTGGAGTAACTGCAAAGTGGCATTGACCCCTGATATTTTTATTTATGCTTTCTTTATTGAGGGTAATATGCTTCAGTGACTTGCACTGCTTTCCAAGCAGGCCCTCATTTCGATACATCATAAGTACATACAAATAACAAATGTTACAGTGTTTAAATATAATACAAATTATAATACAAATTATGATACAGTGGAAATATAGGATTTGAATTGACCGAGTGACAAATTTTCTAAATCAATACGAATAGATGGTGATAAATTGTTCCACAGATGGCTAGAAAAGAAAAGTGCGCATACCAGAATTTGAGTTGATTTTAGGAATGATTAAAGTATTACTTGAATGATTCCTGGTAGTATGATTGTGATAGTTATGTACAAATTCAAAGTTGGATGATAAATAGGTTGGACTTATATCTTTTAAACATTTGAATAAGATAATAAGTATTTGAATTTTCCACCTATCACTTAGTTTTGTCCAATGAAGTAAGTTCATCATATCATTTATTGGTGTTCTGATATCAGCAGATAATATTGTTCTGGCTAAACGGTTGTGTAAGACTTGAAGTCTTGCTTGATATGTATTTGAACAGTTGGACCATACTGGGCTGGCATAATAAAAATGAGGAATCACAAGAGCATTGGATAACATTGCAAGAGTTGGATGTGGAAGAAAATGCTTTACACGACGAATAACACCGATTCTCTTGGAAACATTATTTGCTAAGTAATCTATATGTGATAACCAAGACATGGTACTATCAAATTTGACACCGAGATATTTAAATTCTCTAACCATTTCAATCATATTATCGTTATATGTGAGTGAAATATCATTAAACCTATCTAACATCTGTCTGGTACCAAATAGCATAACTTTAGTCTTATTGATATTCAATGTAAGTTTGTTTGCCTTCAACCAATTAGCAACTAGATCTAGGTTTGATGTCAAAGAAGTTGAAAGTTCATCAGGACATTTTGATCTAAATAGTAAAGTGGTGTCATCAGCATACATTTTAGTTTTACAATTTACAGCATTTGGTAAACAATTTACAAATAAAATAAATAACAGAGGTCCTAATATTGAGCCTTGTGGAACACCAATATTTATACGCTCAAACTCTGAAAGATTAGAATTAACATTTACAGCCTGTGATCTATTACTGAGATAAGATTTAAACCATAAAAGCTCAATACCATCAACACCATACCTTTTTAATTTATCAATTAGTGCTTTATGGTTGACAGTATCAAATGCTTTCTTTAAATCGAGAAAAATGGCACCTGTGACATAACCATTATCCATATTATTGAGAATAAAATCTTGTACATCTAGTAGAGTTGTTGTTGTAGAGTGATTTGCACGAAAGCCAGATTGAGCACTTGAAAGAATCCCCTTAGTACTTACATACTTATACAGTTGGTTATGAACAGCTCTTTCAATGATTTTAGACACTATTGGCAGCACTGAAATTGGCCTATAGTTACCAACATCTGATTTATTCCCTGATTTATAAATAGGTGTTACCTTTGCCCTTTTCCAGTCATCAGGAAAAACAGAGCTTCTCAGTGACAAATTACAAATAAAAGCAAGAGATTTTGAAATATTGGGAGCACCTAATTTGAGCATCCTAACACTAATCTGATCTAACCCTGCTGACTTATCATTACTCATATTATTAATTTGATTATAAACAAATTCAGGTGTAATATCATAAAACTTAAATTTATCATTAGATGTATTATTAATATCATTGTCAATCCCAGAACATGAATTATTACAAGGACAATTATTATTTATATCATTATCAAACTTCTCACCAAGTTTTTCCCCTATAGAAGTAAAATATTTGTTGAATGCATTAGCTGTATCCTTTGAACTAGGTGAGCCATCATCAGAATATACAATGTTACTTGGAACAGGTGAAGACTTGTTGGGAATTATTTTCTTGATAACTTTCCATAAATTTTTACTATTATGAATATTATTATTAACTGCATCATTATAATAGTTCTTCTTGAGATAAAATTTCATATTATTTACTTTATTTCTTAGAGTCTTAGCCTTATCCCAATATATTTGTTCATTGGTTTTATGGGCCTTAGCATAATAATAGTCCCTATCTTTAGAAAACTTAAGAAAGTCATAATTGACCCATTCAGGAAGGTGACCCTTAATCCTTCTCTCTTTGAATGGTGCATGAGTGTCACATACATTAGTGAATAGTGATTGCCACTTTTCAAGTGCAGCATTAACATCATCAATATAACCAATTTGATCCCAATCAATATCATGCACTGAGTTAATAAAGTTTGCATCATCAAAATGTTTAAAACATCTGGATTTCACAGTCCTAGGAGGAAGTTTTATTTGCCTATGTTTACGTACTACATATATCAATGAATGGTCACTAAGACCTAAGCTATGAACTCCAGATGCTACAACAAGCTCTGGACGTGAAACAAAAATTAAATCTATAATGGTTTGACTTATATCGGTTATTCTAGTATAGTCACAAATCAATTGGTTCATGTGGCTATTTTGAGCTAGATTTTTTACTTTCTTAGATTTACATGTATCACAAAGATCTAAATTAAAATCACCTAGAATATATACATCATCATAAATGGAATTACACTCTTGAAAAATCAAGTCAAGTTTATCTACATACTCAACATTGGCACTTGGAGGGCGATAAACTGTACCAATAAGTATCGGTTTAGTTTGAGGTAAATTGACTTCTATCCACATGGCCTCAATATCATTGTTAAGAAGATCAATATTTTGCTTAAATGAGATTTCTTCTTTAACATAACATATAATACCACCATGAGACTCCCCATTATTTCTGTCTAAGCGACACATACTGTAACCATTAATTTGTATATCGCTGTTATCAATGTCATTATCCAACCAAGTTTCTGTTAAACATAGAACATGAATTTGGTTTTCATGTATATAATAGGTTAATATATTTAACAGTGTGTTGATCTCCGTTGCTGGAAAAGGGATATTCATTGACACGACAACCTTGACCTCCGGTGCTTGAAACAGGATTTATATTCATTGACACCGGAAACCTTTATTTTACATGCATCATTTCAATTGTAACGTGAATCAGGGTTTACTAGAGTTTGATCAGCTCCAAATTGACAAAGCCTCCTAACAGCAGGGAATAAATACTGAAGGACGTGGGAGTGCATGAGGCAACAAGCTCACTTTGCATCATATGCGTGACGCGTGTGTGCAACAAATGTGTGCGTGTGGCCCTATCGCGTGCGTACACTTGGATTACTTTTGTGCGCAGAGAGATAAAAACTGATCATTTCTCGCCAATTTGGAACTGATTAAACTATAGAGATAAAGCATGATCCATTAAAGGTAGATGACCCGATCACATTTTCATAACACAGATTTTTCTCAAACATGGAGATTTTCATATCATGAAAGATCATATTTTTCTGATTAACATACTGAAATTTGACGGTCCAAATCAGTATGATTACGAAGAAATCGGTGAAATAACATCGAATTACCGCGAAAAGTGGTAACCACCAATATAGTTTGTGTACAACTCAATGGGCACATTTCACGGCATCTTGTGCGTCTAAAATAAGAACCATTAGAGTTATATGCAACTCAAACTTTGGAATAAGACTTTTTTGAGGATGACCTTTCATGTCGAATAAAAAACTTCAAGTTGAAAATCGGAACATCTACCTTTAATTTTTTGGCACAACTACCTAATGCAACACACAAACTTGTCTAGTATTTGGTGAAAGTCTATAGTTTGATCACCTCCAAATTGGCGAGCAGTGAATTACTGTAAAAGCTGACATTTTCGCGGAGCTTTTATTTTCGCGCAAACTTATTTTTCAACAAAAATTATAACACACAAAAATATTGTTTTCAACATTCATGCAGTGCATCCAGAAGGTCGTCCGCGAAAAAAACAATTCGCGAAATGTCTATGATATCAAAATGCGCGAAAATATCTATATTGGCTTTTACAGTAATACAGAAGGTTGTGGGCGTACATGAACGCAACATGCGCACTGTGCATTAAATATGTGGTGTGTGGCCAAAAATCTTGCATTGGCACTTGGATTACTCCCCCAACTTGGATGAAACCCCCACAGCAAAAATTACAAGGAGGAGACCGTACCATACGCCAAGGAAAGTGAGATTGGCAATCTTCGCGCGAGTTTAGCTCGGCACGACACTTTACCTTTTTGTGCTAGCTATCACGATAGCTAGCTCTTATAGCCTGAATTCAAAATCAATATTCCAAGTACGCGATGACTTCGAGTCACTTGGTTCAGGAAACCGTGACCAAATCGGTATAATTATCGAACGGGTCCAGCCAAATGACACTCTCATACGGGTATATTGGTTGATCGAGAAGTGTGACGCTTGGATGCTATGTGTATTGCATCAGGGTCACTTACAAGCGCCGCCTAATCCATCTATGTCCATGGCTTTGATTGGACGAGAGATGTGTTCAGTTGTTTAGCGCCCGGGGTGAAATTTTGAGATGATGTCCGCAGTTGTTTGCCTAGCCTGTGTAAAGTATATTTACTCCGATAGGTAAACAAAGCGATAAATATCCACTAGCTTGTGGCAATGTAAAGAAATGGAGGGGGGAAGCAAACTGAGAATTTTAGGCAAATATAGAATAGATTAACGCTGTCCATGCGCGCGGTTATGCACACGCAAAATACAATTCACAAAATGTTTCACAAACGTATTTAATTTATTGGCTTTCATCATCATATATTTCGAATCACCATGAGAAATTAATTAACATAAGTACAAGCACGTCTAGTAATAGGTCAGTTATTCTTGAGATAAGACTTTGAAAGTTTAGAAAAGGTTTTTGCAAAATCTTTTTTATATGGCAAAACCAGGGAGGTGTAATAGGTAATATCACTCTGGTAAAACTAGCCGCATAGAAAGTGTCCCTTATGTCTGTTATTTTGTTATTCAACGAAAGCCGTTTAAAAACTATTGTACTTTTTAATTCACTATTGAGCAAATATACCTCTGACAATCTGTGTTGATTTTTACAACACTTATACCAATAAAGCCTATGGAGAGGGTGGTTCTAAAATGTTTACTCTCGTGTTTGCCAAAGATGGAGATATCGTTTATAACTGCACAAACAAATCATACTGGGTAGTTAATTTCCATTCTTTGGTAGGCTTAATGAAATAAATACAAAATTGGCGGTCGTTTTATGAGTTTTGAAGTCAATTGTTTGCGACATATGGGCGTAGCCAGGAGGCTTGTCATCCCGGGGGCACGAGAGTGGCGTGGGGTCCAGGGCCCACATTACATAAGGGCCCCGGCCCGGTAGGTCCTGGGACAAAGCCTTTAGGTGATTAGGATTGGTATTGATTCCCCACGACGAGAAACGCCATGAAATTGGAGATAAGTATATATAAAACCCTTTAACTCCCCTGAATTGTTAATTGCACCCCCCCCCCCCCCCCCCCCCCCCCCCCCCCCCCCCGAATGACCCTTGGTGGGTTACCTGTAGCTACGCCGCCAATGAATGCACACAACAAGATCAAATGATTGTTTCATTTCTTCCAAATTTCTTTTTAATTCACGAATTGGGCAGAGCTCCAAACTGAGTAATAGCCCAAACCCTAATTGGAGGTGATTCTTGTAAATAATTAATTTTCAGAGTGTTTATAACATTAATGTGAAAGTTTCAGATTAAAAATTCAAACCAAAAAATAAAAAAATAAAAATATAAGTACATCGTTAGTGCATTATAAGTACATCTTTAAAGGATGATATCTCAGTTTGGAGTTTTCATAAAGACTATAACTGAAAAATTATATAACTCCGCTTAAAAAAAGAGTACAGCCCAAACCCTAATTGGAGGTGATTCTTGTAAATAATTAATTTTCAGAGTGTTTATAACATTAATGTGAAAGTTTCAGATTAAAAATTCAAACCAAAAAATAAAAAAATAAAAAAATAAAAATAAAAGTACATCGTTAGTACATTATAAGTACATCTTTAAAGGATGATATCTCAGTTTGGAGTTTTCATAAAGACTATAACTGAAAAATTATATAACTCCGCTTAAAAAAAGAGTACCATTGTTAAGCGGAAGATCTCTACTACAATAATCAAATACAAGCTCAATGTTGATATCTTGCCTAATTGTGTCTGATTTTCACATATATACAGTACGGACAACTACTGCAAATTTGTCTTCATATTCATTACTTGATATCATGCCCAAATTTGCCAATACGTTCACTGCCTGCTCTTGTGCCAATACTGATTACCCAATTACATGTCATTATTCTACCAAATGCTTTCCTAAAAAATATCAAAGTCTTTCATTTGTACTAGCACTTCCCCTTTAAAGGGTTTTTATTACCTTAAAAAGCATGCTATGATCATTTATATTCAATTGTTATTATTTCAAAATCAAAACATACTATTAACCATTGTCATAATTTTATACCATACCAAAGTCATTGTATAATACCACCACTAACACACGACTCATGTCATGTTTAGATTGTGAGCATTATCAGTTATATTTATATAACACTATAACAATAATAGGTTATCTTTTTTCTCTATAAGTCAACATACCGTTATCTAAAGTTCAATTTAGTTCAATCACCTCATAACACAAGGTCTACTTGTCACTATACTGTTATACTATTGTTTTTGAATAGGCAACCATGTGGTAAAAAACACAATTTTTAACAGCCTTTAACAATCACCTCGGGCCAACAAAAAAAAAAGGTGACTTGCCCTTTCTGACCGACCCGAAATTTCGGGAATCTAGGGTCGCTATTTTATTTTTTATTTTATTTTTGTCAAAGTAAAAAAAAATAAAAAATTGAAAGAAGCACATAACAATAAAGAAAGATGAAAACGTGTTTTTGAGTAGTATCTGCTTGTTTAAAAATCAAAAAAATCCAAAAAAATCAACAACAAAAATCCAACAAAAAAACACGTGTTTTTGTGTAGTATCTCCCTGTTTAAATTTTGAAGAAAATTTTTGTTTAAATTTTGAAGAATTTTTTTTAAAATTTTAAAAAAATCCAACCGTCCGACCCAGACCCAACTCTTTTTTTTTTTTGCCTCATATCACAAACATATTCCAGGAAATTTGGGGTTCTATTTTGGGGAATTTTTTTTTGAGGTGTGGAAGCACTGGTATGAATGCCGGGTTTGGGTAGATATTTTGTCTTAAAAGGTTCAAAAGGGACAATTTGAGCATGATTTTCTTGTTGGGTTTTTTCCTAGTAAAAATGGTGCGAGCAGTCTGTGACTTATTATGGGAATTTGGCCCCTATATACACCGTGTTATATTCAACAATGTGTCACATTGCGTATTTTCCATTTATAGTTGTGCTTCAAGCAGTGTGCCAAACTATCTTTGCCTGAAATAATTGCGCATGTGTACAATATGATTATTTAATGAGTTCACCGTCATGTACATAATTGATGCTAATGGGTAGCAGTAGGGGAGAGTCATAACACCTGTGATATCACCATTATACCGAAAACTATAGGATACAATCGGCTGAATATTTTACAAGACTTACGAAAATGTTACAACAATCAGTTAAAAACCAATAGGCGGCAGAAGTGGGGGAGGGGGAGGACAAGAGGATGCCCCCCCTCCTCTTAATTTCACTGTCCCACCTACATTTTGCCAAGCACCCATAGAACATGTGTATTAAATATGTCCTTGTTCCCCCCCCCCCCCCCCCCCCCCTAAATGTTGATGCTTCCACCATCATTGTAAAAAACAAACATTTGTTTTAATACAAACATTTGTTTTAATACAAACATTTGTTTTAATAACGTGCTAAGCTGATATGTGACGCGATCAAGAAGAATGAGTCGGATGTCGACCCTGGTCGAAAATGAGTTTTTAATACAGTTTTAAAGAAGACACCTAGAGCTTTTAGAAACTGAAAACCCCATGTCGATACGACGTTTTGTTCGAAAGTTATGTCAAATTGTATACATGAATTTCCATCAAAACTTATGTAAGCCGCCATTTTGAATTGGCCATATCTCAATTTGGGATTCTCCGACATCCGACTCATTCCTCTTGATCACGTCACATATGATGCATTTCTTCTGTTGTTGCAGTATTACCTCACAACTGAAAACAAAAAGCAACATAAAAATTACCATTTATACAAACAAGTGAAATTTTGAGGTTTATCCTTGGTGTAAGACAGCACGAAACTAACCTAGCACCAAATCCTCTATTGAGGGATTAAAGGATTATACAGCTTTAATCCGTAATAGGTCTGGACACTAGTCTATTATTAAACTTATAAAATATCTTACACCGAGGATACACCAATTTTGATCCCATATTTTTTTTCTTCCTTTTTCTGTACACAGCACATAGCAGCACCACATAGTTATCCAGGGGTTGCTGCCATAAAAGAGGCTGTGAGAAGTGTAGGTGCTGCAATCACCAGAGGCCAAATGCCAAGATCAATATGCCCTTTGACCTTTGCCATAATGGGGGCTGGTAATGTCTCCAAGGTAAGAACCGTACACTCTATATAGTTTGATCAGTTCCAAATTGGCGAGAAATATTCGGGTTTTTTTATCTCTCAGCACGCAAAAGTAATCCAAGCGTACGCGAGAGATAATGGCCTAGCACGCACGCGTCACGCACATGATGCACAGTGTGCTTGTTGACTTCTGACGCGTTACCGTCCTTCTGTTTTCATTCGTTGCTGAAGAGGCTTCGCCAATTTGGAACTGAGCAAACTACTGTATAGGACTGTTTTTTCTTCTGTTTATTGATTATTTTTTAGATTGAGATGATTGTAGTGAATTCATCCAACAGCAAACTTTGGTGCTGAGATGGGCAGGGGGTGATGAGTGAAGATAAGATGTACTATCTTCTGGCGTATATTTCCTAGTTGTCGAAGGATCCCATTTTATTACAACCTCCGATCGAACCTCATCTACAAACAAGTATTCAATAGTATAATGTGAATCAAGCTGCCTTATGCAATATACACAACACTGTTCCGATGCATATTATTATTCTCATTACACACATGCACATAACAGCAATGTATAGTGTACCATTCAAAGAGATAAAAATATCGAACCATTTGCGATTATTGAAATCTAAAGGCTTTGAAATTGTCACCTGTGATTTCGGCATATGAATAGAATCACAAAGCTGAAAATAATCAAAAGTGATGGACGTTGAACACTTACCATAACGCAGGAGGCCACAATAAAAAAAAAAATTTGCTAGTAAGAGTAAAAAGTAAAAAATCTTTCAAAACTTTTCTGACACTCAGTGATCATATTATGGACATATAGTCTAGCCCCGGAGGATCCCGCGATTTTTTTAGGCAAAAACCGCGAGGCGAGATTACTAAAACCGCGATTCACGGGATTTGCAACCAAAACCAAGAAATACCGCGAAAATAAACCAAATGCGAGAAACCGCGACCAAAAATGTGACCCGAAAAATCGCCCCCAAATATCACCTCTTTAAAAAGTAAATAAGCTTACTTTATAGTCCATTTTTCTTCTCTGCAAGAAAATATATTGATTTCCAAATTAATCCCTGGCAGAGGGGTTTCATAATTTGCGTAAAATTCCAATTAATGTCCTCCGTTTTGACATTTTTGATACGGAAGAAATATTTGTTTTGAACACGCGCCTCTTGATTGAGTACATCCCCCAGTGGCTTCCAGTCGATCCGAAAAATTACCGTGCGTTAAATTGATAGCAAAATGTAGAGGGCGGCAGAGTCTTAGTCAATTCAATTCTTTATAAAAACCCGTTTCCAGCAACCTAGGCGGCATGATCCCGCATCAATCATTAATCATTATGGGATGCATTACGTCAGAACATGTGCAATCTCAATTTGATGATACAAATTTTACGGCGCGGCGTAACATGGGGAAAGTAACATACGGGAACCAGACATTGTTTACATATAAAAGGTATTTTCCGGGGGGATTTTCCCAACCAAGTTTGCATTGGTATGATTGGTACGATAGATCGAAATTTAACATGACATTTCAAGATTTTCTTGGACTAATTACGGTCGATTTTTGTGTAGAAATTTGAAATTTTGTTTTGTTGAGGAAAAAACCAACAATTCCGCGAAATCTCGGCATACTTTTAGAAAACCGAGGCAAATGGTAAAACCCGAGATTCACGCCGAGAAAACCGTGATCGCGGGAACCTCCGGGGCTTACATATAGTGTTGAACGCGAAAAAATACCAAGTAGTTTAAAGGCCGAAATGCAGGAATGGCTGACAAAATATAACATTTTTTACTCAAATTCACTGAAGAAACCTCAACTTTATTATATCATTAAGAAATACAAACCACAGAACCTACAGAACTGACAACCTGCAAAAGATAATGGACTTGAAATTATCAGGCTCCCACCATATCACTGCGATTTAAATCCGGATGAATTTATTTGGGCTAACATCAACTTCAAGGGATACGTCGCCAGAAATAACAAGGACTTCAATATGACATCCATTAACAAAAAATTGACGAGGCAAAAATTGTATTTCACAAACGGACTGGTAACATGCTATTAACATATTCCCGATGTGGATGTGAACTCGTATTGGATAAATTATCACATATCATATAGAATTTGATCAGGTACTGATCAGCAGTAGGTAAGTAATATTTAAACTTAATCTCATGGTACATCCTGGATGTACGTGTATGTGTTAACATAATTATTTTCATTCAAACTGATTCCATAGATTCCATCTATATTTTCGTCAGAAAATAGCCTCCTTTATACCAGCCAATGGAACGGCTGGGTGACATCATTGGAAGATCGGTCTTGGATGAATCGACTATAATGATTATTGTCAGGTTCATGTATAGGACAAATAAAAAATTTAACATTATATGGGCATATCTGCCTTTATTTTGAAGCAGATTGACTGTTTCATGGCAAATACAAAGATAGTTTAGTCAAATTGTGCCGTCAGACAAACTGTCAAGCTTTCGTCAGGATTAGCTCTGACTTCTTCAGGACCAAATTACATGTGAAAACTTGCATTATGTGTAAATATGTTAACATGAGTATACAGAGGAATCCCTTGGGCCAATGTGACATGTCACATCAAAAATAATAATAATAATAATAATATTACCGTTCTTATATAGCGCTTTCCACAATGCAAGCACAGTCCCAAAGCGCTTTTTAAATCAATTATTATCGCTGCCAGTTTAGATATCAGAATCCTTTGGTCGCTACACTTAGGCGGCTACCAGTCGACAAGTGCACAAGCCTATCAGCACTACTTAGATTTTGATATCCTAACAGCTCCCCAAATATCGCTTGGGTCGACGAAGCAATTGAGACTAAGTACCTTGCCCAAGGATACAAACATGTTGGACCTAATGGGGCTCGAACTCACAACCTTTGCATTGTGAGACCGGCGTCTTATCCACTAGACCACACACGCTCACGTGGGGCACTTGGCGCTGAACAGCAAACTGTGCTACGGCCAGTCAAAGTTGGAATATCAAGTAAAATGGTCCGGAGGTAGATTTTTTCATTATCGGATTACCTTTCCCTAATGTCTTTAAAATCATCACAAATAATTTTATTATCTACTAACTGACCAGAAAAGTGTCATTGTCTTTCACCATGTTCAATTATTCAATTAAGTCTTCTTAAGTTACCCAACTTTAATGCCCGTTTTCTCATATTGTATTATTTTCCAAAGCTGTTATTAAATGAGCGGACGCTAAAAAAGCCATAACTCTTGAACGGAATGTCCGATTTGGATAAAATGCATTAAAATAAATGTTAGAAGACTGCTTTAATAATACATAAAAATCTCAATTTTGATTTCTGGAGCCAAGTGCCCCTTTTGATGTGTCATGTCACAAATGTCTGTTTGCTGGTACCATTTCAAGGAGGTACGAAAAAGGTTATATTTTGGTAATGGTGCAATTTGAAATTGGTTGACTTCATGTTGTTTGTTGACGTCATTCCGGGCCGACCTATAAATTAAAGACAAATTTGTTGGCAGGTGTACTATAAGTAGGGGGAGGGAAGCATACAGGTTTTAAATTATTCATTGAATTGTAATCCACAGGGTGCTCAAGAGATTTTGTCAGAACTTCCAGTGGAGTATGTCAAACCAGGACAGATGAAAGAAGTAGCTCAGCATGGAGGTAAGGTCTAGCAAAGTAGGATGTTAATCACATGCATATCACATGGTTATCACATGCATATCACATGTTTGGTTGGTTGGTTCGGTCCTGTCATGACTGACAGCTTGTGACCTTACTGATACTATGCCACAAATAACGATTTTCAGCAAAGGAGTAACAATCACGGAGAGGGTGTCCAGTAATCAATTTTATTTGGTCAATCCACCGGGAACGAGGTCTGCCTCTCTTGCGCTTCCCTTCAATCATGCCTTGCATGATCATCTTCTCTAGGTTGTTTATCGCATGTACATGTATATCACAATAATATCACATGCACATCACAATTTCACCACATGCTTATTACTGTAAAACAAGTTAATTTCGCGGCATCTTTTTTTCGCGAATTGCTAATCATCACTAGTATCGCGGTAACTTAATTTCGCGAATCTAAAATTTCTACCACTAGTGTCATCTTCACATACATTAATTCGCGGCAATATAATTTCGCGAATTTGAGCCTCTCGCGAAATTAAATTGCTCGCGAAATTAACTTGTTTTACAGTATTTGTCAAACGGGACAGATCAAAAGGAGCTCAGATGGAGGCAAGGTCTAGCAAGCAGATTGTTTTTCCATAGAGTGACCAGAGGTTAATTTGATACCCTACTAACCTTCTTTTTTTTGGAGGGAGAAATTAGGTCTTAGTGAGCTGATTGACCAGACAAAGGTAGTCTATTATGAACTAATGTTTACCAACAGATTAGATGGCTGAAAAACAAGACATTTCCCTTGAAATTGATGAGGGAAAAACACCAAAAAGCTAAATGTTAACCTTAAGAATGATCAGCAGCTGAAATGAGTGTCTCTAGGGGTGAGAAGTGATGCCAAAGTGCAAAAGGCATTGTAATACCACACGTCCTAGTTTAGCCTTTAACACTTTCAGCGGCTATTAGTGTTACCATTTCAATACAGATTTTGCAGAAACCTTTCCCAACTTTCAAAGTCTATCTCAATAATGATACTGAACCAATACTAGGAATGTTTGTACTTATTTTAATGCATTTCCCGTGGTGATTCCAAATATGGTAATGAAATTAAAATTATTTTGACATTTTTGAAACATTTTGTGAAATGTTGGTAACATGCATTGAATATCAACTCATATCTACTTTCACAGATCCCCGCAAGATTTACGCTACTGTGTTAGATTGCGAAGACCATCTTGTAAGAAATGACGGAGGCCCATTCTGCATAAACGAGTACTTCCAACAGCCGCAGTTGTACAGCTCTATCTTCCCAGAACAGGTATAACCATTGAGGAATATTAAATCAGTTCCATCAAATTGGCGAGAAATATTCGGTTTTTATCTCTCCGAGCACAAAACTAAAAAAATGATCCAAGCGTCCTCGCGCAATTATGGCCGCACACACGCGTCATGCATATGATGCAAAGTGAGCTTGATGCCTTCAACTGACCGGACTATAGTCCTTTGGGCTTGGTGATTACTAAAAGTGTGTTACATCGTTATCTTATTTTCTTTACCATGACGAAAAAGAGAGAGAGAGAGAGAGAGATAAGCATCCAAGCAAAACATATTGTGCACATTAAGGGGGCGGCTGTGCACCTTCGTATAGCCTCCGTAAAACTGCCGTAACTTCTTCATTATTCATTTAATCTAGATAAAAGTATACATTTTTTTGCAGGAAAGGGTTCAATGAATCCAACTATGATCATGAAATTGACCATTTTGGAGAAAATTATAAAAAATACGTTTTTTGACCCATTTTAGGTTTGGAAAGGATAACTCAAAATATATTTTGTCAAATTTTGTCATACTAGTTTTATTATAATCCTGATAACATTCCCTGTAACTTAGAATGTATGTACGATTTATGATCAGAAATGTAAATCTGCAACAAAATCTGCTTTCAATTTTTTAATTTTTATGTTGAGGACGTTCCCTGGAATGATCACATAATATACTTTAATTATACAGCGTGTAGTAGGGAATTGTATGAGGAATATAATAAAACTAGTATGACAGACAAAATATATTTTGAGTTATCTTTGCAGAACCTAAAATGGGGCAAAAAACGTGTTTTTTATAATTTTTTCCAAAATGGTCAATTTCATGATCATGGTTGGATTCATTTAACCCTTTCCTGCACAAAAATGTATACTTTCATATAGATTAAATGAATAATGAAGAAGTTACGGCAGTTTTACGGAGGCTGTACCTGAAGGTGCACAGCCTCCTTAAAGTGATATAAGAACACAGGGTATCATTATGATTACATAGGTTAAGACAAAGATTGGTTATTTTCGTTTCTGAAAGAAACATGAAATTATTATCTATCAACAATAATTCATGAATATCGACAATATGTCATGGTTAGACTATCTTTTGAATATTTAAAGTGCTCAATGCCTAAAACGGCAGAGCGTAATAAAAATTATAATCTATATTATTAATGCCCCTTTTGTAAGCTGACCTCTACGTTAAATTTATTTACGACCTCCTTTTTTTGCACACGTCCCCTCACAGATAGCTCCGTGGGTGTCGTGCATCATCAACGGCGTACTCTGGAACTACAACCACCCAAGGACACTGACAACGGAACACCTTAAAAACATGACCATGTCCGCCCAGTCCGGGGAAGAACTCACAAGTCAGCCAGGTACTCCCAGATTACCTCAACGTCTGCTTGGGGTGTGCGACATCACAGCTGACCCGGGCGGCTCTCTGGAGTTTGTCTCCGAGTGCACGCACATAGACGCGCCGTTCGGGCTGTACGACGTCCAAACTGATCAATTCAAATCAGCTGGGTAAGTCAGCATACAAGTGGACAAATTTGTTTTTATTCTTGTTGAAATTGTTGTCAGAAACATGTATGCAAAATGATTCACGGGGAGCAAAGTTCAACGAGACTCGAGATGATTATATCACGGTTGTTCTTTTCAATCCTTCTGTACATGTGAGTGGTAATTTTCGCGCAAGTAATTTTTGTGGTGTGCTTTTTGTCAGCCAGGCATAGAGCTCAGAAACGTGTAGACAAAATGTGTAAATAATAAAAACAAAACCAAACATTTTGCATCGTATCCACACAAAAATTACTTGAAATTTCTTAGACAAGGAATCATTAAAAAACCTTTGAATATTCTGCCTTATAAGTACTCGATGTGATGCATCACAATTTAGATTGCCATAAGGGACGCACTATTTGATATCCGGGGGTGAGGTGGGGTGATGGAAGTTTTTGAGAAAAGGCAACTTATGCTCATGGAAAAAACACACAAATATATCACCCCTAAAAAAGTGTTTGCCAACCCTGGTGGTGAAAATAAAAATTCAGCCAGACCCAAACTTCCATACCCTCCCCTCCCCCTCCCCTGGTATCTAACAGTACATCTCTATAGTGATTAAGAAACATGTTAATATAAGCAGATAAGTTAAAGAGGCCAAAACCTTGTAAAACTGTAAAAGTGGAGAATTTTCACGCTTGACACAACTACCGTGAAAGTAATAACACACAAATAAATTTCTTTTGCGTATAGGTCTATGTGATGAAGCTACAAATCGTGAATTGAAAAACATGTAAAAACGGTTGAAAATCGGCAAGGCTTGAAAACTGTTTGCACATGTATTGACCTAAATCATACATGACAATAATAATCAAAATGTGTGCATACTATTGCTCTCTTGAATAAAATTTGAAACAAATAAAAACATGTTAACACATTTGATAACACTCACAGTGAAAATCATTGAACCTGTGCTGCATGAACATCGAATCAAATTCATACACTCTTAGTAGTCTTAAACCAATCAGAATGCAAGAAACTAAAATACGCGGAGTGCATTGAAAATGTCTAATGCACTATGCGTGGGTGCAGTTCAATTCACGCACCGCACGCTTTGTTTTGATTAGTTGTTCAGAAATCGCGGGTTTGCCGATTTTACTGCGGGTGTTAGCAAACTTGTTAACATGTTTTTATTCGTTTTTACATAGATCAAAATTATGCTCAAATTGTGAATTTTGATTGTATAGTATCGTATATGAATTAGGTCAATACAGGCCTATGTTTTGTTTCTCGAAAAATTAGACAAATCAATGCACTTGCGCAAATGTTGATATGCTCACAATAGCACTCCCCCTGCGGGGTCGTGCCATTATTCACACATCAACATCAGCACGCGTGCATTGATTTGTCTAATTTCTCTCGAAACAGAACATACGCATTTATTGACCTATAAACGCGTAAGGCTGCGCGTAAGGATGGCATGTACGCGGAGTGCTATTAGACACTTTCAATGCGCTCCACGTATTTTAGTTTCCTACTTTACCATTGGTTTGTCACAACTAAGAGTGAATGGATATGTTATAACAGCTCATGTTCCTTTGATGTGTATATTTCCATCACAGTTTCAGCGGTCCTGGCGTCTTAGTCTGTGCCGTCTCCAATATGCCGTCACAGTTACCGGAGGAAGCCTCCTCAGACTTTGGTGATTTACTGCTGCCTCTAGTACCGGACTTGGTATGTATGTCAGATACAGAGTGTCCCAGAATGATTTATACTAGGTTTGAAAAAATATATATATAAAATGGTCTCAACAAGATACAATTTCAGTTGTCATCTTTTTTCAAAAGCATGCTTTCGCCCAGAGGCTCTTATCAGTTGAATGATTACAAAACATGAACAAAATAATAATTAGAACAATGCGTACCAGTGCGTAAATATGAATGTGCATATAAGCGCGGGCATATAAGATACGCAAAAAAATCCGCACTAACGCATAGTACAAGATGGACAAGAGCAAGAAAATGTTTGCACCATCTTGTGATCCGATCCTGATACAATTTTTATTTTTATTCACAGTTGAAATCTGATGCAAGAAAACCGCTAGAAGAGGAGATGCTCCCAACAAATATATATAATGTAAGTCATTTGGGTATATAAAGGCCATTAAAAAACCACCCTGTTCTACGGGCAAACAGACTTCTCAGGTGGGGGTCGGGTGGGTTTTTTCGTGTTTAATTTTGGGGCAATTTTCAACAATTTTTGAAATTTCCAAAAATATTCATCAATTTCAACACAAAAAATAGAATTTTGTTTCTAAAAATTCAAAAAAAATTCTTTCAAACAATTCTTTAAAAAAATGGGTCAGTCGGGCCCATAGAACAGGTTTTTTATTGTGCGGCCTAATATATTATTTGTTAATACAATATATCCTTACAATCACATAGACGCACAGAGTTTATTGCAAATAATGCTAGTAAGAAAAAACTTATTGCGGCTCTGTGGTTACTGCTTGCAGCCTTTAATGTTCACAAAAGAGCGCTCATAAAAGAGTTAAAACAATGGTTAATCGTCAGCTTAAAATGTCAGGGATTATTTATGATTAGTGTTTTTGGTACTTTTTGAGGTCTATTCATTTAGTAAACAAAACAATAGAAAACAAAAATGTGATGCAGCAACATCCAAAGCAAGGGGGGGGGGGGTGATTTTCAAGATATACTAGTAGATGAAAACAGACAGAACAAAAAAGAGAAAATTATAAGAATTTAGAAGAGTCATTTTCACTTGTGAAATCTGAATGTCTTGATAAATTTTGATAAATTTGGTATCATTTTAAAGCTAAGAAAATGCTCTGAGAACACACAAAATAAACTCACGTGCAAAGTCCCCCCTTTTGATGTACTGCATCACAAATGTGATTAGAAGTGAGGTGTTTAACAAGTTAACAAACTAGTCATGGTTTAATTATGTTGTACCTGAATCACTGCACAGACTCTTCCATAGGTGCAAGTATGGTCTTATCCTATATGCTGGTTCCCTGCACCCTGGATCCCCGCGCCAACTCATCCATAGGTACAGGTATAGGCAACTCCATCCCAACTGATAATCAACTCTATACCACTTTATGTTCGCTCTGCTATGACTTACGGCAAATAATCGCAAGTTGTAGTTGAGGTGACGCATCGAATAACAAATGCATTGTCACACTGCCATGGTTACGGCGCAATGGAGATCGTGCTATGACATGCGTGTGAAGTCTGACACTGCCTTGGGTGCAGACGCATCGTATCTTGTTCCAATCAGCGAATTTGGTATTGTTCCAAGCGTGATACTGACCAAATTTATTGTGGATTATTTTACGTCAATTCACGCATATGCATGACTTTTATGCCAGCAAATCAATGTGATGACATGATTTGGGTGTACCTGCATCTATGGATGAGTTGTGTGGAGCCCATTGATGTAGGGAACCTGCATAGGTCTTATCCAAGTCAACTCTAACACAGACATGTTGTTGTCCCTCGGTGTTTTGACATGTAGGAAAAATAACAATCAACATAAGTTGCGGTTGAGGTTGTGTATCGAATATGGAATGTAAAAACGTCGCTCTGCCCTTGCGATGTGAGGTTAGGATGTGCCCCACGTGTCTTGTGTGTATAAGCTGGTGCTCTTTCAGGCAAAGCCACCATGTGTTTTGCACTATAATAAACACAGATAATTGTCGGCCCTAGCGCCGGTCCGAGTGCTCGAGTTCATCCGAATGTTGAACGCAATCTTGCGATGTGCTGCATTCCAAAACAACAGGCGCACAACGCTGTGCACATTATGAAGTCCCATAGTACGTGAGGGAATGTTTTAGATGATCAACAATTATTTGTTTTGATTACAATAGATTTGTTATCATTTCAGATATATTTATGTCAATATTGCACATGAATTTATGTCAGCAAATCAGCATGGCAACATGGTTGGACTTAACCTGCATCAATTAATTAGTTGTGTGGAGCCCGTGACCAGCATACGGTCTTATATCATTTTAAAGCTTACAAAATGTAGGTTTCAAACATATCACTATCTATTTGTTCTTTCATTAAATACAGGCTGTAATCACTTCAAATGGTAAACTCACTCCAAAGTATGCGTACATCAAGGAGTTACGTGAGCAGAGTTCATCCGGGTAAATTATGGATGAATGGACAATGGACAGTATTGAAATAATACTGTGGACATGCTTTTGATGGGCGCCTTTTTGGATGTCTGATGGACTATATTTATATGGATGCGTCGATCACTAACCTGAAGGATATAATGGACTAATTATATTTATATGGATGCCATGATTTCTAGTTTGTTTGAGTCACATAATTAAATGTTATCAAAACCATGGTATATAGATATGCAGCAATGGAAATACCCACATGACTTTCCATCCGGGGTAGACAGTCCCGGGGTAGACCAACCCTAAGTCGACCAACCCTGGGTGGACATGGGTATGGGTATGGGTTAGGGTTAGAAACAGTCCCCCGGGGCTGGACAGTCCCCCGGGGCTGGGGGCTGGACAGTCCCCCGGGGCTGGACAGTCCCCCGGGGCTGGGGGCTGGACAGTCCCCCGGGGCTGGACAGTCCCCCGGGGCTGGACAGTCCCCCGGGGCTGGACAGTCCCCCGGGGCTGGACAGTCCCCCGGGGCTGGACAGTCCCCCGGGGCTGGACAGTCCCCCGGGGCTGGACAGTCCCCCGGGGCTGAGTGTTTTAACATATAATTTAGAATGAATATAGTTTCCAAGGTGTTTTTTAAACAGTATTATGCGGTTTATTCCGTGAGGGCGCTATTGTAGTCCACCCAGGGTTGTTCGACTTAGGGTGGAAAGTCATGTGGGTATTTCCATCGCTGCATATAGATATATACACATTTTAATGTGTGACGCTATCAAATACTGTCATTTCACTTTTTGAAGGTCCGCATAACTGCCCAGTGCCCTGTGTCAATGTGGTAGGAGCACTACCTATGAGTGGACAATCTGCACGATCATGCCACCAGACTGAACTAAACTGCTCACAAAAAGTATCGAAACACTTAGAAATGATCCAATATATAACGGCTCGAAAGGGTATGCATTAATCGAAGCAAATAACCAAGTGCATAATTTTGTTCTGCGTATTTTGACACCTCGATCGATGAGATACGATGTTGCGGAGCGGAGTTATTGTCATTTCAATGGTCGTGGGTCCAGTTTCAAAAGTGACAATCATCCTATAGAAAGAGGTTTGCATTACTGTTTAGAATGATCAGATTCGTGCTTTTCAATAGGGATGAGTGTCACTTTTGAAACTGGACCCACGATCATTGAAATGACAATAACTCCGCTCCGCAACATCGTATCTCAATGATCGAGGTGTCAAAATACGCAGAACAAAATTATGCACTTGGATATTTGCTTCGATTAATGCATACCTTTTCAAGCCGTTATATATTGGATCATTTCTAAGTGTTTCGATACTTTTTGTGAGCAGTTTATTTTGGGTAGTGCAGCAGATCTAATTATACATTAATTTTTCTCAACAAATGCAGCTGATGACTCTTCGTACTAACACTACCGCTAAAGCAATTATAATAATATAGTCTATTAAAAACACTGTGGGTGGGTTGGTTAACTGCTTTATATTATATCTATTTAATTTATTTAGTTTCCTCTTGTATCAATTTTTAATGCGATCCCTACCGTGTTTGGCCGAATGTCTCATGTTATTGCGTTATGTGTATTGTAATACCCCGTCACCAAAACACTTACGCCTGGTTCGATTGCCCGTATTATCAGCAAGACCGGTGGGCTAGAGGTTAAGGTGTTTGCCTAGAAAGTTCAAAACTTCAAAACTTGTTAAAATTCACCAACTTTTCACGAAAGAAAACAAATAAACAAAAACAAACAAACACCCGGCCGACCGACCCTACCTGATAGGTCAGTTTGCTCATAAAACAGGGATGGGAATCACTTAACTGTTTTTAATTTGTATATATTTCTTGGATTTGTATACATAACTTGACCGGTGAACCTTTTGAGACATGGGACTATATCATATGCATGTTCATGTTGGCAATCGGGAGAAGTGGATATGCTGATGTGTATTAGGCTAAATAAAAAAAAATCATTTGTCTCAAAGCTCCCGCGCGCGTTAGTTTATTGATGCGCATTAGAAAAACATAAATCTTTAAATAAAAAAATTATTATTATTATTATTTATTTTTTGAAAGAAAAAAAACCCCCAAAAAATCCAAAATTTCACAGATTTTTCAGATTTTCATTGATCACATCATTTTAAATAAAAAATGTCACTTTTACAAGGATTTCAATATTTTATATTTAAAATAAAAATTTTAAAAAACTTTTAAAAAAGCGCATTCCGCATTAGGTTTTGAAAAACTGAAGAGCTTTGAGACAATTTTTTTTTTAATTTAGCCTTATGACTGCTCCATTTTCATGAAAAATCCCACCCGATCGACCGTACCTACCTGAGAGGTCCGTTTGCCCGTAGCACAGGGTGGGTTATATTTGTTGCCTAAATGGGAATTACTTTTCTGTTTTTAATTTGTATTATATATTTCTTGGATTTGTATACATACTTGATCGTCGGTGAGCTATTTGAGACAAAGGACTATAATGCATGTTGTGACGAATTCCTATTTAAACCTATGACTATATAAACTAATATTTAATATAAAGCTTCTCACCCTACCACTGTATATAAATCATCAGAGAAGAGAGTTTAATTTAATATTACCCCGATTATTCCACATATGTTATGAAGTCCTGTTTCCCAAGTAAAAAGTGAAGTTTCGGCCAACAAGGCCAAGGTTCCCCAAAGGAGTAAAAACATACCTTAAACTTATTACCAAAGCCCTGGAACTGGGTCAAGTCAAGAAGGTGGGAGGAAGGACATCATGTTGTAATAAACCACTCTAGTCTTGTGACTATTGGGCACTTCCTGTTTTTTCCTGTATATATACCCATAACATTACATATCAATGTTCTACAGGGTGAGTCAAAAAGAAGTTGATCGAGAATGAATATTTGTTTAAAAATAGACCAAACAAATTTAACAAACCAATGAGGCACGTACACAAAGAGCAACTTATTCCGCTCATATGACAAAAGGAATCATTGAAATCAATCAATTATATCAGGAGCTATGCCTGTTTTAATAAAAAGAACCCCTTTTTTTAGCTGTCCACGGAACACTTAATTCTCTTGAAATCTTCCCACTCTAAGTGGGCAGCAAAATTATTGCTGATGTTTGTCCTCTAAGGTGTCTTAATTGTTGTAAGTTGGCCTTCAATGTTAAATCATTTTCTTATTGTTGTCACTGATTTTTTATTTTATGCACACCATTTCCACCTGTGTTTGGGCTTTAATCTCATTTGAATATGAATGCCTGTGTGTACATTTTGCTGCCCACTTAGAGTGGATAGATTTCAAGAGAATTAAGCATTCCGTGGACAGCTAAAAAAAGGGTCTCTCGTATTAAAACAGGCATAGCTCCTGATATAATTGATCGATTTCAATGATTCCTTTTGTCATATAAGCAGAATAAGTTGCTCTTTGAAAACGTGCCTCATTGGTTTGCCAAATTTGTTTGGTATATTGTTAAACAAATATTCATTCTCGATCAACTTCTTTTTGACTCACCCTGTAAACTCCACTCTGCATCTCCAAGCGAGAAGTCTCTTCGAGACAAACCAGTATGTAAATAAAATATATCGACTATCTTCAACTTCAAGCTCTTCGAGTGCATCAACGAAAATAGTTATACCGCGTAAACTCCACTCAGCATCTCCAAGCGAGAAGTCTCTTCGAGACAAACCAGTATGTAAATAAAATATATCAACTATCTTCAACTTCAAGCTCTTCGAGTGCATCAACGAAAATAGTTATACCGCGTACTGTCATACATGTTCAAGTTGAGAATCGTGAGGCAAAGTGTATATTATGCTGATGTATATTAATATATGGCTGCTCTTATAGTGTGTCAATGCAAACATGTTTTGTATATTGTGGAATAAATCCCTAATATTTAGGGAGGAATATGTTACAAAGTATAACTGAAATATTGGTGAAATAAATAACTCTGAGATGCTGAATGTTAGTCATATACTTTTATTTCAGTAAGACCAAGAAGAAGAAAGGTCTGTCTTAGGCCAAATAAAAAATAAAAAGTTTTGTTTCAGAAGACTGCGCAGGTAGCTTCTAACATTCACATTTTACTGCATAATTTATTTATATTTCTATATTTTCTTGAACTTTTGAAAATGATGGTGTGAGCCAAGTTGTGACTGTATATGGAATGGATTTTTTCCAATATTAAAAGAGTATTTAAAACTCAAGAAAAACAACTGACTTCAGTGATTTATTGGACTATGCTTCTTTAAATTTTAATTTCACATTGTGAAGCACCATATATATCAGCTTCATTTTCTTACTTCACAGACCCTGTCTAATGTTTTCCTTACAGATACCACATTTCACATAGCATATTTTACTTTAAAAAAATGGCATCCATTAACCTCTTTTTTTTCTTTTTTTATACATTTTGGAAAATAGCTATGATATATATGCTTTTGTGGGTTTTTTTTTACAAAATGAGCATTGCGAAATGAGGAAATTCCTTTTTTGTTTGTTTTTTGACCACTTCACAGCCAATTTGTTTAAACAAAATGTTTGAACCCCTTAAACAACGGCAAAAATTGGGCTCAGCGTGTAGACTAATGTGACAAAGTTGCTCAACATACTTACATGTGTGTATATGTGAGACGGATCTTTTGTTTGTGTGTCCTAATACCATTATAAATCTACATGCTTCCACTGTTAGTGCTTCCTGAGTATTTATGAGATAACCTGTTCAATAATACAGTTCCAATTTCTGACCCAATTTTCAACTTGATGTTTTCTATTCTACATGAAGGGTCATCCTTAAAATAGTTTTGAGTTGCATAACTCCAATGGAACTTATTTCAGAAGCACAAGATGACATGAAATTTGACCATTGTGTAGTACACAAACTAGCCGGGTGGTTAACCTCCTTTGGCAGTAATTCACTGCATTTTGGCCTATAACGTCTTAACCCTAACCCCCCTGAGTGCTAAAAAAATGCTAATCCAAAGTCCCTCTCCAAACGCATGCGCCGTCGGTTTTCGATGACGTAGTCAACCGAGCCTATATAATAAGCGCAATATACTGCGCGAATGTGTAGCTGAGGGCCGTGGCTTAGTGGTTGGAATCGAATCCCGGCAGGTTCCCGGAGTGTTTTTTCCTCGAAAATTGAGGACCCTAGATCTAAAAGGGGGTTAAGTCACATTGAGAAAAATGGCAAAAACTGGGTTTCATTGTGTCCATGTGTGGACTTGACCCACTCGAGTTGTACCTCCCATGGACTCTTGCATAGCTTTACCACATGACTTAACTGTAACATTTGGACAGAGGGTGCAGAGATCCTCCTTGTAGCAGAAAATGATACTTAACTACAATTTCACAAGATTGTGACTTAACCCCCTTTTAGATCTAGGGTCCTCAATTGTGATCCCGGTCAAAAATCCTAAACCGGGGTTAGGGTTAATAGATCATATCTTGCACCTAAGATTTTACAGAAATAATGAAAAAATATGTTGACATGAAAAGAAATCTGAAGTGATCGGAACTTACACCTTTAAATTAAAGAGTCTAGCTCCATTAGCCTCAACCTGCTATTACAATGGTATCTGGCTGATATTTAAAGGTATATTATGTGATCTTTCCAGGGAACGCCCTCAACATCGAAAAAAAAATAGAAAGCAGATTTTCTTGCAGATTTACATTTCTGATCATAAATCATGCATACATTCCAAGTTACAGGGCGATACGATTCTTAATTACTTCAAAATCATGGTTTTAGAGTGAAAATAAACTGTCGGAATCCCGACAGTTTATATTTTTCACTCTAAATTCACTCTAAAACCATGATTTTGAGGTAATTAGGAATCGTATCGCTCTGTAACTTGGAATGTATGTATGATTTATGATCGGAAATGTAAATCTGCAAGAAAATCTACTTTCTAAAAAAAATCATGAATAGAGGGCGCTCTCTGGAAAAGATCACATAATATGCCTTTAAACCACATGTCACACAGGAGTCTTTAACACTTTCCACACAGCAAGTGTCTACAGACGACATTCCAAAATGTATCAAAAATGTCAAAATTATTGAATTTCATTAACATATTTGGAATCACAATGAGAAATGCTTTGTAATAAGTATAAACATATCTAGTATTGGTTCAGTAATCCTTGAGATAGACTTTACAGATTGTGAAAGGTATCTGAAAAATCTGTTTTGTCAAACCAAAAATCGTGTGGAAAGTGTTAACGTTTTAGATGTGATTTATAGAAAATCACAGCTGCATATTTTTTGGCTTCATATCGTCTACACAGTGCAACAAAAATAAGTTCCCCTTTAGATTATGCCTGATATTTTTAATATGAGTTACTCCATTCAAACGATATTTGGCACACATTAATGTTTGTGTGCACAGCAACACTAGAACGGGGGCTATAACTATGCAGGTGTTGCAATGCTTGAATGCGCACACATTGAATGGAGGAATTCTGTATCAATTTAATTTCTCATTTCAATTACAAATGTATTGACAAAATACAGATGAAGATTGGTGTAATTTTAAAATATATGCTAGGAAAATGCCGAGTGAATACAGACGACCGTAAGAGCAGGATGGGGGCAAGACTGTTATACACAACAATATAAAGCAAAATAAACACCATCATTTATATTGTAACAAAGATCTCAGTGATCTTGCTCACAATTTATTAGTAGTAGAATGGTTACAAAATGGGAAATATATCTATGTACAGGAATAGAAATATAGTATGTAATATTAGTCAACAATAACAAAGTCCAGACACAATAGGGCCAGTATGAACTTTAATCCAAGGAACGAGCATGAACCTTGACCTTGGTCCACAGGCACTAGTCATAATAACAATTACCAATGCAACATCTCTGTAACAATTATATATATACCAAAGCAGTGATAGCCAGGCGTTTCTATAAAGTGACCACTTCACACCGACACATTTCTAAGTTCTGCAACCTTCTATATTTTGATCAAATTGGCGTAGCCACCTTACAGCAGCGAATGTATACAGAAGAACACGGGCGCGCCGAAGGCAACAAGCGCATTGTGCATAACGCGTTGGCCAAAACCGTGTTTGTGCTGCCATAATCGCGCACGTAAACTTTGATTACTTTTGCGCACGGAGTGATATAAACCGAATATTTCTCGCCAATTTGGAGCTGATCAAACTATAGGGCGATTGCATAGAGGGTCATTAGTTCAAATTATATATCCTGCAGAAGACAACATGCATGAATGTAGTACAATACCAATCACTTGGATCAATATCAGTTTAACAGGTGATTGGTACTGTAAAAGCTGACATTCTCGCTGTGGTTTTATTTACGGGCTTTTCGCACAACATATTTTTTACAAAAAAATTATAACAGCCAAAAATAATGTTTTCAACATCCATGCAGTGCATCCAGAAGGTCGCTCGCGACAAAATCAATTCACGAAATTTGTATGATATCAAAATGCGCAAAAGTATCTTTGAGCAAAAATATTGGCTTTTACAGTATTGTATTCCATGGATTGTGCAAGCACCCTATAGAATAAACCACATTGCACAATTCTACTGAACATATCATTTATAAATTCAATTCTAAAGTATATAAACTTTAAGAAGATTTTATGTGTTGCAGCCACAATGCGTTGCGCCAACTCAAGATTTTTTCCCACGGTGCATTTGTATTTCCCCTGATCGAAACTCATATTAATACAATCGATATATCAGTGACCTTTGTACCCCAAGATATCGATGGCATACTGTCACGTATGTCATGTTTAAGAAAAACGATGGTTCCCCTGTCTTTTTGGTTTTCCAATACAGCCAGTACGCAACAGTCGCTTTTAGAGCGTGACCTTGCCGATTTCTAACCCGCAGAAAGATCGATTTCAGGATGTCTCCCTTTAGCTAAATACCCTATGTCAGCCTTGCGACAAGTTAGTTTTACCAGCATACACTGCGATAGGATCAGTTTGCAGCCAAATTGCGAGGTAGATGGAATAACAGTAATTTTCTTAATAATATGGGACCAAATTGACAATTTTTGGTCCACAAACAGTGATTTTATCGCTTATTTTAGAATCTAACAACTTTGTGACTTTGCTTCTTGTAACTATTCACTTGACTGGACTAAGCATCGTACGATATTTTAAGAGCAATTTTCATACTAACGGAAGTTCAAGCTTTAATTTCATATCAAAATCATTGATGCCCGAGTTCTTTTTTGATGAGAAAATCGAGTCTTAATTTTCAGCGATTTTCAGTCAGAAAACGAAACTTACGATCCCCCGTTATGCCTCGCCAACTTCATTTTTAGTTTCCCGTAACACGCCCGCGCTTCATTTTCATGCCACGCGTTTGAATTCATTATTGAAATTTTTGAAAAAAAATACCGTTTTCCAATGAAAACGTCCGAATTCATGTATTTTGTGTGATGAAATTGTGAAATGTTTATTCATTTTGACCAGAGTAGCCTTTCTGTAAAAAAAATATCATATGACTTTGTGTAGCGCAGAAGGATAGATTTCGAACCCCGGACCTCTCGCTCCCAGAGCGCGCTCTCTACCATCTGAGCTATCTAGCAAATCTGAATATAACCGTGAGATTTAAACACTTGATCAACAACCCGTCGACGCTACAAAATGAATTTAGATCGAGACAAGATTCGAGGAGCTATTTTATAAGCATTCACTTGACCGGACTAAATAATTTTATAAAATTGTAAGCATGTTTCTAGTTACAAAAGACTATGAATATTATGATACGATGGATAAAATTGATGCCTAATTCTTCAGAAGCGACTTTTTTACCATGAATTTGGCTTTAGTTTCTTCAAGTTTTTCTTGAATTCGGGTTTGTCGGATTGCAATAATTTGCACCGAAAATACAACATGTCATGAAGTTCACAGAAAATATTAGATAATATTATTTGCATAATATGCCTTTTTACTATACAATTTCATGGCCAATGTGTTTGAAATGTGTGATTATAATCATGAAAAGAGCTCATTTACATCGTGCTATTACGAGGTCAACTATGACTGCGAAGCGGTTTCGCTACGGGTGAGTACTTCCGGGGCGCTTTGCTGGGTTAGAAAAGGAACGACTTTTCGTGTGCTTGCATAATGGCTGAATAACTGTAAGTTATTTACCAGTCATTCTAGTCGAGCTCAGAAAAAGAAAAAAAAAGGAACACTGAGAACTAATTCATTTATTGAAGTCAACAAGAATCTAAGATGATGGCGCTATGCAGCCATGATTTTCTACATGGGAACAGAGATGAATCGGGGACCAGATTTACGGCGTTTTGCAAAAATGCAATGCATTGTAGTGCTGTCTTTAATATCTTCTGAGTATAAACCATATTCTAATATGAACCACATTCTGTAAAAAAATGCCAAATCCTGCCCTGTGTGTCTGTGTGGAGTGAGTCACCTGAAACACCTGCGACAATTAACAGACCCATGTTTGTCATATTAGGCAAAGGAAAAAAAACCTGTTCTACAGGAAAACAGACCTCTCATGTTGGATCGGTCCCACAGCAGCCATGATGACCTTCCCGCATAGCATAGCATTTCGGCCTGTAAGAATAATTTTTAAAAAATCATTTGTCTCAAAGCTCCCGTGCGCATTAGTTAATTGATGCGCGTTAGAAGAACAAAAATTATGAAAACAAAAATATAATTTTTTTTTCAACAAAAAAAAAATCCCAACATTTCACAGATTTTCATTGATCACATCATTTTAAATACAAAAGTTGAATTTTACAAGGATTTAAATATTTTATATTTATTAAAAATAAATAAAAAAAACTTTAAAAAAATCGCATTCCGCATTAGGTTTTGAAATACTGAAGAGCTTTGAGACAAAAGATTTTTTTAATATAGCCTTACCATTTTAAACATGGAACCACCATCCTATATCATTAAAATTAAATATGGCTGTTTTTTGTAACATACACCTTCCTGCATTGTTCATTGTTTACCTCGTCGGATCTGAACAAAGAAAAGCCCCTATCTATTATATGTGTTGTAGTATTATGGCCGAGGCTGCTGTGGGTTGGTCCATTGAGCTTTTGTTTCCCTCGCTTCCCCCCCCCCCCCCCCCCCTTTTAAAATGACTATACTTTTTTTTAATCTGCACAAATATTGCAGTTTTTGACAAGCGGAAAAAAAGGGGTCGCTATTCATTGCACATGAACATTTGTTCACCAATTTCTAAAAATACTGGTTGGTCGGGCCTGTAGAAACAGGGGGGAGGGGGGGTTGTCACCTTTTTACAGATTTTTAAAAGGGCTAGAAACATAGCGTGAATACAGTTTCTTGATAAGGATTTTTTTTTTGTCTAACTGTTTCTTTTTTTACCATCTGTACAATGATTATTCTGAAATATTTTTCTAAAAATCTTAGATTTAGAAAACTAATACATATTCTGTATTTATTTGGAAACAACTTCTGATAACGGGGCAGCCAATGATTTCACTTCAAACAGCACCGTTCATGCTTGGTTGCAACAATCACCATTTATATACATACCATCTTATACTGTAAAACCACTTAATTTCATGAGGGATTTAATTTTGTGAGGGGCGAAATACCAGCAAAACTGACAATTTTGCATTGAAAGTAACAGTAAAATTATCAGATTCGCGAAACGAAAGTAACAGCAAAATTGTCAGATTCGCGAAAACTAAATGCCCTCAAAAATAGCAGTAATTTAAAATTCAAATGTTGAAATAAAGTATATCCGCGAAATTAAAGGTAGATGTTCCGATTCTCAACTTGAAGATTTCTATTCTACATGAAAGGTCACCCTTAAAAAAGTTGTGTTCCAAAGTTTGAGTTGCATAGCTCTAATGGTTCTTATTTTAGACGCACAAGATGCTGTGAACTGTACCCATTGAGTAGTACACAAACTATATCGGTGGTTGCCACCATTCGCGGTAATTCGACGTTATTTCATCGATTTCTCCGTAATTATACCGTTTTAGGCCGTCAAATTTCAGTATGATGATGAGAAAAATACGAGCTTTCATATGATATGAAAATATCCGTATGTTTGAAATAATTCTGTGTTACGAAAATGTGATCGGGTCATCTACCTTTAAAGTGTTTTACAGTAGGATAAAAATATTTAATGCCTCAGAGAGTAACAGTAAAAACTATATCACTCGGTCCAATTTTGATTTTTCCATTACAAGAGGCGAGCGAAGCCAAGAGTTATGGAACAATCAAAATTGTACCGAGTGATATAGTTTTACTATTGCACAAACAGTATATGCAACATTTGGATTATAACATGTTTTGAGTATATATTCCACGCAATATATAATGAGGCTAAAAAACAGAAGATAATTTCATGAAAAAGGAAAAAATGCAAAATTGCATTTTTATTTGGTATTTAGTTCTAGATTCCAAAAAAGTTGTCAAAACCCATAAAAAGACAATGAATGACAATCCAAACTCAAAGGCATCTTATTGATTTTTAAAATGTCATATATCCAAACATTTAATTTCTTTTGAAAATTGGTAAAAATGTCTTGGAAATAAATATATTTTGCATTTGTGAATGAACCCGAAATGCAGTATGGAAAAGATTCCAAACACAAATTGCATGCTCTTCATGAAAATGACCTTTTTAAACCTAAAACACTAGGATAATTGAAACAACATTATTGTCATACTTCTGGCATCAAATGGCTTCAATTTTGGCATCAGTAAAGTCATGTATGGCATCAGTGAAGCTGTTTTTGTTTCAGTAAAGTTATTATGGCATCAGTGAAGTTGTTTTGTCGTCAATGCAGCCAAGTTGGCTTCTGTGATGCCATTTGTTAATCTATAGTTAATTTGATCAATTAATCCAGGTTTGTTTTGATGTTTTGTATTAAGTATATGGTGCATAGCCCCAGGGTGTGTGAGGAGTGATAATTTTTAGCACTAGTGAAGTTATTCTGACATCAGTGAAGTCATTTTGACAGGAATGATGCCAAATATGACTTCACTGATGCCAAAATAGATTTTTTGAATCCATTTGATTCCTATTTTGGATGCCAAATGAAGCTGTTTGATGTCAATTGAAACCATTTGATGCTGTTTCAATTCTCCTAGTGGATGTTACTTAGAAAAACAAAATAATTATCACATAAAATTACACTTCTCTCACAATGTACAAAGTAAGATCAAAATAAGCCACTCATTAAATACTATAGTACTGTATGATTTACTTAAAGGTGTGTGACCAGGGGAAGGGGGCACTCAACTTTTTTTTGGTAGGGTCTTAACTGATTTTCTCAAAAAGTAGGTCTTAAGAACTGAGGTGTTTTTTATTTGATTAGTAAGAACGCAAATTTTCAAACCTTTGGGTTTTAGAACGCAAAATGTTCACAAAATTGGGGATGGAATGAAACTTTTCGTTATTTTTGAATTTTCAATAAAATGGGGGTCTTAAGAGCTGATGCAGGCTCAAAAGGGGGGTCTTAAGGAGACCGTCAACCCTGTTTGGCGCCAAATTCATCAATCACTGTAACTTTTAAACTATAAATGTGATGTACATAAAAGTATACATTTTTGTTAATGAAATGAGTCAGAGAATCCATTTTTGGTATCAAATTTCACTAAAAATAGTGATATTTACATTTTTGCATTTTTTGCCAACAATTTTCAGACAACCTAACAAAATCAGTTTTTGATTCAAAATTTCAAAATTTCACCAAAATCATCTAGGATCATTTTTGGCACTTTTTGGTCAATATTTTCAAAACTAAAAATGTTTAAGCCAAAAAAACAAAAACAATCCTAGATAATTGACTTTACATTAGCCACTTTGCATATGCTGTATAGAGGAGGGTTGTCACATTATGAGAATAGAATAATCGATTGAATTTTGTTGACTGGCTTACAAAACGTTGTACAGTGGTCTCAGTAGTGTTGTTTGCCAAACAAAATAAATACACTTTATCAAAGTATCAGGATATATTGGCAACTTCAATACCAGTCTCACGATACAGCCTGCTCTCAGTTTGTAGTTACAATCGATTGAATGTTGTTGACTGGCATACAAATGTTGTACGGTGGTCTCAGTAGTGTTGTTTACCAAACAAAATAAATACACTTTATCCAAGTATCAGAATATATTGGCAATTTCAAAACCAGTCTCACGATACAGCCTACTCTCAGTTTGTAGCTACAATCGATTGAATGTTGTTGACTGGCATACAAATGTTGTACGGTGGTCTTGGTAGTGTTGTTTGCCAAACAAAATAAATACACTTAATCACAGTATCAGGATATATTGACAATTTCAAAACCAGTCTCACGATACAGGCCACTTTCAGTTTGTAGCTATTATCAGTAATAGGTCTGCAGGTTTTCACGGGTGTGTCGATAGTTGGGAAATACTACTTCAACACACTTTGATTAATTTGCAAACAATTTCAAGCTTTTGCGATTTTCTAAAAATTCAAAATTTCTCAACAAAAAAACCCTTTTTAATTCTGAATTGTTTTCAAAAATGTCAAAAAAAATCTTTAAAAAAACCCTCAAAAATCTGCCAAAAAAAAAAGGCCACTTTCAGTTTGTAGCTATTATCAGTAATAGGTCTGCAGGTTTTCACGGGTGTGTCGATAGTTGGGAAATACTACTTCAACACACTTTGATTAATTTGCAAACAATTTCAAGCTTTTGCGATTTTCTAAAAATTCAAAATTTCTCAACAAAAAAACCCTTTTTAATTCTGAATTGTTTTCAAAAATGTCAAAAAAAATCTTTAAAAAAACCCTCAAAAATCTGGGTTGATCAGACTGATAGAGAACAGGTTTTTTTCTCCTTGGCCTTATAGAAAAACAATTTATATACAGATGGAGTTGCTGTCTTTATTTGATGCCTGGGAGTTACGTCTTTTTCTGAATCGGCATCTCAAATCGGCGAAGGTTGTTTGTTCACAAGGACACATATGACACAATTTGGCTATTTCAATGCGTTGGTCATAAGAGATCTATCAAGTTCTCATTCTCCTTCTCTAGTAATGGCCCCATCGGTGTCAGGCACTTCTTATCCTGAAAATGTACAAGTAATAATGTATTGATATTAGATACAAAAAAGCACATTGATGTTAAAAAACTACAAACTAGTGGTTTGGATTAGTTTAAAGGTATATTATGTGATCTTTCCAGGGAACGCCCTCAACATCAAAAAAAAAATTGAAAGCAGATTTTCTTGCAGATTTTCTTGCAGATTTTCTTGCAGATTTACATTTCTTATCATAAATCGTACATACATTCCAAGTTACAGGGCGATACGATTCTTAATTACTTCAAAATCATGGTTTTAGAGTGAAAATAAACTGTCGGGTTAACACGACATTTTAAAATGTAAAAAGAAGAATCCAACTGAACCAGTTTATATTTTCACTCTAAATTCACTCTAAAACCATGATTTTGAGGTAATTAGGAATCGTATCGCTCTGTAACTTGGAATGTATGTACGATTTATGATCAGAAATGTAAATCTGCAAGAAAATCTACTTTCTAAAAAAAATCATGAATAGAGGGCGCTCTCTGGAAAAGATCACATAATATGCCTTTAAAGAATGAGTTATTACACATCAATCATGAATGATTTAGTAGTGCTCTCTATGTACCAGGCAATGTTAAGCGTGTAACTTTGAATAGCCATATTTCAGACTTGACAATACACATCTTGAACCAGTTTTTGAAAGATTTAATGGAAACCCATGGTTTCTCACAAACAGGATGCATAAAACCTGAACGGTCGAACACATTTTACGACAACTAATAGACTTATCTAATAATCCTTTTTTGGAAATATTCAAAGCCTTTCGATTCAACCTGATTGTAAACAACTGTTACCATGGAATTGGGGGTTGACAACAGCTTGATGGCATTGCTGCACCTGCTCTACTTAATAGTTCAGTCCGTTCTAAATTGGCGAAACCTGTTGACAGCAGCGAACGAATTTAGAAGAGTGTCGCGCGCAAAACGCTGGCATGGCGCAATATCTCAGTGTCATTGTATGTGTGACGCTTGCGTATGCCGAAATCGCGCTTAAATACACTTGGATTACTTAAAATATTTCTCGCCAATTTGGAACTGTTCAAACTATATACTGTGTCAGGGAGGAATGGATCAGTCAGTCAGTTAATTAAGCACAACAGAAATGGTTGCAATCAACTCGAGGGTAAGTCAACGTACAATTCAAATTGAATAGGGCAATTACTGGTTACGATGGCAAATACAAAAGTACTTTAATCAAGACTGGCACGAAAGAAACAACCTAATAGATAACCCTACCTATGTGTAGACGCACAATGGATGAACATGATTACAGAACAGGTTATAAAACTAATTATTGGGGCCATGGAGATTAGAACACATGTGTTTGTGGGAGTGTGGTTACATGGATGACAAGCAATTGAGAACAGGGGTTTACAACGACCGACTGACGACCATTTTGAAGTCTAGAAGTGTCTCAATTCTCATAGAAACAGGTACTGCACAGAATTCTCAAGTAAAACCTAAATCTCTCACAATAATAACAGCCGGTAGTGCCCAGGGGGTTAAGGAAATCTTTCTAGCATCAATCACAATTGTAATACAACTATTGCAAGCCTCACCAAGACAATAATACAAAATATTTGAGCTCACAATCAAGACATGTTAAACATGACCTTTTCAATATTCCAAAGCGGCAGCCTCACAATAAAGACATATAAACACTATAACATTCCTTTGTGTTTGCATCTACAGGGTGAGTCAAAAAAACTGCAATAGTGGAGAAAAGCCATCTTATTTTCAAAACCAAGATGAAGTTTGAATTTTTTTTTAAATGTTGCAAGAATAATATATTTGTTCTTAATGTGAAAAAATGAAGTCAATCGCATTTTTCGTCTGTCTTTGGTGAACCTTTTTTCTGCACAACCCAATGTACTTGCTTGTCCACGAGCATAGTGATTTTCAATTGAAATTGCACACATTTCATTTTGACATTTGAATATCCCGCCAACGAAAAATTGAAATAATTTTATTTTTATTCAAATTAAGAACAGTATAAGCAATTCATAGCACGTGGGCTATGTAAATTGATTATTTCATCTCCCATGTAAACAAGAAAGGATGCATTAAATTCCAATTACGTCACTAATTTACTTGAATTTTCAAAATTTAATGAGAGACACATTTTGCAATATTATGCATGTATTGGGTGTTTCGTGGACAAGCGTGTGAAATGGATGCATGGGTAAAAAGGTTCACCAAAGGCAAACGAAAAATGTGATTGACTTCATTTTTTTCCACATGAAATTAGTAACAACTTTGTTACGTTTAAAAAATTTCAAACATCAGCTTGGATTTGAAAACAAGATGGCTTCTTTCCACTATTGCAGTTTTTTGACTCACCCTGTATAAATGCAGCTGATTTTATGATAGAACAGGGTAGAAAAGTCTGCAAAATATTTGTAATAGCTTTCCGGTGTCACATTTGATTCATTGATTTTAATCATTTTAGGAACATTGTTGGATTTACATTATGATATTTTGAACAATAAAATAATGGATTTACATTTGTGCCACTGTGTGAGTTGTGTGCGATTCACATCATCCATCCGTCTTATTGCGGCGGTGGTGTCATGCAACAAGCTCAATACCAGGCTGTTGCTGCTCATCTATTGTCGCATTTGAATGAGATGGAGATGACGGTGGCGGAGGTGGTTCCGTAACGGGACAATTTGACTGTGTGATAACAAGATGATTTGTTGTTCTTTTAGTACAAGTGGGAGTGAGAGAGCCGCCACAGGTTTGACGTGCGTGACATGCTTAAAGCTAAAGGTGCATTACAGTTTGAGATCTACAAGGATTTAACATTTAGTGTAGTGCATATAAAGTACAGCTTTAGTATAGACACGGGGCACTGAAATACAAATTGCTCTATAGACGTTTTGTTTTCTGTTTGATATGCAAGGATATACAACGATTTCGACATAGTGATGTTGTCAATAAATAATTTGACATGCACGCAAACAGTAACATTACTAGAATCTTTCAGAGTGGTATTCCATTAGGATAACAGGGCGTACGTAAGCCAGCCACTATTTCAAACTTAATCCCTTGTTTTTTTAAATTGTATAAAGGTAGACAGCATAATGGAAAAACACCATTAAAAAGCCACACACAAAAATGGGTTATGGGTGAGAACCTTTTGAAGGAAAAATGACAAACTTTTTTAAGGTGGACAGAGGTGGGTAGATTCGGAAATAGGAAAGTTTTACCCAACCAACCATTGTGGCATATTATAACAAGGAAGTAGAAGATTATATGGTGTGCTTAGGAACATTCACTTGTGCAGAAATAGAAAGATGTGAATATGTTTCTTCAGTTTTTCAACAACCGAAATAATGGAAATTTAGCAAAGTGTAACTGAATAAGCACACAACAATAACCATTTCATAGAGCATTCCCCATGCTCAATAGGAAATCGCCCACACTAAACTAAGATAGCCAAGAATCAAAGAGCTAAAAACCACAAAAGAGTTGAAAGTGGGCTTAGTATAGCAATGGTGTAACTACACAGAGAAAGTTTGATCATCGTAAATGAATTGAGAATAAAGAAGACTGCTTTCACAGTAGAGAAGCATGTGTGATGAATCTTAGGTGACAATAAAAAAAACCTGTTCTACAAGCAAGCAGACGTCTCAAGTAGGGTCGGTTGGTAAGATGGTTTTGGGTTTGTTTGTTTTTGGTGAATTCAGCAATTTTTAAAATTGTAAAAAAATTCTAAAAACACCAAAAAAATATATAAATAAAAAATGTCAATAAAAAAAAATGAAAATTTGCACACAAAAATGTAACAATTTGCACAAAAAAATCTGAAATGGGTTGGTCTGGCCCGTAGCACAGGGTTGGGTTTTTTTTTGTCGCCTTATTATCAGTAATGATCTCATTTATTTTCTGATGCATAATTATCCATAATGAATCCATTTTTCATGAACAAAATAAAGATGAAAGAAACGATATTAAAGACGAAAAACACAAAGCATTTTTTTGATAAGTGTGCAATTCCCTACCCCACATTGGGAACTTCAGCCTGGCCTGGAAAAAAATGTTGATTTCCCGGCAAGCTAACCCAAATTTCCCTCCAAAATGGAAAATGTCCCACTATTTGTTATGTTCTTTATATAGAAGAGCAATACTTCCCTCCAACTGTCAACAATTCCCTCCAAATGCCCGAATTTCCCGGCAAGGAGCTTCCCAATTAGCCCATTTTTTCCAGGCCTGACTGCCGCAATCTGAGGATTTTATCTCAAATCAATGTCTTTTAATCAAAGCATAAACTTATGTGCATTTGAAACTGTAAAAGAGCTTTATTATAATTGATTTACACATCAAAATGAACCAAATGATAATGACAACATTACTAGTCTGCAGCTGTTTTGATATTCACTGTTGGCTCATAATGATTGTCTCATGATTTTATTGAATCATAATTATGAGCTCACATTCGATTAAAAAACAGTTATAAACCATATGCGATGCAGCACATCAAAAGAGGGGAACTTTGCGGCTGTGTGTTTTCAAGAAATAGATGAAAACGGACAGAAAAAAATATAGAAAATTAAGAATTTAGGAGTCATTTTCACTCGTAAAATCTGAATGCCTTGAATAATTTGGTGTCATATTCAAACTTTAGAAAATGCTCTGAGAGCACACATAATAAACTCAAAATTGACTTAATCACCTGCAAAGTGCCCCCTTTTGAGGTGCTGCATCACATACAGTATTCACTAAATTGGAATGAAATTAATTATCATCACAGTGAATGATGAAGTAACCATATCCTGTCTGATATATTTTAGATAGACTGTGTACTAATTAAAATAATTTGGTTATTATACTCACATAGGCTATAGTATCATTTAGATCCAGTATATTAGCAACCTGTGAAGCAAAAAATATAGAGAAAATAAATAAATAAAATTGATGATCAAAAAACGGACAAAACCAAGAGCAAAACAGTTTTGGCTCTGTGGATATAAATTTACAGCACCTAAAGAAAAGCTGATAACGGTAAAGTAAGTGTCGTGCCGAGCTAAGCTCACGCGTGGAGTGCCTATCTCTCTTCCCTTGTCACCAGACTCATCCTTGTAATTTTGGCTGTGGGAGGTTCGCCACTCCTCTCGCTGATAAATAAATTTCTCAACTTTTCTGAAAAAGACACCTGATAATAATAGTTTTGTGCTGGAGAGAATTTGAAACCAGGAGAAAACAGACATTTTGCATCCTCATGAAGTTTTATGATCAACTACGCAGCACACCACATTTTTGGTGTCATTATTTGTCCTGGGGTCTACCTGTCTATCTTACAGTGGTTCTGATTGGTTTATTACAAGATGTACTCATATGAATAACCAATTCAAATGCAGCTTGTAAAATGTTTCACTCCCATCTTTATCAGGGATATAATTATTCTAACAATGTCTCTCATTGGTGCAATAAATGATGTATCCATCTTTTTAACCAATCGGCCGGTAGTTCTCAGGGGGTTAATGGTTAATCAAGATTATTTTCAACCTAACCTGTCCAAACCTGATAGTAGGTGGAATGATCATATGATAAGCCACAAAACTTAAAAGTGAATTTTTTCTCTAAGTTGACAAACTTTCGGACACACATTTTTTAGATTTTGCCTAAAGTTTGGGAGGTGAAAGACATCTAGTAGTTATGTAAAATAATGGTATTAAATAAATCAGCAACCCTCTGTTGCCATGGTAACAAGCCTATCTTGTTTTAGGTCATTTTAGGGGGAAATTCTCCTAATTATACTGATTTCTGCAACAACAAAAAGTAAAAGTTTGGCAGAACCCTACACCAAGGTGGTACATTTTTTTGCCCAAACTGACTTCATGAATAAGTTAAAAAAGTCAGATATTACTAACCGACTTCGGGTTGCTACAGTTCCCCTCGAGGTGATTTGTTTTTCTTTGTACTTTGTTTATATAACAAAGATCTAATACCCTTTGAGTTAACAAAGCAAATGTACTCGATATGAGTGTCTAGTGGTCTAATACATACGTCCCACTATTAAAACTATACTTTCACCATACATTTTGATCCCGATTTTGATTGATATAATATAATTTCAGGAAATTTGACCTTTTGGCGGCCATTTTCGACGCCATCTTGAATAACCCTTTAGCATACCAAAATCATTTGGTAACATACTGAATGTGTTTCAGGACAATGAAAGGAAGTAAAAAAAGTTGTTTGGGGGAGTCCTGGGGTGCACAGTAACCCCACATATATACCCGGCTATGCAATTTCCCGTAAATTGGATCATGTGACTTCAGGTCACGTGATACGCAAGTGCCGGGTTTCCCCATTTTTTCTTCTTGAATTAACTCAAAGGGTATTAGATCTTTGTTATATAAACAAAGTACAAAGAAAAACAAATCACCTCGAGGGGAACTGTAGCAGCCCGAAGTCGGTTAGTAATATCTGACTTTTTCAACTTCCTCAAAATGTGATATTTGAACATGGCAACAGGGTATCAATATGGCAACACTGACTTATTTAAATCGGTTGGTTTGTTAGACCAGAGATAGGGCAACTCATTTATGAAGTCAGTTTGGGCAAAAAATGTACCACCTTGGTGTATAGGGTTCTGCCAGACTTTTACTTTTTTTGTTGCAGAAATCAGTATAATTAGGAGAATTTATCCCCTAAAATGACCTAAAACAAGATAGGCTCGTTACCATGGCAACAGAGGGTTGCTGAATTTTTTAATACCATTTTTTTACATAACTACTAAATGTCTTTCACCTCCCAAACTTTAGGCAAAATCTAAAAAATGTGTGTCCAAAAGTTTGTCAACTTATAAAAAATTCACTCTTAACTCTCTCCACGCGGCTATTGGTTTTACCACATGCAAAAGAGATGTTTCAGAAACCTTACAAAGGTCTATTTCAAGGATTACTGAACCAATACTAGGCATGTGTGTACTTATTTTAATGCATTTCTTATGGTGACTCCAAATATGGTAATGAATTTCAATAATTTTGACTTTTTTAACATTTTGTGAAATTTTGGAATGTCGTATGCAGGCGCCTGCCGCGTGGAAAGCGTTATAAAACCTATACATACCTTGTGTTCTTTTGGAGTGTCTAGGTTTATCAGCTGTAAAATAAACAAATGTAAACATAATTTAATGCAAGATATTGGAGAACTGGGCAAAATATGTAAACAAAGCCAATGGAGGACTAGATATGTTATAAATATGAGGAAATCTTTTTATAATAATGTTGTTAAACTACTGAGAAAGTGGTAATTTTTCGCGCTTTGTCGATTTTGAACCTATTTGTGTGTTTTTATATTCGCGATTTGTAGTTTCATCACATAGAGCTAAACGCAATAACAACAAAATATTTGCGTGTAATCATTTTCACTGTGGCTGTGTCGAGCACGAAAGTTAATGTAGCATGATAATTTCCACTTTTGCCATCATTCTATAAAGGTGCATCATATGTAGTCATGTGCAAGAATTTCTTTTCAATTATGACCAAAGTACATTGTCACCCCTGCAATACTAGACAGAAAAACCACTAAAAAACAAATTTATTGGATTGTGGACTAGAATTTCTTTTTCAAGTATGACCAAAGTACATTGTCACCCCCTGCAATACTAGACAGAAAAACCACTAAAAAACCCCAAATTATTGAATTGTGGACTAATACAAACCAAACCAAAATTAACTGTTTTTAAAAATATTGAAATTTTCAAGATATGCTATCGCTGAAAACATTGAAAATTGCACAGATAAGGCACACACAAAAAAGGTTCGTTTCAGAAACATTTTGCTGTGCGATTATTTTTTATTTATTTTTTATTTTAGAGAAATGGCTATGAGGTATAAGATTTGTTTTATGTCTATCGATCGGCCATGTTTATTTTGACCGGTTCCCAAATTATGCATATAATTTTCGTGTTTATTCAAGTTTACAGAGAGCCAAAGGAAAAGAATAAAAAACTGCCGCCTGGAGCTACGTGCTAAAGCCTATCTCACATACCAATGCGTGCTGGTTTCTGTAAAGCAATGTGCCCAATCATCATCATCATCATCGGTCGTCCTTGGACAGAACAATGGAAGCAGCTTAGTTGCTTCCATCATTTTTACCTTGGCTATTTGTTTACTCCATTGGTTCGCACGCCAAGTGGAGGTATATGTAAAGGAATACATATTATGTGTGTGTGTACAGATAATACAGAACCAGGGATGATCCCCTATTCTTTACGAAGGAGTCTGTGACCTTTTAACGCGCTCAGGGATAGCTCTTCCGATGCACAGGACCAACATTTCTATGTGACTTCCGAACCTTCAGGCAATTGACACTAGGTACCTTGCCCAAGGATAGATACAGACATGTTGGCCGTAGCAGGGTTAGAACTCACAACCTTTGTATTGTGAGTCCTGCTTGCTATCCACTAGACCACACATGCTCTCGAGATTTTTTCCATTGGCCTAACCTACCTGTGGTGAAGGAGCATGCTTTGCCTGAATCTCTGTAAGCGCCGTCCTCATAGGCTCAAGTTGAACGACGGGGGCCGACTTCACGGGAGCCGGTTTGAATTCAGGGGAGGCACCAATAGGCTCATGTTGAACAACGGGAGGCGACTTCACGGGAACCGGTTTGAATTCAGGGGAGGCACCGTTATTGTCGTTAGCGCCCTCGGTGGGTAGAGTCGGAGAGAACTGAGGAGGAGGCGGCGTCTCTAAGGGGCTCGGTATCCGTGACATACGACCTTGTTGCGGTAGCGTCCTCGGACTGTTCAACAACAATAAGAGAAGAAATATGTTGGTTTGCCTTAAACATGAATTGTTATTTCATGGTAGGAAGTTTGATGTGGTCCGATACTTTATTCACACATACAAAAAGTGAAAATGTGGAACAAATTATTTAAATGGAGGAGAATACAAAGATTCTCACAAACATATTTCTTGCAACCTTTGGGGATCTTCTGACATTTTGTTTGTATTAAATTTACTGTGTAAAACTTCTTGGGCTTAATTCAGTTCCAAAAACCTTTATTTATCCAAAATCCAAACAAAAACAAGAAATATAAACAGATTGCAAAGTCCTTTTAAACTCCTTTGCAGCTGAAGTTTCAGCACGTCATAAATGTGTATTCCAATAAACACAGTTTATTATCGAACATGTACCACTTATGCACTCAAAGGTGTAATTGTATGATCAAAAACAGATACCATCAGAATAAATGCTGCCTCTATAGCTGTTATTTAACAACTCCCCCATACCTTAAGTACAGTATGAAAGCGTTGTCAATTTGAATTAAACAATGCTGCTATGGGCAACCAGCGCTGATCGATCCGCACCACACAGATAAATGTTCACGCAATACACGATCGCAGCCGCAGTGTTTGTTGTTTTTGGAATGATTGATCGTGCCAACTGTTTTCATCAAGTTTTAAACTTACAAAATGTTAGTTTGGTCATTTCAGTTTAAGGTTTTTTGAAAATTGAAGTAGGCCTACATCAACATATGTTCTTATTTGCATTGTCTATTAATGAAATGGCGTGCAAATCCCTGGTCGTTTGTTGAACGGGATTAAATCATGTTTCAGCGTATGTGCATCACCAATCGACAACTTGCAGTCTGTGCGTGCTGTATAATTTATTTCACTCGGGCAAACACGCAGACGTGCGAACAAAGGCTGTGAATGCAAGGACCCGTTTTTCGGGCAGGTACCTGGGTACCCGAAGATATACACTAAAAAATAAAAAATAAAAAATAAAAAATAAAAAAAAATATATATTTTTGTTTTTTCTTCTTAAATATATATATATATTTTTTTTTTTAAAGTACAAATTTTCCCCCAAATGACACATAATGGGGTCGAGAGGTAATTTGGGGGACACATTTGTACTAACAAATATATATATATATATATATAAATACTTTTATTTTTTTTAACATTTTGGGTATTGGGGTACCCAATTTGGTAACCGGGTACCCGGAATAGCGGGCAGGTACCCGGGTATAAGTCACAGCCTTAGCGCGAACACCGTTGTCGATTGGTGATGCACATACGCTGAAACATGATTCATCCCTTATAAATATAACATCACATTCGTACTTCAAGGGAGACATACATAAAACTCTGTCCCTAAATCAACAATCAAACAACCCACCTATGATAAGAAGGCATACTACTCGTGGAGCTTATTCTCGACACCGATGAGCTGACAGATCTCCTCATGGGCGTAGGGATACCTGATCTCCTTCGTGCCGACCCGGTGACGGGAAGAGCGGATGCCTGAGGTGTGCCTGGTAGTGAAGGCTTCCTGATTGGAGTAGGGGTGCATGGTAACGAAGGTTTCTTCAACTGCGGGGTTCTTGCTTGGTGCGGAGGGTTTCTAGGCTTGACTGCAGAGTCAACGCTGAACGCCCTTGTTGTTCTGATAATATTGGTATTAACAAATCATGATTATTATTTCAATTGACAACTATCTAAGCTATGTCAAGCGCAAGATCCCACAAATATGCACTTTCCCAATCCATAGCAACAAAACCAAAGAGTGTTATTTGGTTGATGCAGCGGCCAGCGGGTGTCACATGGCCCACGCAAGGCTCAAGATAACAGTTTTTTTACTGGGAGCTACTTTTTTTCAAAAGTAGCGCCCGGATCATAAGATATATTGAGAACCGGGAGCTACTTTTAGTCTACCGGGAACTAACTTTTAATTGAATCCAGCGTGGCAGCATTGTCAAATCGAAATTCGATGTCTTGGGCAAGCTTCCTGATTGGCAACGGACGCTGGCTGGTTTGGACTAAATATCAGCGCTCGGTTGTTTATTTTGTTCATTTAAAAATCAATTTGACTTTAGGGGAGGCTGAGTGCTTACTACTTAATAGCTTAACTTATCATTTCCTAATAGACCAAATAAGTTAATCAACCTTCAAATGAATGCATCGATCAACATTTATATGTGATTTTCACAAAAAGGAGTGCTATACTGAAATTGTGTATAAGGCCACTAAAAAAATAAACCCTGTTCTACGGGCAAACAAGCCTCCCAGGATGGGTCGGTCGGTCGGGTGTTGTTGTTTTTTGATGTTTTTTTAAAACTTTTTCCCTCTTAAAAATGACAGTAACATCAAGCAAATCTGTTAAAATCTTTGCCATATTTTGACAAGCAGAAGAAAAAAATTGGTATTCATGTGCATGTGAACATTTTTTTCACAAAAATAAGTCGGTCGGGCCCGTAGAACAGGGGTTCTTTTTTTCGTCGCCTAAGGTAAAGTTTACACAAAGACAACCTGTTTGAAGCTCTGTGCTTAGGCCAAAAACAAAAAAAATTGGTATGTTGTCCTCGACCGCCCGCTCGTCATTTTAGGGCCGCTCCGATTTTTTTTTCTTTTCCGATTTTTTATTTATTTTAAAAATCGTTGTTTTGTTTTTTTAAAAATCATATTTTTGTTTAAAAAAAATCAGATTTTTTTTTTTTTTTCAGATTTTTTTTCAGATTTTCAGATTTTTTTCCCAGATTTTTTTCAGATTTTTTCTAAACAGTTTAAATGGCATTAATATTAAATTAAGTGTTTATAACATATATGTGCGGCTCTTAGAGTGATTTTAACTTCTTGTTGGCTGAACTTTGAGCTTCTGCTGGTAAAAGAAAATTTAAAAAATTAAAAATTAAAAAAATAAAAATCAGCCCGCCCGCCCCTCCTCTCTGAAAGCTGTCGAGGACAACATAACAATTTTTTTTTTTTTGCCTTACCTTGGTGTGGGCGCACCAGCAGCATTATTCAGACAGCTACTGGACATGATACGTTTGGGCACAACTTTCTTATCCTGAAACACTGGTGTAGTCATGGGTGTTCTCATCCTGGGAGGAGCTGCCTTGACTGAATAATAACAAATAAAAAGTGTTATTAGGTACACCACATTCCAAAAAGCAAAACGATAACCCTAACCCTAGAATTGTAGCAGTGGGGATGGATCGAAGAACAAGGGGAAGGTGGTTAAATGGGGGGACTGACAAAATTATGTCCGCTACCCCCAGGAATTGAACCCGGGTCGCTAGCGTGGCAGGCGAGTCAAACAACCACGACACCGCGAGCGATGGGCTGGCCAGGCTACATTTTCAGAGACCGTATATACCCGAGTTTAGTGCACCGCGGGATAGAAGTTGTGTGCGCACGCCTAGAAGTGCTGCTGGCCATGTGGTTCTGTATGGTGTAGTACTAGGTTAGGGTTAGGAGATCAAAGGCTAATAATAATAATGTATACTATCAATGTTGTAAATTTCCGTTTAATGAACTATCCGTTTAAACTATTAAAAATAAAGCGTTTAAATGTTTAAACATATTTTTTTGCCAGTTATTTGCATTGATTTCATTGCGATCGCGATCGTCACATTTCGTTAGTCGCCATTTTTATTAATTTATTCTTAGTCTAAATCCTCAGTCAGTCGCTTAACAATATCGATATAATGCATGTATGATAGGCCGACATTGAATTCTACCGGGTTTTTATTTCTAGAAACGTTATCGTAATAATTTTGACATGTATACTTGGTACAACAAGGCTGTTTCAACCGGTTTTTGGGGGGAATTTATTTCTAGAAACGTTATCGTAATAATTTTGACATTTATATTTGGTACAACAAGGCTGTAATGAAAAATTTCCTATTTTCAAAAGTCTCATTTCCAATACACAGCACGAGAAAAAAGGAACAATTGATAACACACACACACATATGCCGTATTTACTGCCATGCACTTTAATGTCAGAATTAAATATCCCGCACAATTTTGTACGACCCAACGCATTTGCACAGTGTGATCAATAGCCCCGTCAATCCTGGCTATACATGTACACACACACAGAGAGACCCCAATTGGTCCTTTCTTCTCGTGCTGTGTATTGGAAATGAGACTTTTGAAAATCTGATTTATTTATTTTTAAATGGTGCTAATCATGGTTTATCTTTGTTGTTAAGGAGCAAATTTGGTATCAAATTATGCCTAAAAGATTCATCTAAATGCCTATCTAGCCTGTTTGGTAAAAAAAAAATTGAATGTTACTCAAAATGACTATTGTCACACTAGAAACATTTGTTAAATTGACATATGGGCCTATAACAATTTTGTCTTGACATAAACCATATATTTTTCAGCCAAAAAATAAAGAAAAATTGAAAAAGAAAATTGAAAATTAGTCGATTTTAAATTTTTGCCACTTGAGGGCAACACAACATTTTTTGGGGGCCTAACAGACTACACACCAGCTAAGCTACATCAGTTTTGCTCAGATCATAATCACAACATCTGCTCCTACCTGGACCTAGGACTAACTCACCTTTTTTAATTCTGCTCGCTGAAATTGACTCTTGCCAGTGTTCCTCTATTCTTATGTTTTCTTAAATTGCGTGTATTGCAGTGTTTTTATATATCGTTTATTATGGTTTATAGACGTTATTCATAATTGGCGATTTCATGTCTAAAGAGGGGGGAACATACTCGATAAACATACAATCTCGTACTTTTACTGCAATGTAACGAACTGTAAACTTCTACATTTTCCTAGATAGTGTCGGTTACCAGTGCAAACATTTCAAACTGGTGGAATAGATAGTTTATACGTTCAAGTTTATTTCACCAATGTAAGAAGGTCAAATATTGAACAGCTCATGTAGCATTTTTTTATGATTAGTGCAAAGTTCACCACGTTGAAAACCTACATCACTCTCGTCTCGGCTACATCGTTAGCCTCGTTTTCGGAGCACTAATTGCTCTGAGCATGCTCAGTTGGCTAGCACGGCCCTCTTTTGACGTCAATGCGCCAATTATGAATAACTTCTATACTGATATGTGTTTGCTTTAAAATGTGTATTATGCTCTGTTTTAGTTTTTTTAGCTTTATCTCATTGTACTTTTCTATGGGCACATTTGTATATTTTTGTGTGTGCTTTTTAATTGCTTTTTTTATGTTTTAATTGTTCAGAAGCGCATCGAAACTTTTGTATTATGCGCTTAACAAATGTAATTTATTATTATTAATTTATTAACAATTTGTAGAGATCTTCAAAGAAGCTAATAGCTTAGCCATTGCTCTGCAAGAAGAAACTGATTCAAAGAAGCCAGATGAACCGGTCAATCATCTCGCTGATTCCATGTCGGAGTTAGCTCTGAAGAGCCAGCAGCAAAGTTGTCAGGACACGGTCACTCCGAATAGATCCGAAACGGAGAAATTCAAAAGAGCCCGTCAAGAAAAAAATGAGTAGTCCACGTCGCAGCACCTACGCGATTTCTGTCAGCCCGGCGGGACATCCGCTACTGACCCACCTTCCCACCGCGGACGAGTGTGTCTCGTCGCTGACCAAAAACAGACTGTCGGAGATCATCCTACATGCTAAAGAAGCACTGCTATACGACAAGGAAATGCCGTGGTGTAAGCGAAGTAACTCCAATTTTGATGTTACTAATTTACTATGGGTAGTTATGACGGCGCCGAGACTTGCAAGTGGGCTTGTACATTTTATCTCGAATAAGTCTTTACAGAGACGATGGTCTGGCCGTCTGTTCAAAAACCCCTAGACAAGTTGAACAAATCAAAAAAGACATTTGCAAAGTATTCGCAAGCATCTCAGTATTCCAATTGAAGCCAACAAAAAATCTGTTGATTTCTTGGATATTAAAACATGGACCTCAGAACCGGTACCTACAAACCTTACATGAAACCTACTGTAACAATACTCTTCTTCTATGTGCATAATGAAAGTAACCACCCACCTCCTGTGTTAAAGAACATTCCTGAAAGCATCAACAGAAGACTGTCATGTATATTTTCCAATGAAGATATCTTCAATGACGCTAGTCCACCTTACCAGGAAGCACTTAAGAAGAGTGGTTATGATTACCAACTAAAATACAAACCACCTGCTCAAGAAGATAATCAGCAAAATAAGAAACGCAATAGAAAACAGAACATCACATGGGTAAACCCACCATATAGCGACACTGTTCATACCAATGTTGGCCAGTTTTTCTTTAGCATAATAGACAAATGTCCCCCCCCCCCCCCCCCCCCCCCCCCCCGGACACCCTCTGCATAAAATATTGAATGGAAACGCTCGACAGCAATTGCCTTGTATCGGGAGTAAATTACAAAGCTACGGTCACAAGACAGGACAATCAGAAAAATGAAACCTACATAACAGAAAACACATTTAAAACAAGATTTCATGGACATACAAGCTCGTTCAAAAACGAAAGCCACCGCAATGACACTACTCTAAGCCAATACATTTGGACCTTATGTAAAAAAACATTAAACACTCCATTCAAATGGAAAATAATCGCCAAGAGTAAAGCCTACTCCACAAACACCAAGAAATGCAACCTTTGTCTTACTGAGAAGTATTTTATTATAACTAAACCCTTATGTCTTCACTGAACAACAGAAATTAACTTGTGAGTGGGTGTAGACATAGAAGAAAGCACTTATTATGTAACTTTAAGTAACTTTTGGTGATTCCTTTATTGTTGTTTATATCATGTGCAGTCATCTCTGCATTGAGCTATTAATTTTCTTGTGCTGAATTTCTCACTGTACAATTTGCAACTAAGGCTGTGAATGCACGGGTAGTTTCGTACCCGGGTACCCGACCCGTTTTTCGGGCGGGTACCCGGGTACCCGAAAATAGAAACTAATTTTTTTTAATTTTAAATACAATTTTCATTTTTTTTTTTTTTTCCATTTTTTTTTTTAAGTACAAATTTGTCCCCAAAAATGACACATGATGGGGTCAATAGAGGTCATTTGGGGACACATTTGTACTAAAAAAAGAAAAATGTAAAATGTACATTTCGGGTATTCGGGTACGTACCCAATTTGGTACCCGGGTACCCGGAATAGCGGGCGGGTACCCGGGTTCTCGGGTATAAGTCACAGCCTTATTTGCAACTGATGAGTGTGGATGGGGAGTTCCCATCCATACGAAACAAGCCTGTATTGTGATGTAGTACTATAACCAAGTTTCACAAGTTTAATAATTTATGAATATATGTCCAATCAAAAATCCATAGGAAAGATCGCTTCCTATCCAATGAAAATAGCATGCATAAATATTTCCTGCCGCACCCAGCTCTAGCTACTGTAAAGGCAAGTAAAGGTTTCTCTGCCGCCGCTCCTATGCTCTGGAACAAGCTCCCACATAATATCCGTCATGCTTCTTCTGTTACCCAGTTCAGAAAACTATTAAAAACACATATTTTCTTGCGTAATTTGTAATCTGTTAATTGGTTGTCTCTTCTCATCAACTTGTTTTAAAAATGTGTTTGTATTTTAGAAAATTATATTGTATATGTATTTTTACCTTTTACCAAGTATGTACTTTTCCTTTTACCAAGTATGTATTTTTACCTTTTACCGTGTATGTATTTAATTCTATATGTATTTTATTCTGTAAAGCGCTGTGGTACCTCATTGTGTAAGAGCGCTATATAAATGCCTTGTATAATAATAATAATAATAATACTGTGCATATTGGAGTCTCCTTGGAAAGTCTTCCACCAGACGATCCACTTGAAATGAACCATTGTCTCACAAGAGCGCTCTATTCCTATGTTCATGATTTGATTCCATTCATATTGTTCTTCCAAGTGATTTAGCCAAAGTGGCCCAGATGATTTCACGACTACTTTAGACAATTGACCATATCTATCTATCTATCTATAATGTATACTCTGCAAAGTTGCAAAATGCAATATCTAACAGAGGAATGCATAATGGCGACAATTGAAAATAGACAATAGAATACATAATCTTAATCTACAACTACAACTACACATGTTATGAGCAATCACTGTCCGGACAGGGGTCAGACCCCCACCCTTTTTATTTTACCCCCACCCTTTTTACAGAGCCACCCTTTTTATTTGGGAATGTTCAACCCCCACCCTTTATACCGAAAAGGGGACATTTTGGATCCCAAGAGCTTTTTAGGGGTCCATGGCAAATTTGCGTCATGCATGCAATGTATTATTAAGCTAAAATAGTGTAATGCTTCCGAATTCTGAAGTTTTCGGAAGTTGATGGTATCAAAATACTACCTACTTTTGGCACATTTCCATCATCAAAATAAATAATTCTAGGGCACAACAGTAATATTTTGGGTGGTACCAACATAACAAATTAAAAGCTGGCTTTGAAATATGGCAAAATAGAGTAGAAATCACGATATGATTCATGGGAGACCGGCTGTCCGTACCGAAATTTCGTCTGAAAATGTTGAAACTTGATTGAAATAATGCGCTGAAATTGGTGGCAAATGTGCTATTTTATTACAATTTCTTTCAAAATGAATTAAACTACTATATCTGCATGTGATTTGTTTAACCCCCACCCTTTTTATTTTATCCCCACGCTTTATACAACTACACCCTTTATATCAGAAATATTCTGACCCCCACGCTTTTGTTAATATTTTGATTTCTGAAGTCCCACGCTGTATAAAGCGTGCCGTCCGGACTATGGCAATATATTATAATTTTTGAATGCAGTGCTTGAAAATTTCAAGAGATTTGGCATTGTACATTGAGGGTGTCAGTGAATTCCAGTCCTTAATTGTGCGGGGATAGAAGCTGAACTTATATGAGTCGGTGTGAGTTGGAACGATACTAAATCTCTGTGGATGGAATTGCCTGGTTTAAACTGCCTGTCTGCACATATCTCTGCTTCCTGACCACCGATTTTCATTACACAAATCTTATCAAGAAGCTGTGATAATACCCTTTGTATGATATCAAAAATAGAAACAGAAAGTACTTTGGAATTATTTTTTAACATTTTTTTAAAAATGTATTTAACTTTTTTTGTTACAGCCTGTACAGACATTTGATAATAAAAAAAAATTGAGTAGATTAGGCTATATTAAAAAAAAATTGTCTCAAAGCTCTTCAGTTTTTCAAAACCTGAAAGTGTGGGGTTTTTAAGGGTTTTTTTTCAAATATAATATATTGAAATCCTTGTAAAAGTGACCTTTTGTATTTAAGGGAAGTGTCAACCCTATTATTTTGATGATCAACTTTTGCTTCTAAGTTTGAGAATATTGAATAAAAGTACATAAAAGTATACATTTTTAGAAAGGAAATTTGATAAGGAAGCCGATGGTGATATCAATGTGATACCAAATAAACTAAATTTTGAGAAATGAACCAAAAAGCCATTTTTTTTACCCCAAATTTTTCAGACAGCATAACTATAAAATAAAAAATGGTAATTTGTTCTAATATACGTTTTTGTAAACAAAACAATTTTGTCTAGGAGGCAATTTTTTCTTTTTCCAAAATAAAGCTTGGTTTTGGAAATATTGCTAAAAACATCGGAAAAGTGTAAAAGTCGTGTTTTTTTGCGTACATTTCGCGAGAAATGGATGCATATCTCGAGTTTAAAATCCATAATCGAAAAAATAAAAAATTGCCTCCTAGCGCTGAAAGTCCTCTACACAATGGTAGTAAAAGCTTACCTGATAGTTTGATATATTTTTAGTTATGTTGTCTGAAAATTCGTAAAATTCCTTCAAATTTGAACTTCTAGAAAACATCGATTTAGTAAAAATATTGACATTTTCAACCATTTCAAGCTAAATGTTCACGGAACACACGGGCGTGTGACCTAAAAAGCGAGGATACTATTATGAACAATCATAATAAACTATCAGATTCAATTTATATTGTCACAATGTGAAGAAATTGGAAGAAAACTGAAATTTAAATGATCGTAAGATTGGCCTTTGTTTACATTTTAGACATTGTTTTGCGCTCTTTTGTTTTTCGCGTCTACGTCGAGGATATTAAGCGGCGCGTCTAGTATTACGCGCGGGAAGTTTCAGCGCGCGACGCAATGATCGAACAGCTGTCGCAGCTTTTGAAAAGCGCGGAACTTCGCTTAAATTCCCGCCAAATAACTATGCGCCTTTTCCTGACTCAAACTTACCAAAACAACAATTTAAAATCACCCAAAAGAACGAGAAATAATAGCTTCCGATTAGTAACTTATGATGGTAATGATAGAATACATTTAAAAGTATAAAATAATAGAGAAATATGAAATTCAATTTTTGAAACAAGTGCCGGGTTGACACTGCCCTTAAAATGATGTGACTAATGAAAATCTGAAAAAACTGTGACATTTTTGGATTTTTCTTTTTTTTTAAAAGATTTTTAAAGATTTTTTTTCTAATGCGCATCAATAAACTAATGCGCGCGGGAGCTTTGAATTTTTTTAATTTAGCCTTAATTCAATGGAGAAACAATATCTTTTTAACCTTGCCTTCCCTTCTAGCTTGAAAGCAACTTGTGTGTGGTGTGACAATACAAGAATAAACAACACCTACCTGGTGGGGTAGCCTTGCCATCAGCAGGACCTTTCTTGGAAGCCGCTTTAAGTCCACAGGTGTGTGGTGTGACAATACAAGAATAAACAACACCTACCTGGTGGGGTAGCCTTGCCATCAGCAGGACCTTTCTTGGCAGCCGCTTTAAGTCCATAGGTAGCCTTCATAGGTTGGAGCTTGCCTGCACCGGCTGCTGTACCAAGTTTGGATGGCCTGGCCACTGCTAACGTCTTACGTTGTGGGACCACACCTGGTTTAACCAAGCTGGGTTTAGAGGCGGGTTGTTTCCTTGTACCATCTGTAATATTGAAAACATCAGAGCATTTTTTTTTTGCTTCAGACGGTTGTCTACATAATTTTATTAACTGTGAGCTATATACAAATTGCGAAATTTGGAAATATTCTGATAGGCGACAAAAAAACACCCTGTACTATTGTTAGAAATGAGAAAAATAAACTGGTTGTCCAGCGGACAACCTACCAAGAAATTTTGGTTGTCCACCACAATTTTTAGTTGTCGGTACTTTTTACATATCTTTTTGGCATGGTTTTGTGAAAAGAAGCCCGATTTTTTTTCATTTTAAACGTATTTTAGGGAATGGATTGTTTCTAGATAATTCAATCGGTCGCCACATCTCACCGTGTAAATTAATTGCAAAGCTTCCGAATTTTGACCAACGTCGCAAACTGAACATGTTGAACGCCAACTTTAGAGTCAAATTTCATGAAAACGTGCAACTTTTAGTTTTTGGGAAATGCGGAATAAGGTTTGGATTAATGTTTTCTAATGAATTCTGAAGTTTGGTGTACATGCGTTGGGTGTGCCACCTAAGTCCTTTTCTGAAGGGTTTATCGTCTGTCAAACAGCGGTTTGTGCAGTAAGCAGAATTTGCCTGTTTTGATCTGTTTTTTATGTAATCTCGACCCAAGCGATACAGGTTCATTTTCTAGATATGGCTGTATTAAAAGTTCATGTGGGATTGTAATAGATGAATGGGCCCACGTCACATGAGGTTGAGCTCGCGTAAAGTACGCCTGCTCAACCTAACCCCAAAATGGTGCAATGGTTATCCGTTGTGCGCACTACGTCATCTCGACCTCAAGGCTCTGATTGGTTGGTGCTCAAACGTGAGAACTGAAAAACTCATGAGCTTTTCCACGCGCCAACCACTGTGTCGGTGGTTATGGCGCAGCGGGAGCACTGCGTTGGACGATACGGCGCAGCATGACGATCGTTATAAAGGCTTCAGTTGTTGGTTGGCAGTATTTTGTGAGTTCAAGCATGCGTGCGCAGCCTGATCGAAGTGCGCCCACGTATGTCAAACTGTGGCCAGGAGATTATGTGCCGTAGGTCCATTTACATTCAAGGTCAAATGGGGAGAGGTCATCGATAGAATAGAAATGATGAAACTGATGCGGAAGTATCTACGATACAAATAAATAATATTTTAGCGTAAAGAGACCCGGTGTTTTCTTTATTATTTTGAGGGTTACAGTAATGATGATACAGTTTTGAGTTGATGATACATATGTCAAACGGAAGATATATTAAATAGTCATGTTTATGATGTTTTTACGGGTAACTTAAAAGTTGGTTGTCCGCCGGACAACAAACTTGGTAAAATGGGTTGTCCGACAGCATTTTTGGTTGTCTCGGGCAACCGGACAAGCGTTATTTCGAACGCTGCCCTGTTCTATGGCCCCGACAGACCAATTTTTCAATTTTTGTTGAAATCTTTGATTTTTTGTTGTTGAAATTGTTGATTTTTTTTGAAAATGTGAAAATTGCTGACCCTAACGCAACTGAATCTCACTAAATCTCACTGCCAAAAACTATCTCCACGCACGTGCTGCTGCATTGCTGCGATGACGTCACCTACCGCAGGCATATGTGGGCACGGAGTTTGTGCCCGCATATGCGCTAGGGAGTTAGCTCAGTTGGTAGAGGGACAGACTTGGGTGCGGATGGTCCCGCGATCGAATCCTGGGGGGTGCTGGGTGATTTTTCGGGTAAAAAAAATAGTACTTTTTCCCCCCTCCCCCCGATACGCACAAAAAACTAGCTTTACTGGTTAGGGTTAATAAATGTCAATTTTGGATGTCCAATAACCCTAACCCAACTGAATCTCACTAAATCTCACTGCCAGAAACTATCTCCACGCACGTGCTGCTGTATTGCCGCGATGACGTCACCTTTTCGGGTCAAAAAATAGTACTTTTTCCCCCTCCCCCCGATACGCACAAAAAACTAGCTTTACTGGTTAGGGTTAAATTGACCAACAAATGACCAACCGACCAACCCCACCTGAGGGGCATGTTATTACAGACCTCACAGGTAGGGTCGGTCGGCCGGGCGGCCGTTTACCCGTAGAACAGGATTGGGGCTCTTTGTCACGCGATGGGATTTACTTGATGTCATGGAATATGAATGTGGTTATTGTTTCATTTGCTTACCTTTCGACGCAGTTGGTACTTTTAAACCGGTACCGGCCGGTTTCCTGAGACCTCTGCTGCCGTTCTGAAGTTGTAAAAAAATAGAAAATAATAAAAATAGTGGAAATTCTGTTTAATCAGTGTATCCAGTGTATACTGCAGATAATACAGGGTGTCCCATAAATCACTGTCCCTTTTGTAAGTTTAGGTGCCTAAAATTAAAATAATTCTTGTAGCGCGCCCACCTCAATTTTGGCCCCAGCATTGTTTTATTGGGTTTGTTATTCCTATAAAGGGCGTAAATTAATAAGATGCAGTGCAATGTCGTCTAAAAATAAACTATCCTAGCTTTAAAGCGCCCGTCGACAACGTAAATGCAATGCGTACGCCGTATTTCTCATCAGAGCGCTGTTCATCAAGGTGATGCCTGATTCATCGAGCAAGTTTAATATTCCTTTTTTCTTCTACCACTTTATTGAATTTATTAAAATATTAATGTGTTGTGAACATATTAGATTTTATTTCTTGTCACAAAAACTTGGCAGGTATTTTATTACTACAAGTGTACATGTGGGATGCAGAATTCGACATGCATGACAAAAATATATAGTCAGTACTGCATTGTTTGTGTTGGTTAACAACTGGCTTGGTTTTCATTGTATAAGAGGGGTTAATCTAAAGCCAATATTAATCATGCGGCCCTGGGTCGGTGGGGTTGGGCTAGGAATGGGAGACAGCATAGTTAATGTCGAACTGATAAAGAAAAAATACAATCCTCGCCTTACATCCTTACTACGAACAAAGAATCTTGTATGGGATGTCATTACACAACAAAAGTTTCTGCCACGTAATTTACAATACCACACTTTTATTCAATTGTTTAAGGCTAACATTTTGAACTCACTACCCTTCGCGTCACATTGCAAAATAAAAAAAATGTTACACCTTCTCGAGATTTCGTTTCAGCACATATCTACAAGTATTAACCCTACCCCCATTAAAGTATACATTTTCTGAAGTAAAATTTCATGAGGAATTCAAAAATAGCATTAAAAGAGGCTGGGGTGAAGTGGTAACATGTTATGATTATTTTTTTCCTGTAGAGTTTATGTTTAAAGGTACGCAATATTTGTTTCCATAAAGTTTATGTGTACCACTTCCCCCACCTCAACTTTCCCCACCTTTAAGACTGTTCCCAATTCAATCAACCACATCTCCCCCAGTTAAGAAGTTAAATGCTTCTTATTTACAGGTTTTGTAATGCCATTATTTAGCTTTCAAATGAGACCAAAACCATGACAAGGTCTTTTTGTGTTGCTGAGTTATCATGAATTGAACAGAACATGATTTGGAAAAGCGCTACGCCACCACTGCTTTTGGGTGGTGAGTTCAAAACGCGTAGCCTTAATGTTTCTTTGGACTTTTCTTTGAGTGGGATAAAAGAAAATTGCCAAAGTAGAAAAATAGTTGTCTGAATAGCAAAATTGCACATGGCAGCCATTAATAACATTTATTTACGTATCCACGCAATTCAACGCCACCTACCTTTATTGGATTATTGCTGCCGGGTAGCAATCTCTTCCCTCTACACAATATACTGTCTGAGCTAGCTGTAGACACATCACTACTTGCATCCGATAACGCAGGACTAATCGGTATGGGTATGTTGGCAGCGGACTCTCCGCTGTTCAAACGCGCCCTCTTTGGCGGACTCATCTTCTTTACGCCGTACTGGGAAGAGAAAAAAAATGATATGATTTAATTGATCACTCCAAAATAAGATGTAGTCAGGATGTGGGATGTTTAAAAACAGTAGGCAATTAATTTGATTACAAAGCATTTTCAACAATTTTATTGTTGAGGAGAGTCTTCGGTTAGACCACTTTTTTTTGTTGATTGTCCTTGTCCACCCGACCGTCAAAATCCTTCCGACCCAAATTTGTTTTTTTTGTTTTTTGTCTTCTTTTTTTCATAGAAAATTTCTTTTTTTTTTACACATTTTAGTCGAAAATCACATATTTATTCCTAATTTTTTTAAAGTGTTTAATTACAGATTTTTGTTTCTGTTTTCGTTACCACAAAAAGTACATCTCATTTTACTTTTGGTAACGGATAAGGGAGAAGAAAAAGAAGAAAAAAAATTTCCCGTCTGACTGACCCAAATTTTGAAAGTGATGTATGGACAATCAAACAATTTATTTGTATTGACCTAAGAATGGATTATATGGCTTATCATTTGGAAATCAATGAGAACATAAAAATAATTACCGACACTGCTGTTGGTTTTCTCAGCCCACTGGTCTTTGGTATCCCGCTCCTCTTTGCCGGCAATCTACTCTTTTTCACAGCGGCTTTTGGATTCTTCTTGACAACCTCTGTTGCTTTCTCTGCAGTAAATTTGATCTCCGACGGTCTGTCTTTGGTCAGCGACGAGACGCACTCTTCCGCAGTGGGAAGGTGGGCCGGTGGCGGAGTTCCCGCAGGGCTGACAGAAATCACGTAAGTGGTGCGACGTGGACTGCGCATGTCTTTCTTGACGGCTCTTTTAAATTTCTCCGTTTCCGATCTATTCGGAGTGACCGTGTCCCCACTACTTTGCTGCTGGCTCTTCAGAGCTAGCTCCGACATGGAATCAGTGAGCTGATTGACCGGTTCATCTGGCTTCTTTGAGTCAGCTTCTTCTTGCAGAGCAATAGCTAAGCTATTGGCTTCTTTGAAGATCTCTACAAATTGTTCTGTTGTGAGCGGGCTCAAGGGTTTAGCATCCTCTACCGCGTCACTGGTCTTCTTAGAGACGCACTGCTCTTTGAATCCCACTGGGCCAAAAAATACTTCATCTTCGTCCTCAATAATAGGATTGTCTTTCTGTGACTGGTCTTTAGAACTCCTGACAGAAAAAAAGAAGAAAAAATAAACCTCAGCATTTCAACACAAAGATAAAAATAACAAGTGCAAAATTGCTAAAATGCTGTAATGCCTTCTCTTGTGGATTTGGTGAAATACAGCGAGACAGGTGCCTGTACTTGTCACAGTGGAGCTCGGGTGACATAACACTGTAAATTATGAGCGTTTACTTTTGGACAAACTAAAAGTAAACTCAAAAGTAAACGCGATTCTAAACACAAAACTAAACTTCAAAGTAAACGCAAAACTAAACGTTTCTTGCATTTTGCACCCAATTGACCTCAAAGCATGTGCTCCAAGTGAGTGAATATAATCACAGATGTTTCCACCATCTGTGATATAATGGGACAGTTATTGATTAGAATCTGGGTGGAAAACAGCTTAGTTGCTTGGCTCACATAAGTGTTTAGTATTGAGTTTACTTTTAGTTTGTCCAAAAGTAAACGCTCATAATTTGCAGTGTAACTTACTTAAAGGTGTATGTTCCGTTCACTTTTTTGGGGCTATGACTTTTTTTTCACATCAATATATTTTGTTATCAGAAGAATCCCCATATTTTTCTCATTATGTCTCTAAAATCTTAGGGGCCCCATTTAGAAATTACATTGTATAGGCTAAAATGTGGTGAATTACTGCCAAAGGTGGTTAACCACCAGCCAGTGTTTGTGCTTCTCAATGGGCACATTTGTTTTGTTGTGAGTTGTGACCTTTAGCTTCTAAAATAAGAACCATTGGAGTTATGCAACTCAAACTTTGGAATGTGACAATTTTAATGATGACCTTCCATTTAAAATAGAAAACATCAAATTAAAAATCGGGCCAGAAATCGGAACATCTACCTTTATTCTGTTGCTGTGGCTCGGTGGTGGGTTGAAAATTGATACATTTCAGACAATCAATGGACACACTTTTAAGTGAAAATTTGATTCAAAAAATCATAATTCTGTCTCCTTCTGTAAAACAACTTCATTTTGCTTGCAATTTAAATTCGCTAATTTTGCAAGGAGGTCCAATTTGCCAAATTAATTTGATGGCAATTACATTATTCATATAGTTACATGTATACATGTACATGTACATAGAAAGATGAGACTTATTAATGAAATTGATTCGCCACAATAAATGGACTCAATGCTAGTAAAAGTGGACACTTTCGTGTGTGATTTTTTTTCGCGCCTCGCACATTTTGAACAAGTTTGCTTGTTTTTATTTTCGCAATTTTTAGCCTCCTTACATAGACCTACATTCAAAAGGAAGATATTCGCACATTTTTATTTTTGCACTTGCTGATCTTAGCGTGAAACGTGAAAATAAATGTAGCATGAACATTTCCACTTTTACAGTAATCTGCTAAATTAAGTTGCCATGAAATTAAAGTGTTTTAAACTAAAAATAAAACTGTGATTTACTCACACATCAGGCGGTGATACAGGCAGGTCAAAGTTGAACTCCTCATTCCCGATGAAGTCCTCATCTGCGGGGTGCAATTCAAACAAAATATTACTCATTTTACATAATAATTCAATAGCTTAAGGTACAAGAAATGCAGCGACAGCGTGAGTAGTAAAAGTGGATAGTAGCCAGGAGTAAAATAAAAATAGTTGACCAAAAAAATTGTCCCGGTTTCCAAATCTTAAAATCTCACAAGCGTGGGCTTTTTTTCTTGATGGCAAAACCAGGATAAGTGATAACAGATAACCAGGTTGACCAAATTCATTACACTCTGAATAGCTTGCGCATTGACATTAAAGGAAAACCTGTTCTTCGTGCAAACGGACCTCTCAGGTCATTCGGGCTCGGTATGTTTTTTGTTTTGTTTGTTTTTCTGAAAAATGTTGGGATTTTATTTAAATTAAAAAATGTCAGATTTTTTTTTAAATTAAAAAATGTTAGATTTTTTTTTGAAATTGCAAACAATTTGCAAGCATTTTCCAATTTCTTTCTAAAAATAAATAAATTGAAAAGTCAGACAAAATGTGTCGGTCGGGCCCGTATTACAGGGTTGAGGTTTTTCGCCGTCTTAGTGCAAATTAACTGGCATAACTTTTAGTTGTGCCAAAGTCTGCCAAACAATTCACAACTTTTTATTTTTAATCATAGACTTATACACAGAGAAATAATGTGGGTACACAAAAAGAGAAAAATAAATGTACTCTGAAAGGATCCATTATGGCATGACTGATTCGTCAAGGTGCAAGTACCGCAAGCGCAATCTTATTTTTATATTTGGCCAAATCTTTTCATTACATGGAGAGTCGAGACAGCATCTGTAATCATAAAGCTCATCAAACACATGCATGGATATCCCTCTACACAGATGAATATTATATAAACAGCTGCACTAAATTCATGCACAATACTAGACAACAATTATCTTCTAGGGTCAACGTGATCAAAAGCTACTTTTTATTTTTATGTACCGGTATTATTTATACACGTAATATTAACTTTGTAGTGGCACAACATTGTACTCAAATCATTGTTGACAGGGTATATCGCCTAATAAACCCTGACCCACATTGTTAGGGGTTTTCTACCTCAGTCAAATATTGGCTGATTTGACCGTTTTCTCACATTTGTTTTTTGCAATTTGGAACTCATATTTAGTGGTTTTCTACCTCAAAATAATGGCTGGTTTGACCAAGGAGGTGGGGGAGGGGGCTTCTACCATTCAAAAAACGGATGGAGTTCATGATTTTCGTAAAATGAGACCCATATTTAAGAGATATTCTTGCACAGAATCATACCTGTAGTCTTGCAAATCAGCAACCCCTTGGGTGGCACCTTATGTACATCTTATTTATACATAATACACGAGTACCCCCCACCCCCACTCCCCCTCCCCGGATCAATCAAGGTGTCATATTTTTAAGAATAAAAAATTGAAAACAAATGTTCAAAGTCATGCAAGCACAGTCAGTCCGCTACCAGGCAGTAAAACAATCATCTTTTTTTCTCTTGATTAAAATCTTAAAGGTTGAAAAATCAACAGTGAATAGTATTTCACACCTTTAGAGTGCAAGACATTGTTACACAACACACTCTCTTTTCTTTCCCTTTAATATACATTATGTAGTATAGGCTATATTACAATTTGCTTTAAGAACAAGTACATGCACCGTTATGGTCCAATGATATGATAGAGATCGATACTATAGATAGGTTCCGTCACAGTTTACTTTTTTCTTCACCTTTATATTATACCATACAATATGCTTTAAACACAAATACATGCACCATTATGGTCCAATGATATGAGTGATACGCACCATCGATACTATAAACAGGATCCGTCATAGTTCACTTTTTTTCTTCCCCTTTATACACCATACAATATGCTTTAAAAACAAGTACATGCACCATTATGGGCAAATGATATGAGTGATACGCACCATCGATACTGTAGACTGGTTCCGTCATACTTCACTGCTCAGAGCTTGAACACCAAAACATTCAAAGTGGAAGCGATGCACAAATGTGGAGACCTGCACAAGTACAAACATAAAATGAAAATATTGTGTTGTCAAATATCTATAATGTTGAACCCACACACGTATCAAATGCAAATAGTGATCAGATAGCTCATTAATATTTTATATCATCAATTATTAAGTGGGAGCTGTTGATAGGATTTTTATGTTCATCAAACCATATCCAGACTTGTATTAATTGTATTGGTGTTAATGAGATATCCATGCTGACTAAATTATATCCACCAAGGTTGAAATCAACAGACTGCGATAAAAGAAAATTCAGGGGGTGGGGGTGGTACTTGAATTATTTTTGACAGGTTTGTGTGGTTGGAATTTAAGCACTTTACTATAAATCTTAAAACATGAAAATGGGACCCACATCTCAAGAATTTTTAAATCTAAAATATTTACAATGTTTTTATTTTCCCCCGTGAGTGAATTAGAATCCACAACGAGGGAGCATTTAACCAACACTACAGGACCCATTTCTAAGGCTGTCTTGGGAAAAATCAACCCAGGAATATAATGAACTTTTACCCATCTGCCTTAGCTTGCATTGTTGTGTTGCCCTCAGCGAAAATCTCAAAAATCAGGGTCGCAATTTATTATTTTTAATTTTTTTTACGATTTAAATTTTACCTTATTTGTCAAAATATTACTATTTTTGCTTGAAAATGAATAAGCTTGATTGAAACTACTATCACACTAAAAGCATAAGTCAAATTGACATTTACAAATTTTGATTTGTCATAAACCACGGTCTGTCAGTAATATTTGTCAGGAAAAAATGAAGAAAAATAAGGAAAATCGACCGACCGACAAGACATCCAAGATTTTTGGCACTTGAGGGCAACACAACACATTTTTTTGTTTTGCCTTAGGCCAAAGGAAATTGTAATGTTGTCCTCGACCGCCCGCTCCTCAGATTTAGGGCCGCTCTGATTTATTTTATTATTTTTTTCCAGAATTTTTTTCTAGATTTTTTCCAAATTTTTGGGGGTTTTTCAGGGGGGTTTTTCTTCAGATTTTTTTTTTTAAACAGTTTTAATGGCATTGAATATTAAATTAAGTGTTTATGACATACATGCGACTCTTAGAGTGATTACAACTTCTTGTTGGCTGAACTTTGAGCTTCCGATGGTATAATTAAAATTTTAAAAATCTGCCCACCCGCCCCTCCTTTCTGAATTTCTGAAAGCTGTGGAGGACAACATTACTTCTTTTCTTTTTTTTGCCTAATATATGTGTGAGCAGTTACTAGACACAAAACCATATTGTATGTTGTGTGACTTTGCAAGGATTATACAAGGCCCCGCTTCCTTCCTGACTTCCTTCAAAATAAAAATGCTGATCGATTTCAAAGCATGAAAACAAATACAAAGCACTGCATCCTCCCCAGTCTCTCGTATCTCGTGGCGCGATCACGCGGGTTATTACATTCTATGATTCACCTTTAAATACTAGCCTTTGAAATGACCCCAATCATTGCCATATATACATTGTACATCCCCCATTCATTTCTACTTTTCAAAGTTACATGACCCGTTCCATATATTATTCCCAATTTATTTCCCCTCACCTATCAATCATTAATAACAAACAGTTCGTATCAATATATCAAGAGTAGAAAATTACATGTATATGTGGGTATGTCCATGAATTCGGGCAATTTAAGAAATTGTGCTAATTTGTGTAGGATAAATGCATTTTCTAACAGTTTGCCTGAAGTTTATTTTCACAAGTAATATAATTTAGAAAGACCTCATACTAACATGTCTTTTAAAAGTCAAATGATAGTTATAGCTCCTCTGTAAAAAAAATTATGCTTCATAATAGTTGGTGTCCGGCCCTTTTTTAGTCAAAAAAGTGTGACATGAAAATAGAAAAAGATGCAAAACATAATTTTGTAAATATGTTCCAATTCACCTTTAAGTAGATTATGACAGAACAGAAATCGGCCAATTTGATATGACGTCTTTTTGGGAAATTGCCCATACCTATGCTACAGAAAGGGGTCCGCCCAAAAAAAGCATGTACATGTAGCATCGGTATTTTAAGCTCACCAACAACACAGATGACATTTGAACCCACTGATTTTGGGTCCTAAATTACCGTATCACATTCATAAGAAAGTTTGAACAACAATTGTACCCATAGATGATGTTATTTTAAAATTATTTGAGGAAACGTCACTGATTGTTGACGTGGTGTCCGGTGTAGCATAGGTACATTTACAATGATTTCCCCTCTCAAGTAAAAAGATCCTTTCACATACTGAAATGAATGGCTCCCTGCAATTAAGTGTTTTACTAGAGGTTCTCATTGGGACCAGTTTTGGGGTAATTGGTTTTATTAAAGACAGCAAAAAAACTGAAAACAAGTGCCGGTATTACCATGTAGCTTAGAGACAAGGTAATTAGTTTATAATGATGGCACCCATAATTCTTTTTCAAATATTTCTTTTCTACTTGAAAATATATGGGAAATAGCATAACATGACAGTTTTTAGTGAGATAACTAACAATATTTGATACCATTTTTACCAAAACAATGTACCTGATGCTACATGAACACTGTGTCCATGTAGATGTAGTGCCGGTAATCAAGTACATGTAGATATTGGGTATCAAATTTAAAAATTCTATACATCACTCTTATTTTTAGTAGTAATAGTAGTGGCTATTGATATAAAGAGGAAGTGAAATGTGTCTTACTTCATTTTATGTTAGTTATCTGTAAAACAATAGAATTTATACCTATGATACAGGACATTGTGTCCATGTAGCATCAGGTAATTTATTTTGTATGTTTAGCCGTATGGACAGAAGCTTTTACTTTTTATTTAATTGTAATGTTACTAAATCAGTTAAAGAATTATCAGTGATGATAAAATTATACAAAATGTGTGTGTCAGAAGCAATCCTTATTGATTACAGACATAAATACTACATCAAAAAGGCTTGAACCAAATTACCCCACAACCCTCAATTTGCAAAGCATCATATCACTTTTCGTGATGTAGAGTAGTATCAATTGTGTGCTTTTATGAATCTGACCATGAAAGTGCAATATAAATCTATGAGAATGGTGAGTAACCTGAACTATTTAAAAATAATGCAAGGGAGAAGTGTCAGAATGGTGTCCATGTAGCATAGGTATTTTTACCATAATAACTTGAAACTGACCTGCAATCAATGATTATTTTCATACTTGAGAGGAAAAAGTTCACTATTTTTCAAAAGTATGGATATTGTCGGACCTAAAAATAATATCAGATTAACAATTGAACAATTTTGAAATTTGGACCTCATGTCACACTTTTTGGCCCAACTTCATGGACATACCCATGTAAGGAAGTACCAATTGATTTAATTATGCAATGACTCGGAAAGAATTGAAAACATTTTGACCAAAAAAATGGCTTAACTTTTTCAACCCTTCCAACCATTATAACACAGCAAATCAAAGGTGGTCATTTGGGAAGGGAAGAGGGGTGGGGAAGGAGGAATGAAAAAGTGTATAAGTATGAGTTAAGCTATCACATCAATGTAATAAATAATAGGATTAAACTTATAATATAAGATGCAATTTTGTGTATAATTATAGATGAGCCGCTTTAAACTAAATCTTGTTAATTACATACATGTAGTCAGGGTTATGAAATATAACCCCGAACGAGGTTCCCAAAGAGGAATCATGGGTGGCTGGTGAAAAATGTAAAGACAAAAATCGAATAATGAGATTTTATTTAAAAACCAATTTTAGGATCTAGAAGAGTTAATCTCCAAGATTCCTTATTCGTTTAAACTATTCTTTCTACAGTAGTAGAGAAATTAATCAATTTATTTATAGACCTTCTGTTAAATGTAAGGGTGGGAGCGAGTCTCGGGAAATCGAGTCCCGTCTGAAAATGTCTAGACCCGCAACCAAAAATTGCCTTCACTACACGGGAAACCCAAAAATGAAAAATACTGCAAGTCACGACTTGCGAACCCCCCTGGCTGGGAGATCAACTAAATGAGGTCAAAAGTCAGATATGGGTCATGTCCCCCGGTCTTCATGTTTCTTTTCTCCAAGTTTGAGGTCAATCGGGCAACTTTAATGAGTTGACCTCTGGATGACCTTTGACCTCACATGATCTTGGATGACCTCTAATTTGTTTTTGACATGTTCCCTTGGTGTTCACTGCACGATGTATCCCCTTGGTGACCTTTGATCTTGGATAAACTCTAATGACCGATGACCTCGGATGACGTCTAATTAATAACCCGGTTTTCAGTTTCTTTACTCACAAGTTTGACGTCAATCAGGCAAATTTTAAGATTTGACCTCTGGATGACCTTTGACCTCAGACGACCTCGGATGACCTCTAATTATTTTTTGACATGTTCCCCCGGTGTTCATTGCACAATTTAACCCCTTGTTGACCTTTGAACTTGGTTGACCTCTAATGACTGTTGAGTGTTGACCTCTAATTTATTTTAGACATGTTCCCCCGGTGTTCATGTTTCTTGTCTCCAAGTTTGACGTCAATCGGGCAACTTTTACGAATTGACCTCTGGATGACCTTTTACCTCAGATGACCTATGCAAATTAGACCCAAAAAATTGTTCACCCAGCGTTCATTTTTCTTTTCTCCAAGTTTGACGTCAATCTGGCAACTTTTACGATTTGACCTTTGGATGACCTTTGACCTCAGATGAATGCAAATTAGACCCCAAAACAAGCACCCACATCTCATGACCATGGCCTACCTATCGCTGAAGGTTTGAAGCCAATCCGTCCATCCGTTCAAAAATAAAGATAAAGCATTCGGGAAAAAAGCCTAACTACAATGTAGGCACACGCCTAAACATCCACACACACCCCCTGTGGACACATGCACATTGACATGATCACAAAATCCCCTTCTGGTTTTACAAACCAGGATATTACAAACCAGGGATAAAAATAGACAAAATATAATATAAAATATTAATAAGCTTACTTAAAAACAAAAATCTTCAGAGCTAAATGATATTCACTAAGTACCACCCCTGCTGCCCCTGGGGTTCATGAGGCTTATCGCTTCGCTTATATGTATTAATTGGCTATAAAACAGTAACCTTTTAAGCTAAACTGGAAGCCCTCTGAAACCTAAAGGATGAGGGTTTTTACCTGTAACAGACCCGGGATGATCCCCCTACTCTTAAACGATAAGGTCTGCAACTTTTTATAACATGTTCAGGGTGAAGCGTCTGAATACACGGGACCAACGGCTTTATGTGACTCTCCGAACCAAGGCGGACTGACATTCACTGTGTAGACCTGCACATTGGACACAGTGAATGGGGTAGAGGAGAAATTCCACAATTGCATTCGATTATCAGCTTAAACCACTGAGAGAGAATCCGATAACTAACCTTATACTAATAGTAATACTAGTTACTGAATTATAAGATGCCATTGTGACAGTTGTAGGATTCCCGACCTACATGTATGTTGCATGTTGTTTCTAAATTATTCTTGATGTAATCACCAATTAATGAGTATTTTTATTAATGATATTTTTATGCCTGTATATATTATAATACACATATTTGTAAAGCGCTTTGATCTACGGAAAAGGCGCTATATAAAAGCCTTTTAATAATAATAAATTAATAATAATAATAGATAGGAACCTATTGGGGTAAGCAATAAATCCAGGTTTCAAGGAGTCTTGAATCCATGATTCTATGCTTTGATGAAAACTCTCGACCGACGGTACAGCGCGTCGTCCTAACCGCTCAGCCACCTCTCACTGCAAATTATGAGCGTTTACTTTTGGACAAACTAAAAGTAAACTCAAAAGTAAACGCAATTCTAAACACAATTCTAAACACAAAACTAGACGTAAAAGTAAACGCAAAACTAAACGTTTCTTGCATTTTGCACCCAATTGACCTCAAAGCACGCTCCAAATGAGTGAATATAATTACAGATGTTTCCACCATCTGTGCTATAATGGGACAGTTATTGATTAGAGGCTGGGTGGAAAACAGCTTAGTTGTTTGGATCACGTAAGTGTTTAGTATTGCGTTTACTTTTGAGTTTACTTTTAGTTTGTCCAAAAGTAAACGCTCATAATTTGCAGTGTCTACCTCAAATTGATCGAGAATTGTTTGGTTCAATAATCAATTATACTTTTTAATAGGAAAGCATAGCCTAATTATTAATGCTGCATACACGTGCCCTGCACTAATAAAACTCACCGATCGCGACAGGAGCATGCGCATGCTATTTTTGTGTACATGTACATCCCCGCTACACAGGGGCGGACTGGGACCTGAAAGCGGCCGTGGCAAAATTATTATTTTTGACCATGTCAGGCAGAAGTATGTCGTCCCGGTAGTAAATTTTCGTAAAAGGTTGCCCCAATTTTTTTCCCAGTCAGTCACCTCGTGAATTTCACGTAAGTGGTGGGGGTGGGGGGGGGGGGGGGGGGGGGGGGTAGGGTCAAAAAAAATTGCACGGTCACAAAATTTCGCACAGTCACAAATTTTCTCCCGGTCACACAATTTCGCACGGTCACAAATTTTCACACGGCCACACAATTTGAGTAACCGGCCCTGAGAGGCCCAAAACCAAGCGGCCCATGTGGCGATCGCCACAACGCCACAGTGGCCAGTCCTCCCCTGCCGCTACACGCCTGTACACGTCCCCGTACACTATTTTGTATAGAGACCCGACATTTATCTCTACCACCAACTCATTCATGTTTCACCTTAATGTTCCATCCTATCATACTCATTCTAACATGCTGAAGCGTTGAAAACACGGACTGTTGCACATTTTTTTATCATTATCCCATTTCGTGTTTTCTCCGCCATTATCGCGCATGTAAATGTTCATGGCGCCATTCGGTTTCTGCGCATCCTATTCGTTATCACTGTCCGCTAGCAATTTTCAACCAAAAGTTCGGTCAAAAGAACACACCAAATCACACCAAATGGGTTCGAAAAATTGAAGAAAAAAATCGAACACCAGGGGTGTGAGAGGCCACAAATAAAAAAGAGGAAAACAGACAAAAAAAGAGGAAAAACAGCGTAAAATTGGGTAAAAATGCCAAATATGGGCTGAAAAGAAAAGGCTGACAGTTTTGGCATAAGAAAAATTAAAAAAAAGAGGAATTCAGCTTAAAAGAGGAACTCTCACACCCCTGGAACGCTCAGGGGGGCACATCCCCCCTCAGACTCCCCCTGTCCGCGCTAGCGCGGTGCTTCGCACATCACTGACAAAAATGCATTAACAATTTTCCTCCCATTTCATTCAAAATCACTCTCTCTCATCCCTGATATTAGCCGGGCACCGTTTTTTCTCAAATGGTGCCTGAATATTGCTGTTGCTGTGTACCTAAATACATGTGCTGTCTGTTGAATATGGAACCAACGTTGAATTTCAACTGTCTATTTTCAATTAAAAAATATTCCAAATCGGGAAAAAATTCACAAAATCTCACAGACAACAAATACACACATCATTTTACTCGACCTAGAATTTCAATCTAAAAAAGTTACAAATTTGGCGTTCCGAAAATATCGGAGGAAGATTTTTTTTAATTCTGTTACTCTCGACTGACTTGACCAATTTTGATCCGGTAAAAAGTATGTTGATATATCGATTCACGCCAATACAGAAAAACTGACACGAGGGCAATCATTGGCTAGCACAATCTTCTGCGCAGCCGTACAATGTACGAAGTCAATTTACCAGTGAATCGATTTGGAACTTTGCGCTGACATCGGGAAAACCCGATGATGCGAGTGACGTCATTTAATGAGCGGCGCCCTTCATGAATTAGCTCATTAGCATAATTTATGTCCGTAAATTTTATCACACAGTTTGTGCCCTGGAATTAGTCCTTTGGTACCAAAATCTCATGATTTTGGTACTTCCTTAGGCAAGTATGTAAGGTGGAAGCTAACCATCTCTTGAAACACAGACATAATCAGTCTATAAAAATTAAAATAAGTCCATTCTTGGGTCATTCCATGCCAAATCAACAAATTTGTTGAAAATCTTGGCTGGTCACCCCCTTTAGATTGCTGAAAATCATTTCTAGAGTACATTTATATGTACATAAAATGAACCCATGCAAAAAACTAGCGCTCAACTCTAAAATTTTCCGCAAAATGAAGGCATGTTTGTAGACCTTTAGCACAATAAGTTGATGAGATGCACTGTTTCTGTTGTCATTTTCTACTTATTTGGGTAGAAGTCACCCTAGGTAGTAATTTTCAGCTTTATATCTTTTACCAAAGTCAAGATATGCACGATTCAAAATTCAATTTATTTCACGACGCGACTCAGGAAGCCAAAAAGGGGGCATCGGTGTAAAATTTCAACGGGCCATATTTCCACAACCGCTTTGAGTTGAGCGCTAGTTTTTTGCATGTGTTCATTTGATGTATAATAGATGTACTCTAGAAATGAATTTCAGCCAAATCTGAGAGGGTGACCAACCAACCCACTTGTTGATTTGGCATGGAATGACCCTCTTGTAAAAAACTAATCTGTAGCATATTGCGAAATCAGCATCCATCTCATCTTGATAAGGCGTATCATGTTTATGAATAGAAGTTAAATCAAATGATTGCTCCAGAAATGCCAGAAAAGATTTATAAGTAGGGATAATCCGATTAGGCCTAGGGCTAGGCCTATGTTAATCCATCCATGCATGCCCAACATTAGACAAACGTGACAAAAGAATCAATAAACTTAATAAATGGATGAATACAGACAGGGGTAGAATTTCAACGCGAATCTGCGAATCGATTCACGTTAAATCACTACTGTGTGAATCCAGGTGGATTCGCGCAAAAAAACAACAACAAAAATCCTTTTTTTTTTGTCCAAGTCCAAAACAGGACCTTAGATGACTGGTACTTGCCCGGGGGAGGATTTCTTTCGCCAAAATCATACGTGGATGTGCCTCCCGGACTTCAAAAATGTGACTTTCTCTATCACATCAAAAAATCGGTATAGATACCTATTTTTTGGCCAATTTCCCACCCATCAATATCAGGCCTGGAAAAAATGTGGAATTCAGGAAGCTCTTTCCCGGGAAATTTTGGTAATTGGAGGGAAATGTTGCTTTTCCAAATCAAGAAATACATAATGAAATTTTTTGGGAAATGTTGCATGCTTCCCGGGAAATAAACTTTTTTTCCAGCCCTAATCAATATAACCAATTTTGTTAGAAAAGCACCCAATTTTGCACAAATTGGAAGCTTTTTACCAAAAATGCCTCAAAATACACCCAATTTATGCCAATTGGGCGCTTTGGTGTGTGATGAAAACCACCCCATCGCTATACCAATTTTTGCGAAAAGGCACCCCTAAAGGTAGGCACATATACGTATACCATATCAATGTGAGAACCCCCCGGGGTATTTGACCCTTAGTCAACAAACATGCCGAATTTGGAAGTTGTGCAAGCTTTTAGCCTTATTCAATTCTTGATATTATTTTCATTAATTTCACAATAATCCATGAATTCTCAAAATTGGCAAGAATCCATGGATTCTCGCAAAATCCTTCCGCGAGAATCTTAACGGATTTTGCTCGGTTGGTTACGAAATTCTACCCTTTTGGAATAGAAGTTATTGACCTCCCCAGGAGACTCAATTGCTTTATAGACTATGCGTTTTGGTCAAAAATGGTTAGGTTATTAAATTGGTTCCCTTCAACACAGTTGCCTGCTGAGGAAGTACCAAAATCGGCTATGTCTTGCTAGACGTCCCGTACGGAATAAACCGTGTAGTGTAGCCTACTATTCCAACATATTTTAATTGACAAATTGTTATGAGTATGCGCACATCAGTTACAGGACGTCTAGCAAGACATTGCCTTAAAATCATAGATTTTGGTAGCAAGGTATTAGGACTAATCAATATTCTACATTTTTAAATATAAACAAACAATGATAAAATGAACATTTGTTTTATTATTTTATACAACATGTTGTCGTTGATGTTCTTGAATCTAGCACACACTGAAATTTGGCAATGGGCATGTGGGAGTTTGGTGGATATTGTGTCCGCCCTTTGATGACAGCGAGGTGTGCTAGCTTAGTACAACAAATCATACTTAGTGATATTTGTCATCAGTTGGTATTATTCATCATAGGGTATTTTGCATGTTTCACTATCTGTCCCCATCCTAAGTATGACGCCTTCTAAATATGAGTTTTGTGGTAATTTCTGTATCGCTTACCAGAGCTCAAAAACACACTTCTTTGTGAAATGTCTAAAAAAAATTCTGCCATTGCGTTTACACGGCGGAGAATTATGATTAAATAATGGAATAATTTAGCATTTTTATGTTTAAAAAAATGGCTGGAAAGAAAGATGAGGACTTTATGAAGGTGCGTAGCTATAATCAAAACAAAGAATTCTCGATCAAAACATTGACAACCATGCCACAACGCGTTCGGGCTGGCGTAGGCCTACTTACATAATTGTCCAATCACGCAGCGTGGGGTCTTGTTGATTAGGGCCGCGATTGGTCAATTACCTTTTGTTTACAAGAACGTCACACCTTCCGGTTTTACTGCGCCCTTGCCGTCGCGATTGACGCGCTCACGCACAGTATGCCCCAGACGCTGGGACACTGAGGAATCGTATACGATTTGATCGAGAATTCTTTGTTTTGATTATAGTATGAAAATCAACGGAATTGCTGTAATTTACCCACGAATCATTTGAGATGCACTCCATTCACTTCATACAGCAAATGAAATTGACAGTTTCTCGCAATACAATTTCCCCATACGTTTGTAGGGAAAAAAAAGGCAATGTCTTGCTAGACGTCCCGTAACTGATGTGCGCATGCTCATACCAATTAAATTGTGTTGTCGTAGTACACGGTTTATTCCGTACGGGACGTCTAGCAAGATATAGCAAAAAAAACAGAAAAAAACCCACCAACGTATGGGTTTCCTGTACTAGTGCTAGCTAGGCTATAGACTAATAAATGTGTTCATTTGAATAATAGTTAGCACCTAATAAGTAATATATGCCATGGTGACGAATTCTGCTCCCGTCACGGTCCAGTGCTCCACATTATTATTATTATGATTTTCTTCTGATGACTATAACGAATGAATCTTACCCTCTTGTTTACTACTGGCGTAAAAAAATGATATCTAACCAATTCTGTCAGCTCTTACTTTATGCAAATTTTGCCTTCAATTGCTTCAAAGATACTGTTTTTAATGGTTAATTTCGCAATATGTTTTTCTCTCCGAGCTCCGTACGGTAACAATTCAAAAATGCCAGCTGATTATTTTTGTATCATCATGTGATCAAAATAAAAGTTTCCGAGGGTCATTTCAAAAATAGGGTTCAATTCAATGTGAAAATATGAATATGTATGTTGATTTTCTCAATCTTTTTTAAATCAATTTCGAAAGCACTAATTAAGAATACTAAACATAATGATTTAATGATCGATTATTTCATTTGTAAGCAGAAAGTATTAATTTTAAATGTATCGTTTACGGGTGAGCAAAAATCCTTCCCCTCTATGATAATGTACTGTTCCTGACATCGTGGCTCGCAAGTACCAAATTGACTGGAGGGCAAACAAATTCGCCCAAATTGAAATGAAGGTCAGGGTCCAGGGGGGGGGGGGGGGTACTCGAATTTGAAGAGGGTATAAAGTGTGTGTGACTCGACTGGGCATTCTCAAAACAGGGGCTTACCGAACTGACACATCCTGAATTGGGGGTCTTGGCGAACGGCCCAAGTTGAAAACATATTTCGCCTAATTGGGTGTTTTTAAAGTAAATTAGGACAAATTGGGCTAAATTTACCAAAATTGGGTATATTTGGGGCCCGGGGGAGGCACTGACATTGGAAAAGGGTATAGGTATGTGCCGCGCTGAAGAACCTCTGCTGTTAGCTCTTATGACCCCCCTTTTGAGCCTGCATCAGTTCTTAAGACCCCAATTTTATTGAAAATTCAAAAAATCGCGAAATGTTGCGTTCCAAAGCCCCAATTCTTCGAAAATGTTGCGTTCTAAAACCAAAAAAAATAAAAATTTGCGTTCTTGTTAATCAAAATTGAACTAAAGGCCAGTTTTCAAGACCTACTTTTTTGAAAAAAATCAGTTCCTAAGACCCTATTTTTCGTCAAAAAATCAACTCAGTTCAGTTCTGTAGCCCCCCCCCCCTTTTTTTTTTGAGACCCTGGGCGGCACACCCCTACCCAAAAAAAAGTTGAGTGCCAACCCCCCGGGATTTGGGGGCAACTCAAACTAGAGTTTGGATTGTATAGCTTGTGGAACGATTTGTGCCTGATGAGATGCTTAGTGAGCGGCGACAGGTCGTAAAAAGGGGGTCTTTGTCCCCGCACATACCCCCACCTCGGGTTAGGGTGTAGCCATTAATATTTTGTGACCGCTTTTCCGGGCCCCTTTTTAGTAATAAGTAATGGAGGTATGATGACTCCCCTTGTCCCCTGCCCATGTCAGACTATTTACTGGTCATACAACAAGGACACATCTGAAATGGGTCCGGCACGGGGGTCACCACCACCAATCAGGGGTCACCAATGCGATAGCCAAATTTCATGTCACCCAGCTTCAGGCCCGCTTCAGGGTGAAATAATAATAATAATAATAAAAACGCATTTTAAAGCGCCTTACGAATACACCTCAAGGCGCTGTACAATGGTAAAATGTCTTAAACTACAAGTTATACGCCAATACATCATAAAAAAGATACATATTACACATACATAATACTAAAAACCATGATACAGTAAGGTAAAAATCACACAGCATGTAAAAACCTGCAAGGATATTATACAGCTGCAGGAAAAATAAAACCAAGAGTACAATGTTCTAAGATCCGCTGTACAGTATGAAAAAATTACTCATCGTCAGAGGAGTTAAACAAGAATGTCTTTAGAGCTGATTTGAAACATGTGAGTGAGTCTATTGCACGGATTTTTGCGGGCAAGCGATTCCATAGTAAATAAGAACAATTTATAGTGATGCAACTACAACTTTGGCATACTGCTATTTTAAAGGGGCCCTGAGCGATACGTATAGGAGTGCGCCCTCAATTTTTTTGGAAATCAATTTTTGGGCACAGAGATATTTCTCAAAACAAGCCATGGGTTGTCACGAAAGGTTGTTTTGAATAAACATGAAACAAAAAGTAAGAGCCTTTTAGATGAATTTGGGTAATTGCGATGTGATTTACATCGAAACTCAAAACGCTATCAACCCATGAATTTCACATGAAATACTGCAAATTAGGCTCTATAATTTTAGGTGGTAGTTATTACGTATATAAAGCAGTACGTATGTGAAAAACCCAACTTCTGAAAAAAATGAGGGCTCCCTCAACGAAGGATCTCTTAGTGCCCCTTTAATACGTAGGCATATGAGTCTAACTTACCTTCTAAAACCGTTGACATTCGCCGTCTAACATGTAGAATTTCACGATTTGGTAATTTCGATGTAGATGACATCGAAATTATCAGCACTCGCTCACCACATCTTGCTTCAACCAAATTTCAATCTAGCGCCATTATTCTACCGTTTTTCCATAAAATCATTACATGTAAATCATTACATGCATTCTAAAATTTCAGTTTTCTCGGCGCGATCTCCCAATGCCCCTTTATCAATGGATTATCATTCATAATAGAAAACATATCAAGTTGAAAATCGGGCCGGCAATCGGAACACCTGGCCCGGGGGGGGGGGGGGGGGCGTAGCGATGTGTATTCACAAAACCGGCAACAAAAATCGCACACGGGATACGATTCCTATTTATAACCTCAAAATTATGGTTTTAGAGTCAAATTTGAAAAATAGATTGTACCGGAGCGGTACGATCTATTTTAAAACCATGATTTTGAAGTAATTAGGAATCGTATCGATCTGTAACTTAGAAGATCTTTATGATTTATGATCAAAAATGCAAATCTGCAAGCAAAATCTGCTTTCATAGTAAAAATCAATGATAGAGGGCGCTACTTGGAAAAGATCACATAATATGCCTTTAATGGTGCGTCTCATTGGGCTATTCCAGCTGCCTGCAATCAATTCACCCACAAACATGACCACGTGATCTAGGAAGTGTAGATTTTGAATGGAGTAAGTAATCCAACACCAGGGGGGGGGGGGGGGGGGGGGGGGTATACTTGGATATTTTTTTGGTAGGGATGTACCGCCAGCAAAATTGACCCAAACACTTACCAATTTTCGAAGGAAAATGGACCCATATGTTTACCGAAAACCTATAATTTTCCTATACATATATTTGACCGATCAGCAAACTTAAGGATTTAAGGTCCATAGAATTAAAGTGTAACGGCCGTTAATTCATTTTCCAGACGGTGAAAATGGGACCCTAGTATTTGGCGGCACAAATCCACTAATACACCCCCCCCCCCTCCCGGGATTCACAAACCATGGGAAGTTTAGGCCATGTCTTCCATAAGGGTGTATTTCAAATAGAGTAGGGGAAGGTGGGGTAATGGCGGACGCGGGGTAATCGCGGACAGGGCTGTATCTAAAGGCAGGTGAAAGAAGGTGGTATTTTGCCACCCTATGATGTTAGGTGCCTCTCCATTGAAATCACACAAAACCTAAATGGGATGGTTGTCTCGCAAATTCTCGCGAGAATTACAAAAATCACTTTTTGGGCAAGTTGATATTTTGGTGCATTACTTTCTCTTTGAAACTGGTATTTCTACATCAAGGAAAACAAAGTCTTATTATTTTTTTATTTAATGTATGATACCCTCTGATAAAAAATAAATGAATTCGGAGTCACAATGATGAGCATAATAATAAGAGAGGATGTGCACATACATTGTACATGGATTGGGGTAATCCCGGACATGTACCGTTTCCATGGTAACCAATATGGGCGTGGTCAATTTAACATCATAAATCGGTAATAGTTGTTGACCATATAAATATGTGACATTGTTCTTTGATTTCTGCTACACTTTTAAAAAGGGTATTTTTTAACTCCCATTGAAATACTGTATTCCAATAAAAAAGAGGGCTGCCATTGAAAAATACGGTCCGGGATTACCCCCAGAGTGTGGGGTAATGCCGGACGACGCCATTTTCTTTATTGCGTCGTAGCTTCGAATTTCAAAATGATGAGTTGATAAAAACTTGATAAAAGGTAGAACCATCACAGTGCTTTGTGTTTACATGATTTTTATTGTTATATGACGTATTATATGTGTGTTATACCTCTCTGACAAAATGTGTCCGCCATTACCCCACCTTCCCCTAGCCCATTTCTTATTTATAATAATGCAATACATTTTATCGATGAAAAGCAGGCTTTTGACTATTTTTGGTACTTTTTAAAAAAAATTCGCACGGTCTAAAAATTTCGCTCGGTCACAAATTATCGCACGGTCACAAAATTTCGCACGGTTATAAAATTTCGCAGTCCCCCCCCAAAAAAAACAGTCAACAAATAATGCCCAATCATTAGTCTTTTCGGCCTAGGTATTATTTTTTTTCCTTATGAGAATTTAGCGTCCCGGTATTACGATTTTAGCGTCCCGGTATTTGGAGCCAGGGGGGGGGGGGGGCAAGTTTCCCCCTGCCCCCCCCCCCCCCGGTCGGTACGCCACTGAAAGTGGCCACAAATGTTTTATATAGTCACCATGCATTGCTGTACACCGAATCGATTGCACTTCTCTTCCTATTGGTTTGGTGCTGTGCCGGCCTCCATCACTCGTTAATTTTCTCGTAAATTTTCGTAAAAGGTTGCCCCAATTCTTTTTTTGTAGTCACCAACTCGTGAATTTCACGTAAGTGGGGGGTGGGGTGGGGGGGGGGGGGGGGGGCGTTTAGAGGTCAAACAAATTCGCACGATCAAAAAAAAAATCACACAGTACATGATATTATATGTACAATTTTGCCTTCTATTTGACTATTTAGGTAGAAAATACCCCAACATAACCAGTTCCCAGCACGCCACCTCGATCTTTAAACATCTTTTTTCCTATTTCCCTTTTTTCACCCCTTTTTATTATTTTTTAGGGGGGGGCGGGCGGGGCACAAATGGGTTTTTTTCCCGTCAGGGGGGGGGATTTGCCCTCCCTGCCCCCCCCCCCCCCCCCCCCCCCCCCCCCCCCCCCCCGAGCTATGCCACTGCACTCAACTGAGATGGATAGCACTGCACTTGCAACAATCCCATTCCCAAGTTGATGCTGTATATGACTAGTATCCCTAGTATAAAATACTAGTCTCGGGTCCAAGCTACCAATTCGCTTAGGCCTAGTAAAAAAAGTTCCATGTTTCCCGTCCCCGTCCGCCTCCGTTTTAGCCGCCGCCTCCTTTTTTAAATTTTTTCTTTTAAAAATTAAAAATTTAAATTTTCAGAGCTTTAATTGGTCACCTTAACATCATCGATTGACCCCTACCTGACTCCTCGAATGACCTACATCATTCCCAAGTATACTAATATCTTGGTTTGTTGAAATAATTTAGAAATCCTTTCATTACTTTGAAAAACATTTTCATTTTAAACAACGATCAAATACCTAAATTCAGTAAATATAATAATCATTAAATAGGGGAAGAGAAGTGTTGACTGTAACATAATAAAACACTGATTTGTAAATGTTTGTATATTTTTTTATTTATTTTTGTTTATTTTTGAAATTGAGTTACACAAATTATAACTGCACTGTTATGCATGTTATGTTAAATAGCATTCAAAACCTATTCGGCATTTTATCCATTATTCATAAATCAAACATCTTTCTTTAACAGATCACAGGCAGGCATAGGCTACAAACAATAATTATAATTGTATTTGACACAAATTGAAGAGAAAATAATATAGGCCTATATGCAAACATTTAGTTACAAATCTTTACAGTGTTACCGTATATCATTTTACAGGCAAACGTCTATTGCACACATAATAAACAATATGTACTGAATTTAGATGGGTTTTTTTGTTTCTCTGGCAAGTATAGTGGAAAATCTGTTTAGGAGTGTCCCTGACACAGTCAGTTGGTCACTTTCGACTTGTCGGCCATCTTGAAAAAAAATAGCAACAAATAGGAAAATAGTAAATAGTAAGACCCTCCCTCCTCCTTTTTTTAAAAAGTCCGGACGGGAAACATGTTATTTATTTTACTATGCCTTATGGTTTCGAAGATGACAACACGGAAGTAGTGCTTTTCCCAGCCTGTTAGAGATCCTTCATGGAGGGAGCCCTCAATTTTTATCAGAAGTTGGGTTTTTCATTATACGTAATGATTAATAACTACCACCCAAAATAGAGCATAATTTGTAGCATTTCATGTGAAATTCATAGATTTGATAGCGTTTTGAGTTTCGATGAGATCACATCTAAACTACCCAAATTCATCTAAAAGGCCACAGATGGCTTCTTATTTATTTGTTTCATGTTTATTCAAAACTTAACCTTGAAGTCCACCCACGGCTTGTTGCGTGATGCATGATAGTCATGACTTCCCTGATTCAATTGGTGGTGATTTTTAACCAAAACAACACAAAAAAAAGGGAAAAGCACTAAATATACCTTTGGAAATGCTGAGAAAATGTCTTTATTTTTCATTTTTACTGATTTTTCTTACTGGGTTTTTATGTATTATCATCAGTCTATCTAAATTCTAAACGAGGTAAAAATATTGAATTTCATTTTTTGAGAAATCTCTCTGTACCCCTTTGATACATTGTCGTTGTTTTTTTAAAGTTTTTGAATCGCCATAATTACGGCTATGGAATGTGGTCATGGATGGTGTGGTGTGGTCATGCAGTGTTTTTCCCGGCAGTGTTGCCCCAGTTAAACAACCGTGCCAAACCGCGGCCTACGAACCAAACGCTAATAATTGGGGCGAACTAGGCGTAAGGCTGGTCAGATAGTGTACGTGTTGTAGGGTAAGTCCCTATATTGCTAAATCTGCCGCGAGATTACCAGTTGCTGTAAACATGGTAGAGTAGTTCAGCCCGGGAATAAAATACAGGCTGCTACTTATTGATCCAGAATTTATTTACCTTTTTGCCTTGCCGTCTGCACCCCAATCAACATGAACCTGAAATGGCAGGATTTTACTCTGATATGATAAGGAATTTTGTCGACATTTATCTTTATTATGGTCTGCTTTTTATGGCACTTTTTCAAATAATTGCCATTGCAGCTATTTTCTTACTTCCATCAGTCGCTGAGGAAAAGGTAGGGCGGATTGTGTTGTCTAAAAAATAAGCTTTTAACATTTTAAAACTTTTTGCTTTTAGTTATGGATGTGCTTAACATTCTCAATACAATAGATACATATTAGGGGTCGTCCAAATTTCACATACGTACGTAACTTTTTACCCCCCTCGAGTTACGTACACAATAAATGGCGAAAATTTCATGACTCGATAAAAAACTGAACTGCCGCCTCTCAGTCTGACTCAGTCTATACTCTGTTTGGCCATCTCGAGACAGTGACGTAACTGAACAGGCGCAGCTTTTACGCACGCGTGTGTATCTTCCGCCTTTCAACGCTCGTGTTTGTACGCCAGCGCCGCGAGTATGAGCGCGCGTTATGTGATGCAATTAGTAGAATACGCGGTTACGTCACTGTCTCGAGATGACCAAACAGTATAGACTCTCAAGTCTCAGTCAAGATCGCCATTTAAAAGTTACGTACGCTATTAAAGGCCAAGGGTATATTTTAACCCCTCCTCCTTACATACGCTTTGTACGTAACTTTAAATGGCGAACATTGTGGACGACCCCTTACTTACTCATCATCTATAATAAAGCAAGTTAATTGAATAGCAGTTATTGATCCCAACCCCCACCCCAGTTGTAAGTTTTGTTTATTGGTTTTTTTTTACCCATTTGCTGGGGAACACATAATCCCCACTTATCCTCTGGAGCTCAATAATTTCTATTTATCAACATGCCTATAATATCTATCTATCATGTCTATAGACCATTTCAAATGATTGAGATCGGAAATCTTTGGAAAAACAGTCACATGGAGGTGCGTAGTGCGTTATTCGTAACGGTTGATCGTATTCACTGCAATAGCATTGGTTGTCTGCCTAGTGGTTTACTATGTTGACAAGTAGCGAGACTATTTTTGTTTTTATTCAATCATTCATAAGATTTATTTACACAATCCAACAACATACAGATATATAACAATATAACAAACATAACATCAAGAAAACAATTTATATTCAGGAATGGTATGATATCATGAAAGAGATAAATCTAGACTAAGCCTGTAAATTTCCGTTTAATGAACTATCCGTTTAAACTATTTAAAAAAAAAGCGTTTAAACGTTTAAACGTATTTGTATTCATAAATAAATGAATTCTGCACTATATCGAATCGATAGATATGCCAGTTATTTGCATTGATTTCATTGCGATCGCGATCGTCACATTTCGTTAGTCCGCCATTTTTATTCTTAGTCTAAATCCTCAGTCGTTTAACAATATCGATATAATGCATGTATGAAAGGCCATGGTTGATTTCTACCGGGTTTCTATTTCTAGAAACGTTATCGTAATAATTTTGACATACTTGGTACAACAAGGCCGTTCCGACCGGTTTTTTTTTGGGAATTTATTTCTAGAAACGTTATCGTATTTATATTTGGTACAAATGAGACTGTAATGGTTGGTATGGAATGAGAATTACGAGTAAGCTTACTTGTTTACCTAAAATTTAGTCGGACTTTTACAATTTTATTAGGGCTTACGTTTAGCCGTTTAGCGAATTCTGTAACCGTTTAAACGCCCTACGAGCGTTTAAACGGATAAACGGTTAGAATTTACACCATTAATCTAGACGATATATAGTGAAAAGAATGATACAAAGGATAAGTTATTAATATATGAAGAGGTATTTTGCAAAAGGGCTATGGTGCATTTTTTCAAAAAATGAGTTTGATATAGAAATGTATAGGGAAAAATCATATGTTTCAAGGAAACAAAGTCATTTTTTTCAAAAAGACCTACATCTCATTGTAAACAGCCATTGAAATTGTTGTTTTGTTGCAAAAGGGCCTGTATCCAGAATTAAATCGGGATACAGGCCCTTTTGCAACAAAACAACAACAACTTCAATGGCTGTTTACAATGAGATGTAGGTATTTTTGAAAAAAATGACATTATTTCCTTGAAACATATGATTGTGACCTATACATTTCAATATCAAACTTATTTATTTGAAATGATTAAAATAAATGAATTTTTGTGTGTGGTATTTTTTCTTTATGTACAAACAGATGGAGTTTTGTTGCAAAAGGGCCTACATCCAAATTTTCAAAAAATGTAAACATGATTTAAAAAAAAAAAAAAAACTAGCACATTTAAAATTTATTTCAATTTCAATTAGTATGTAGTGTACCTCTTTCATAATCCATTCAGTTTTTCAATTGCTCAACTTGAATATTTAGAAACAGTTTTTTGACTTTTTCTCAATAAGAGCCAAAGTGGATGTAGGCCCTTTTGCAAAATACCTCTTCATATGTAAAATATCAGGCGATGAGAGTGGTCCAGAGAGGTGATGTTGGAAAGTGTGCGGAGAAGCCATTAAGCCTGGAAGGCTTTAAGTTTGGCTCCACCGCTGTGAATATCAAGAATTAAAAAACCAATGTAGATACTACTACTATAGGAGGTTGTTATGATAAGTAGGGAGATGGTTTAATGAAGTGAAAAGAGTACAATGACAGTGGGCCGGAAATGTAGGTAATGACATAACAAAATATGAACAAATGTGAAACAATCAAACTCAGAGATACTCGGAGATCAATTTCTTTTTATAACTATTATCAACAATGCCATCGATACCGGCAACTTCAAAATTTATCGAGCAGACGGAACATGTGAAAGTATTACTCAAATCTCTTTTATCTCACTGTTTTGTTACTGAAACACTGCCAGATACAACGTTGTGAGCAAGACAATCTTTCACCAATACCAGCGCAATCTACACACAGGTTATTAACTTATTATGGACACCGAGTTATAAACAATCACATTTTCGTAACACAGAATTATTTCAAACATACAGAGATTTTCATATCATATGAAAGCTCGTATTTTTCTCATCATCATACTGAAATTTGACGGCCTAAATCGGTATAATTACGGAGAAATCAATGAAATAACGTCGAATTACCGCGAATGGTGGTAACCACTGATATAGTTTGTGTACTACTCAATGGGTACAGTTCACAGCATCTTGCGCGTCTAAAATAAGAACCATTAGAGCTATGCAACTCCAACTTTGGAACACAACTTTTTTAAGGATGACCTTTCATGTAGAATAGAACACTTCAAGTTGAAAATCGGAACATCTACCTTTAAAGTCATCCCCCGGAGTCATCCACTGGTGCTGAAACACACTCGGCTAATCATAGCCATGTATTTAAAATAATTGTGTTATTTTGCTATTTTCCCTTCAAACAGGTACAGGACAGAATCAACCAGTTGGGTTCTATAGATGAGAGTAATAAGTTACAACGGTTTGGTGAGATTCAAAGCTCCAAGAAATCTAAATACGAGAAGAAGAAAAAGCGTTAGACCGGTAAAAGTATTCAAGGTAGGTGTACCAAGTACACAAGTTTAGAAATATATATTAATTACAATATACCTAAAGCTACTATTTTTAAACTTTTTATAGCACAGCAATTAACCATGACCACCACATCACCAAGCATGGTGATTGGTGATGTGTGTGTCTAATTTAATAATGATATAGAGAGCTAGATGCTGTGGGTCAACTTGATGGTTTTTTTTTTAATGAATATTGAATAAAAAGACGAAATACCTTATAACAGTTTATACAGTAGGCCTAGTGCTATCTTAAATTGGGGAAAATATAAATTTACATCAGATTTTATGGAATTCTTTCAAATGGTTTAGTTGACATAATTTTGCTGTCTTTATATTGTGTATTGTTCAATTCTTTTTCTTGGTATTCAGCTTTCTGATTGTAGAACATTACAAATTGGCAATTACGATGCTAGACATTTCGATAACTGATTGATAACATGACACGGTCAGTTCAGTAGTGACAGTATGATGGGGAAGATGGGTGTGCACACACATAACCAAATATATTTGGATCCCACATCTGACACCAAAGGTGATTAAAAAACATCATTTTCAGGTGTTAAGGTGTTGAGTTGCAATCACCAAAATGAATTTCTTCCAATTCTGTCTTTAACGTTCATACTTTTGAAGATATCATATGATACACAGGGTGAGTAAAAATAAAAGTGCACTCAAAGTAAAATAAATATATAAAATATTTCTTACCAGAATATGAAGGCAATTAATCAATGCTTAAATCAATAGATGCATTTATTAACTGTTATCATCAAATAGAATCACAACATTTCATGGTAGCTTTATCCTGTTATGACTATTTTGGTAAAGTTAATGCATTTTGAAACCGACCAAAATATTAAGTATTGTACTCAATGACGCCTGATATTTATGATTAAGTGGCTACATGCATGAGACACAATAGCTTATTAATAAGACAAAACAAACTTGCTCAGATATTGTTTTCATACATTAAATGTAAATTAATGATAAACAATGTCATTATTTTGTGAATTCAGCAGAGCAAAGATAAAATCAGGCTTTTGTGATGATCGGATTAGAGTGTGTGCCATTGTTCAAAAGTGAAACTCAAAAGAGCTTGTTAGCGATATATTACAAATCTTGTTTGGTTTTTAAATGTACAGTTTGATCTAAATGGACATAAAACATTTTTTCCTCAACCAATTCTAACCAACTAAAATTCTTTTGAAAGCTAATGAGACAGCCTCTCTGCCAGAATAAATAATTTGAGAAATTGTTTTTGCACAGATTTTTAGAAATGAAATCCCAAAATTGAGTACACTTTTTTTACTCACCCTGTATATGATAAAAAGTGTTTTTGTTATTATAAGGGACCGTTCATAAATACTTTGGTGGGGGGGCTGGATAATTTCGTTTTGGATATATCAAAACTTTTTTGACCGCCCCCTCTCACAATGCCACAAACTTTTTTGACCCCCCCCCTCTCGCCATGCGCATGCTGCCACAAACTTTTTTGACCCCCCCCCCCCCCATGTATTACAGCCTGCACCTGAAACTTTCTTGTCCCCGTTCATTGTTATCAAGTTCAGAGAACATAGATATGATATCTTTTATGGGATTTTTTTACCATGTATCATATATTCTATTTTTGATGGACGCGTCACATCTAGGAGGGCAGGTTGTAGAATCTAGAGTGAATCAGAACTCCCACTTCAATTGCAGGTATCTTTGGTTTAGTGCCATGGTCTTTAATCCCCTGAATATAAACTTCACATATTTATACACAGATTTGAAACCAATTAGGATGCTCCCTCCAATTATATATCCTGGCTTTATCTTTGGCTTTATCTTTGCTTTGCTTTATCCTGGCTTTATATATATATATATGTTTTTACTATTGAGATGAATTTGCCCTTCATTCTTTTTTAGCTGGGCTAGTACATGAAAATAGGACCGTAGACATCTGTTAGCTATGTTTACGTTGTTTTATGAACGTTCCGTAAATAATGTGCATACAGGTAAAGCCGGGGTCTGGGGGCGAAGCCCCCATAACATTTTGGAACTAATAAGTGTTTTAAACTTTTTTGACCCCCCCTCTGTTGGGGTTTTCAAAAACTTTTTTGACCCCCCCTTTGCAGAGTATCAACATTTTTTGAGCCCCCCCCCACTATAATTATCTATTTCAAGTCATACCAATAACTCAGATTTGATTAGGGCCTCCAATATATCCATTTTGATGTGACGAGTCACATTTGGCCATTAAATTTGGCCATTAAAAAAAGAGGAAACAAAGAATGTGGATGATGATATTTCAGCATAAAAAGAGTCGAACATGGGTGTGTGGGTTTTTCTTTGAGGGGGACACCTGAATTTGGTACTTTGTGTCTCATAGTTTCACCTTTCAAGGCATAACTGATATTTAGCCTTTATACCACTCTCTTATAACTGATAGAGGAGATTTGGGTGTTAAATTTTAGTTCTATTTTATTCCCATGCTTATTATTGACTTGTAAAATGTATTCATTCATTCATTGTAAAATAAAGCATGCCCATTGTTTTGATAATTCTTCAATTTAAAAACCAGGATACTGCAGTGCAGGTGGAACCTTGTTAACGCAAAGTCGCTCAATCACTGGGCCATTCGGTTTTCATTTGTGCTATCAGATTATTTTTAATGTGTTTCTTTTGGGCCACGGTTCTTGAAAGCCTCTTAATTGTTATCAGGAATGTGGTGTTATCAGATTTTGTGTTAACGAGTTTCCACTGTATTTTATTCATTGTTTTTCACAGAGATGGCTGCTCCTCGTAATCCAACACCAGGCATGGCAGTGACAAGACGTCCTAGTATAGGCGGCAAAAACTCAACTAAAAATGCCAGCGGTGACAGTAACAGCAATGCCCCAAGTTCCTCTTCCCAGTACGAAGAGCTACCGGACAACAACGATGGTCTAGATTTTAGTCACCTGTTCCTAGACGAGTTCACAGCCGATATCACGCTGCTCGTGGGTGGTAAGCGATTTCCGGCTCATCGCGCGATCTTAGCCGGCTCCAGCCCGTTTTTTAGAAACATGCTGTACGGGGACTGGCAGGAGGCGAAGCAAGTGGAGATCACGCTGGAAGAGACTCCATCATGTGTGGAAGTTTTCGAGGCTTATCTGAGGTACTATTACGATCGCAGAGTTCTTGTAAATAGCGGGATGGTGGCGTCCATGTGCATTCTATCAGATAAACATGGCGTGTTGGCTTTAAAGACTCGGTGTCTGAAATACCTTGATAAGCTGCTCGGAGAATTTTGCATAGCAGGAGCTTTAGATTGGTTATGCAATGGAGAACAGTTAGATGAGGCACTGTCTCAGCAATGCTACGATATCGTGTCATTTCATCTGCAAGAGGCCTCCGTGTGCAAGAATTGGTTGTGTCTATCGCAGCAGCAGCTGGCCAAAATCCTAGAGCGATCGGACGTTGTTGCCAACGACGAACTGACAGTTTACAAGGCCGTGCAGGCCTGGATCTTATCTGAGCTTCAGGCACCGCACATTAAAGAGAACATTGATTGTTTGCTGCCATTGATCCGATTCAAGAATATATCGGCACCGCAACTGGCAAAGGTCGAGCAGTCGGGACTTGCAAAGCATCTGGACGCCAAAGTCATCATCAGAGACAGTGTCTTGTGTGCCTTTCGATTCCGAGCGCTATTGGCAGAGACGCCCCCATCTACGCTTTCCAATTCCGCGGATGAAGTACTGGTGCCTCAAGAAATACGTCAGTACGTTGCAGTCTTTAAACCGAGCACAAGAGGGCGAAGTACCACACCAGATCGCTTTGTCATTCACCCGCGTCTCAATTGTTCCAACCCCCACATCAAATCCAAACTGGTCAAGATGACATGGCACTTTGACATCAGCCACACTGAAGGAGCAGCTGTGTATATCGATGGCTTTCCGCACGCCACCGAAATATCCCTCTGCCCTGCTGGAGTGAATGCCATCAAGCAGAGTCGCGTCGAGGCGTACGTGGAAGGCCGCTTTGTGCTGAAGAACCAGGCGGGTCATGTGCTGGCCTCACTGGCATGCAACGGAAAGCAGCAACTTGCAGTGACCCAGGACTGTCTCACGGTGGTGTTATTCCGAGACAGAGAGATGCAGGCTTACCCGGACGTGCACATGTTACTCTATCGCATTGACATTGATTTCATCGATATACTCTACAAGCCACCGCAATCACTTCACTCGCTAAGACCCTAAATTTTTGTTTGCTGCGCTGTATAATACTAGACCCTTAAATCCACTCGCTTCCAGTACTTCAATGCCAATTATATTTTGTTTTATAATGTGCTCCAAAAGAGGCTATAAAAGGTTCTTTTGGAGCAAAGTTTGAAGTTTAGTCATTGTATATGGTTTTTGTTTGAGTGCATTTCTCAGCATGAATCATGCTTTCTAAAATTATACTAACTGGTTTGTCAAGCATTGTTAAATTCGTTAAATTCATCAGGGATGCAAGACTTCTGGAAATTTCCGGAAATGAGGCCATACAAAAATTAAATTCCGGAAATGAAGAAAAAAGAAAAAAATTGTATTGATATTTCGGCATAACAAGAGGCAAATGTGTTGGATTTTTTTTGGTGTGATACCCTGTAGCCTATTCTCCAGACAAGCCCCCATAAGTATTCGATGCCGCGCGCAAATGCTCAGGCTGTCTGGCCGAGCTCGCATAACAAAGTTCAGGAAATGGTTCAATCACCTACTTGCATCCCTGATTTATGAAATACATTTAGTGTGGTTTAGACTCAAATATGACCCGCTAACTAGTTTTTTTATCTCAATGTGTTACGAAATCGTTTTTTGTTATTTTATTTTAAACTAAAAGGCCTTAAAAAGATATTTGTAGATCAATTATAAACAAATAACCCTTCAAAGAAACACACTAATAACTTTATACAAAACAAATATTTGCGTGCATTTACAATTATAGAAAAAGGTGCCGTTTTAATTCATAGGTTACTTGGATGCATTTTAAATATTGTCTGTAAATTAATAATATGTATCAAACCTAAACACATGCAATTGTTTCTTATGCTTTGGCACCAGCTATCCCATTTCTGAGGTTAATCTAATATGAAACGATTGCTGCTTTATGCTCCAGTTTTTAACACTTTCCACACGGCTATTAGTTTTACCGCATAAAAAACAGATATTTCATAAACCTTTTTCCCAATTTTCTAGTCTCAAGACTTACTGAACCAATACTAGGCATGTTTGTACTTATTTCAAATGCATTTCTCATGGTGATTCCAAATATGTGATGCAATCTGTGAAAACCCGCCACATAGTGGGATTTTTCATATTGGTGATATTAATATCATTTGAAAGCTAAAACTGCTGATCACAGTACTGTTTCGATCATTTTTCTACGGTCACTACAAAAAAATTATGAGTGAATGATGATTGTGATGTCATAAAAAGCTACAAAACAAGAAATCATGAAAACAGGCCAAGAAAGATACTTAGTTCAATAGAATAACATTATAAGGTTAATTAAATAAGTGACTTAAATAAGTTTTTGAAGGTGGAATTTCATAAAAGATGATGACACAAAGTATTGGAAATTGATTTTCTAAACAAATCGTAAAAAAAAATTAAAAATTTCTTTTTTTTACATTTTACCCATAATCCCGAGTTCAAATTTTGCGACATCCGACGGGTTTTCACAGATCGCATCACTTATGGTAATGAAATTCAATAATTTTTACATTTATGAAACATTTTGTGACATCGTCTGCAAAACGCCTGCCGTGTGGGAAGTGTTAAGGGAGACCTATTTGAGGATTATTTCCTTGTTTGTCTTCATCAAAATTAATATTTGTATACAGGGATGCAATGCTTCCGGAAATTTCTGAATTCCGGAAATAATTAAAGGCCATTACAAAAAGAAATTCATTTCCGGAATTTGATTATGATATTTCAGCATAAAAAGAGGCAAACATGGTTTTTTTGGTGGGGAGATAAATACCCTGTAGCCTATTCTCCAGACGAGCCCCCATAAATGTTCGATGCCGCGCGCTTACGCTTGGGCCGTCTGACCAAGCTCGCATAAAAAGCTCTGGAAATCGATCAAGTGTGGTTGGGGTGACAATTAACTTCTATGCAGCTTAATAAGATATAGTTATGTTATTTTGATTGTTCATTGTGGCATAATTCTGTTATACCCTTCACACCAACATCGGTTAGTATGCGTCGTTCACGCACTATGAATACCCCTGTGAAGGGTATAACAGAATTACTCCTTTATTGCTTGCTAATGTACATGTACTGTAAAACCAGAAATGTTTGCAAGTTCAACATTTCATGAATCAGCAATACTGACCTTTAATATTCACGGCATGAAAAGTTCGCTAATGGAAACTTTGGAGTTTCATTGTGTAACTTTGCAATGCATAGCTACAAGGTAGATTGGAAATATTTGCAACATGACATTTTCGTGACTAAATGCTCCTCGTGAAATTAGCAAATTTAAATGCACGCGAACATTTCTGATTTTACAGTATGTATTATAACATGTACATACAATTGTAGTTACCAAAACATAAAAGAAAACCAAAATAAATTGTTTGGAATATAAGTTAATAACAAACTAATCAATAAGGTTCTGTTTTCACTACCATATATTTACACTTGCAACTATACCGAGTGGTTCAAAAAAAAGTTGACCCAAGTTCAAGGTAATTTTTCAACCACATTTAAAGTTTCAGAGAATTTCTGTTTACTTAGTCTTGATAAGCAGTAAGGTTTGAAATTATCCTGATAAAATGGTACATTTATCTTGGTTGGTTCTTCAGATATGGTTCATTACAGAAAGCATGCACAAAACTGCCTTGGCCACAGGAGCGTCCTTTAGTAGAGATGGAATGCACAAAGTGGACTTGCCCACGATTGGTCACAAATTGCAAAAATAGGAGATAAAGAAAAAAGGAGACATCTGAAACATCTGTCTGGTGCTTGACATTACCTACCTATACGTATCTACGTTTCTTTGTTGAATGTGAATGGCACATAAGCATAGAGATTGGTATACTTTGTCAGGGCGGGCTTTTCAATTCTGAAACTAGAGCATGCTGTTTTGTTTAAGACAAAAACTAAACGAGGCTCCCGTGGACAAGTCAGTTTTGTACATGTTTTCTGTAATGAATCATATCTGAAGAACAAAACAAGCTAAACGTGCCATCTTTACAGGATAATTGCAAAACTTACTGCTTATTAAGACTAAGTAAACACAAATTCTCTGAACCTTTAAATGTGGTTGAAAAATTACTTTGAACTTGGGTCAACTTTTTTTTGAACCACCCGGTATACAAATGTACATGTATACCAAAAGTCTTGATTACACTGTGCAGTATCTTCTTTTCATATAGTGTGTAGGTGCCACTTTTGCCGTGTTAGGCCAACAACAAAAAATTGTTTGAATGTCCATTGATCACTTTTAAAAGTTGGGTAGGTCGGTCGGTAAAGGTTTTTTTTTTTTTTTTTTTTCTCCCTTGCCCTTTTTTCAGGTACAAAAAGTAAAGTGAGATGTACTTGTTGTGATAGCCAAAACGGGGAACAAAATCTGTAATATTTTGATGAGTATTTGTAATTTCTAAACGCTTTAAAAAAATAAAATAAAATAAAAATTTTGATTTTCGACTAAAATTTGTAAATAAATTTGGGTTGGAAGGATTTAGAGGGTCGAGCGGACGAGGACAATCAAACAAAAAAAATGTTGGCCTTGTAGAGATGCTCTATTGCTGTTTAAGGACAAAATAGTGGCGATTTTGTCACATCTAGATTGAGACCTTCCCCTTCCCATATTTTCAAACAAGTTTAGTGGCTGAATACTGAGACAAGTGATTGCTACACATTTGGTATCATTGAAAAGATTTTATAAACACATCAGCTTTCTATTGATGTGCAACACAAAATGAACGTATCACGAAATATACAAAATATAGACGATTGAACAACATTAACGCATTTGTTTGAGGGATTTTATTTTGAAGTCAAGTGCAAAGAAGTTCAGCATTTTATCTGTTATAAATTGCTCACTCATTAAAGTACCGTTCTAATTAGATAGCAGAACAGCATGACATTAATTGGCCTCACGTTTCTATATTGTTTGATCAGTTCCAAATTGGCGAGAAATATGCAGTTTTTATCTATCAACGCGCAAAATCAATCCATGCGGATGCGCGTGCCTTCGGCATGCTGCAAGCGTCACACATACGATAGAACTGCGCAATGTTGCGCCATGCGAGAGTTTCGCGCGCACACGCTCTTCTGAACTCATTCACTGCTGTAAACAGGTTTGCCAATTTGGAACTGACTGAACTATAGTTTCTATGGCCTCACAAATGTTACCGTCCACACACACATTATCTGGCTTTGCATGTTGGGCCTTAAAGGGGCATTGAGAGATGTATGATATATACTATAAATGAGCAAATAACGTAAAGATAATCATCAACATAGCCCAAATCCAAAATTTCATACAATACCGACATCGCCTTCATGCCAAATAAGCAAATAACGGCACTTCCGGGTTCAGATTTGCCGCAAAAGTCCGTGAGTAAAACGATAGCATAACTTCCGAATTCATCACCTAGTTTCGATATCATCATATCGAAACTAAGAAAATCATGAAATGTTATATGATAAACGGTGAATGTTGGTAAACTGTTTCAGATGGTAGTTAGTATTATGCCTAAGTATTACTTTGATGTAAAAAAACTGATTTCCAGGATAATTGGGGGCGCACTCCCATACATACGTATCTCTCAATGTCCCTTTAAGTGCTGAATTTCTTTGCCGAAAAGTATGGTCATTGAAGGTCTACAACGACGTGTAAAAAGGCGTAAGGTATTATTAACAGTTAATATGTTGACATATCCTACTTCCCATCAAAATTCCCCAAAAAATGTGCAATGACTATACCTCTGTTTGGCAATCTGTTGGTTGGTATTTATAGACCTATTTTAACACTTTCCACACAGCTATTGGTTTTACAAAATACAAAACAGATTTTTTTTAGAAACCTTTTCCAAGGATTACTGAACCAATACTAGGCATGTTTGTACTTATTCAATGCATTTCTCATGGTGATTCCAAATATGGTAATGAAATTCAATAATGTTGACATTTCTAAAACATTTTGGAATGCCGTCTGCAGACGCCTGCCGTGTGGAAAGTGTTAATAAGAGAGATTTTATTGAGGTCTACAACTACAGCTACACGTAAAAGGCAAATGTCAGTTGTCTTTAATATCATTATTAATTCAATCATTCATACAGGGTGTACCAAAAAACCTGCAACACTTCTTACCGAGTGCTGTACCTTAAAGCAAATCGCATATGGCTCTGAAAAGTAGATGTCTTGTTAGGGCTATGTCTTGGCTGTCACATACAGTAGTCACATTACAGCGATATCAACAATAAAGTCGCCGAGATATTATGGATAAGTAGACGACCAGAAAACGCATTTTACATCGTTCGTCCTGCAAACAGAGTTGTTGATCTTAGACATGCTATGGAGTGGCCAGCTGGCTCCCCAGATCTTACGCCATTATACTTTCTTTTGGGGATGTGAAGTCTCAAGTCTTCCACAAGCTAATCTCCAGGAATGGAGGATATCGCATCATCCACGCTGTACACGGGAATGACGGGTGACACATCGTGCAGTACTTCACGTGCGGCAATGCACTCGTTGCCGATCAGTGGCGTAACTAGGTTATTGATATTGAGGGGCAAGAAATAAAAGTAAACTGACAAGATTGTTCTGAGTCCAGTAATGCGCGCATACTTTACACTTATTTTTGGGACGATTTAGTTACATTTTGGCTCTAAAAACCTTGTAGCAAAGAATATTGCATTTTTGGGACACATATGTACATATATGTACTCTTGACCAACATACTTTCCATGATTCCTCTTGTCAAATGAACCGACAGTGCCAACTCAACCGACACGACGTCAATATTTGGGGGGGGGGGGGCGATCGCCCTCCTCACCCCCCTCTAGTTACGCCACTGTTGCTGATGCATCTCAAAACAAGTACCGCATTTTTAGGGTCCAGCAGCACCATAATATCACCTTCAAAACACACTAACATTAACAATGAAAGATTAATGCGGGAAAATGTCTGCCATCACTAAACTACTTCATTTGTTTATTTTTGAATTATGTGCATTATTACATTAAAAGAGCAGAGTAGAGGATTTGCATACAGACTTTTCCATTTGGATTTTGAAGCTGCATCTCAGCCAATTTATTGCCAGATTTGCTCAATTTTTATAATGAAATAGTCAAGACATATCTTTAACGTGATAATTTACTTCTCAAAATGATGAGTTTGATTCCAGTTATTTAAATAACATTATTTTGCTTTAAAAAGCTTCTTGTTAATCTTGACCTGAGAAGAAAATCGGGTATGCAGGATGAACTATATAAATTGTGTTTTTAAGCCATCTACTTGTATTCGTAATATCTCAGTGAATTTATTGCCGATGTCACTGTAATTTGACTATGTGATAACCAAGACATAGCTCTAACATGAGCGATATATTGTATTTTGCTTTAAGGGTAAAGTTCTTGGCAAAAAGTGTTGTGGCTTTTTTGAAACACACTGTACAGTGCACTAAAACCTCAGGTCACAAGTCAAGTCAACATACAGATGTGACTCGAATCAAGTCACAGGTTGGCTCAAGCAAGCAAGCCACTGATTTTGTTCAAGTTGCATCAAGTCACGTCAATTCCCTGACTCAGTGAACATTGACTTTGGGTACGCATGATGGTTCCAAAAATTGTGAAAAAGGAGGGTTCTCCGTACCATGTCCACGATTTCCCAAACTTAGGGATGTTTTTTGAAGCTATGTCCGCAATTTCAAAAAATTAGGGGTCATTTTGGAAGCTATACGATTTCAACAGATTTTAGAGGTGTTTTTTTTTGGAGAGGCTATGTCCGCGAAGCAGAAAAATTAATTAGAATGAGTATTGTGTCATATTATATCAAATTGTCCTGGGTATTGTGTCCTCGTTTCTGTGCAAAAAGTGGACTATTTAGAAAGTATCCTTGAAATAGTGAAAAAAGAGGCTTTATTTTCAGACAAAATGTACATGCTTTTGTGCGAAAAGGGGGGGGTCAAATTAGCAAAATTGTCCGCGAAACGCCGTCAAATAGGGGTATTTCAAGATCCTGAAACGATCGTGTGTTACCTTCTGAATACAAAGAGAGAACACCGGGCTCAAGACATCACAACACCGATACATGTAATATACACCTAGCACATAAAGTCCCTGGTGCTTTGAGGTTGGCTTATTCAAAATAGATAATCGGTACCAAAAATCTGAGATATATACATTAAATGAGCAAATTCCGTCTCCGCAGTTTGATACCTCATTCAACAAAATCGAATGGATACTTGGCGATTTCAATGACCGCGCATAACAACAGCAAAGTTGCACTAGGTATAGGAAATCATTGATTTGTGTGTGATTATGCACTGAAAATGTGTGTGTAAAGACTCAAAGCCTTGTATTATTCACAGCTAGTCAGACGCAATATCCTGCAAATTGCGATTATCACTCCAGACCCATTCATCCAGATACCTACAATCTTGTTCAAAACCTGTTGGGACACTATACACGTGCGCAGGAAATATCTTACAAAATGAGTAAAAAGCTGTCAGTTGAAAGTATGATAGTCAAAACTAGTTTATGTAAAGCTGCCATCCCTCCTACTTCCCCCCCCCCCCCCCCCCCCAACCAATGTTGGGGCTGATATATATAACACAGCCCGTTGCTGGACGATGCTTTTATACGGACTAACATTGAGTTTAGGGGGAGGGACCACCGTTTCACAGGACATGCAGGAAGTGTCCCAACAGTTTTGAACATGATTGTAGGTGGCTCGTTCAGAGAGTTGCTACGTAGCAGTATTATTTGTTCCACGATAGTGTTGTTTATGATTATAATCAATATATAATTGATATGCTCAACATAGACATGGATTAAGAATGTACAGTTGGAATCAAATCATACAAATAATGAGCTAACAAATATATAATTCTTTCATCCAAAAAAGTAACAACATTTAACACGACTATATCATTTTCAAAATTAATTTAAAATTTAATTGGGAGGAGGGAAAAATCAGCGATAGACAGATCCTATTTCAGCTGTTAGGCGACACACATAAAACCTGTTCTAAAAATGTTGGGCAATTTTAGACATTTTCAGCAAATTTAGAAATTTTCAAAAGGTTTCACAATTTCAAAGATATTTCAAAAAGTTTCACAATTTCAAAAATATTTCAAAAACAATGTGTATAGAATTTCAAGAAAGAAAGAAAAATGCGAACAAATGTGTTAAAACAATAGTGTTCTAAAAGAAGAACATTTGTGATGCGATCTGTGAAAACCCGCCACATGGTGGCATTTTTCATATTGGAGATATTTTATCATAAAAAAGCTAAAACTGTGCTGATTACAGAACTGTTTCGATCATTTTTCTATGATTACTACAAAAAAAGTTATGAGTGAATGATTTCTTGCGATGTCATAAAAAGCTACAAAACAAGAAATCATGAAAACAGGCCAAAAAAGATACATAATTCGATAGAATAACATTTTAAGGTTAATAATAAAAGTGACTTAAGTTTTTGAAGGTGAAATTTCATGAAAGATGATGACACAATGTATTGGATTTAGATTTTTATTCTATATTTTTTAACATTTTTATTTTACCCATAATCCCTAGTTCACATTTTGCGACATCCGACGGGTTTTCACAGATCGCATCACATTTGGGTATTTCCCGTCGCCTATGACAACAATTTTGTTCCAATTTTTGTTAGCTATGAAGATAACAGTGTCATCATGGGATTGAAGTTCAATGTGACTAGTGATACTAATAGATAGTGTTAGGGAAGAGGGGTGGCACTCAATACAAAAAACATACATAGAGAGTATTTTCTATTTTGTTTTTAGAAAATCACATAATATTTTTAAAACATTACAAAAAGTTAATTTTTTTCATAGACAGCTCCAGTTTGTCAAAATAAGTCGGTTGGGTAATTGGAAGTGTATGGTCAGGATATTTTGGTTTTTTTCATTTGTCTCATTGTGGTATGTTATGTTTATGGGTCTTGTTTAATATCCCATACTTGTGTGATGTTGGTCTAAAAATAGTTATGGTTTTATATAATGGTATATGTTCACTGTCTTGACGTTGATGTACCACAGACACATCGGATGAGCACCCCTGATGTAGTAGTATGATAATGTGCCATTATAAACTCCATTGTATTATATAGTGATCACTCTACTCTACATCCAGGACTCAAGCCCTCAACTCTACATCCAGGACTCAAGCCCCGCTACTCAGAGCCGAACGATTGTTGAGGACAACATTATATTTATACAAACCAAAAAATTGTAGGGCAACTTCCATTCAATCAGGAGACTCAATCCACTGCCTCTCTCTGAGGTGACCATCTACAGGTATGTCGTTGAGTGATTACTAAAATGTTAATATATTTTTATTTGTATCCGACACCTTTTTTTAAAATCTCGCATGCTGCGTTGACTCTAGCTCAATATAGTGATTTTCAACACATATCAGAGGCTACTGTATATTAATCTTGCCACAAACACACTAATATGAACTATAACTCTGTCTTTATGACAAAATTCATTACTCAAATTCGATTTAATAGAGAATCAAAGCAAATTCTTTAAAAATGGCTCAAGAATATGTCGGAACCGGTCCATAACATTTGGCCGAAATGTCACTGAATTTCATCGGCCACCCACAGACTCAATCTTGATAAAATAAACCCACTGAAACAGGCAATTCGGCACTACACTGATGTGTAAGCTACCTGCCGATTGGTCAGAACGATGGATACATCATTTATTGCACCAATTAGAGACAATGTTAGAATAACTGTATCCCTGGTACACCTTGGAGTAAAATATTTTAGAAGCCGGCTTCTAATTGGTGATTCATGTCTTGAAATTGACCAATCATAAACGTTGTTAAATAGGCAGTTAATGCTCAGGGTTAGGTGATTATTGCATGCTGCGTTTGGGATGTGTGAAAGTTTGGACAGTCTGACCACGTTTTGGTTCAGTCTTATAACTCTTATCCCAATGGCAATTTATTATATTAAACTAGAGCTAATTGTGCTTCAAGAAACATGGATATTGGCTTCCTTAATTGAAATCGGACAATACTGACCTACCATGACAAAAAGGAAGTAATGGACACTTTTTTCAAAATGGGTTTTTCTATACTAAATGATAGCAATAATATTGATACACAATTCTATCATAGCAGGAACCCTCAAAATTCTTAATTAATGAGTAATTAGCATATCAAAAAGGAAGCATGTTCACTTTTTGCCAAATAAACCATGACAAAAGGAAGTAATGGACAACAGGAGATACAAGATACAAGGCAAATCATGTTTTTTTGTAAGAGCCTTGAAAAGTGATGAGTGATGTTCTGCTAATGTTATATCAGTTTATATCAGGTCAATGACCCATGTGTGTGTGGACATAAGGAATCTTTTGCCCAAATGTGGGCAAATATTCACAATTTGACCTCTAGTGGCCCATCAATGACCGTTAGAATGATTGACTTATTTTCTTGGCTCATCAACAAGTCCGGTCCAAACCGGGCTATGTCTTAACTTTCCCCTGTATAGGTCAATGACCGCTCGTGACCTCATATGACATATCACATTTAATAGCTGTACACCTATATAGACATGGACATAATGAATCTTTTGACCAAGTTTGACGATTGTCTATGTAGGAGAAGAAGCATTTCAAAGGAGCGTTTGAAGAAAGAAAGAAACGGGAGGATCACAGTATATTGGCTCGCTTCACAAAGCCAATATAATAAACAACCAAATTCCAATCAAAATTTCAATAATGAACCAAAAGACTTCCACCATTACATAATTATTACCTTAGTTGATTTCTGTATTGTTGATTAAAGACAAATTTGAGGAAAAAAAGTAAAAGGAACCCCACATGAAATTCATTTTTTCTGAGATGCAATGTATGATTACCATGATATAAAATTGATGAACTTATTAATTTTGTATTTATTATAGCTTGAAAAGACCATCTCGGCAGAAGACAGACATAAGACCCATGAAACCTTTCTCCTCAATGTCTAGATATAGACATCTAACATGGCGTCATGTAATCCATTCTGTTGTTGCAGAGGTAACCAGCAAGGTATGTTAACTTGAAATGGATTTTGTTCACCAGCAACTGCATTTTTTTTCTTCATTTTGATAATTGCACCGCATGAGCACACAGGAAAAGTGCAGTAAGACGCAAATGTGTGTGTGATAAGGAACAAAACTATGGTTACCACTCACTGCACATGGTCACGCTAAGTATTCATACACTCTAACATGTTATATTCGTTTTTACATAGATCAAAATTATGAATTTGATTTGTATAGTGTCATGTATGAATTAGGTCAATACATGAGTATGTTTTGTTTCTCGAAAAATTAGAAAAATCAATGCACTTGTGTAAATGTTAATATGCTCACAATAGCACTCTCCCTGCGGGTTGTGCCATTATTCACACATCAACATTAGCGTGCGTGCATTGTTTTTTCTAATTTCTCTTAAAACAACACATACGCATTTATTGACCTATAAATGTGAGCAAGAATTCACTATAATAACTCCTTGCCAAAACATACATCCAAACACCCCAACACTTACACAATGGATTCCATTTTGCTATGGGGTAGTTAATTAAAACCTGGGTAGTGTCACTCAGCTAATCATTTGGGTTGAATTGTGCTGCAAAGAACAATTTAGAAATTGACCCTCAATTTTACCAGTTTTCAGATGGAAATAGACCCATATATTTACCTGAGATCCATAATTTTTGTCATGATTGCGGGGCGATCCAAAAGAAATAAGCATGTTTTGAAACCAAATATCTGTTTCATACCAAAATACCTGGGAAATGGTGTATGTATTTTCCATAATTCAAAAAAAAAAAAAAAAATCAAAACACCGCAGTCTAAAAATAGTACAGGAAACCAATCAAGTTGATTTGTGTGCATGGAAGGGGGGGGGGGGGGGGGGGGGGAATACCGTCTGAAGAACAATTAGGTATATATGACACATCCACAACTCACCACTTATTAGACAACAAGTGGAGATTTCTCCTTAGTCAAACAAGGTAAGTTAGTCAAACAAGATAAGCTATTATGTCTCTCTGTTGGGATATAATCTCTGTGATTGAATCATCAAGTATAAACAAATATAGCTTTGACTCCAGCACAGACTGCGGGTACTGTTAAAATAAACTGCATAGGTACATGTATTTACAAAGACTACAAACATGGCAGCCTCCACTTATGTCTAGAAAGACCTAAATGTGTAAATTTTTGCAATCACATGCTAATAGGGTGGCTTCGCCCCCAAAAAGGGTACCAGCCTAACACAAAATGTACCTGCCTCAAAATTTACCTGCCTCAGACGGGGCAGGCACGTGGGTACTCAGCTTTTAATCTGTGTAACAATTGCACATACCAAAGTTAAATGTTCGTATAATTTGAAGAGAGGACACAATTTTTGTTTATATGGTTAAACGTTTTAGATCTATAGTAACCCGCTACATATAACACTATGTGTAGATTCTATACATATAGCACTATGTGTAGATGCGTTTATCATTCGCAAGCTTTATTTCTAATCACAAAAATCCCCTTTTATCTTATAGACGTTCCTGGCCCACCAGGCAAACCTGAAGCATTAAATATTGATGCTACACAAATAACAATCTTGTGGTCTCCACCACAAGAGCTTGTGGATGAACATAGTGACTTGATCTCGCAAATCAAAGGATATCATGTAGAACATAAGGAAGATGATGGGTCCGGGTGGGTGAAAGTCAACAAAAAGCCTGTGTCGGAGACTGCACTAACTGTGAAAGGATTGGTTGAGAATTCCAAGTACCAGTTTCGTGTGTCAGCCGTGAACAATGCTGGTGTCAATGGGCCATGGAGCGAGCCATTAAACGTCACCATGGCTCATTTACCTCAGGGTAAGTAGACCAATGACGTGGCAGCCGTGAACAAGGCTGGTGTCAATGGACCATGGAGCGAGGCATTATACGTCACCATGGCTCAGTTACCTCAGGGTAAGTAGACCAATGACGTGGCAGCCGTGAACAAGGCTGGTGTCAATGGACCATGGAGCGAGGCATTAAACGTCACCATGGCTCAGTTACCTCAGGGTAAGTAGACCAATGACGTGTCAGCCGTGAACAAGGCTGGTGTCAATGGACCATGGAGCGAGGCATTAAATGTCACCATGGCTCAGTTACCTCAGGGTAAGTAGACCAATGACGTGTCAGCCGTGAACAAGGCTGGTGTCAATGGACCATGGAGTGAGGCATTAAATGTCACCATGGCTCAGTTACCTCGGGGTAAGTAGACCAATGACGTGTCAGCAGTGAACAAGGCTGGTGTCAATGGACCATGGAGCGAGGCATTAAACGTCACCATGGCTCAGTTACCTCAGGGTAAGTATAGACCAATGACGTGTAAGCCGTGAACAAGGCTGGTGTCAATGGACCATGGAGCGAGGCATTAAACGTCACCATGGCTCATTTACCTCAGGGTAAGTAGACCAATGACGTGTCAGCCGTGAACAAGGCTGGTGTCAATGGACCATGGAGTGAGGCATTAAACGTCACCATGGCTCAGTTACCTCAGGGTAAGTAGACCAATGACGTGTCAGCCGTGAACAAGGCTGGTGTCAATGGACCATGGAGCGAGGCATTAAATGTCACCATGGCTCAGTTACCTCAGGGTAAGTAGACCAATGACGTGTCAGCCGTGAACAAGGCTGGTGTCAATGGACCATGGAGCGAGGCATTAAATGTCACCATGGCTCGGTTACCTCAGGGTAAGTAGACCAATGACCTATACAGGGTGTCCTAATAAAGTAGGCTGGTTTCAGGCTAGACTGAGGGGTCTGATACATCATAGTTAATTTACCTGTGTCCTAATAAACAAGACTGGTGCTGGATCTGTGAGGTGTCCAATGTCTTCATTAAGCATATTTATAAGCTACCTGAGGGTAGTAGACCTATTCACTGGTGCAGAGAGCGTGTTAGAATATAACTGCTGCCAGATCAAATGGCTCATGCTAACTTTGGGGGGAACTGGGGTAAGATAAAATTGGAGGTAGTTGGCAAGAAAAAAATGGGGGGATGCGCACGAAGCATGCAAACATTTCTGCTTTTAATGAGAAAAAAATCCTGAAATCAGCGTAATGGTTGTCGACCCTCTGGATATACTGTGCAGTAAACCCCTTCTATATTTTCAAATTATATATCATATAAAACCTTTGAATTCATGTATTCATGGCAAAAATAGAATCTCAGGAAAAGTATAACAAATAAGTGCCACCCCCCCCCCCCCCCTTAAAATATTTTTCTGAGGGCCCTGGGCACTTAATTAATAGGGATAAAATGGTAACTCCAGAGATGACATAGGTAACGGTAATGTAACAGGGAGAAATTGTGACTTTAACAACCCTTCATCCATTTCATCACACAGGAGAACAAGTCCGGATGACTGATAGACAGATATCTGCAGAGGGATTGCAGAGTTCATCCCAAAACGATGATACGAGAGAACATACAACTGCTGCTGGAACGTGTCGAAATGTCACCCAGATTGGGGACGATGGGATTGCTATTGGTGGTAGCGTAGATGGAAACGTAGGTGGTCATCATAATACTATGCAGGTAACAGGTAGGTGATAGGCAAGACTTGGTTATAGGCAACAAATAAATCCCTGTTTGACATGGTCGGTTGAGTGGGGTATTTTTGTGCAGGGAGTGGTTTTTCTTATGTGTGTGCTTTTGGGAGGGGGCTTACTTCAACATTTTCACATTTTCAAAAGGTTTTTGACAAAATCATAAAAGTACTATATAAATGTTTCAAAAGTTTCCAATGTTTTTTCATTTTCTTATTTTTCAATTTTTCTCAAATTTATTTTTTAAATCAGATAAATACATGTAAATGCACATGCAATGTGTATAAATACATGCAGATATAAAATACACAATAAGTCACTGTGGAGTATTACTGCATACTTGCTTAACCATGCACATGCAATGCAGTTTCATGCAAAAAGGTGCAGTAGTCTCTCAAAGAAAATGTTGAGATCTTAAATAAAAAATACTGCAAGTCACGACTTGCTAATCCCCTGGCTGGGAGATCAACTAAATGAGGTCAAAGGTCACATAGGGGTCATGTTCCCCCGGTGTTCAAGTTTCTTTTCACCAAGTTTGACGTCAATCGGGCAACTTTTACCATTTGACCAGTGAATGACCTTTGACCTCGGATGACCTCTAATTATTCTTTTACATGTTCCCCAGTGTTTATTGCACAATTTAACCCCTTGTTAACCTTTGACCTTAGATGACCTCTAATTAATTAATTAATTTTAGGCATGTTCCCCTGGTGTTCATGTTTTTTCTTCTTTAAGTTTAAGTTTTGACGTCAATCGGGCAACTTTTATGGTTTGACCTCTGGATGACCTCAGATGACCTCTAATTATTTTTTGACATGTTCCCCCAGTGTTCATTGCACGATTTAACCCCTTGTTGACCTTGGATGACCTCTAATGACCGTTGACCTTGGATGACCTCTAACTAATTTCAGACATGTTCACCCGGTGTTCATGATTCTTTTCTCCAAGTTTGAAGTCAATCGGGCAAGTTTTGCAATTTGACCCCTGGATGACCTTTGACCTCAGATGACCTATGCAAATTAGACCCCCAAAAATGAGGTCGGATGACCTATAATTATTTTTTGACATGTTCCCCCGGTGTTCATTGCACGATTTAACCCATAGTTGACCTTTGACCTTGGATGACCTCTGATGACCGTTGACCTTGGATGACCTCTAATTAATTTTAGACATGTTCACCCAGTGTTCATGTTTCTTTTCTCCAAGTTTGAAATCAATCGGGCAACTTTTACGATTTGACCCCTGGATGACCTTTGACCTCAAATGATCAGATGACTTATGCAAATTTGACCCCCAAAAAAGCAGCCACAGTTCTTGACCATGGCCTACCTGTCAATGAAGGTATGAAGTCAATCCGTCCATCCGTTCAAAAGATACAGCATTCGGAAAAAGGCTAACCAAAAGGCACACACGGACGCACATACGGACGCACGGACGGACATTAACATGATGACAAAATCCCCTTCTGGTTTTAAAACCAGGGGATAGAAGGAGCTTTGTGAATGACACCTGTGTTTAAGACAAAAATAAAGATAGTAAATATTATATATTTCACTCTATACTAGCTCGATCCCTACTTGCAAGTAGTCACACCAGCCGATGTGTGATAGGTTCGCTAAACATATTCTATTATTATTTTACAGGTGACACTCAGAACACAAATTATTATACTACTTTGCAGCAGGTAAGGTGAACAAAATGTATAATATCATCGCTGTTCTGTCAAAATCTTGTATGTTTTTCCAGCCCTTAATTGAGCATGTAAAAGTAAAACTGCCCAAAGGTTATGCATAAGAAGTAGTACATGTTCAGGGACAAACAAGAGCATTTACAAGGTTTTAATATGTGTTCTTGGCCCATGAACATGTTTAGAGTAGACTGCCTAAATGTTATATACATTACTTTATACATACTGAAGGGCCAGATAGAGATACAAGGTTTTGATAGAAGATGCAGCAACGATATATGGCATTAGTTGATATTACTGTAGAATTTTTTGCACATTTAACTTGTATCGGATTCAAATGTTTCAAATTCAGACAATCTATAGGTTATATGTCTCCCTTAACAATGTTGCCTTATTAAGCAACACTGCAAGCAATATCAGAAAATATTGCTAATTAAGCAGTATTAAGTAACTGCGCAAGCAATATATTGTTTAATTGTATCCAAACCATTAAGCATATCAAAATTAAGAAATATTACTAGCAATCTAGCAATATATTGCTTATTTGTACCTAAACCAAAGCATATCTAAATTAAGCATATTCCGAGCAGTACCTAATAAGCAATAATCAAAATTATAGGTATATTACGAGCATCCTTTAGCAATATATTGATACAATCAGTTTTATGAGCATTATATATTTATTGTTATAGAATAAGCACTATATTGCCTAGAGTAAAGCATTGTGGGATGGGGTTAGGTTATAACTGCCATGGAGGGAAAACAAAGGTTAGTACATGTATCTGAGTTTATTTATGCTTTCTTTATTGAGGGTAATATGATTCAGTGACTTGCACTGCTTTCCAAGCAGGGCCTCATTTCGATACATAAGTACATACAAATAATAAATGTTAGTGTTTAAATATAATACAAATTATGATACAGTGGAAATATATGATTTGAATTGACTGAGTGACAAATTTTCCAAATCAAAATAATCAAGATAAATTGTTCCACAGATGGCTAGATCTGAAAAGAAAAGTGCGCATACCAGAAGTTGATGGTTAAATATTATGATTTGGTCTAAAACAGACTGCACAAATAATTATTTTTACATATAACATGATTCTGTTGATCTCTAGCCTATCTTTTGACTTTACACAGTAAAATTGGATGGATATTATTTAAATTCTAAAGCAAAAGTTTTTAAGAAGTTTTGTAGGGAGCAGAATTTATATTGCCTTTTTAAGCAATATATTGCTTAATATATTGCTGATTTATATTGCCTATTTAAGCAATATATTACTTATAAGGCATATTGATTTTGTTTATAAGCAATATTTGTTTAGGCATTCATGCCTTATTATATTGCTTAGAATATTGCTTTAATATGCCTTGATTTTGTATGACTCTGATGTTCTCTCCAGGGACTGACCATGGACTGACCATGGCGATATTCGTATTACCACACTGACAATTGTTTTACCACGGAGCAATTACCTATCAGTGCAATTAACTCGCAAATCAACCAATTATTTGGGTAAATTAAAATTAAAATTGCTGTTTGATATTTATAGGCATTATACCCATGATGAGTAAGTTATATCATGAATTAGCCTAGTTGGAATTGTCTTCCGACTTGAAACGTTATCCCCATTTTGAGAAATTGAATTGAAAGCAACGGTTCACATACAATCTGACGATACTGGGATTCGAACCCAGGTCCTTACATTCTATAGGCTGTTATGTACCTTTGATGCCCTCTAGGGAAGGAGGAAATAGTAGTATTTTGACAAATTGGGTAAAATCTTAAAAAAGAGGGCAATTGCCTTACGTATAGTTTATACCAATTGCACAGCATTAAACAAGCCAATACATAAAAACTGGCAGCTTATTGAATTAGATAGGGCCCTGTGGCACTATACGCCCTCGATATCAACTTGCTCATCTATAGATATCTGCACTTAAAAGAATGAAGAATTGGGATAGCAGATCATTTCATAAATTCTTATTGTTTTTCTTCTGTAATTCTCTCAACAACAAAACCGATAAGGCGAAAGAAACTGGAGATAGTAAGATGGCACATCAGAGTATCAAAACCACCTTCCAGATCAAGGAAAATCTTTTGCAGGAGAATAAAGCCACACTGAAGCAGGAAATCAAACACAAGCTTGATCTACAGGTAGATATGAAGGAAACCATTTTGACTTGAATTAAAGTCAAAGAAAATACCCCAAACGCCCTGTTCTACAGCGGGATGGATCTGTCAAGTACAGTAATGTTTTTAAATATATTTTTTAAATATGTAACTTACGTGCTTTTACCTACAAACACTCATTTCTTGAGTACTTGGCGATAAACCCCACGTACATTAACACAAAGGGATTCACTACTAAAATAAGCACACTTAAACCATCTTAAGTTCTGTCATCTTTAATAACCTGCTGGTACTTGACTCGCCGCCAAGATACAACTCACCCGAACCGCCTCTCCACCTCATAGGAGAGCTTCGCAACCAGAGATACGATTGTCTCACAATTGGTCACTTGAACGTGACGTCAATACGCATAGGCCCTATCCAAAGATACAAATACAGTGATATCAATGGGCGTGGCCTATGTGCTATCGTGAGCCAATCGCGTCTATCTAATACAGTATGTGGAACATCTTACAAATATGCTTATAAATATTCAAATATAGAGTATCAGACTTGCAAATTATGGGTCATTGGCGGGAAAACAGTGTATTGTTCATTACGCAACCACTACTAATAACCCTTACAGCCCCGAACCCCATGAAATCCAATTGGAAAACTATACTGGCAGCATGTGTAACCTATTGTCTATTCTGCCGGGCGCTCACGGTGGGTGATAAATATGCACGGAATTGTTAACTATGACCGAGTGGACTATTAAAGACACTGTATTCCATGCTGAGAACCCGGGGTCGAATCGTGTCGCTGACAAATCCATCTTTTCCCGCTAAATTTCACTCAGTTTTTTCTTCATAATTTCCACCCCAAAAGTGTTAGGGTTAACAACCGAGAAAAATCCTTAGATATATTTTAAATTGAATGCAAACCCTGAAAATGTTCTAGTCCCAGTTCTAGCTAAAACAGTATGAGATATAGTAATCTTGCAAAATGGCTATAAAAAGGGGTTTTGGTTTTTAAGGCATGAGCTTCACATATCCATCAAATTTAAAATCCATAGTGGATTCATTCCGTATGACAGTCTCCCGAGAGATACTGGCAATGCCAATTGATTCAGTATAGGCACACTGTTTTGGTAAAAATCCGGGGGAGGGGACAGTCAGGTATAATGTTGTAATCATCCGTGTGAACGGAAACGCGGAATAAGGGTGCTTTTTCGACCACAACGCGGATCCGCGCTAAAAGGGTTGCTTGGACCGGTAGTCATGTGTCATATTTGTTAAAATAGCGGAATTGTTAGGCCTATATAAGTCAAATGTACTAACATTACTGAATCACTCAATACTTCATGCGTTTTTCCAGTCTAAACTCTGCCTTGAGGACCTATATCGTTTGGTGTGAGTATTTCGTCGATCTAAAATCCTTGTTAACGGTCACTTTTTCCTTCTTTTAGAATCCGCGGCAAGGGTAGTTTTTGGGAGTGGATTTACACGTATGATTACAACTTTTATACATGAGTGCTCCCCCCCCCCCCCCCCCAAGGTAAAAATTGATGTAAGGCGACAATCAAAAGGATGGTTATAGATATGCAAAAATTAGCATTTATTATGTGTGTGCCCCTCTTTACATACCTGCTTATGATGCACACACACATCACATTTACAAACCAATAAAAAAGCGCAACATCAGGGTTTCTGTTTGCACCCGGAGATACAAGCCTTACAATTCTGATTTGGAACTAATTTAACTTTACTATATATCTATTTACAGGCACAACTAGAAGAATTGCTATATCAAGAAAAGACAAATCTTAAGGAGATGAGAGAATTGCAAGAAAACAGCGCCACCCAGCTGAGTCTAAATATCAAACAGGAAAAGCAGGTGGAGGTACTGAATAAGATGTTGGATGATATGAAGAACGAGAGAGACAGCTTTGGGTTGATGGCTGATTCAGCACACAAGACGGCAGCAGATCTCAAGAAGCAAATGAAGAAGATTAAACATGAACTTCAGCAGAGCGAGGATGCAGTTGCTGATCTACAAGGAAAACTTGTGGATAAAGATCTAGAACAAGAGGGCTTAGAGAAGAACAACGAAGCCAGGTTGAAAGAGTTGAATACTAAATTAGAGAATCTCAAGACGAAGCTGGATGATGTACACTCCAAGCACTCGTTGGCAGCAGATCTTGTGCAGGAGCGTGAAAACCAGGTTGTCCTCTTGTCTAATAAGCTGAGAAAGGCTGAGGAGGAGGCATGCGAGATGAAAAAACAGATGACGACAAGCCAGAAAGCTAATAACGATCTGAAAGCGGAAAATGATGCAATGAGTAAAGAGGGGGCTACACGTGCAGAGAAAGCCAAGAAGAAGTGTCAGGATCTGGAGAAGAGAATAGCAGAGAAAGAGGCCCTCGTAAAGGAACTGCAAGATGAGATCAGCAAGATCAAGGAGGAAATGGATGCATTGAACAGTAAGATAAAAGAGGCAAACATCAAGAATGACAACTTGAGGCAGATGGTGAAAACCAAAGAAAGTGAGGTAGAGATGTCGAAGAAGGCAATCGACAATTTACGCAGAGATATGCAAGACGCAGTGGACATGGAAATTCAGAAAGCGAGAGATATTGAAGGGGAACATCTGAAATCAAAAGCAATGGTGTCCCAGTTGGAATGTGAGGTCGAGAAAGAGAAGAGTAACGTGACGATACTAGTGGAGACAGAGGCCAAACTCAATGAGCAATTGAAACAAGCAAGAGCCGAGGCACTGCAGTATGAGAGACAATCTAATGAGGCTACAGCTAAGAAGGCAACTCTAGTGCAGCGTCTGAGAGCCAATGAGGAGCAACTGATGACACTGGAGAATTCAACAGATCAGAAAACTCGGCAAATTGAGGCGGCTATGGAGCAGCTTAAGAAAGAATGTGCAATACTTCAGGAAGATTACAAGAAAGCTTGTGAACTAGCCAACACCAAGAGAGCTAAGGCAGCAGACTTGCAAAATGAACTGCAGGCAAGCAAGAAGGAGTTAATCAACATGAGACACAAGGTTGACATTACTGAGAAAGAATTAAAAACGGCCAAAAGGTATGTATCTATACAATCCCTGTACATGTATTCAAACCAATGATAGTGCTACAAAGACCATTATTTGGCTCTCATACAACAAAAAAAGAATTTTCAAATTCGACCATTGAGTCTTAATAATGTTATATTATTATTATTTTTATCATTATAATATGGCACTTATAAAGCGCTCTTAAAAAAGCACAGCGCATAAACAACGCCCCCGAAAACAAAATGCAGCAGACATAATACACAAAACATATACAATATTACAAAAATTCACATTTGGAAATATATAGGTCTTTAGAAGACTCTTAAAAGCAGACACAGTCCTAGCCTCTCTGACATAAACAGGAAGCTTATTCCAGAGCTGAGTTCCGAAAACAGTGAGACAACAATCACCAGCTCTTTTGTGGGAACGAACTAGATTGAGCTTTGTTATGTCAGATGAAGAACGAAGTCTGTGCCTACTTCTAGTGGTATCAGGATGATTGTACAACGTGACTAGTTTCTGTAGATAAGCCAGAGCAGTACCAGATATGCACTTATATACCTGCAACATGATTTTGAAATGTATTCTTTCTTTGAGTGGGAGCCAGTGTAAGGAAGGCAACAGTTTGACAGAGCACCTGTCTCGTCCACATGCAGCTTTATTTAGGATACGTTGCAAACATTTTAGATCAGCTTTACGAGCTCCATACAAGAGGGAATTGGCATAATCAATGCGAGACAAGACAAGTGCTCTAACGGCATGATGGCACGCTTCCTGGCTAAGGAAGTGGCGAATCCACCATAAGTTACGAATGTGGAAGTTCAAAGTCTTACGGGGCCTTCTTATTGTTGTTTAGATAATATATTTATTTATCATAAAATTAAGAAGTATGTTTGGATTTCATTGGATAAACCATTTTAAAGCCTAATGAGTTCTCAATCAATCAATTGTTTTTAGATCTCAAATGTCTGCCTTTTTTTTAAAACTATTTTTACTTTGTATTCATTTTTATTTATTTATTATATTTTGTTGTATTCATTTATATATTTATTGTTTTTTAATTTAAAGGTTTTTTAAAACCTTTAATAAAAAAACAATAAATAAATAAATTAATACAACTGTTTAAAAACGGTTTTGATTGTTTCAAGAAGAAGAGAAAAAATACTGCAAGTCACGACTTTAGAATCCCCCTGGCTGGGAGATCAACTAAATGAGGTCAAAGGTCATATATGGGTCATGTTCCCCCGGTGTTCATGTTTCTTTTCTCCAAGTTTGAGGTCAATCGGGCAACTTTAACGATTTGACCTCTGGATGACCTTTGACCTCAGATGACCTCTAATTATTTTTTGCATGTTCCCACGGTGTTCATTGCACAATTTAACCCCTTGTTGACCTTTGACCTTGGTTGACCTCTAATGACCGTTGACCTCGGATGACCTCTAATTTATTTTAGACATGTTCCCCCAGTGTTCATGTTTCTTGTCTCCAAGTTTGAAGTAAATCGGGCAACTTTTACGATTTGACCTCTGGATGACCTTTGACCTCAGATGACCTCTAATTGATTTTAGACATGTTCACCCGGTGTTCATGTTTCTTGTCTCCAAGTTTGACGTCAATCGGGCAACTTTTATGATTTGACCTCTGGATGACCTTTGACCTCAGATGACCTTGGATGACCTCTAATTTATTTTAGACATGTTCACCCGGTATTCATGTTTCTTTTCTCCAAGTTTGAAATCAATCGTGCAACTTTTACGATTTGACCCCTGGATGACCTTTGACCTCAGATGACTTATGCAAATTAGACCCAAAAAAATAATCACCCGGCGTTCATGTTTCTTTTCTCTATGTTTGACGTCAATCGGGCAACTTTTACAATTTGACCTCTAGATGACCTTTGACCTCAGATGACCTATGCAAATTAGACCCCAAAACAAGCAGCCACATCTTTTGACCATGGCCTACCTATCGCTGAAGGTTTGAAGTCAATCCGTCCATCCGTTCAAAAGATACAGCATTCCCCCCCCCCCCCCCCCCCCCCCCCCCCCCCACCACCACAAACCAGGGGGATAATAACCAGGGGATAATAAAAAGGTATTAACTACAAAACAATCTTCTTGTTGCACACCTTACAGAGAGGGGAAGGAGCGAGAAAAAGAACTATCTGACAAGTTGGCATCGAAAGCAGAGGAGTTAGAGGCAGTTAAAAAGCAACTAGAGGATCCTGAGTGGATACATCAACAACATCAACAAATAAGTGAGTGTACTAGAACTGTTGATATAACTTATGAGAAAAAGAACTATCTGACAAGTTGGCATTGAAAGCAGACGAGTTAGAGGCAGTAAAAAAGCAACTAGAAAAGACAAAGGACGAGTCTGACAAGTGGATACAATACCATAAGTGTACTGGAACTTTTAATTAAATGATTGAATGAGACCATGTATTGCACCCTAAACCCAGACAGACTGGCATTTGGTTATATAGCAGGGTGTCTGCTATCTTCACAGCCACAGAAATCTTACAGCTCCGCTTATCTATGTTCACAGCTTATACTCTCTTTGGCCATCTCGAGACAGTGACGTAACCGCGTATTCTACTTATTGCATCACATAACGCGCGCGCATACTCACGGCGCTGGCATACAAACATGAGCGTTGAAAGGCGGAAGATACACACGCGTGCGTAAAAGCTGCGCCTGTTCAGTTACGTCACTGCCTTAAGATGGCCAAACAGAGTATAGCTACTTTATGGTAAATAACCCTGTGACCTATATAGGGTGTTTCAATATGCAAGACTGGCTTGTGTAGTTGTTTGATGTCTTTATAGGTAAGCTGTCTGATAGTAAGTACGCCTATTGCCTATACAGGGTGTTCCAATAAACAAGACACAAATTTGGTATAATAGTGATTTCTGATATCTTCTTAGCCAAATGATTGTATGGTGGTTGGTCTCTGAGTCAGGTGCCTGCAGCCTGATGGCTTCATAGTTTGTGGTTACTTTATGGTCATGTCTTTTGAACTCGCCACCCTTGGCGTCATTTGTAAATTGAACGTAAAATTGGAAAAATAATTACATTTTTACATTTTAGAGTTTGTACACATCACCACACCACCCTAGACTTTCAATTTATAATTAACCATATCTCAGCCAAACAGTGATATAAATACCTGATTTATTCACAGAATGTAGCTAGATTGGCTTTCAAATGACCTCTAAACCATAGCTGTATCACATTTATGTGTTGAGTTGATAGAGAGAAATCAATGATTCCTCACCAAAAATGCAACACCACCACCCTTTTTGGGTGGTGATGAGCAGCGTTCAATGTCCAGCATTTTTTTGTGTAACAAAAAGTGTGATGCACTATTAGTTTTGTGTAGCAATTCACAAATTTTGTACAGCACTTCGAACGTGATCAAATATCAAGTGGAAATCTTCTTGCGTCGCACTTTTAGCTACACATTTGTGCAATTGAATAGCAAATACTTCAAAAGTGTGGAGCATTTCGTGACGCGACACCGGTTATCATGAACGCTGGTGGTGAGTTCTAAAACACTTGGGCTTATGGTAAGTGGATCTAGAGCTTATTAAAGGCATATTATGTGATCTTTTCCAGAGAGCGCCCTTTATTCATTATTTTTTTTAGAAAGTAGATTTTCTTGCAGATTTACATTTCTGATCATAAATCATACATACATTCCAAGTTACAGAGCGATACGATTCCTAATTACCTCAAAATCATGGTTTTAGAGTGAATTTAGTGTGAAAATATAAACTGTCGGACTTATCCGACAGTTTATTTTCACTCTAAAATCATGATTTGAAGTAATTAAGAATCGTATCGCCCTGTAACTTGGAATGTATGTACGATTTATGATCAGAAATGTAAATGTGCAAGAAAATCTTCTTTTAATTTTTTTTTCTATGTTGAGGGCGTTCCCTGGAAAGATCACATAATATACCTTTAAGTGTGTCCCAACATTCAAAGCTGGTATTGGGTGTGGCAGTATAGTGCCTCTGATGTCTTCATAGCTTAACTACTTTATGGTAAGTAGACCTATACAGGGTGTCCCAATAAACAAGATTGGCATTTTGTTTGAGTGTGACGGATCTGATATCTTCATCTCTTAGCAGCTATCATGTGGTAAGAATGTGGCCTATACAGGGACGGGGTGTCCCAATATACATATCTTGCCTTGGATCTTAGAGTGAGAGATGTGTCATATCTTCAAAGCTATGCATCCTCAAGTATGACCTATACAGTGTGTCTCAATAAACTTTTGGCTCCTAAATTAAGAAAAGTGTAAAACATTGCAATATGTGCCAAAGTGGAGATCCATGCAGGTTTAAGTAACCTACATGTACATGCTGCCACATCGAGATGATTTTTTATAATAATAATGAAAACAAAAATAAATATTTTTGCAAACTTATTCATGCAGAGTTTTGTAAGGAAAATGATATTAAAATCATCTGGAACCTGTATTTAAATAACCTGGCATTTGCTCATAAGGTGTCTTCAAAAAAGATACCAACAAAAGTAACGGATTTATATTTTGACACTGTTTCAATGTGTAACAAGTATATCAATTAAACAGAGATCAGAAGCATCTTTCATATCTGAAAGCTATACAAAAACTAATAGTTTATAAGAGCAACTGCTGAATGCAACTTACACCATATTTATTTATTTTATTTTATTTTTAAATATATTGATTGATTTGTTCACTTTATTGTTTACGTTTTGATTCATTTATATTAATTTAGTTAGTTATCAATTGAATTTATTGATTCATTCACTTATTTAAGGAAAACAAGACATGGCTGATCTGCACGCTGCAATACGGGCTGGCAACTGGTCGATAGAGAGGACATTTGGCGACCAAGACCCAGGTTTTTTAAGACAGGCAACATCCATTGCAATTTGCCAACAAGGAGATGTTGTTATAACTAACTATGAAGCATGTGATATCAAAGTATACAGTAGAATTGGTGTGTATAAAAGCAGTATAGACATAAAGATGTCAGGATCAGGTGAGACAATGGAACCTTGTGGGATTGCAGTTGGGGATAATGGCTGGTATTATGTGACTTGTAATATAGATGGTAAAGGTTATGTGCAGGTTTACAATGTACAGAGTGAGTACAAACACCAGTTCCCAGCCATATCACCTGACAACATACCATCTGATAAAGAGCCAACTGGATTAAGTGGAATAGCCATATATGGCAATACAAACATACTGGTAGGTGCATACAGCAAATACATCAGTAAACATGAACGAAATGGGAAACACATTGGCAGCATCAGAGTCACCATTAGACCCAGGTACTTGTGTGTATGCCCTAATGGTAACATTGTGGTCAGTGCCTGGGTATCTAACACAGCTGTACAGGTTATTGATCCTACTGGACAGGTGATACACAGCCTCAAAGCACCATCAGGTGTGTCATCATGGTGTACAACAGGAGTATCCTGTTATGAGGATATCATCTTCATATGTAACTATGCTACACCATATGGTATATACTGCTTCTCAACTGATGGTCAGTATATAGGATGTGTCACAAATGAGGTTGCGCATCCACTGGGTTTGGTTGCTACAGCAGATGGTAAAAGGCTGATTGTGATTGATCAAAATGGTGAATGTGTAAAAATATTCAAATACACTATCCAATAAAAACAGTCCTTAGGATTGATGCTTTGTAGCAATACATATTCCGTTCCCCCATTCACCGTGGTATAAATTGAATCACATGAGACCACTGTAGTGTTTACAGATAACATTTGATATCATAGTCAATTGTATATTTATGGAATATCTGTACATTCTGTGCTCATACAAACATATTCCAGAATAGCTATTCTATATATACATGTATATATAATGTAAACACACATTTACCTAAATTTAAATAAGAAAAATGTGTCCCCAGTTTTTTACGTCATAATTTTGAAGTCATGTCACTTTTATATTTCTATAGAATTCAAACAGGACTTGTGAGAATTCCATAAAATGTTTGTACTGTTAAAATTGAGTGATAGGCCTACTTGTGGAATCACACATCAATTGATATATTTTTGAAATCTCTCAAATTGGCACCTTTTATTTAGAATATCCATAAAGTTAATTACTCGCATTTTATTGATCTCAATTTTTACAGTCGTTCGATACAATTTTTACGTGATTTCTGGTCTACATGAACAAACCATAAAAACAATCTTATTCCAAAATGAGTCTGAAGTCAAAAATATCACAATTTTAATTTTCCACTTTATTTTTTTTTGTATAGAATATTGGTCTTGCAGTTCTGAATCTTGGACAAGCTTGTTCCAGTTGTATTTCACTTTCTTTGGCTTGGTTTTGCTGTTTGCTCGTAGGCTTAATCTAATCTTTGAGGTCCCAATATTATGATCGGATCCAATACTTGCAAACGAATTGTAGGCTTGTGTGTTCAGAATACTATTTTGCCATTTCTTTCTGATCAGGATGTAGTCAATTTGTAATCTGAATCCACTTGGTAGAATACAGGTCCATAGTTTTGTTACTTTCTTTTGGAATCTGGTATTTGTAATAACTAGGTTATTTTCATTGCAAACTCTTCCGTTCCTGTTTGTGGTTTCATAGCAAAAGGAGCAATGTCGTTACCAATTCGAGCATTAAAGTCCCCAATTACTGTCAAGAAATTATGGGCCGGTACTGATTTGGTAGTTTCTTTCAGCTCGTCAGCTTCACTTGCCACACTGGTGGGAGAGTATGTAGATATAACCATAGTTTTTGGATTGCCATTAAAGGTTGCTTGAATGGTGTTGGTGCTTATGTAGCAGATTGGAGAAATTAATATAGACTATAGACGGCTGTAAGATTCGAACCCACGACATTGACAATAAAGGTAGAGATAATACAACACGCTAACCAACTGAGCTAATCGATTGGCCAATGAAAACACATTTTCCAGAAGGATAGTAGTAAACTCGGTGGTAAAGTATGAGTAATGGTAAAAAGGTAAACCGTTGCCCGTCTCATTGAAATAACACGCAATGGAAAGATTTACCATTGTTAAAAAGCATAAGTATATATTATATTTATTAATACGGTAAATCGTTGATTACACATGCTTTTGTATGAATTTACCATTGGCGATTTACCATTGACCACATCGACCCACGTGTATTTTATGTTTATGCATACTTTGCGTCATGTTCAATGGTTGACGTTTTATTCATTTCTTGAGACAAAATGCATTCATATTATGGTTTTGATATGAATTATATTGAATTTATAATGCCGCAAATATAATATTTATTAAGTAACGGTAACCATAATAAAACAAATAATATAATTGAAATAATATTAGCCAAATATAACATGCATTTTTAAATTTAAAACACGATTTATACCTGTTGTCTGTGTCCGAAAATTGAATTTTAATATATTAATATATTATTGGGTATATCAGTGAGATGGTACAATGTTCATTATGAAAGAAATTAATAACATTAATAGGCCTAAACATCAAGCTGAATGTAGTCATATTCATCTATCCATGATCTATCACGCATTCAGGGCTATACGATATGTGCATTATATGACCGTTCCCTAAACGTCTTTCGATTTTCTTCTTCTTTGGTGTGGTGATAGCTGTAGACAATCCCGAGATGCATGCAAAATGTCATTGGATTTGCTCATATAATAACAGAGCTATAGGCCGAAAACTGAAATGATATGATTTTCTTAAGCTTTTTTATAAACAATCATAGAAAAAGGGTGTTCGAACACTGACCTTAATTGCTATGCTTATTGGACCATAACAGGCACGCTATTTGAGTCACGTAAAAATCGAAACTTGTTTCTGGTAGCCTGAAGTATCCAACTTAATTACTCATATCCCTCCTTTTCCTCACCGATCAAAGTTGCGAGGCCCTGTGCTGATGGTGGGCAAATTGTGGGTTTCAACATTGATCAGGGGGGAAGGGGGAACACTTAACATTACACCTACAAAGTGTTCGAACACTTTTTTCTAACATTGTAGTAGCAGATGCTGTGACAAGTTGGTAGCCCTCTTTCTTCTGAATGTCGGCACCAGCATCATTTTTTGAGGGTGGGGGAAAAAGTGGGGGCAAGAATTGTTCAGGTGTGCATGAAGAAAAGAAGATGTGCGCAAATGTGTTCGCCATTTTATGCTTAAATTGTCAAATTGTGTCTCACTTCAACTAAATTGAATTTGGTGTGCCCCCCCCTGTTTCTTCTGATATCAAAATATTTGTTTAGCTAAAAAGCATTTAACATGTTCACACGAGCACAGATAGTCCAAACCCCTAAATATGCATGGCCTCCTGAAGCCAAAATTCATAATCTAATGATAATTTTGCATGTTTTGCGTAACAATTGACAGGATTTTGCAAAAGTAGAATTTTACTTGAAAAAGTACCCTTTTCTTAGAAATGGTTGATTTTAGACCCCTTTACGCATATGATCACAAAAGACAACCCGTATCACTCGTTTTTGGTCTTATGCGTACAGTATACTGTAAGTCAACAACATTTCGCTAGCATTTTAAGTTTCGCTAAATTAAAATGCTGTTAATTAATATAAGTTAATATAGCAAGATGATTCCACCATCTTTTCATTGATTGTAATGTACTACAAATTCTTTCTGGAACGAGATGCAAGCTTTATTCAAATTTATACCAACATTATCTATGTTTAACAAATTATACGGTGTATACGACAAAGAGATTTCCCACCGCATTACTATCAATCAGATATTACTAATTGCCAGAAGACATATATATATTAGTCGATGTCAAATGTCTAAGCCATCAATACATGCCTTTAAAAATATGATTCAAGATACGATCAAATTAGAGTATGAGTGCGCACAAAGAAGGTCTTAACTTGATATTCATATGCAGAAATGGGATATACTCCCAAACCATCTAAAGTAATACCATGTTTTCCGCTTCCGATGGATTTCACTGTGTTTGTATTCGCTATGTTGTATTCACATTTGGAAACATATTAGAGTGATTGTATACCACCATGTTTCATATTTGGAAACATTCTATGATTGTATATCATCAAGGGCCGCATTTGGATATATATATATATACATTATTAAGCTTATTATATGCATTTGTATTACTCTGTATTTTTGTATTACTCTGTATTTTTGTACATTTCTGTATCTGTAAATGTCCTTCTGTGTTGCAAGTTTAAAAAATAAAAAATCAATAGAAAAAAGATGATTCAAATTAGTGAAATTAAAAGGTGTTGTTTTACAAATTCGCTCAATTTTAATGCCGTGATTTGTTAGTGTTTTACAGTAATAGTTCACTGTCAGTGCTTCCAGAACTGCGAGAAACAGTGTTGCTGAGTTGGTGAGTAATTTTCTAATTAGTTACCTCATCACTGGTTAGGCAAAACAAAATTGTAATGTGGTCCTCGACTGCCGCTCGTCAGATTTATAGGGCCGATCTGATTTTATTTTTATTTTTTCCAGATTTTGTTTCAGACTTTTACCAGATTTTTTTTTTGTCAGATTTTTTTGTTTGACAGTTTAAATGGCATTGAATATTAAATTAAGGGGTCGTCCAAAATTATCGCCATTTTCACTTACGTATAGAGCGTACGTAATTTTTTACCCCCCTCCCCCCTCGAGTTACGTACGCAATAAATGGCGACATTTTATTTTATTTTGTACTTTAAAAAAAAAATCCCGCCTCTCAAGATCGCATTTAAGTTACGTACGGTTGGGGTATATTTCGACCCCCTCCCCCCCTCTTACGTACACTTTGTACGTAACTGAAAATGGCGAAAATTATGGACGACCCCTAAGTGTTTATAACATATATGTGCGACTCTTAGAGTGATTTCAACTTCTTGTTGGCTAAACTTTGAGCTTCCGCTGGTATAAGAAAATTTACAAAAAAAATCCGCCCGCCCGCCCCTCCTCTCTGAAAGCTGTGGGAGGACAACATTACTTCTTCTTTTTTTTGGCCTTATGATGAATGAACACAATGTTACTTCTCATGACTGGTCATGTTGGGAACCATTATTGTAACATTATGTAACACTTCATTTTGATACCAGTTTGAGGTAAATTGCAGTATGGTGCAAAAAGCAGCAAATAGATGATGAGTCCAAGGTTGCTGGTTTCCGAATTCAAATTTGGTTTTGAATTATTATACTGGGTATGTACACCCCGGGGGCCAGTCGCCCAATACATTGCATGCATGCGTGACCACAAAAACACCTAATCATGGCTGTTTTTGACATGGGTTTGTTACAAGCATAATGCATTAAGGGTCTAAAAGAGGTCTAAAATTGATAATTCTCAAGAATGTCAAAATCCTGGAGATGTTTTACTCATTTAGGGCGGTATATGGGGGAGAAACATGCACACAAGAGTACTTCATTTTATGGTGAATTTTCGCTTTAGAGATAATATGCATTAAGGGTGTCTGACAAATCTTATCTTTGGTCATTCTTGATAGTTGTGTGGCCCCCAGGATGTATGAGAAAAATGTTTCTTTGCATCCGGTAGAAAGATGGTGACTACTCATCACAGTATTATGTATCCTCTCTGTCAACGTAGGTTTGAAAAGTATGCATGTTTATGCGTAACATTCCTACAGATTATGAGCATATCCAGCATGTTTATGCGTAACATTCCTACAGATTATGAGCATATCCAGCATGTTTATGCGTAACATTCCTACAGATTATGAGCATATCCAGCATGCTTAAGGATGTTATCTTCAGTAGACAGTATGTCAGGAAATTATGAGTCTATCACCAGTTAACATTATGTGTAGAGATGTTATCTTCGGGAGATAACATGCCTGTAGATTATAAGCATATCCAGCATGTTTTGGGTTGTTATCTTCAGTAGATAATATTTCAGGAAATTATGAATCAATCCCCAGTTAACACTATGTGTAGGGATGCTATCTTTAGAATATAACATGCCTATAGATTATGAGCATATCCAGCATGTTTTAGGATGTTATCTTCAGTAGATAATATTTCAGGAAATTATGAATCAATCCCCAGTTAACACTATGTGTAGGGATGCTATCTTTAGAATATAACATGCCTATAGATTATGAGCATATTCCGCATGTTTTAGGATGTTATCTTCAGTAGATAATATTTCAGGAAATTATGAATCAATCCCCAGTTAACACTATGTGTAGGGATGCTATATTTAGAATATAACATGCCTATAGATTATGAGCATATCCAGCATGTTTTAGGATGTTATCTTCAGTAGATAGCAGGTCAGGAAATTATGAATCAATCCCCAGTTAACACTATGTGTAGTGATGCTATCTTTAGAATATAACATGCCTATAGATTATGAGCATATCCAGCATGTTTTAGGATGTTATCTTCAGTAGATAGCAGGTCAGGAAATTATGAATCAATCCCCAGTTAACACTATGTGTAGGGATGCTATCTTCAGAACATAACATGCCTAGATTATGAGCATATCAGGCATGTTTAAGGATGTTATCTTCAGTAGATAGCAGGTCAGGAAATTATGAGTCTATCACCAGTTAACACTATGTGTAGGGATGCCATCTTCAGAAGATTATCTTAAGTTTTGAGATATCTGTATTAAAAAGTGTTTCTGTGTTTCTTGTGCAATTCGGTAGATGTTATTGTATTGCTTCTGGAAAAAAATAGTTTTTTTACCATTTTTCTTTGAACATTTGTAATTTCTTAATTTGAGCATTAATTATTTTCAATGACTATTTATACCAAGTAACTGGTATGTAAGAATGTGTAAACAAAATCTTAAGATGTCAACCTTACTTTGGGAATAGTTAGTATTGGACCACTCTGTAGTTTCTATACTCAGTTGATATCAATTATGATCACTTGTTAACAGCATGTATATAGATGGTATGTAACATGCTTAGAAATTACATGTATCGTAGTGGTTTAGCACTAGTATACAGCATATAGATGGTAGGCCCCTATCAGCAGCAGATAGCATGCATAGAAATTGTGAGTAGTGGTATGTCACTAGTATACAGCATGTATAGATATTGTATGTTCAGTAGATAACATGCCTAGAAATATATGAGTAGTGGTATATCACTAGTAAACAGCATGTATAGATATGGTATGTTCAGTAGATAACATGCCTAGAAATTATGAGTAGTGGTATATCACTAGTATACAGCATGTATATAGATATGGTATGTTCAGTAGATAACATGCCTAGAAATTATGAGTAGTGGTATATCACTAGTATACAGCATGTATATAGATATGGTATGTTCAGTAGATAACATGCCTAGAAATATATGAGTAGTGGTATATCACTAGTATACAGCATGTATATAGATATTGTATGTTCAGTAGATAACATGCCTAGAAATATATGAGTAGTGGTATATCACTAGTAAACAGCATGTATAGATATGGTATGTTCAGTAGATAACATGCCTAGAAATTATGAGTAGTGGTATATCACTAGTATACAGCATGTATATAGATATGGTATGTTCAGTAGATAACATACCTAGAAATTGTGAGTAGTGGTATATCACTAGTATACAGCATGTATAGATATGGTATTCAGTAGATAACATGCCTAGAAATTACGAGTAGTGGTATATCACTACAGCATGTATAGATATGGTATGTTCAGTAGATAACATGCCTAGAAATTATGAGTAGCGGTATATCACTAGTATACAGCATGTATATAGATATGGTATGTTCAGTAGATAACATGCCTAGAAATTATGAGTAGTGGTATATCACTAGTATACAGCATGTATATAGATATGGTATGTTCAGTAGATAACATGCCTAGAAATTATGAGTAGTGGTATATCACTAGTATACAGCATGTATAGAGATATTATCTGTAGTAGATGCCTATAAACTGTGAGTATATCACTTGTAAATAGCATGTATAGAGATACTATCTGTAGTAAATGCCTATAAACTGTGAGTATATCGCTGGTAAATAGCATGTATAGAGATACTATCTGTAGTAGATGCCTATAAACTGTGAGTATATCACTGGTAAATAGCATGTATAGAGATACTATCTGTAGTAAATGCCTATAAACTGTGAGTATATCACTGGTAAATAGCATGTATAGAGATACTATCTGTAGTAGATGCCTATAAACTGTGAGTATATAACTGGTAAATAGCATGTATAGAGATACTATCTGTAGTAAATGCCTATAAACTGTGAGTATATCACTGGTAAATAGCATGTATAGAGATACTATCTGTAGTAAATGCCTATAAACTGTGAGTATATCACTGGTAAATAGCATGCAAAGATAAGTTATCTTCAGACTATAGTATACGGCACATATTGAGATGCTATCTGCAGTAGATAGCATGCCTTAAAATGTTAGGTATTTTGACTAGAAAACAGCAAGTAAATCATCTAGGAACTCAATAGTTTGTGTTGTCTTAATGTCTATGGGAAATAAAAATGAAGTCACAGAGTTCAGAGGAATTCTTGAAATGAAGTGTTTCCATGGTAATAATTACATCTGCAAACAGACTGTTGGTAAGTATAGAATGACTTTTCGGAGCATTTTCCATTCATTAAACCTATACATATCAACAACATAAATCTCCAACTGAAGCATTATGATGGTTCACTCCTCCTCTCTTAGCTTAGTGTTATTATTGATCGTGACAGACTATATAAACACACAATATTTGTAAAAGTTTATCGTGTTTATTTTTTTAAAAATTAGAGGGGGAAGCAATTTTGTTGCATGACTCATGGTGTAACACCTAGGGCAAGGACTCCTAAATGGTTCACCTGCGTGTGATTCCGACCGGTCACCGCCAGAGCCAGTTTTTATCAATTATTTCAGCATTATTTTATACCCCTGAAAGTGTTACAAGCTTTGTTTATTTAGATGCAACCCCAATCTTAGGAGGAAAAATCAGCAAAAGACAGATCATATTTTAGGCGACACACATAAAACCTGTTCTAAAAAATTTGGGCAATTTTAGACATTTTCAGCAATTTTCAAAAAGGTTTCACAATTTCAAAAATATTTCAAAAAGTTTCACAATTTCAAAAATATTTCAAAAACAATGTGTATATACGAGAGGCGGTCAATAAATAATGAAAGTGATTATGGTATGGGATGCATGAGTGATTCTATTGAGGGATAATGTGATCAATACAAAGTATGAACCTTTGTCTTTCAAACAATACAGTTTTAGATTTCTAAGTGTGAACTATGACGTCATATCATTGTTTCAAAGTAAGTACACTTGGGACACTGGAAAATCAGTTATTTGGCAGGGAAATTTGAATTGTTTGTATGAAACATGTGGTAAGAAGATTGCATAACATGACACCAGAAGCAGGTAATTCCCATTTTTTTCCCTGCGGAAGTATCATACAAAAGACATTAACTTTAATTCCTGTGTAATTTGATATATGTAGTATAAGAGGAAAAAGTAAGGAGAGGCAATTGAATAAAAAGTATTCAAATATCAGTATTTCAAATAGCCAATTTTCATTGAAAAATGCCCAGTCAGTGAATCACTAATATTGCGGAAAATCAAACAATTTAGGAACAGTTCAAGCAATTTATCAGTTTGGGAGATTCTATATGATAGTTAACTAATTATCTGAAATTATTCACATGAAATCTGCAGAAAATGTGCGCATGCGCAGACGGCAGATCATTTTGAACTGGGCCAAAAATGGCTAAAATCATGAAATTTACCAGATAAAAGTTTACTGTGCCTACAAATTCTAATCAGACATAATGAAAAATGCTTAAATCAATGTTTATAATTATTGTGATAGTCAAAATGAAGATATACATGAATGTATAAATCAAAGATGGCTGCCACAACCTCTCTTATTACTGTTACAATTAGAGCTACTGGATATGTATTGTTTATAAAGTAATCGTCACATAATTTCAATGGTTTGAGGAAATTTTATGAACACCTCCTTTTGAAATCCCCACTGTTATTGCTTTACATCCCACAACAATTAACTCAATTATAATCCCTCCATTGTTATTTATCCTTTGTTGTTTTCAAATGTATATTATTGCGGATTTTGCTAAATAAAAGCGTATTTGAGATGGTCCGGCCGGCCCTTCTTGTTTGAATTAAGGAATTCAGATCGAAAAAAGAGTGTCAAACAGGGATTAGTGTGTGTTCTAACTATGTGCCAAGTGCTATCTGTTTTTATGCTTGCATTGCCGAGATATACGCAAATGTATCAATCAACCCATATTCAACATATTACATATCCAGCCAAATAATTGCCAGATTTCAGTCAGTGTCTGAAACCTATTAGTATTGTGTTTATGTTAATGACGTTACGTAACCTAAGGTATCTAACAATCCAAAAGTGTATTGTTTGAAAGACGAAGATTCATCCTTTGTATCGATCACATTATCCCTCAATAGAATCACTCATGCATCCCATACAATGGTCACTTTCATTATTTATTGACCCCCCTCGTAATTTCAAAAAAAGAAGAAAACAAATGCCAACAAATGTGTTAAAACAATAGTGTTCTAAGAAAAGAACATTTGGTCGGTCGGACCCGTACACCAGGGGATTTCCCGTCGCCTATGACAACAACAAAATTTAGCTATGAAGATAACAGTGTCATATCATGGGATTGAAGTTCAATGTAATTAGTGATACTAATAGATAGTGTTAGGGAAGAGGGGTGGCACTCAATACAAAAAACATACATAGATAGTATTTTATATTTTGTTTTTAGAAAATCACATAATATTTTAAAACATTACAAAAAGTTAATTTTTTCATAAACAGCTCCAGTTTTTCAAAATAGGCCTAAGTCGGTTGGGTAATTGGAAGTGTATGGTCAGGATATTTTGTTTTTCATTTGTCTCATTGTGGTATGTTATGTTTATGGGTCTTGTTTAATATACCATACTTGTGATGTTGTTCTAAAAATAGTTATTATGGTTTTATATAATGGTATATGTTAAATGTCTTGATGTTGATGTGCCACAGATACATCTGATGAGCACCCCCTGATGTAGTAGTATGATAATGTGCCCTTATAAACTCCATTGTATTACATAATGATCACTCTACTCTACATCCAGGACTCAAGCCCTCAACTAGCTACTCAGAGCCGAACGATTTATTGAGGACAACATTATATTTATACAAACCAAAACATTGTATAAGGCACATCCATTCAATCAGGAGACTTAATCCACTGCCTCTGAGGTGACCATTTACAGGTATGTCATTGAGTGATTACTAAAATGTTGATACATTTTTATTTGCATCCGACACCTTTTTTTAAAATCTCGCATGCTGCGTTGACTCTAGCTCAATATAGTGATTATCATCACATATCAGAGGCTACTGTATATTAATCTTGCCACAAACACACTATGAACTATAACTCTGTCTATAACCCAAAATATTACAAAATTCATTACTCAAAGTCGATATATTAATAGAGAATCAAAGCAAATTCTTTAAAAAATGGCTCAAGAAGACGTCGGAACTGGTCCATAACATTTGGCCGAAACGTCACTGAATTTCATCGGCCACCCACAGACTCAATCTTGATAAAATAAACCCACTGAAACAGATGCAATTCGGCACTACACTGATGTGTAAGCTACCTGCCGATTGGTCAGAACGATGGATACATCATTTATTGCACCAATTAGAGACAATGTTAGAATAACTGTATACCTGGTACACCTTGGAGTAAATTATTTTAGAAGCCGGCTTCTAATTGGTGGTTCATATGTCTTGAAATCGACCAATCATAAACGTTGTTAAATAGGCAGGTATATGCTCCGGGGGTCAAGTGATTATTGCACGCTGCATTTGGGATGTGTGAAAGTTTGGACAGTCTGACTACTTTTTGGTTCAGTCTTATAATTCTTATCCCGATGGCAATATATTAAACTAGAGCTAATTGTTCTTCAAGAATCATGGATATTGGCTTCCTAAATAATTGAAATCGGACAATAGGTCAATGACCCATGTGTGCATGGACATTAAGGAATCTTTTGCCCAAATGTGGGTAAATATTCACAATTTGACCTCTAGTGACCCATCAATGACCGTTAGAATGATTGACTTATTTTCTTGGCTCATCAAACCAAACAAGATGAAACAAGTCCGGTCCAAATCGGACTATGCCTTAACTTTTCCCCTGTATAGATCAATGACCGCTCGTGACCTCATATGACATATCACATTAATCGCTGTACACCCTATATAGACATGGACACAATGAATCTTTTTTTTTTTTGACCAAGTTTGGCGATTGTCTATGTACAAGAAGAAGCATTTCAAAGGAGCGTTTGCAGAAAGAAAGAAACGGGAGGATCACAGTATATTAATTGGCCCGCTTCACGAGGCCAATAGAATAAACAACCAAATTCCAATCAAAATTTCAATAATGAACCAAAAGATTTCCACCACTACATAATTATTACCTTAGTTGATTTCTGTATTGTTGATTAAAGACAAATTTGAGGGGGAAAAGTAAAAGGAACCCCACATGAAATGCATTTTTTTCTTAGATGCAATTGATTACCATGATACAAAATTGATGAACTTATTAATTTTGTATTTATTATATAGCTTGAAAAGACCATCTCGGCAGAAGACAGACATAAGACCCATGAAACCTTTCTCCTCAATGTCTAGATACAGATATCTAACATGGCGTCATGTGATCCATTCTGTTGTTGCAGAGGTAACCAGCAAGGTATGTTAACTTGAAATGGATTTTGTTCACCAGCAACTGCATTTTTTTCTTCCTTTTGATAATTGCACCGCATAAGCACACAGGAAAAGTGCGTAAGACGCAAATGTGTATGATATGGAACAAAACTATGGTTACCACTCTCTGCACATGGTCACGCTAAGTATTCATACACTCTAACATGTTATATTCGTGTTTACATAGATCAAAATTATAAATTTTGATTTGTATAGTGTCGTGTATGAATTAGGTCAATACATGCGTATGTTTTGTTACTCGAACAATTAGAAAAATCAATGCACTTGTGCAAATGTTGATATGCTCACAATAGCACTCTCCCTGCGGGTTGTGCCATTATTCACACATCAACATCAGCGTGCGTGCATTGATTTTTTTAATTTCTCTCGAAACAACACATACGCATTTATTGACCTATAAATGTGATCAAGAATTCACTATAATAAAAACTCCTTGTCAAAACATACATCCAAAATCACCCCAAAACCTACAAAATGGATTCCATTTTGCAATGGGGTAGTTAGTTAAAACCTGGGTAGTGTCACTCAGCTAATCATTTGGGTTGAATTGTGCTGCAAAAATAATTTAGAAATTGACCCTCAATTTTACCAGTTTTCAGATGGAAATAGACCCATATATTTACCTGAGATCCATAATTTTTGTCATGATTGCGGGGCGATCCAAAAGAAATAAGCATGTTTTGAAACCAAATATCTGTTTCATACCAAAATACCTGGGAAATGGTGTATGTATTTTCCATAATTCAAACCAAAAAAACAAATCAAAACACCGCAGTCTAAAAATAGTACAGGAAACCAATCAAGTTGATTTGTGTGCATGGAAGGGGGGGGGGGGGAATACCGTCTGAAGAACAATTAGGTATATATGACACATCCACAACTCACCACTTATTAGACAACAAGTGGAGATTTCTCCTTAGTCAATCAAGGTAAGTTAGTCAAACAAGATAAGCTATTATGTCTCTCTGTTGGGATATAATCTTTGTGATTGAATCATCAAGTATAAACAAATATATAGCTTTGACTCCAGCACAGACTGCGGTTACTGTTAAAATAAACTGCATAGGTACATGTATTTACAAAGACTACAAACATGGCAGCCTCCACTTATGTCTAGAAAGACCTAAATATGTAAATGTTTGCAATCACAAGCTAATAGGGTGGCTTCGCCCCCAAAAAGGGTACCAGCCTAACACAAAATTTACCTGCCTCAAAATGTACCTGCCTCAGACGGGGCAGGCACGTGGGTACTCAGCTTTTAATCTGTGTAACAATTGCACATACCAAAGTTAAATGTTCGTATAATTTGAAGAGAGGACACAATTTTTGTTAATATGGTTAAACGTTTTAGATCTATAGTAACCCGCTACATATAGCACTATGTGTAGATTCTATACATATAGCACTATGTGTAGATGCGTTTATCATTCGCGGCAAGCTTTATTATTTCTAATCACAAAAATCCCCTTTTATCTTATAGACGTTCCTGGCCCACCAGGCAAACCTGAAGCATTAAATATTGATGCTACACAAATAACAATCTTGTGGTCTCCACCACAAGAGGTTGTGGATGAACATAGTGACTTGATCTCGCAAATCAAAGGATACCATGTAGAACATAAGGAAGATGATGGGTCCGAGTGGGTGAAAGTCAACAAAAAGCATGTGTCGGAGACTGCACTTACAGTAAAAGGATTGGTTGAGTATTCCAAGTATCAGCTTCGTGTGTCAGCCGTGAACAAGGATGGTGTCAATGGGCCATGGAGTGAGCCATTAAATGTCACCATGGCTCAGTTACCTCAGGGTAAGTAGACCAATGATCTATACAGGGTGTCCTAATAAAGTAGGCTGGTTTCAGGCTAGACGGAGGGGTCTGATACCATCATAGTTAATGTTCCAGTGTCCTAATAAACAAGACTAGTGCTGAATCTGTGAGGTGTCCATTGTTTATAAGCTACCTGAGGGTAGTAGACCAATTCGCTGGCGCAGAGAGCGTGTTAGAATATAACTGCTGCCAGATCAACTGGCTCACGCTAAATTTGGGGGGAAACTGGGGTACGACAAAATTAGAGGGGTTGGCAAGAAGAAAAAAATGGGGGATGCGCACGAAGCATGCAAACATTTTGGCTTTTAATGAGAAAAAAATCCTGAAATTAGCGTAATGGTTGTCAACCCTCTTGATATACTGTGCAGTAAACCCCCTTCTATATTTTCAAATTATATATCATTTAAAACCTTTGAATTCATGTATTCATGGCAAAAATAGAATCTCATGAAAAGTATAACAAATAAGTGCCCCCACCCCTTAAAATATTTTTCTGAGGGCCCTGGGCACTTAATTAATAGGGATAAAATGGTAACTCCAGAGATGACATAGGTACGGTAATGTAACGAGGAGAAATTGTGACTTTAACACTTTCCACGCGGCAGGCAGCTGAAGACGACATTCCAAAATTTCATAAAATGTTTCAAAAATATCAAAAGTATTGAATTTCATTACCATATTTGGAATCACCATGAGAAATGCATTGAAATAAGTATAAACATGCCTAGTATTGGGTCAGTAATCATTGAGATAGACTTGGAAAATTATGAAAGGTTTCTGAAAAATCTGTTTTGTGTATGGTAGAAATAATAGCCGCGTGGAAAGTGTTAAGAACCCTTCATCCATTTCATCACACAGGAGAACAAGTCCAGATGGCTGATAGACGGATATCTGCAGAGGGAATGCAGAGTTCATCCCAGACGGCTGATAGACAGATATCTGCAGAGGGAATGCAGAGTTCATCCCAGATGGCTGATAGACGGATATCTGCAGAGGGATTGCAGAGCTCATCCCAGACGGCTGATAGACAGATATCTGCAGAGGGATTGCAGAGTTCATCCCAGATGGCTGATAGACGGATATCTGCAGAGGGATTGCAGAGTTCATCCCAGACGGCTGATAGACGGATATCTGCAGAGGGATTGCAGAGCTCATCCCAGACGGCTGATAGACAGATATCTGCAGAGGGAATGCAGAGTTCATCCCAAAACGATGATACGAGAGAACATACGACTGCTGCTGGAACGTGTCAAAATGTCACCCAGATTGGGGACGATGGGATTGCTATTGGTGGTAGCGTTGATGGAAACGTAGGTGGTCATCATAATACTATGCAGGTAACAGGTAGGTGATAGGCAAGACTTGGTTATAGGCAACAAATAAATCCCTGTTTGACATGGTCGGTTGAGTGGGATATGTTCGTGCAGGGAGTGGTTTTTCTTTTGTGTGTGGGGGGTTTACTTCAACATTTTCAAATATTCAAGGTTTTTGACGAAATCAGAAAAGTACTCTATAAATGTTTCAAAAGTTTCCAATGTTTTTACATTTTCATATTTTTCAATTATCTTTAATTTATTTTTTTCAGATAAATACATGTAAATGCACAATGCAAGGCACTGTATGGTTTGACCATGCACATGCAATGTGTATAAATACATGCAAATGCAAAATGCACAATAAGTCACTGTGGGGTTGACCTACTGCATACTTGCTTAACCGTGCACATGCAATGCAGATTTATGCAAAATGGTGCAGTTGTCTCTCAAAGAAAATGGTGAGATCTTAAATAAAAAATACTGCAAGTCACGACTTGCGAATCCCCCTGGCTGGGAGATCAACTAAATGAGGTCAAAGGTCACATAGGGGTCATGTTCCCTCGGTGTTCATGTTTCTTTTCTCCAAGTTTGACTTCAATCGGGCAACTTTTTACCATTTGACCTGTGGATGACCTTTAATAATAATAAAAGGGTATTTATAATGCGCCTCACGTTGTGAACACAACCCCGAGGCGCATAACATACATGTATGAAAAAATATAAGAACATAATAAGGAAAACTATACAAATACAACAACAACAACTTATCATACAAATATAAATAAGTAATCATTAAAAACCACAGTACATTAACACAATGAAATATAATGTACAATACATGAGAGTATTATACAAACACAGTCTACAATGCACAATTCATGAATTAAAAAGATATGTCTTCAATGACGTTTTGAAGGATTGCACTGATGTAGCACGTCGGACATGTTCGGGAAGAGCATTCCATTCCTTTGGTGCAGCGATGAAAAAGGCTCTACTGCCATAAGTCCGTTTAGCAGATCTAGCCGCACGTGGTACTTGAAGGAGACCTTTGGATCTTGATCTTAAAGTCCGTGAAGGATGGTAAGGTGTGATGAGTTGTTTGATGTAGGTAGGTGCAAGATTGTGCAAGGACTTATATACAACAAGGAGAAGTTTAAAAAGAATTCGCTTTCTGATTGGCAACCAATGTAAATCCTTTAAAATTGGCGTCACATGGTCCCATCTTCTGGCACCGGTAACCAGGCGTGCAGCCGAGTTTTGTACGCGTTGGAGCTTTAAAATGTCTGTATCCGGGAGTCCATAAAGAAGACAATTGCAACTGTCCAGTCGTGATGAAATGAAAGCGTGAACTAAACGCTCGGTTGGAGAACGATCGAGGTACTTGCGCAATTGACCGAGAGTCCGTAAAGAAATAAGGGCCATGCGACACACATTTTTAATGTGATCTGACATCATGAGCTGGCCATCAATGAATACACCAAGATCTCTTACACCATCCACAGGTCTGATATCCGAGTTCCCGATTTTGACACTTGGAATAGCTCTGTCATTATGAAAACGTGATCTGATGTATACAATCTCAGTCTTTGCATCGTTTATTTTGAGTTTGTTTGACGTTGCCCAAGATCTGATATCAGTAACACAAGCTTCGATTGATGCTATGGCCTCAGCCTGGGATGGAGGATCAAACACCTTATACAATTGTGTGTCATCTGCGTACACCATTCCTTCAATTCCATGAGCCTTCAAAATATCTTGGATGGGACCAGAGTATGACCTTTGACCTCAGATGACCTTGAATGACCACTAATTATTTTTTTAAATGTTCCCCCAGTGTTTATTGCACAATTTAACCCCTTGTTGACCTTTGACCTTAGATGACCTCTAATGACTGTTGACCTTGGATGACCTCTAACTAATTTTAGACATGTTCACCCGGTGTTCATGTTTCTTTTCTCCAAGTTTGAACCTCTAATTATTTTTGACATTTTCCCCCAGGTGTTCATTGCACGATTTAACCCATTGTTGACCTTTGACCTTGGATGACCTCTGATGACTGTTCACCTCTGATGACCTCTTATTCATTTTAGACATGTTCACCTGGTGTTCATGTTTCTTTTCTCCAAGTTTGAAGTCAATTGGGCAAGTTTTACGATTTGACCCCTGGATGACCTTTAACCTCAGATGACCTATGCAAATTAGACCTTCAAAAAAGCAGCCACAGTTTTTGACCATGGCCTAACTATCGCTGAAGGTTTGAAGTCAATCCGTCCATCCGTTCAAAAGATACAGAATTCAGAAAAAAGGCTAATCAAAAAAGGCTAACCAAGAGGCTACATGTAACCAAAAGGCATACTCGGACGCACGGACGGACATTGACATGATGACTAAATCCCCTTCTGGTTTTAAAACCAGGGGATAAAAAGGAGCTTTGTGAATGACACCTCTGCGGTTAAGATTGGATACTGCTTCCGCACTACTTTGTTTTGGGTGTTATTAAACTTGTTAACATGTTTTTATTTGCTTGAATCAAAAATAAAGATAGTATAAACATATCACTCTACACTGGCTCGATCCCTACTTGCAAGTAGTCACACCAGCATATGTGTGATAAGTTCACTAACATATTCTATTATTATTCTACAGGTGACACTCAGAACACAAACTATTATACTACTTTGCAGCAGGTAAGGTGAACAAAATGTATAATATCATCGCTGTTCTGTCAAAATCTTGTATGTTTTTCCAGCCCTTAATTGAGCATGTAAAAGTAAAACTGCCCAAAGGTTATGCATAAGAAGTAGTACATGTTCAGGGACAAACAAGAGCATTTACAAGGTTTTAATATATGTGTTCGTGGCCCATGAACATGTTTAGAGCAGACTGCCTAAATGTTATACATTACTTTATACATGCTGAAGGGCGAGATAGAGATACAAGGTTTTGATAGAAGATGCAGCAACGATATATGGCATTAGTTGATATTACTGTAGAATTGATTGCACATTTAACTTGTATCGGATTCAACAAATGTTTCAAATTCAGACAATCTATAGGCTATATGTCTCCCTTAACAATGTTGCCTTATTAAGCAACACTGCAAGCAATATCAGAAAATATTGCTAATTAAGCAGTATTAAGTAACCGCGCAAGCAATATATTGCTTATTTGTATCCAAACCATTAACCATATCAAAATTAAGAAATATTACTAGCAATCTAGCAATATATTGCTTATTTGTATCTAAACCATTAAGCATATCTAAAGTAAGCATATTCCGAGCAGTACCTAATAAGCAATAATCAAAATTATAGGTATATTACGAGCATCCTTTTAGCAATATATTGATACAATCAATTTTATGAGCATTATATATTTATTGTTATAGAATAAGCACTATATTGCCTAGAGTAAAGCATTGTGGGATGGGGTTAGGTTATAACTGCCATGGAGGGAAAACAAAGGTTAGTACATGTATCTGAGTTTATTTATGCTTTCTTTATTGAGGGTAATATGCTTCAGTGACTTGCACTGCTTTCCAAGCAGGCCCTCATTTCGATACATAAGTACATACAAATAATAAATGTTAGTGTTTAAATATAATACAAATTATAATACAAATTATGATACAGTGGAAATATATAATTTGAATTGACCGAGTGACAAATTTTCCAAATCAATACGAATAGATGGTGATAAATTGTTCCACAGATGGCTAGATCTGAAAAGAAAAGTGCGCATACCAGAAGTTGATGGTTAAATATTATGATTTGGTCTAAAACAGACTGCACAAATAATTATTTTTACATATAACATGATTCTGTTGATCTCTAGCCTATCTTTTGACTTTACACAGTAAAATTGGATGGATATTATTTAAATTTTAAAGCAAAAGTGTTTTTTTTAAGAAGTTTTGTAGGGAGCAGAATTTATATTGCCTTTTTAAGCAATATATTGCTTAATATATTGCTGATTTATATTGCCTATTTAAGCAATATATTGCTTAATATATTACTTACATATTGCTTAAATATTGCTTATAAGGCATATTGATATTGTTTATAAGCAATATTTGTTAAGGCATTCATGCCTTATTATATTGCTTAGAATATTGCTTTAATATGCCTTGATTTTGTATGACTCTGATGTTCTCTCCAGGGACTGACCATGGATTGACCATGGCGATATTCGTATTACCACACTGACAATTGTTTTACCACAGAGCAGTTACCTTTCAGTGCAATTAACTCGCAAATCAACCAATTATTTGAGTAATTAAAATTAAAATTGCTGTTTGATATTTATAGGCATTATACCTATGATGAGTATAAGTTATATCATGAATTAGCTTAGTCGTAATTGTCTTCCGACTTAGAAACGTTATCCCCATTTTGAGAAAATTGAATTGAAACCAAAGGTTCACATACAATCTGACGATACTGGGATTCGAACCCAGGTCCTTTCATTCTATAGGCTGTTATGTACCTTTGATGCCCTCTAGGGAAGGAGGAAATAGTATTATTTTGACAAATTGGGTCAAATCTTAAAAAAAAAGGGCAACACATAAAAATGTGTTGGCTTACGTATAGTTTATACCAATTGCACAGCATTCAACAATCCAATACATAGCAACTGGCAGCTATTGAATTAGATAGGGCCCTGTGGCACTATACGCCCTCGATATCAACTTGCTCATCTATAGATATCTGCACTTAAAAGAATGACGAATTGGGATAGCAGATCTTTTCATAAATTCTTATCATTTTTCTTCTGTAATATTCTCTCAACAACAAATCCGATAAGGCGAAAGAAAATGGAGATAGTGAGATGGCACATCAGAGTATCAAAACCACCTTCCAGATGATGGAAAATCTTTTGCAGGAGAATAAAGCCACACTGAAGCAGGAAATCAAACACAAGCTTGATCTACAGGTAGATATGAAAGAAACCATTTTGACTTGAATTAAAGTCAAAGAAAATACCCCAAAAGCCCTGTTCTACAGCTGGATGGACCTATCAAGTACAGTAACTTTTTTAAATATATTTTGTAAATATGCTTATAAATGTTCAAATATAAAGTATCAAACTTGCAAATTATGGGTCATTGGCTGAAGAGCAGTGTATTTTACATTATACAACCCGAACCCCATGAAATCCAATTTGAAAACTATGCTGGCAGCATGCATGTGTAACCTAAATACGCACAGAATTGTTAATTACGGGTGCATGACCCCCTGGCCGAGTAGACTAAGACACTGTATATTCCATGCTGGAAAATCCGGGGTCGATTAATCCTGTCGCAGGTAAGTCCGGGGGGGTTTTCACTCAATTTCGCTCATTTTTACCTGCGGAATTTTTTTCTCATAATTTTCACCCCACAAGTGTTACAGTTACAACTGAGTGACATCCTTACACATATTTTAGATTGGATGCAAACCCTGAAAATGGGCCCCATTCTGTTTCTAGCTCAAAACTCCTTGAGACTTAACCTGGCAAAGTTTAATTCCAATTCTGGCAATGTCAATTGAGTCAGATAGGCACATCGTTTTGGTACAAATCAATGTATAAAGACAATGAAAACCCCTCTGCACATACTTGCTTAAGATGCACGCACACATCACACCTAAACTAATAAAAAATAAGCGCAATACCAGGGTTTCTTTTTGCACACGAAGAAATACAAACCTTACAATTCTCACCGATTTGGACTAACTGATTAAACTATACTATACTTCTGTTTACAGGCACAACTAGTAGAATTGCAATGTCAAGAACAGAAGAACCTTAAGGAGATGAAAGAGCTGCAAGATAACAGCGCCAGCCAGCAGAGTCTCAATATTAAACAACAAAAGTAGGTGGATGAGCTTAAAAGCAATAATAATTAATATGTGATCTTTTTCAAACTTTTACACATATTTTTACTCTCTTATAATGAAGTTTAAAGGTATATGTTCCGATCACATTTTCATAACATAGATTTTCCTCAAACATATGGAGATTTTCATATCATATGAAAGATCATATTTTTCTGATAAACATACTGAAATTTGACGTCCAAATTGGTATGATTACGGAGAAATCGGTGAAATAACATCGAATTACCGCGAAAGGTGGTTAACCACCAAATTGATTGTGAACTACTCAATGGACACATTTCAAGGCATCTTGTGCGTCTAAAATAAGAACCATTAAAGCTATGCAACTCAAACTTTGGAATACAACTTTTTTAAGGATGACCTTTCATGTAGAATAGAAAACTTCAAGTTGAAAATCGGAACATCTACCTTTAAATATGTAAAAATTTCTTGAAATCCTAAATCAATTTTGACTGAATATTTTCTGTTAAAAACCATCTCAGCACATTGCGTGTGGTAGAGTTAGGGTTATCTATGATGAAAATTACAACATTTTGGAATGAAAAAAAATAAATGAAAAAAATGTATAACCCTAACTCTAGATCACCACACGGCAACAGATTTCTTTTCCGACACCCAAAATTCACCAGAATGGTCACCCGACCCCCCACCCCCCCCCCCCGGATTTGAACCACGGACCTCCAGCACCCGGGCCCAGATCCTAGCCACTGCACCACGGCTGCCAATCGACACTTGGCAAGTATATTCGCCTCGTCCACTTTGGCAGCTTTATTTTGGATACGTTGCAAATGTTTTAGATCAGCTTCACAAGCTCCGTACAAGAGGGAATTGGCATAATCAATGCGAGACAAGACAAGTGCTCTGATGGCATGATGGCACGCTTCCTGGCTAAGGAAGCGGCGAATCCGCCATAAGTTACGAATGTGGAAGTTCAAAGTCTTACAAAGCTTACTAACATGGGTAGACATATTTAGAGTGCCATCAAAAACAACGCCTAAGTTCCAAACACTGGCAGATGGTTTTATTGAAAGATAACCCAAATTTAATACAATATCTGGAAGTTTGGTGAGAGCTCTGTTAGTGGCAATTATGAAAAACTCAATTTTATCCTGATTAAGCCACAACTTGTTGTGTAACATCCAAGAGGTAATATCAGATATGCAAGCAGACAGGTTATTGAGGACACGCTCACGATCACCAGGGATCTTAGGATCAAACTCGGCATAGAGCTGAATATCATCCGCATAGCAATGGAAACATATTTCGTAATGACGGATGATCTCACCAATAGGGATGGTGTATGATGAAACCCTGAGGTCCAATTATGGAACCCTGTGGCAAAGAGTATGTAAGCGTGTGCTCACTAGACATATAGCGTTTTTAATTGCAACTCTGACATTACGCTGATTAAAAGAAGATTTATACCAAGAGAGAACAGAGCCTTCGATACCAAAATGTAATTTAAGTCTATGCAACAAAATGGAATGATCAACTGTATCAAAGGCCGCGACATGTCAAGCAACACCAAGAAAACAACTTTACCATGATCCACGAACTGGTTGATATCGTTCTTCACCTTCAGAAGGGCAGTTTCAGTACTATGAGACCGCTTGTATGTGGACTGGTATACTTCGCCCATATTGTTGTTGTCAACATGTGTGGTCACCTGACATGAAGCAGCCTTTTCAATTACTTTGGACATGAATTTCATGTTGGCCACAGGTCTATAATTCTTTAAGATGTTGTTATCAAGATTAGATTTCTTAATCACTGGAGTGATAAGGCTATATTAAAAAACCATTTGTTTCAAAGCTTCTGCGCGCGTTAGTTAATTGATGCGCGTTAGAAGAAAAAACTTATGAAAAAGAAAAAAAATGTTTTTTTCAACAACAACAACAAAAATCCCAACATTTCACAGATTTTCATTGATCACCACATCATTTTAAATACAAAAGTTCACTTTTACAAGGATTTTAATATTATATATTTATTAAAAAAAAACCTTATAAAAAAATCGCATTCCGCATTAGATTTTGAAAAACTGAAGAGCTTTGAGACAAACGATTTTTTAATATAGCCTAATAGACTGTTTTAATGTGTTTGGAAACACCCCAGACATCAATGAACTATTAATTAATACATTAATTATAGTAGAGCCTGGTATTTTGAGGCCAATACACAGGATGGCAATAATACATAGTTTCGTCATGGCTGTGACTGATTGAGAGATGCCACTTTGAATCAATGAAACTGTTGACAACCTGAAAATGTGCACACATTTTAGATATAAAATTTACTTGAAACAAATATAACTGTGGAATTTTGAGTAACAGTGAACTCAATAATAGAAGGAAGATAAAAAAAAACCCTGAGCTTATCGAAGAAAGAGCGATTCATTAGAATACATTGAAAAACGGTTTGATAATTCGACCATTCAATGGTTTGACTCTACAAAAGAGGGCTTTAAGATTGGTATAACAGGATAAAACAAAAACGGTTGATATTCAAAATTCTTGTTTGAATTAAAGCCAAATTATTGTCTTGCCTGACATTTTGATGAGGCATTTGAGAAAAAAGTGACCCATTCTTTCTGACTCACCCTGTATAGGTATGATAATCCTATCTCATTGTCAATGGCATATTTGGATTCCTTATGAGATTTCCATTCAGAAAAATATCGGGTAGAGCAAGTAGTTCTTGCGATATGCTAATTCAAATCTCATCATCATCATCATCATCATCATTGGTCGTCCGTGGACGAAATGGAGGAAGCAATCGCAAAATACTGGGCCCAGACTTTCCTATCATTCATGAGTTGGTGGATCTAAACCCATATCATTCTTGACGGTATCAGGAGGATACGGTGTCTTCTGCCTCTGTTAGCTTTCCCACCAGGAGGAGTCCAGAAAATTAGACGGACGATTAGACGGACGATTGGCTTGTTGGTTGTTCGCATGCAGTGGCCAGCGAAACATAAATGGCGCTGCCTGATTATTGATGTCAAATCTCCGATGGTGTTAAATGTTTAAATCTGGAGTTGCAGCGCAACCCGTTTGGCCGTCGTAGAACAGGGTTAAGGTGTTTTTTGTTGCCTAATAAACATTTGCAAGAAAATCTTATGAACGGGCCTTCTTATTGTTGTTTATAATATATTTATATCATAAAATTAAGGAGTATGTTTGGATTTCATTGGTTAAACCATTTTAAAGCCTGATTAAGAACTTTGGGGTGCTCCAACTAATGATTTCTCAATCAATCAATTGTTTTTAGATCTCAAATGTCTGCCTTTTTTTAAAAACTATTTTTACTTTGTATTCATTTTTATTTATTTATTATATTTTGTTGTATTAATTAATTTATTGTTTTTTTATTAAAGGTTTTAAACGGTTTTGATTTTTTCAAGAAGAAGAGAAAAAAGGTATTAACTACAAAACAATCTTCTTATTGCACACCTTACAGAGAGGGGAAGGAGCGAGAAAAAGAACTATCTGACAAGTTGGCATTGCAAGCAGAGGAGTTAGAGGCAGTTAAAAAGCAACTAGAAAAGACAAAGGATCCTGAGTGGATACATCGACAACATCAACGAATAAGTGAGTGTACTAGAACTGTTGATATAACTTATGAGAAAAAAGAGCTATCTAACAAGTTGGTATTGAAAGCAGACGAGTTAGAGGCAGTTAAAAAGCAACTAGAAAAACAAAGGAAGAGTCTGACAAGTGGATACAATACCGTAAGTGTACTGGAACTTTTAATTAAATGATTGAATGAGACCATGTATTGCACCCTAAACCTGTAATTGCCATATACCTTGACCTGGTGGCCTCTCCTCTACACTGGTATCCTAATAAGGACTGGTTATATATCTCTGGTTTGCCAAAGTTCCCATAGAACACATCCATGACCCGCCCCCCTCCCCCCCCCCCCCCCCAACCCTCTATCCCCATCCCTGACTCCCCCCCCCCCCCCCCCCCCCCCCTCCCCTAAATTCTGATGCCCACGCCGCCACTGACACGGCCAGTGTTGGGTCTGAGAGCAAGTTGTTTGTCTTTATAGCTAAGCTACCATAACATAGTAAGTAGACTTATATTACCCATCAGGGTGTCTCAATAAATAGGACAGGTGGCGTTCGGTTTGTTAGTGATGTGCCTGATGTCTTCATAGCTTGACTTTGTTATGATAAGTAGACCTATACCATATACAGGGTGTCTCAATAAACAAGAATTGTAGCGTTCGGTTTGATAGTGATGTTCCTGATGTCTTCATAGCTTGACTTTGTTATGATAAGTAGACACATACCCTATACTGGGTGTCTCAATAAACAAGAATTGTAGCGTTCGGTTTGATAGTGATGTGCCTGATGTCTTCATAGCTTGACTTTGTTATGATAAGTAGACCTATACCATGTGTCTCAATTGTTGTGTTGGGTCTGACAGTAAGGTGTCTGATGTCTTATGATAGTGTAACTACTGTGTGGTAAGTAGACATATGATCTATACGGGTTGTCCAAATAAGCAAGGCTGACATAGGGTCTTAGAGAAGGGTGTCTGCTGTCTTCATAGATTGGTTAAATAACCCTATGACCTATACAGGGTGTCTCAATAAGCAAGGCTGGCATTTGGTCTGAGAGCAGAGTATCTGATGTCTTCATAGCTGTGGTAAATAACCCAATGACCTATACAGGGTGTCTCAATAAGCAAGGCTGGTATTTGGTCTGAGAGCAGAGTATCTGATGTATTCATAGCTGCATAAATATGTTATGGCATCAACCTTATTACCTATATGGAGTGTCCAAGACTGGCATTTGGGCTTATAGTAGGGTGTCTGCAATCTTCACAGCCACAGAAATCCTACAGCTCCACTATCTATTTTCACAGCTTAGCTACTTTATGGTATATAACCCTGTGACCTATATAGGGTGTTTCAATAAACAAGACTGGCTTTGGGTCTGAGAGTAGGGTGTATGATGTCTTCATAGCTTAACTACTTTATGGTAAATAACCCTGTGACCTATCAGGGTGTTTCAATAAGCAAGACTGGCTTTGGATCTGAGAGTAGGGTGTATGATGTCTTCATAGCTTAACTACTTAATGGTAAGTAACCCTGTGACCTATCAGGGTGTTTCAATAAGCAAGACTGGCTTTGGGTCTGAGAGTAGGGTGTATGATGTCTTCATAGCTTAACTACTTAATGGTAAGTAACCCTGTGACCTATATAGGGTGTTTCAATAAGCAAGACTGGCTTTGGGTCTGAGAGTAGGATGTATGATGTCTTCATAGCTTAACTACTTAATGGTAAGTATCCCTGTGACCTATATAGGGTGTTTCAATAAGCAAGACTGGCATTGGATCTGAGAGTAGGGTGTATGATGTCTTCATAGCTTAACTACTTTATGGTAAGTAACCCTGTGACCTATATAGGGTGTTTCAATAAGCAAGACTGGCATTGGATCTGAGAGCAGAGTGTCTGATGTCTTCATAGCTTAACTACTTTACGGTAAGTAACCCTGTGACCTATATAGGGTGTTTCAATAAGCAAGGCTGGCTTTGGGTCTGAGAGTAGGATGTCTGCTGTCTTCATAGCTTAACTACTTTATGATAAGTAACCCTGTGACCTATCAGTGTGTTTCAATAAGCAAGACTGGCATTGGATCTTAGAGCAGAGTGTCTGATGTCTTCATAGCTTCTTATAACTATGTTATGGTATTATAACCCTATATGGAGTATCCAACACTCGCATTTGGGCTTAGAGTAGGATGTCTGCTGTCTTCATAGCTTAACTACTTTACTTTATGGTAAGTAGATCTATGCCCTATACAGGGTGTCTCAATAAACAAGACTGGGGGTGTTGGGTTTGATAGTGAGGTGTCTTCATATCGTAACTACTTTGTGGTAAGTAGGCATATGACCTATATGGGGTGTCCAAATAAACAAGGCTGACATTGGGTCTTAGGGTGTCTGATGTCTTCGTAGCTTCTCTACCCGATAGATAATAAGTAGACATATTTGGTATAATAGTGATGTCTGATATCTTCTTAGCCAAATGATTGTATGGTGGTTGGTCTCTGAGTGAGGTGCCTGCAGCCTGATGGCTTCATAGTTTTTGTTTACTTTATGGTCATGTCTTTTTAACTCGCCACCCTTAGCATCATTTGTAAATTGAACGTAAAATTGGAAACATTTTACATCTTTACATTTTAGAGTTTGTACACACCATCACCACACCACCATAGACTTTCAATATTATATAATTAACCATATCTCAGCCAAACAGTGATAGAAATACCTGATTTGTTCACAGAATGTAGCTAGATTGGCTTTCAAATGACCTCTAAACCATAGCTGTATCACATTTATTTGTTGAGTTGATAGAGAGAAATCAATGATTCCTCACCAAAAATGCAACACCACCACCCCTTTTGGGTGGTTAGTTCAAAACACTTGGGCTTATTGTAAGTGGATCTAGAGCTTATTAAGTGTGTCCCAACATTCAAAGCTGGTATTAGGTGTGGCAGTATGGTGCCTCTGATGTCTTCATAGCTAAACTAATTTTATGGTAAGTAGACCTATACAGGGTGTCCCAATAAACAAGATTGGCATTTTGTTTGAGTGTGAGGGATCTGATATCTTCATCACTTAGCTATCATGTGGTAAGAATGTGGCCTATACAGGGACAGGGTGTCCCAATATACATATCTTGCTGTGGATCTTAGAGTGTGAGATGTGTCATATCTTCAAAGCTATGCATCCTTAAGTATGACCTATACATTGTGTCTCAATAAACTTTTCCTAAATTAAGAAAAGTGTAAAACATTGCAATATGTGCCAAAGTGGAGATCCATGCAGATTTAAGTAACCTACATGTACATGCTGCCACATCGAGATGATTTTTTATAATAATAATGAAAACAAAAAATAAATATTTTTGCAAACTTATTCATGCAGAGTTTTCTAAGGAAAATTGTATTAAAATCATCTGGAACCTGTATTTAAATAACCTGGCATTTGCTCATGGGGTGTCTTCAAAAAAGAAACAAACAAAAGTAATGGATTTATATTTTAACACTGTTTCAATGTGTAACAAGTGTATCAATTAAACAAGGAACAATAGCATCTTTCATATCTGAACGCTATAATCAAACTAATAGTTTATATATATGCAGCTGCTGAATGCAACTTACACCATATTTATATTTATATTTTATTTTTATGTATATTGATTGATTTATTCATTTTATTTTTTACGTTTTGATTCATTTATATTAATTTAGTTAGTTATCAATTGATTTTTTGATTCATTCACTTATTTAAAGGAAAACAAGACCTGGCTGATCTGCACGCTGCAACACGGGCTGGCAACTGGTCGATAGAGAGGAAATTTGGCGATCAAGGCCCAGGTTCATTACAACAGGCAAGATGCATTGCAATTTGCCCTAAAGGAGATGCTGTTATAACTGACTCTGAAGCATGTGATATCAAAGTATACAGTAGAATTGGTGTGTATAAAAGCAGTATAGACATAAAGATGTCAGGATCAGGTGAGAGAATGCAACCTTGGAGGATTGCAGTTGGGGATGATGGCTGGTATTATGTGACTTGTAATCTACATAATAAAGGTTATGTGCAGGTGTACAATGCACAGGGTGAGTACAAGCACCAGTTCACAGCCATATCACCTGGCAACATACCATCTGATAAAGAGCAAACTGCATTGTATGGAATAGCCATAGATGGCAATAAAAACATACTGGTAGGTGCACACAGCGAATACATCAGTAAACACGAACAAAATGGGAAACACATTGGCAGCATCAGAGTAACCATTTCACCCTGGTACCTGTGTGCATGCCCTAATGGTAACATTGTGGTCGGTGCCTGGGAAGGTAACACAGCTGTACAGGTTATTGATCCTACAGGACAGGTGTTACACAGCCTCAAAGCATCATCAAGTGTGTCAATATGGTGTGCAACAGGAGTATCCTGTTATGAGGATATTATCTTCATATGTAACTATGCTACACCATATGGTATATACTGCTTCTCAACTGATGGTCAGTATATAGGATGCGTCACAAATAAGGTTGCGTATCCACGGGATGTGGTTGCTACAGCAGATGGTAAAAGGCTGATTGTGATTGATCAATATGGTAGATGTGTAAAAATATTCAAATCCACTATCCAATAATAACAGTCATTAGGATTGACACTTTGTAGCAATACATATTCCGTTCACCCATTCACCGTGGTATAAATTGAATCACATGAGACCACTGTAGTGTTTACAGATTGCATATGATATCATAGCCAATTGTATATTTCTGGAATATCTGTACATTTTGTGCTCATACAAACATATTCCAGAATAGCTATTCTATATATATATATATAATGTAAACACACATTTACCTAAATTTAAATAAGACAAATGTGTCCCCAGTTTTTTAAGTCATAATTTTGAAGTCATGTCACTTTTATATTTCTATAGAATTCAAACAGGACTTGTGAGAATTCCATAAAATGTTTGTACTGTTAAAATTGAGTGATAGGCCTACTTGTGAAATCACACATCAATTGATATATTTTTGAAATCTCTCAAATTGGCACCTTTTATTTAGAATATCCACAAAGTTAATTACTCACATTTGATTGATCTCAATTTTTACAGTCGTTTGATTCAATTTTATGTGATTTCTGGTCTACATGAAAACACCATAAAAACAATCTTATTCCAAATTTGTTGTGCGATCAAGCTGAGCAAAATGAGTCTGAAGTCAAAAATATCACAATTTTAATTTTCCACTTTATTTTTTTGTATAGAATATATTGGTCTTGCAGTTCTGAATCTTGGACAAGCTTATTCCAGTTGTATTTCACTTTCTTTGGCTTGGTTTTGCTGTTTGCTCGTAGGCTTAATCTAATCTTTGAGGTCCCAATTCTATGATCGGATCCAATACTTGCAAACGAATTGTAGGCTTCTGTGTTCAGAGTACTATTTTGCCATTTCTTTCTGATCAGGATGTAGTCAAGTTGTGCTCTGAATCCACTTGGTAGAATACAGGTCCATAGTTTTGTTACTTTTGGAATCTGGTGTTTGTAATAACTAGGTTATTTTCCATTGCAAACTCTTCCAATATCTCCCCGTTCCTGTTTGTGGTTTCATGGTAGGCAAAAGGAGCAACGTCGTTACCAATTCGAGCATTAAAGTCCCCAATTACTGTCAAAACATTATGGGCCGGTACTGATTTGGTAGTTTCTTTCCGCTCGTCATAGTAGTCTCTTACCTCATCTTCACTAATTGCCACATTGGTGGGATATATATGTAGATATAACCATAGTTTTGGATTGCCATTAAAGGTTGCTTGAATATAGTTCTGGTGCTTATGTAGTAGATTGAGGAACGTCAATGGTAAATGTCACAATTCATTATTAGCTTATGAAATCACCCACCTATCTTTTTGATTCTGTTATGGGACACATAGAACCTCTTTGAGAACTTGACTCTTCCATTGTGATGGCGGGGGTAAGCCTGTCAATTCATTATTAGATCATGAAATCACCCACCTATCTTTTTAATTCTGTTATGGGACACATAGAACCTCTTTGAGAACTTGACTCTTCCATTGTGATGGTGGGGGTAAGCCTGTCAATTCATTATTACACAGATCTACACTCCGTAACCTGTCATCAAAAAATGAATAACATTTACAATGCAACATGTGAAATATCAACAATTTTGGAATTGAGTACGCTGGTTCTAACATTGATAGCAAGGTTTTATATTTAAAACAGATTCTTAACACTTTCCATGCGGCAGGCGTCTGCAGACGACATTCCAAAATGTCACAAAATGTTTCAAAAATGTCAAAATTATTTAATTTCATTATCATATTTGGAATCACCATGAGTAATGCATTGAAATAAGTACAAACATGACTAGTATTGGTTCTTTGACAATTGGGAAAGGTATCTGACAAATCTGTTTTGTATACAGTAAAACTAATAGCCGCGTGGACAGTAGTTTTCCCCAGTCTAAGCATTAAGGCAAATCATGGGAATTGTTTTAATGATATATAATACCGCTTTACACTAAAATCAGCTTTTTATATATTTTCACATCAAAATATCTAACTACCAATACCAAATATCTCCGGTTCAAGTCCTGGTTAAGTGACTTGATCATCGAATGGTATTTGAATTGGATATAGAAACTTCATTCATTCTCAATTTAATAGGTAACATCTAAACATTGAATTAACACACTAAATAACATCTCTAAGCCGGTTGAGATGTTCGAGTCATTCATTAACCCTTACAGCCCCGTATCCCATTTCCCAGCCTGTCGGTTCCACCTGGCGCTGAGGTTTTTGGGTGAAATAATGGCCCCGGGCTACATAGCTGGGCAAGTACACTCGCCCAGCATAGCTTCCCCCGTGGCTCAGTTGGTAGAGCGTTCGACTTCAAACCGAGAGGTCGTGGGTTCAAACCCCGGGGCGTGGCACCTCTTGTTGTGTGTGCTTTTTTTGCTTGAAAACAATTTTGTTGGAAAATCCACCGGGAGTGTTAGAGTTAAGGAACGATTTTTTTCTTCTTTTTAATTTTCACTTTTTTTCTCTAATTTTACCTTGATTAACCCTTACAGCCCCGTATCCCATGAAATCCCATTTCCCAGCCTGTCGGTTCCACCTGGCGCTGAGGTTTTTGGGTGAAATAATGGCCCCGGGCTGCAAAGCTGGGCGAGTACACTCGCCCAGCATAGCTTTCCCCGTGGCTCAGTTGGTAGAGCGTTCGACTTCAAACCGAGAGGTCGTGGGTTCAAACCCCGGGGCATCAGTGGCGTACCGACCGGGGGGGCAGGGGGGGCAAGTTGCCCCCCCTGGCTCCAAATACCGGGACGCTAAATTCCCAAGACCGGGTCGCTAAATTTGCATTAGGAAAAAAAATAGGGCCTAAAACAGTGAGGAATTGGCATTTATTTGTTAACTGTTGTGCTTTTTTGAGTCAAAAATGTTGTGACCGTGCGAAATTTTGTGACTGTGCGAAATTTTGTGACTGTGCGAAATTGTGTGACTGTGCGAAAATGTGTGACTGTGCGAAACTTTGTGACTATGCGAATTTTTTTGACCGTGCGATTTTTTTTGACCCTACCCCCCCCCCCCCCCCCCCCCCCCCCCCCCCCCCCCCCCCCCCCCCCCACCACTTACGTGAAATTCACGAGTTGACTGACTGGGAAAAAATTTGGGGCAACCTTTTACGAAAATTTACGCCACTACCGGGACGACATACTTCTGCCCCCCCTGGCTCACATGCCGCGGTACGCGCCTGCGGGGCATGGCACCTCTTGTTGTGTGTACTTTTTTTGCTTGAACAAAATTTCGTTGGAAAATCCATCGGGAGTGTTAGGGTTAATGATTGAAGCGGGTAGGTGGCAGAAAATTGATCGTGAAAATTGCTTTGTATTCTTTGTGATGATAACGATATTGAGGACGAATATCATTTCGTTCTCATTTGTAATTTTTTCACCAACTTACGTACTAAATACTTGCCACTTTGGGTTTACGTTAAACCAACTCATCAGAAATTGTATTCACTGTTAAACACCTCTGACGCGACCATTTTAGTAGGCTTAGCAGCATTTGTGTACCACGCACTTAATCTTAAAAATTCAGTAGTTAGAACTTGATTATATTCATCAAATGTTGTGTAATTATTATATTATTATTTTTCCTATGTATCCGATGCCTGATATGATATGTAAAATATGTATCATTAATATGTTGCTATATTATGGGCTAATGGCCTGATTGTATTGTGAAATAAAACTTGAACTTGAACTTGAATTTCAAGATTGTCTAGATCTGATCCATCATGTTAAATGATCGAGAGTCATCATGGCTGTATAAGCCAGTTTAGTTTTTAAGCCTAACAACATGAAATTTATCAAGCGCTGTAACTTTTGGACTATTAATATGATGTATATTAAAGTAGGAAATGAGTCGGAGAAACCATTTTTGGTATCAAATTTCACCAAAAATGCTGATTTTTAAATTTTGGACAAAAACACACACTTTTTTGGCTCAAAATGTGCTGCATTCGTAGCAAATTCAGTTTTTTGTAAAAAACGCTGAAATTGCACCAAAATCATCAAAGATAACTAAAAATATATTTTGTCAAACGTTTTCGTTCTTGTTTTATTTATAATCCTAATGAAATTATCTAGGAAACTTTTTTTTAATATCTTATTTCTATTTTTGAATTAGTGACCAAAAAGTGCCAAAAATGTTGGTCAATAAAAAAATCTTTCCTAGTAATGTTATGAGGATTATAATAAAACAAGAACGAAAACATTTGAAATATATTTTTAGTTATCTTTACAAAACCTAAAATGGGTCAAAAAACGTGTTTTTTATAATTTTCTCCAAAATTGTCAATTTCTTGTTCATGGTTGGATTCATTGAACCCTTTTCTTCAAGAAAATGTATACTTTTATATAGATTTAAAGGAATAATGAAGAAGTTACGGCAGTTTTACGGAGGCTATACCTGAGGGTTCCAGATCCATCCCAGAGCAATGGACCCTCCTGGAAGTGATAAATAAGATTGATTTTGATGATTTCTTGGGTTCAATAATTGGGGTGTTTTTTTTAAAAAGCATCTCCTTACCCTGGCAACTGCAGCAGTAATGTACTGAGGCTCTGGTTGTGCCAAATTATTATGAGATAACCGTACTGTGCTCAAGTGGGTTAATACATCGCCAACGTCCTCGGGTAGCAAAGCTAAAACAGTAAAAAATACATATATATAACTGTGAGTATAGAAATCAAATCCAACATTCAGGAGCAGATTAATGTGACGTCATAATGGCTGGCTCCTAATTTTCAATACGATTTATTCCGTCAAAATAAACAATCGGGTTCCAAGGCGTCGGCAATAATTATTTTTCTTCATCTTTACGCTCCCGAAAGAGAGATTCATAGAAATCAATCAAATTAATGTGTAGATGACATTTGACTATAGTCTGTGGCATATGTGGAAGTTTTTACCTATTGCAGAATTAAAAAGTAGCAGTGATATATATCATTTTATGGTGATTCAAGTGTGTTTGTATTTATCCAATTTAAGTTTCATTCCCTTAGTTAGGTATCAAGTGTCTCACTTTAAATGAGACCAACTATAATATAAAACAATGAAAAATGAATAAGAAAAATAATATGTAATATGATAGCATGCCTTAAAATGTTAGGTATTTTGACTAGAAAACAGCAAGTAAATCATCTATATAGGAACTCCATAGTTTGTGTTGTCTTAATGTGTATGGGAATTAAAAATGAAGTCACAGAGTTAAGAGGAATTATTGAAATGAAGTGTTTCCATGGTAATAATTACATCTGCAAGCAGACTGTTGGTAAGTATAGAATGACTTTTTGGAGCATTTTCCATTCATTAAACCAATACATATCAATAACATAAATCTCCAACTGAAACATTATGATGGTTCCCTCCTATATCTCCTCTCTTAGCTAAGTGTTATTATTGATCGTGACAGACTATATAAACACACAATATTTGTAAAAGTTCATTGTGTTTATTTATTTTTTAATTAGAGGGGGGAAGCATTTTTGTTGCATGACTCATGGTGTAACACCTAGGGCAAGGACTCCTAAATGGGTGACCTGCGTGTGATTCCGACCGGTTACTGCCAGAGCCAATTTTTTTTATCACATTATTTCAGCACCTTTATTCCCCCTGAAAGTGTTACAAGCTTGGTTTATTTAGATGCAACCCCAATCTAACCTTTCTTTTGAGAATTAATTCATTTCAACAAAATATCAATGTATTTATCTTAGAGTTGTAGGCACTATTTGCTAAAAATGTGCCCAATTTGGTTTATTTTAATGCAACCCCAACCTAAACTTATTTCGAGAATTATTTCATTTCAACATTGAAAAAAAAAAAAAACGACTGGATTTTTTTATCTTAAGTTTTGCCAATAGAGTTGCTACATAGCAGTGTTATTTGTTCTTTGATATCGTTGTTATTGATATAATCGATATACAATTGATATTCTCAATATAGACATGGATAAAGAATGGAAAATGTACAGTTGGAATCTGGATCACCTCAATCAAATCATACAAATAATGAACTTTAAAAAATAAAATTCTTTCATCCCAAAAAGTAACAACATTTAACACGACTGTATCATTTTCATAATTAATTTAAAATTTAATCGGGAGGAGGAAAAAATCAGCGATAGACAGATCATATTTTAGCTGTTAGGCGACACACATAAAACCTGTTCTAAAAATGTTGGGCAATTTTTGACATTTTCAGCAATTTTAGCAATTTTCAAAAACAATGTGTATAGAATTTCAACAACAAAAAATGCCAACAAATGTGTTAAAACAATACAGGTGAGTCAAAAAGAAGTTGATCGAGAATGAATATTTGTTTAAAAATAGACCAAACAAATTTGACAAACCAATGAGGCACATATTCATAGAGCGACTTATTCCGCTCATATGACAAATGGAATCATTAAAATCTATCAATTATATCAGGAGCTATGCCTGTTTTAATACAAGAGACCCTTTTTTAGCTGTCCACGGAACGCTTAATCTTCTTGAAATCTATCCACTCTAAGTGGGCAGCAAAATGTACACACGGGCATACATATTCAAATGAGATTAAAGCCTGGGAGTTTCAAACACAGGTGGGAATGGTGTGCATCAAATAAAAAATCAGTGACAACAATAAGAAAATGATTAAACATTGAAGGCCCACTTAAAACAATTAAGGGGGGATTTTTTGAATTTTGCAAGTGCTGTAATTATTGAACTATTAATCAAATGTATATAAAAGTATACATTTTTGGAAAGGAAATGGATCAGAGAATCCAAATTTGGCATCAATTTTGACCAAAAAAGTAGATTCACTTTGTTGACCCAAATTGTTTTTGAACAAAGCTAACAAAAAATAATTTTGTGTAAACATTGGCCAAATCACTTTATATTGATGTTAAGACACTAATGAAGGGACAAAAAAAAATTAAAACCTAATCTAATATTTTTGAAAATTTTGACCAAAAAGTGCCAAAAAACGTGAAAAATTTGATTTTTTATTTATTTTTACACTTTTTTCTCAAAATTTCAAACAATATTGGATTAGATTTTAAAAAAAAAAGTTGTCCCTTCAGTAGTGTCTTAACATCATCATCAAGTGATTTGGGCATTTTTAACTCAAAATTATGTTTGTTAGCTTTGTTCAAAAAAATTGGGTCAAAAGTTTGGATTCTCTGATCCATTTCCTTTCCAAAAAGGTATACTTCTATATACATTTGAGTCATGGTTCAATAATTACAGCACTAACGAAATTCAACAAAAAACTTCCTTAAGTCCCCCCTTAAGACACCTTGGAGGACAATTATCAGCAATCAGTTTGGTCTATTTTTAAACAAATATTCATTCTCGATCAACTTCTTTTTGACTCACCCTGTAGTGTTCTAAAAGAAGAATATTTGGTCAGTCGGACCCGTAGACAAGGGTATTTCCCGTCGCCTATGACAACAATTTTGTTCCAATTTTTTTAGCTATGAAGATAACAGTGTCACATCATGGGATTGAAGTTCAATGTAATTAGTGATACTAATAGATAGTGTTAGGGAAGAGGGGTGGCACTCAATACAAAAACATACAGTAGATAGTATTTTCTATTTTGTTTTTAGAAAATCACATAATATTTTTAAAACATTACAATTTTTTTCTTCTTCATAAACAGCTCCAGTTTTTCAAAATAAGTCGGATGGGTAATTGGAAGTGTATGGTCAGGATATTTTGTTTTTCATTTGTCTCATTGTGGTATGTTATGTGTATGGGTCTTGTTTAATATCCCATACTTGTGTGATGTTGGTCCAAAAATCTAAAAAATGGTCTAAAAATTGTTTTATATAATGTCTTGATGTTGATGTACCACAGATACATCTGATGAGCACCCTTGATGTAGTAGTATGATAATGTGCCATTATAAACTCCATTGTATTTATATATAATGATCACTCTACTCTTCATCCAGGACTCAAGCCCTCAACTAGCTACTCAGAGCCGAAAGATTTGTTGAGGACAACATTATATTTATACAAACCAAACCATTGTAAGGCACATCCATTCAATCAGTAGACTTATCTACTGCCTCTGAGGTGACCATTTACAGGTATGTCATTGAGAAATTACTAAAATGTTGATATATTTTTATTTGTATCCGACACTTTTTTTTTAAATCTCGCATGCTGCGTTGACTGTAGCTCAATATAGTGATTATCAACACGTATCAGAGGCTACTGTATATTAATCTTGCCACAAACACACTATGAACTATAACTCTGTCTATAACCCAAAATATTACAAAATTCATTACTCAAATTCGATTTAATAGAGAATCAAAAAGTAAATTCTTTAAAAAATGGCTAAAGAATACGTCGGAACTGGTCCATAACATTTGGCCGAAATGTCACTGAATTTCATCGGCCACCCACAGACTCAATCTTGATAAAATAAACCCACTGAAACAGATGCAACTCGGCACTACACTGATGTGTAAGCTACCTGCCGATTGGTCAGAACGATGGATACATCATTTATTGCACCAATTAGAGACAATGTTAGAACAACTGTATCCCTGGTACACCTTTGGAGTAAAATATTTTAGAAGCCGGCTTCTAATTGGTGATTCATATGTCTTGAAATTGACCAATCATAAACGTTGTTAAATAGGCAGGTAATGCTCCGGAGGGTCAAGTGATTATTGCTTGCTGTGTTTGGGATGTGTGAACGTTTTGACAGTCTGACTACTTTTTGGTTAGTCTTATAACTCTAATCCCAATGGCAATATATTAAACTAGAGCTAATTGTGCTTGAAGAAGCATGAATATTGGCTTCCTTAATTGAAATCGGACAATAGGTCAATGACCCATGTGTGCATGGACATATAAGGAATCGTTTGCCCAAATGTGGGCAATTCACAATTTGACCTCTAGTGACCCATCAATGACCGTTAGAATGATTGACTTATTTTCTTGGCTCATCAAACCAAACAAGATGAAACAAGTCCGGTCCAAATCGGACTATGCCTTAACTTTTTCTCCTGTATAGGTCAATGACCGCTCGTGACCTCATGATATATCACATTTAATCGCTGTACACCCTATATAGACATGGACATAATGAATCTTTTGACCAAGTTTGACGATTGTCTATGTAGGAGAAGAAGCATTTCAAAGGAGCGTTTGAAGAAAGAAAGAAACGGGAGGATCACAGTATATTGGCTCGCTTCACGAAGGCAATATAATAAACAACCAAATTCAAATCAAAATTTCAATAATAAACCAAAAGACTTCCACCATTACATAATTATTACCTTAGTTGATTTCTGTATTGTTGATTAAAGACAAATTTGAGGGAAAAAGTAAAAGGAACCCCACATGAAATGCATTTTTTTCTGAGATGCAATGTATGATTACCATGATATAAAATTGATGAACTTATTAATTTTGTATTTATTATAGCTTGAAAAGACCATCTCGGCAGAAGACAGACATAAGACCCATGAAACCTTTCTCCTCAATGTCTAGATATAGACATCTAACATGGCGTCATGTAATCCATTCTGTTGTTGCAGAGGTAACCAGCAAGGTATGTTAACTTGAAATGGATTTTGTTCACCAGCAACTGCATTTTTTTTCTTCATTTTGATAATTGCACCGCATGAGCACACAGGAAAAGTGCAGTAAGACGCAAATGTGTGTGATAAGGAACAAAACTATGGTTACCACTCACTGCACATGGTCACACTAAGTATTCATACACTCTAACATGTTATATTCGTTTTTGCATAGATCAAAATTATGAATTTTGATTTGTATAGTGTCATGTATGAATTAGGTCAATACATGCGTATGTTTTGTTTCTCGAAAAATTAGAAAAATCAATGCACTTGTGTAAATGTTAATATGCTCACAATAGCACTCTCCCTGCGGGTTGTGCCATTATTCACACATCAACATTAGCGTGCGTGCATTGTTTTTTCTAATTTCTCTTGAAACAACACATACGCATTTATTGACCTATAAATGTGAGCAAGAATTCACTATAATAACTCCTTGCCAAAACATACATCCAAAATCACCCCCAAAACCTACAAAATGGATTCCATTTTGCAATGGGGTAGTTAGTTAAAACCTGGGTAGTGTCACTCAGCTAATCATTTGGGTTGAATTGTGCTGCAAAGAACAATTTAGAAATTGACCCTCAATTTTACCAGTTTTCAGATGGAAATAGACCCATATATTAACCTGAGATGCATAATTTTTGCCTTGATTGCCTATGTTGAATATTGTCAAATATGTACCGTATGAAGTCTAAGCAGGTATGTTTTATCAAAAGGGTACCAGCCTGATGCAAAATGTACCTGCCTCAGACGGGGCAGGCACGTGGGTACTCAGCTTTTAACATCTGTGTAACAATTGTACATACCAAAGTTAAATGTTTGTATAATTTGAAGAGAGGACACAATTTTTGTTAATATGGTTAAACGTTTTAGATCTAAAAGTAACCCGATACATATAACACTATGTGTAGATTCTATACATATAGCACTATGTGTAGATGTGTTTATCATTCGCAAGCTTTATTTCTAATCACAAAATCCCCTTTTATCTTATAGACGTTCCTGGCCCACCAGGCAAACCGGAAGCATTAAATATTGATGCTACACAAATAACAATCTTGTGGTCTCCACCACAAGAGCTTATGGATGAACATAGTGACTTGATCCCGCAAATCAAAGGATACCATGTAGAACAGAAGAAAGATGATAGCGCCGAGTGGGTGAAAGTCAACAAAAAGCCTGTGTCGGAGACTGCACTTACAGTAAAAGGATTGGTTGAGAATTCCAAGTATCAGTTTCGTGTGTCAGCCGTGAACAAGGCTGGTGTCAATGGGCCATGGAGCGAGGCATTAAACATCACCATGGCTCAGTTACCTCAGGGTAAGTAGACCAATGACGTGGCAGCCGTGAACAAGGCTGGTGTCAATGGACCATGGAGCGAGCCATTAAATGTCACCATAGCTCACAAGGCTGGTGTCAATGGACCATGGAGCGAGCCATTAAATGTCACCATGGCTCAGTTACCTCAGGGTAAGTAGACCAATGACGTGGCAGCCGTGAACAAGGCTGGTGTCAATGGACCATGGAGCGAGCCATTAAATGTCACCATGGCTCACAAGGCTGGTGTCAATGGACCATGGAGCGAGCCATTAAATGTCACCATGGCTCAGTTACCTCAGGGTAAGTAGACCAATGACGTGGCAGCCGTGAACAAGGCTGGTGTCAATGGACCATGGAGCTAGCCATTAAACGTCACCATGGCTCAGTTACCTCAGGGTAAGTAGACCAATGACCTATACAGGGTGTCCTAATAAAGTAGGCTGGTTTCAGGCTAGAGACTGAGGGGTCTGAAAGTAACTCGGCTGTACTTCAGCATGAAGATAATAGCGGGGATTTTGATTAGCTGTTCTTGTTGTGCTGTAAACTTGATTAGCATAATCCGGGACAAATTTAATGGGGATGACAGGCGTACTTCTTTACAATTAAAAAGGATGAATTTAAAACTCCAAATGCTCAGAAGGTCCGAGAAGACAGACAGGACAGGTCACCATTGGCAAACTGTCAGTAGAACAGCGATGGGTCATTACGCTGAATCAGAGAGATCAATAGGAGTTACTGCATCAATGGAAATGGGCACATACCGCGACAACAATACTCGATCGATTTTGACAAACAAGGTGTCAAAATCACCGTAATTAAATTTTCCGTCTCCTGGTATTTTCATTTTTAGAATATGAGTAACAATTTTAAAATTACAGGTGCTTTTGCAACAGCCGAGTTACTTTTTTTGCCGTCTTTAGTTAAATTACCTGTGTTCTAATAAACAAGACTGGTGCTTGATCTGTGAGGTGTCCAATGTCTTCATTAAGCATGTTTATAAGCTACCTGAGGGTAGTAGACCTATTCGCTGGCGCAGAGAGCGTATTAGAATATAACCGCTTCCAGATCAAATGGCTCACGCTAATTTTTGGGGGAAACTGGGGTAAGATAAAAGTGGAGTGGTGAAGAAAAAAATGGGGGGGGGTGCGCATGAAGCATGCAGACATTTTGGCTTTAAATGAGAGAAAAAATCCTGAAATTAGCGTAATGGTTGTCAACCCTCTTGATATACTGTGCAGTAAACCCCTTCTATATTTTCAAATTATACATCATATAAAACCTTTGAATTCATGTATTCATGGCAAAAATAGAATCTCAGGAAAAGTATAACAAATAAGTGCCCCCCCCCCCCTTAAAATATTTTTCTGATGGCCCTGGGCACTTAATTAATAGGGATAAAATGGTAACTCCAGAGATGACATAGGTACGGTAATGTAACAGGGAGAAATTGTGACTTTAACAACCCTTCATCCATTTCATCACACAGGAGAACAAGTCCAGATGGCTGATAGACGGATATCTGCAGAGGGATTGCAGAGTTCATCCCAAAACGATGATACGAGAGAACATACGACTGCTGCTGGAACGTGTCGAAATGTCACCCAGACTGGGGACGATGGGATTGCTATTGGTGGTAGCGTCGATGGAAACGTAGGTGGTCATCATAATACTATGCAGGTAACAGGTAGGTGATAGGCAAGACTTGGTTATAGGCAACAAATAAATCCCTGTTTGACATGGGCGGTTGAGTGGGGTATTTTTGTGCAGGGTGTGGTTTTTCTTATGTGTGTGCTTTTGGGAGGGGGCTTACTTCAACATTTTTCAAATTTGCAAAAGGTTTTTGAAAAAATCAGAAAAGTACTATATAAATGTTTCAAAAGTTTCCAATGTTTTTACATTTTCATATTTTTCAATTTTTCTCAAATTTATTTTTAAAATCAGATAAATACATGTAAATGCACAATGCAAGGCACTGTGCGGTTTGAACATGCACATGCACTGTGTATAAATACATGCAAATGTAAAATGCACAATAAGTCACTGTGGGGTTGACCTTAACCATGCACATGCAATGCAGTTTCATGCAAAAAGGTGCAGTTGTCTCTCAAAGAAAATGTTAAGATCTTAAATAAAAAATACTGTAAGTCACGACTTGCTAATCCCCTGGCTGGGAGATCAACTAAATGAGGTCAAAGGTCACATAGGGGTCATGTTCCCCGGTGTTCAAGTTTCTTTTCACCAAGTTTGACGTCAATCGGGCAACTTTTACCATTTGACCTGTGGATGACCTTTGACCTCAGATGACCTCTAATTAAAAAAATTACATGTTCCCAGTGTTTATTGCACGATTTGAACCCCTTGTTAACCTTTGACCTTAGATGACCTCTAATTAATTTTAGACATGTTCACCTGGTGTTCATGTTTTTTTCTCTAAGTTTTGATGTCAATCGGGCAACTTTTACGGTTTGACCTCTGGATGACCTCAGATTACCTCTAATTATTTGTTGACATGTTCCCCCAGTGTTCATTGCACGATTTAACCCCTTGTTGACCTTTGACCTTGGATGACTTCTAATGACCGTTGACCTTGGATGACCTCTAACTAATTTGAGACATGTTCACCCAGTGTTCATGATTCTTTTCTCCAAGTTTGAAGTCAATCGGGCAAGTTTTACGATTTGACCCCTGGATTACCTATGCAAATTAGACCCCCAAAATGAGGTCGGATGATCTATAATTATTTTTTGACATGTTCCCCCGGTGTTCATTGCACGATTTAACCCATAGTTGACCTTTGACCTTGGATGACCTCTGATGACCGTTGACCTTGGATGACCTCTAATTAATTTCAGACATGTTCACCCGGTGTTCATGTTTCTTTTCTCCAAGTTTGAAGTCAATCGGGCAACTTTTACGATTTGACCCCTGGATGACCTTTGACCTCAGATGATCTGATGACTTATGCAAATTTGACCCCCAAAAAAGCAGCCACAGTTTTTGACCATGGCCTACCTGTCACTGAAGGTTTGAAGTCAATCCGCCCATCCGTTCAAAAGATACAGCATTCGGAAAAAAGGCTAACCAAAAGGCACACACGGATGCACGGACGGACATTGACATGATGACAAAATCCCCTTCTGGTTTTAAAACCAGGAGGATAGAAGGAGCTTTGTGAATGACACCTCTGTGTTTAAGATTGGATACTGCTTCCGCACAACTTTGCTTTGGGTGTTATTAAACTTGTTAACATGTTTTTATTTGCTTGAATCAAAAATAAAGATAGTAAATATATTTCACTCTACACTGGCTCGATCCCTACTTGCAAGTAGTCACACCAGTATATGTGTGATAGGTTCACTAACATATTCTATTGTTATTCTACAGGTGACACCACTCAGAACACAAAGTATTATACTACTTTGCAGCAGGTAAGTGAACAAAATGTATAATATCATCACTGTTCTGTCAACATTTTGTATGTTTTTCCAGCCCTGAATTGAGCATGTCAAAATAAAACTACCCAAAGGTTATGCATAAGAAGTAGTACATGTTCAGAGACAAACAAGAGCATTTACAAGGTTTTAATATATGTGTTCTTGGCCCATGAACATGTTTAGAGCAGACTGCCTAAATGTTATACATTACTTTATACATGCTGAAGGGCCAGATAGAGATACAAGGTTTTGATAGAAGATGCAGCAACGATATATGGCATTAGTTGATTACTGTAGAATTGATTGCACATTTAACTTGTATTGGATTCAAATTCAGACAATCTATAGGCTGCATGCTATATGTATCCCGTAACAATGTATGCCTTATTAAGCAATACTGCAAGCAATATCAGAAAATATTGCTAATTAAGCAATATATTGCCTATTTGTATCCAAACCATTAAGCATATCAAAATTAAGAAATATTACTAGCAATATATATTGCTCATTTGTATCTGAACCATTAAGCATATCTAAATTAAACATATTCCGAGCAGTACCTTATAAGCAATAACAAAATTATAGGCATATTACGAGCATCCTTTTAGCAATATATCGACACAATTAAATTTTATGAGCATTATATCTATTGTTATAGAATAAGCACTATATTGCCTATAGTAAAGCATTGTGGGATGGGGTTAGGTTATAACTGCCATGGAGGGAAACAAAGGTTAGTTCATGTATCTGCGTTGATGATAGGTATTATGTATTTGGTCTAAAACAGACTGCACAAATAATTCTTTTTACATGTAACATGATTCTGTTGATCTCTAGCCTATCTTTTGACTTTACACAGTAAAATTGGATGCATATTATTTAAATTTTAAAGCAAAAGTTTTAAGAAGTTTTGTAGGGAGCAGCATTTATATTTCCTTGTTGAGCAATATATTGTTTAATATATTGCTGATTTATATTGCCTATTTAAGCAATATATTGCTTAATATATTGCTTACATATTGCTTAAATATTGCTTATAGGCATATTGATATTGCTTATAAGCAATATTTGTTAAGGCGTTCATGCCTTATAGCTTAGTATATTGCTTTAATATGCCTTGATTTTTTATAACTCTGATGTTCTCTCCAGGGACTGACCATGGTAGGCATGTGCGATATTCATATTACCACACTGACAATTGTTTTACCACAGAGCAATTACCTATCAGTGCAATTAACTCGCAAATCAACCAATTATTTGATTAATTAGAATTAAAATTGCTGTTCGATATTTATGGCCATTATACCTATGATGAGTATTAGTAATATCATGAATAAGCCTAGTCGTAATTGTCTTCCGACTTAGAAACGTTATCCCCATTTTGAAAAAATTGAATTGAAAGCAAAGGTTTACATACAATCTGACGATACTGGGATTCGAACTCGGGTCCTTTCCTTCTACAGGCTGTTATGTACCATTGATGCCCTCTAGTGAAGGAGGAAATAGTATTTTGACGAATTGGGTCAAATTTTAAAAAAAGAGGGCAACACATAAAAAATATGTTGCTTTACGTATAGTTTATACCAATTGCACAGCATTAAACAATCCAATACATAAAAACTGGCAGCTATTGAATTAGATAGGCCTTGTGGCACTATACCGCCCTCCATATCAACTTGCTCATCTACAGTCATCAAAAAAAGTAACTATACAGGTAATAAATGGGCTTTTAACTCAAAAAATATATATCCTAAAAGAATATTGAATCGTGAAGTTGTTGAGAAATTTATCTTCTTTAATATGAGATATTGCATGCCAGGATCAGTTGAATATTGAAGAAATGACAATCAAAAATGTAAGGTAAAGTCACAATTTCATTTTCAACACGGTGCATGACAGGTACCGTGTGTGTGGCGTATTGATCCATCAGAACAATACGGCCGACTATCAAACCTTCGCATGGATACCTCAATTGCACTACCGGTAATTGATAATGTACCTGTAGCTGGGTCCGCGTGTAGAAAAGAAAAATGTGAAATTAAAAATCGGACTTCACCTTACATTATGGAGTGTCACTTCCTCAATAATCACCCGATCCTAGCGTGCAATATCTCATTTAAAGAAGATAAATTTCTCAACAACTTTATCACTAAATATTTTTTGGGAAGGATATATATATTTTAGAGTTAGAAGCCTATTTATTACCTGTATAGTTACTTTTTTTGATGACTGTATAGATATCTGCACTTAAAAGAATGAATAATTGGGATAGCAGATCATTTCATAAATTCTTATTGTTTTTCTTCTGTAATTCTCTCAACAACAAAACCGATAAGGTTAAAGAAAATGGAGATAGTGAGATGGCACATCAGAGTATCAAAACTACCTTCCAGATGATGGAAAAGCTTTTGCAGGAGAATCAAGCTCAACTGCAGCTGGAAATCAAACACAAAAATGATCTACAGGTAGATATGAAAGAAACCTTTTTGACTTGAATTAAAGTCAAAGAAAATATGTCCCCAAAAGCCCTGTTCTACTGCGGGATGGACCTGTCAAGTACAGTAACTTTTTTAAATATATTTTGTAAATATGCTTATAAATGTTCAAATATACAGGGTGGTTCAATAAAACCTTGACAGTTTTTTGAAGCCATTTGTTTGAAATTCTGTAGATTTAAAAAATAAACTTTTTCAATATTCATCAACTATATGATCTTGACCATCTATGCTGAAAATATCATTACAAATAACCTTACGGTTGCAAAATAACAGCTATTTGAACAAAGTCTGTCCCATTTCACTCTGTCCACGGGTACTGATTTCGCGACCTTACAACCAGTGTGGTTAAATAAACGTTGACAGTTTTTCAAAGCCATATTTTAAAAAATATTTGTGGGATTTGAGTGTTTTTTTTACATATTCCTCAAAAATATCATCTTGGCCATCTATGCTGAAAATGTCAATGTTAATAATGCTATGGCGGCGGCAACATGATAGCTATTTGAAGAGAAATCTCTCCAAATCTCTTTGCCCACGAGTAAGTCTACGGGACATGCCCAGCAAGATAACATTAAATGGCATCGTCACTGTTAAGGCATAGAGCATAGACAATTACACTTCCAATCTATGAAAATCAATAATTCTAATTAGGGTCACTCGTGGTTTTATTATTACGTATTGATTTCACACCTGAATAGATAGTTAACAATTACACTGGCGGGATCTTCAAATCTTAGATTACTTGCATGCAATTCATCATTCAGTATTCAATTATAACGTCGCGAAATCAGTACCCGTGGACAGAGTGAAATGGGACAGACTTTGTTCAAATAGCTGTTATTTTGCAACCGTAAGGTTATTGTAACGGTATTTTCAGCATAGATGATCAAGATCATGTAGTTGATGAATATTGAAAAAGATTTTTTTTACATCTACAGAATTTTTTAAAAAATGGCTTCAAAAAACTGTCAAGGTTTTATTGAACCACCCTGTATAAAGTATCAGACTTGCAAATTATGGATCATTGGCTGAAGAACAGTGTATTGTTCATTATGCAACCACTAATAATAACCATTACAGCCCCGAACCACTTGAAATTCAATTGGAAAACTTATGCTGGCAGCATGTGTAACCTATTGTCTATTTCGCCGGGCGCTCACGGTGGGTGATAAATATGCACGGAATTGTTAACTATGGGTGCATAACCCCCTGACCGTGGGGACTAAGACACTGTATTCCCAGATACTGAGAACACGGGGTCCAATCCTGTCGCTGACAAATCCATTTTTTCCTGCTAAATTTCACTCATTTCCACCCGCAGAGAGTTTTTTCTTCATAATTTCCACCCCAAAAGTGTTAGGGTTAACAACCGAGAAAAATCCTTAGATATATTTTAAATTGAATGCAAACCCTGAAAATGGCCCCATTCAGTTCTAGCTAAAACAGTATGAGATATAGTAATGTGGCAAAATGGCTATAAAAAAGGGGTTTTGGTTTTAAGGCATGAGCTTCACATATCCATCAAAGTTAAAATCCATAGTGGATTCATTCCGTATGACAGTCTCCCAAGAGATACTGGCAATGCCAATTGATTCAGATAGGCACACTGTTTTGGTAAAAATCGATGTAAGGCGACAATCAAAAGGATGGTTATAGATATGCAAAAAATCGCATTTATTATGTCTGTGCCCCTCTTTCCATACCTGCTTACGATGCACACACACATCACATTTACAAACCAATAAAAAGCGCAACACGAGGGTTTCTGTTTGCACCCGTAGATATAAGCCTTCCAATTCGGAGTTGGAACTGATGAAACTATACTTATCTATTTACAGGCACAACTAGAAGAATTGCTATATCAAGAAAAGAAAAATCTTAAGGAGATGAGAGAATTGCAAGAAAACAGCGCCACCCAGCTGAGTCTAAATATCGAACAGGAAAAGAAGGTGGAGGAACTGAATAAGATGTTGGATGATATGAAGAGCGAGAGAGACAGCCTTGGGTTGATGGCTTCACGTGCAAAGAAAGCCAAGATGAAGTGTCAGGTTCTGGAGAAGAGAATAGCAGAGAAAAAGGACCTTATAAAGAAATTACAGGATGAGATCAGCAAGATCAAGAAGGAAATGGATGCATTGAACAGTAAGATAAAAAAGGCAAACATCAAGAATGCCAACTTGAGGCAGATGGTGAAAACCAAAGAAGGTGAGGTAGAGATGTCGAAGAAGGCAATCGACAATGTATGCAGAGTTATGCAAGACGCAATAAACATGGTATTTCTGAAAGCGAGAGAGATTGAAGGGGAACATCAGAAATCAAAAGCAATGGTGTCTCAGTTGGAATGTGAGGTCGAGAAAGAGAAGAGTAATGTGAAAATACTAGTGTAGACAGAGGCCAAACTCAATGAGCAATTGACACAAGCAAGAGCCGAGGCACTGCAGTATGAGAGACAATCTAATGAGGCTACAGCTAAGAAGGCAACTCTAGTGCAGCGTCTGAGAGCCAATGAGGAACAACTGATGACACTAAAGAATTCAACAGATCAGAAGACTCAAGAAATGGAGGCGGCTATGGAGCAGCTTAAAAAAGAATGTGCAATACTTCAGGAGGATTACAAGAAAGCTTATGAACTAGCCAACACCAAGAGAGCTAAGGCAGCAGACTTGCAAAATGAACTGCAGGCAAGCAAGAAGGAGTTAGTCAACATGAGACACAAGGTTGACATTACTGCGAAAGAATTAGAAACGGCCAAAAGGTATGTATCTATACAATCCCTGTACATATATTCAAACCAATGATAGTGCTACAAAGACCATTATTTGGCTCTCATACACACAAAAAAAGAATTTTAAAATGTGACCATTGAGTCTTTAACATTATTATTATTTTTATTATTATAATTGGCACTTATAATGCGCTCTTAAAAAAGCACAGCGCATAAACAACGCCCCCGAAAACAAAATGCAGCACACATAATACACAAAACATATACAATATTACAATGTTACACATTTGGAAATTTTAAATAGGTCTTTAGAAGACTCTTAAAAGCAGACACAGTCCTAGCCTCTCTGGCATGAACAGGAAGCTTATTCCAGAACTGAGGGCCAATTATGGAACCCTGTGGCAAAGAGTATGTAAGCGTGTGCTCACTAGAGATAGCGTTTTTAATTGCAACTCTGACATTACGCTGATTAAAATAAGATGTATACCAAGAGAGAACAGAGCCGATAATAAGATAAGGTTCTTATACTGATCCAAATAGTATACTCACAACTGTGGACGTTTCGGCAATTGCCTTTCTCATACACTTGGTAGATTGTGGTGAGTTATTTACTGTCACCGACGCTAAAGGGAATTTTCTCAGTGGCGGTTTTGGAGTTGCCAGTTCGTTTCTTGACTCCAGACAGTAAAAGTTCGTCAAAAACGTGTGAAAGGTACACTGCCCCTCGTCTCGGTTCATGGTGGTGCCCCCTTTCTTTCTTATCTCCACTTAGCCTCTTTCCATCCAATCACCTGACTACTGTCCACAACATGATCCGTAATAGCCGACTTATGTATAGTAGATTGTGAAGACTCGCGGCTGGCCCGGGTGGCAATGTTCTTGCTGAATTTCTCTGCTTCAGTCTTGTGCTCCTCCAGACGAGTGCCAAATTTTCTACCTGTATCATCAACATAACTTAAGTTGCAGTTTTTGTCTTTCGGGTGGACAAGTTGATTCCAGATGGTACAGTGCGGTCTCATAGCTGTTGATATGTTGTATTGCTTCATTCCCCGCGATACTCTTTCCGAAATCCCTTTGACATACGGTATGACAACAAAGCCTTTGTTTTTATTCTCCTCCTGGTGTTTGGGGTCCTTCTTTGGTTTGGTCTTCTTTGTTGACATATATTTCTTGACTTTGTCAAAGGTCCATTTTGGGTATCCACATAGAAGTAAGGCTTCTTATGTACATGCTTTTCCTCCTCTTTTTTGTCCGCTTTCTCCGTGATCACTTGCTCTTTCCGATCGTATAATGTTCTTATGACGCCCAATTTCTGGTGTAGAGGGTGATGTGATTGGTAATTTTAGTAATGATCTGTGTGGGTAGGCTTTCTGTAGACCAACAGCTTCACTGATCCATCTTCTTTCTTGACGATAAGGGTGTCCAGGAAATTCAAAGGTGAATTTGATAGAGTCAGATTTGTCTATTTTGTTAATATGGTCCGTAAGCTGTTCCACGGCATCTGTGTGTATCACCTCCAACACATCATCGACGTAATGCAGCCATAACTTCGGTGTACAATCCAGGTGCCGTGGCGATGGCTTGTTGTTCTAGGTTTTCCATGGAAATGTTTGCAGCAATTGATGATACTGGACTGCCCATCGCAGTACCAAAGCATGGTAAATTTGTTTTCTTGGTGTCGCTTGACATGTCAGCGGCCTTTGATACAGTTGATCATTCCATTTTGTTGCATAGACTTAAATTACATTTTGGTATCGATGGCTCTGTTCTCTTATTGAATAAATTCATCAGGATCGGTAGACATAAATGATAAGATAAGGTTCTTATACTGATCCAAATAGTATATACTCCAACTGTGGATGTTTCGGCAACACTGTTGCCTTTCTCAACCCTTGGTAGATTGTGGCGAGTTATTTCCTGTCACCGACGCTAGAGGGAGTTTTCTCAGTGGCGGTTTTGGAGTTGCCAGTTCGTTTCTTGACTCCAGACAGTAAAAGTTCATCAAAAACGTGTGAAAGGTGATACTGCCCCTAAACTCACATGACGTGATAAGCTTTTTCACCAACACTCCGATCGACCAAGTGCTCTCCATCGTAAAGCAGAGACTAGAGAATGAGAAGGTACTCCAAGAGAACAACAAAGAAGAAGGGTACAATCTGGCCAGTGATGACATCGTAGCATTACTACAATTCATTCTCACCACTACATACTTCATGTCCAGGGGAATGATCAACTGTATCAAAGGCCTTGACATGTCAAGCATCACCAAGAAAACAACTTTACCATGACCCACGAACTGGTTGATATCGTTCTTCACCTTTAGATGGGCAGTTTCCGTACTATGAGACCGCTTGTATAAGGACTGGTAAACTTTGCCCATATTGTTGTTGTCAACATGTGTGGTCACCTGACATGAAGCAGCCTTTTCAATTACTTTGGACATGAATTTCATGTTGGCCACAGGTCTATAATTCTTTAAGATGTTGTTATCAAGATTAGATTTCTTAATCACTGGAGTGATAGACTGTTTTAATGAGTTTGGAAACACCCCAGACATCAATGATCTATTAATTAATACATTAATTATAGTAGAGTCTGGTATTTTGAGGCCAATCCACAGCAGGATGGCAATAGTGTTGTCATGGCTACGACTGATTCAGAGATGCCACTTTGAATCACTGAAACTGTTGAAAACCTGAAAATGTGCACACATTTTAGATACAAAATTACTTGAAACAAATAGAACTGTGGAATTTTGAGTAACAGTGAACTCAAGAATATCCGGAAAATAAAAAACCCTGAGCTTATTGAAGAAAGAGTGATTCATTAGAATACATTGAAAACGTTTTGATAATTCGACCATTCAATGGTTTGACTCTACAAAAGAGGGCTTTAAGATTGGTATAACAGGATAAAACATAAATGGTTGATTTTCAAAATTCTTGTTTGAATTAAAGCCAAATTATTGTCTTGCCTGACATTTTCATGACGCATTTGAGAAAAAAGTGACCCATTCTTTCTGACGTACCCTGTATAGGTATGATAATCCTATCTCAATGTCAATGGCATATTTGGATTCCTTATGAGATTTCCATTTAGAAAAATATCGGGTAGAGCAAGTAGTTCTTGCGATATGCTAATTCAAATCTCATCATCATCATCATCATCATTGGTCGTCCGTGGACGAAATGGAGGAAGCAATCGCAAAATACTGGGCCCAGACTTTCCTGTCATTCATGAGTTGGTGGATCTAAACCCATATCATTCTTGACGGTATCAGGAGGATACGGTGTCTTCTGCCTCTGTTAGCTTTTCCACCAGGAGGAGTCCAGAAAATTAGGCGGACGATAGTCTGGTTGGTTGTTCGCATGCAGTGGCCAGCGAAACATAAATGGCGCTGCCTGATGATTGATGTCAAATCTCAGATGGTGTTAAATGTTTAAATCTGGAGTTGCAACGCAACCCGTCTGGTCGTCGTAGAACAGGGTTAAGGTGTTTATGTTGCTTAATAAACATTTGCAAGAAAATCTTATGAACGGGCCTTCTTATTGTTGTTTAGATAATATATTTATTTATCATAAAATTAAGGAGTATGTTTGGATTTCATTGGTTAAACCATTTTAAAGCCTGATTAAGAACTTTGGGGCGCTCCAACTAATGATTTCTCAATCAATCAATTGTTTTTAGATCTCAAAAAAATTAATGTCTGCCTTTTTTAAAAAACTATTTTTACTTTGTATTCATTTTTATTTATTTATTATATTTTGTTGTATTAATTTGTTGTGTTTTTTGTTGTATTAATTTATTTATTTATTGTTTTGTTATTGTTTTTTGTTTTTAAGGTTTTAAACGGTTTGATTTGATTGTTTCATGAAGAAGAGAAAAAAGGTATTAACTATAAAACATTCTTCTTGTTGCCCACCTTACAGAGACGGGAAGGAGCGAGAAAAAGAACTATCTGACAAGTTGGCATCAAAAGCAGAGAAGTTAGAGGCAGTTAAAAAGCAACTAGAAAAGACAAAGGATCCCGAGTGGATACATCAACAACATCAACAACATCAACAACGAATAAGTGAGTGTACTAGAACTGTTGATATAACTTATGAGAAAAAGAACTATCTGACAAGTTGGCATTGAAACCAGAGGAGTTAGAGGCAGTTAAAAAGCAACTAGAAAAGACAAAGGAAGAGTCTGACAAGTGGATACAATACCGTAAGTGTACTGAACTTTTAATTAAATGATTGAATGAGACCATGTATTGCACCCTAAACCCAGACAGACTGGCATTTGGGCATATAGCAGGGTGTCTGCTATCTTCACAGCCACAGAAATCCTACAGCTCCGCTTATCTATTTTCACAGCTTAGCTACTTTATGGTAAATATCCCTGTGACCTATATAGGGTGTTTCAATATAAAGCAAGACTGGCTTTGGGTCTGAGAGTAGGGTGTATGATGTCTTCATAGCTTAACCACTTTATGGTAAGTAACCCTGTTACCTATCAGGGTGTTTCAATAAGCAAGGCTGGCTTTGGGTCTTATGTCTTCATAGCTTCTTATAACTATGTTATGGTATAATAACCCTATATGGAGTGTCCAACACTCGCATTTGGGCTTAGAGTAGGATGTCTGCTGTCTTCATAGCTTAACTACTTTACTTTATGGTAAGTAGATCTGTGCCCTATACAGGGTGTCTCAATAAACAAGAATGGGTGTTGGATTTGATAGTGAGGTGTCTGCTGTCTCCATAGCATAACTACTTTGTGGTAAGTAGGCATATGACATGGGGTGTCCAAATAAACAAGGCTGACATTGGGTCTTAGAGTAGGGTGTCAGATGTCCTTGTAGCTTCTCTACCCGATAGATAATAAGCAGACATATGGCCCATAGAGACTAGTGTTTGGTGGATGTGTAGTTGTTTGATGTCTTTATAGGTAAGCTGTCTGTTAGTAAGTACACCTATTGCCTATACAGGGTGTTCCAATAAACAAGACACAAATTTGGTCTAATAGTGATGTTTGATATCTTCTTAGCCAAATTATTGTATGGTGGTTGGTCTCTGAGTGAGGTGCCTGTAGCATGATGGCTTCATAGTTTGTGGTTACTTTATGGTCATGTCTTTTGAACTCGCCACCTTTGGCGTCATTTGTAAATTGAACGTAAAATTGGGAAAAGTTTACATTTTACATTTTAGAGTTTGCACACACCATCACCACACTACCCTAGACTTTCAATATATAATTAACCATATCTCAGCCAAACAGTGATAGAAATACCTGATTTATTCACAGAATGTAGCTAGATTGGCTTTCAAATGACCTCTAAACCATAGCTGTATCACATTTATTTGTTGAGTTGATCGATAGAGAGAAATCAATGATTCCTCTCCAAAAATGCAACATCACTACCCCTTTTGGATGGTTAGTAGGGTGGTTAGTTCAAAACACTTGGGCTTATGGTTAGTGGGATCTAGAGTTTATTAAGTGTGTCCCAACATTCAAAGGTGGTATTGGGTGTGGCAGTATGGTGCCTATGACCTATGATGTCTTCATAGCTTACTTTATGGTAAGTAGACCTGTACAGGGTGTCCAAATAAACAAGATTGGCATTTTATTTGAGTGTGAGGGATCTGATATCTTCATCACTTAGCTATCATGTGGTAAGAATGTGGCCTATACAGGGACAGGGTGTCCCAATATACATATCTTGTCTTGGATCTTAGAGTGAGAGATGTGTCATATCTTCAAAGCTATGCATCCTCAGGTATGACCTATACATTGTGTCTCAATAAACTTTTGGCTCCTAAATTAAGAAAAGTGTAAAACATTGCAATATGTGCCAAAGTGGAGATCCATGCAGATTTAAGTAACCTACATGTACATGCTGCCACATTGAGATGATTTTTAGGTCGTCCCTAGGAAGAGACCTTATGGCAGCATGCTTCGTCAGTCTGTGTCTGTCTGTTGTGTCTGTGTAGTCTGTCAACAATTTGGTATACACTTTTTGTTTTGTCCATTTCTTTTCCATACAATGTCCAATTGCAATCAAACTTCGGTCATAGATGCAACATGGAAACCTTCATATGTTAATGAGGTCAAAGGTCACATACCAAGGTCAAAGGTCATCTGAGGTCAAGATGTAAAAGTGGCTGCATATGTAAAATTGATTATATTTGTCCATTTATTTTCCATACAATGACCAATTGCAACCAAACTCGGGTCATAGATGCAAAATGGAAACCTTCATATGATGATTTTTAGGTCGTCCCTAGGAAGAGACCTTATGGCAGCATGCTTCGTCAGTCTGTGTCTGTCTGTTGTGTCTGTGTAGTCTGTCAACAATTTGGTATACACTTTTTGTTTTGTCCATTTCTTTTCCATACAATGTCCAATTGCAATCAAACTTCGGTCATAGATGCAACATGGAAACCTTCATATGTTAATGAGGTCAAAGGTCACATACTAAGGTCAAAGGTCATCTGAGGTCAAGATGTAAAAGTGGCTGCATAATGTAAAATTGATTACATTTGTCCATTTCTTTTCCATACAATGACCAATTGCAAGTTGCAACCAAGCTTTGGTCATAGATGTACCATGGAAACCTTCATACGTTAATGAGGTCAAAGGTCACATACCAAGGTCAAAGATCATCTGAGGTCAAGATGTAAAAGTGGCTGCATATGTAAAATTGATTACATTTATCCATTTCTTTTACGATGACCAATTGTAACCAAAGTCGTGTCATAGATGCAACATGAAAACCTTCATATGTTAATGAGGTCAAAGGTTACATACCAAGGTCAAAGGTCAAGATGTAAACTTGGCTGCATATGTAAAATTGATTATATTTCAACAGGTGAAGTACAGTTGTAACCAAACTCCAGGATGTTTATTTATTTACATTATAATGTTTACTTATTATGTCTTTAACAGGGAGGCTATACTATGTCCTCTTTCTTTCTAGTTGCCTGATGCCTGTGGTTTGAGAGCCACCTTGTTTTTAATCTACCCATATAAACGGACGACCTATTTAGGACTGCTGTCGTTATTTTTTATAATAATAATGAAAACAAAAATAAATATTTTTGCAAACTTATTCATGCAGAGTTTTCTAAGGAAAATGATATTAAAATCATCTTGAACCTGTATTTAAATAACCTGGCATTTGCTCATAGGGTGTCTTCAAAAAAGAAACAAACAAAAGTAGTGGATTTATATTTTGACACTGTTTCAATGTGTAAAAAGTATATCAATTAAACAAGGAACAGTAGCATCTTTCATATTTGAAAGCTATAAACAAATTAATAGTTTATATGAGCAACTGCTGAATGCAACTTACACCATATTTATTTATTTATTTTTATATATATTGATTGATTTATTCACTTTATTTTTTACGTTTTGATTCATTTATATTAATTTAGTTAGTTATCAATTGAATTTATTGATTCATTCACTTATTTAAAGGAAAACAAGACCTGGCTGATCTGCACGCTGCAATACGGGCTGGCAACTGGTCGATAGAGAGGAAATTTGGCGATCAAGGCCCGGGTTTATTAAAAAATGCAAGATCCATTGCAATTTGCCCAAAAGGTGATGTTGTTATAACTGACTCTGAAGCATGTGATATCAAAGTATACAGTAGAATTGGTGTGTATAAAAGCAGTATAGACATAAAGATGTCAGGATCAGGTGAGAGAATGCGCCCTCGGGGGATTGCAGTTGGGGATGATGGCTGGTATTATGTGACTTGTAATCTAGATGGTAAATGTTATGTGCAGGTGTACAATGCACAGGGCGAGTACAAGCACCAGTTCCCAGCCATATCACCTGGCAACATACCATCTGATAAACAGCCAACTGAATTGTATGGAATAGCCATAGATGGCAATAACAACATACTGGTAGGTGCATACAGCAAATACATCAGTAAACACGAACGAAATGGGAAACACATTGGCAGCATTAGAGTCACCATTCCACCCTGGTACCTGTGTGTATGCCCTAATGGTAACATTGTGGTCAGTGCCTGGGACAGTATAGTTGTACGGGTTATTGATCCTACTGGACAGGTGTTACACAGACTCAAAGCACCATCAGGTGTGTCATCATGGTGTGCAGCAGGAGTATTCTGTTATGAGGATATCATCTTCATATGTAACTATGCTACACCATTTGGTATATACTGCTTCTCAACTGATGGTCAGTATATAGGATGCGTCACAAATGAGGTTAAGCAACCACTGGGTTTGGTTGCTACAGCAGATGGCAAAAGGCTGATTGTGATTGATCAACTTGGTAAACGTGTAAAAATATTCAAATCCACTATCCAATAATAACAGTCATTAGGATTGACACTTTGTAGCAATACATATTCCGTTCACCCATTCACCGTGGTATAAATTGAATCACATGAGATCACTGTAGTGTTTACAGATTACGTTTGATATCATAGTCAATTGTATATTTCTGGAATATCTGTACATTCTGTGCTCATACAAACATATTCCAGAATAGTTATTCTATATATTCTTTCGCCTGACGATTGGACAAAATGACCATATGGGATTGTCCATGAAACTCAGAGTAGCGATAATATTCCGGAAGGTCTATACCTCTGAATTTATATATATATATATATATATATATATATATATATATGATGTAAACACACATTTACCCTCATCTTAAATAAGAAAAATGTGTCCCCCAGTTTTTTATGTCATAATTTTGAAGTCATGTCACTTTTATATTTCTATAAAATTCAAACAGGACTTGTGAGAATTCCATAAAATGTTTGTACTGTTAAAATTGAGTGATAGGCCTACTTGTGAAATCACACATCAATTGATATATTTTTGAAATCTCTCAAATTGGCACCTTTTATTTAGAATATCCATAAAGTTAATTACTCCGCATTTTATTGATCTCAATTTTGACAGTCATTTAATTCAATTTTATGTGATTTCTAGTCTACATGAACAATCTTATTCCAAATTGTGTGTGTGCGATCCAGCTGAGCAAAATGAGTCTGGAGTCAAAAATATCACAATTTTAATTTTCCACTTTATTTTTTTGTATAGAATATATTGGTCTTGCAGTTCTGAATCTTGGACAAGCTTATTCCAGTTGTATTTCACTTCTTTGGCTTGGTTTTGCTGTTTGCTCGTATGCTTAATCTAATCTTTGAGGTCCCAATTCTATGATCGGATCCAATACTTGCAAACGAATTGTAGGCTTCTGTGTTCAGAATACTATTTTACCATTTCTTTCTGATCAGGATGTAGTCAAGTTGTAATCTGAATCCACTTGGTAGAATACAGGTCCATAGTTTTGTTACTTTCTTTTGGAATCTGGTGTTTGTAATAACTAGGTTATTTTCCATTGGAAACTCTTCCAATATCTCCCCGTTCCTGTTTGTGGTTTCATGGTAGGCAAAAGGAGCAATGTTGTTACCAATTCGAGCATTAAAGTCCCCAATTACTGTCAAGAAATGATGGGCCGGTACTGTTTGGTAGTTTCTTTCAGCTCGTCATAGTAGTCTCTTACCTCATCTTCACTTGCCACATTGGTGGGAGAGTATGTAGATATAACCATAGTTTTTGGATTGCCATTAAAGGTTGCTTGAATGGTTCTGGTGCTTATGTAGCAGATTGAAGATATGGCTCGTTGTGCTCATGGACTTAACAAGATGCCAACTCCACCCACTGCAGCTCCTTGTCTATTTCTAGTAGCAGATGCTGTGACAAGTTGGTAGCCATCTATGATATTATCATATCTTATCTGTTCATCTGTATGAACTATCCGATGCTCTTGGATTCCAATAATGTCAATTTTATATTGTTGAGCTAAAGCACACAGCTCAAGTTGTTTGTTTGAGTTCCTAATCGTTCTTGCATTTAGGGTCGCAATGTTCATCACTTTCTTGCATTTCAGAAAATGAGGTTTCCCTTTACTGTCGCCGTTATCAGTCACTGCCCTTCATGATGTTGTCCCTGAGGATTCAAGGCACTGACGTCATCATTTTCACTTTGAAGTGAGGAGGTTTCAGCATTTGGGAGATTATCAGGGACTCTAACCCTGGTGTTTTTATTTGATGCCATCATAAAGTCTTTCGGTTGCTATTGTTTGCTGGTGGTCGCAACTCCTACCAGCAGGTGTCCAGTGGTCGTTGAGAAATGCATGTAGTTAAACGTTTCCCATTCGCCCTTTACTCTGGTCATCCCAGTCTCCAACCCAAGAATAATAAGAGGTATTCAGGTCTCAGGACTCCCTGTTTTTGTTCACTGGCCATATGCATTAAGGGTGTCTGAAAAATCTTATCTCTGGTCATTCATGATAGTTGAGTGGCCCCCAGGATGCATGAGAAAAATGTTTCTTTGCATCCGGTAGAAAGATGGTGATTTCTCATCACAGTATTATATATATCGTCACTCGTCAGCCTGCTTCGATAATTGCCTAACTCATTTTTTCTAGTTCTTAGAAAACAACAAAAGTATGAAACCTGTTACCTGTGTACCTGTTACTCATTTTGCATTATTGATGGATGGATATTCATTATGTGGAATGAGGCTTGTATTGTTGATGTAAGGCTTGTATTGTTGATGTGACTTGGATTAGTGCATCCGTGCACACCAATTGAGGATTGGCGTGCATGGATTCACTATTCCAAGTCATATAGAAACAGATGAACACAGCCATACAATAATTTGATTAATTCCATGGATTTGTCAATGCAAATTCAATAATGCAAATGCAACAAAGCTCTTCATTTATCAACACTTTTGATTGGTCAATGACTTAGGTATTATAACAGCATGTGCATAATGTAATAAAGTCATGATTTATGCAAAAAACTCAATTTTGCTGAAAAGTGAGTTGGACAATTATCGAAGCAGGCTGACGATATGTATCCTCTCTGTCAACATAGGTTTGAAAAGTATGCATGTTTATGCGTAACATTCCTACAGATTATGAGCATATCCAGATGTTTTAGGATGTTATCTTCAGAAGACAGCATGTCAGGAAATTATGAGTCTATCACCAGTTAACACTATGTGCAGAGATGCAATCTTTAGAAGATAACATGCCTATAGATTATGAGCATAACTAGCATGTTCAAAGATGTTATCTTCAGTAGATAGCATATCAAGAAATTATGAGTCAAACACCAGTTAACACTATGTGAAGAGATGCTATCTTCAGAACAAGCATGTTTTTTTATCTCAAAAATCTCATTTTTGGCACCTACAGATTATGCTATGTGTAGAGATGCTATCTTCAGAAGATTACATGGCTATAGATTACAAGCATATCCAGCATGTTTTAGGATGTTATCTTCGGTAGACAGCATGTCAGAAAATTATGAGTCTATTACCAGATAACACTATGTGTAGAGATGCTATCTTTAGAAGATAACATGCCTATAGATTATGAGCATATATCCAGCATCTTTAAGGATGTTATCTTCAGTAGACAGCTTGTCAGGACATTATGAGTCTATTACCAGATAACACTATGTGTAGAGATGCTATTTTTAGAAGATAACATGCCTATAGATTATGAGCATATCCAGCATGTTTAAGGATGTTATCTTCAGTAGATAGCTTGTCAGGACATTATGAGTCTATCAGCAGTTAACACTATGTGTAGGGATGCTATCTTCAGGAGATAACATGCCTATAGATTATGAGCATATCCAGCATGTTTAAGGATGTTATCTTCAGTAGATAGCTTGTCAGGACATTATGAATCATTCCCCAGTTAACACTGTATAGAGATCTATGCTATCTTCAGAAGATACCATGCCTAGATTATGAGCATATCAGGCCTGTTTAAGGCTGGTATCTTAAGTACACAGCATGTCAGGAAATTATCAGTATATCCCCAGTTAACACTATGTGTAGAGATGCTATCTTTAGAAGATAACATGGCTTTATATTATGAGCATATATCCAGCATGTTTAAGGATGTTATCTTCAGTAGACAGCATGTCAGGAAATTATGAATCTATCACCAGTTAACACTACGTGTAGAGATGCTATCTTAAGAAGATAACATGCCTATAGATTATGAGCATATCCAGCATGTTTAAGGATGTTATCTTCAGTAGATAGCTTGTCAGGACATTATGAGTCTATTACCAGTTCACACTATGTGTAGACATGCTATCGTTAGCAGATAACATGCCTATAGATTATGAGCATATCCAGCATGTTTTAGGATGTTATCTTCAGTAGACAGCTTGTCAGAAAATTATGAGTCTATTACCAGTTAACACTATGTGTAGAGATGCTATCTTCAGGAGATAACATGCCTATAGATTATGAGCATATCCAGCATGCTTAAGGATGTTATCTTCAGTAGATAGCTTGTCAGGACATTATGAGTCTATTACCAGTTCACACTATGTGTAGACATGCTATCGTTAGCAGATAACATGCCTATAGATTATGAGCATATCCAGCATGTTTTAGGATGTTATCTTCAGTAGACAGCTTGTCAGAAAATTATGAGTCTATTACCAGTTAACACTATGTGTAGAGATGCTATCTTCAGGAAATAACATGCCTATAGATTATGAGCATATCCAGCATGTTTAAGGATGTTATCTTCAGTAGACAGCATAGACAGCATGTCATGAAATTATGAGTCTATCAGCAGTTAACACTATGTGTAGGGATGCTATCTTCAGGAGATAACATGCCTATAGATTATGAGCATATCCAGCATGTTTAAGGATGTTATCTTCAGTAGATAGCTTGTCAGGACATTATCAGTATATCCCCAGTTAACACTGTATAGAGATCTATGCTATCTTCAGAAGATACCATGCCTAGATGATGAGCATATCAGGCCTGTTTTAGGATGTTATCTTAAGTAGACAGCATGTCAGGAAATTATGAATCTATCACCAGTTAACACTACGTGTAGAGATGCAATCTTTAGAAGATAACATGCCTATAGATTATGAGCAAATCCAGCATGTTTAAGGATGTTATCTTCAGTAGATAGCTTGTCAGGACATTATGAGTCTATTACCAGTTCACACTATGTGTAGAGATGCTATCTTCAGGAGATAACATGCCTATATATTATGAGCATATCCAGCATGTTTAAGGATGTTATCTTCAGAAAACAGCATCTCAGGAAACTATGAGTCTATCACCAGTTAACACTACGTGTAGAGATGCAATCTTTAGAAGATAACATGCCTATAGATTATGATCATATCCAGCATGTTTTAGGATGTTACCATTATGAGTCTATCACCAGTTGACACTATGTGTAGAGATGCTATCTTCAGAAGATAACATGCCTATAGATTATGATCATATCCAGCATGTTTTAGGATGTTACCATTATGAGTCTATCACCAGTTGACACTATGTGTAGAGATGCTATCTTCAGAAGATAACATGCCTATAGATTATGATCATATCCCGCATGTTCAAAGATGTTATCTTCAGTAGACAGCATGTCAGGAAATTATGAGTCTATCTGTAGAGATGCTATCGTTCCATATCCAACTTTTGTGATGTTATCCAATGCTCCTGTGATTCCTCATTTTGATTATGCCAGCCCAGTATGGTCCAACTGTTCAAATACATATCAAGCAAGACTTCAAGTCTTACACAACCGTTTGGCCAGAACAATATTATCTGCTGATATCAGAACACCAATAAATGATATGATGAACTTACTTCATTTGATAGGTGGAAAATTCAAATACTTATTATCTTATTCAAATGTTTAAAAGATATAAGTCCAACCTATTTATCATCCAATTTTGAATTTGTACATAACTATCACAATCATACTACCAGGAATTATTCAAGTAATACTTGAATCATTCCTAAAATCAACACAAGTTCTGGTATGCGCACTTTTCTTTTCAGGTCTAGCCATCTGTGGAACAATTTATCACCATCTATTCGTATTGATTTAGAAAATTTGTCACTCGGTCGATTCACTCGGTCGATTCAAATCCTCTGTATTGAATTCACTCGGTCGATTCAAATCCTCTGTATCATATGTATCACATCCTCTGTATCACATGTATCCGCTGTATCATAATTTGTATTATAATTTGTATTATATTTAAACACAACATTTGTTATTTGTATGTATCGAAACGAGGGCCTGCTTGGAAAGCAGTGCAAGTCACTGAAGCATATTACCCTCAATAAAGAAAGCATAAATAAAAATAAATAAAAATCTTCAGGAGATAACATGCCTATAGATTATGAGCATATATCCAGCATGTTTAAGGATGTTATCTTCAGACAGCATGTCAGGGCACAATGAGTCTATCTGTAGAGATGCTATCGTCAGAAGATAACATGCCTATTATATCCCGGGTGGTTCAAAAAAAAGTTGACCCAAGTTCAAGGTAATTTTTCAACCACATTTAAAGTTTCTGAGAATCTCTGTTTACTTAGTCTTGATAAGCATTAAGTTTTGAAATTATCCTGATAAAATGGTACATTTATCTTGGGTGGTTCTTCAGATATGGTTCATTACAGAAAGCATGCACAAAACTGCCTTGGCCACGGGAGCGTCCTTTAGTAGAGATGGAATGCACAAAGTGGACTTGCCCACGATTGGTCACAAATTGTAAAAATAGGAGAAAAAGAAAAAAGGAGACATCTGAAACATCTGTCTGGTGCTTGAGGGAGCACAACACTATGTCGTCTCCCATTGACTTTACACGCTTCGTACTGTGATTTCAAATCGCTCTAAATCCAGAGTGCTCGCGATAAAAACAACCAAATTTGGATATGTTTTATATTATTCTGTATACTTTAACATTATCTGGGTTTAAACATAAAAATTCCGTCAAGATTTTTGATATCAGCAAATATAGCGGGACCTAGTGATTTCGTGGCATGTTATTCGGCTCTCATCCCGGCATGCACCGTGTGGGTAAATCGGCCGGTAAAATAATAATACAGCTTAAATTGACGTGTTTTCTTTCTTAATTATTAAAAACATATGTAAGCTAATCCATTAAACATAAATTTGATATCACTACCCGTTAATATCATGCCGATTTTGCCCGTTCATTCCGTCAAAAGGAACTATTATCGTACTCAAGTTTTGCCGGAAGTGCCGCCCTAAACCGACTTAGTGGTGTGCTCCCTTCAAGGTGACACTTTTGGTCAAAATCATTAAACATTTGATATCAACTTGTTCAGCATGAAATTTTGAATAAACTAGCCAGATATCATGTCAATCGAACACTCCGTTTTTGAGATATGCTCAGATTGCGGAGAGCGCATCTTGCGTAAAATCACTATATTCCGGTTTTTTTTATCCTAATCGGACGCGCGTTCTAGGCCTACACTCAACATACTCAAGTAAATTCAACTTTTTTGAGTGAAATCCGGGGTGCAAATCCAACCGAATTTGATTTTGATCAGTCACTGATAATATTGAACTAACATAACAACTGAAAAAGTCACATTTAATGTATCAAAAAGAGCACCGCCCCCCCCCCCCCCCCCCCCCCCCCCCCCCCCCCTGGTCCTTGTTAGACCAAACAATTTGGGCATAGTTCGATATTTAAACTGCCCAGATCTGAAATCTACGCATAGATTTGGGTGAAACCCGACTTTCATTTATAACATAGCAATTCACACGTGGATCGGAGCCAATGTGGGACAAGGAACCTAGGAATTTACCTTAAAGGGAGCACAACACTATGTCGTCTCCCATTGACTTTACACGCTTCGTACTGTGATTTCAAATCGCTCTAAATCCAGAGTGCTCGCGATAAAAACAACCAAATTTGGATATGTTTTATATTATTCTGTATACTTTAACATTATCTGGGTTTAAACATAAAAATTCCGTCAAGATTTTTGATATCAGCAAATATAGCGGGACCTAGTGATTTCGTGGCATGTTATTCGGCTCTCATCCCGGCATGCACCGTGTGGGTAAATCGGCCGGTAAAATAATAATACAGCTTAAATTGACGTGTTTTCTTTCTTAATTATTAAAAACATATGTAAGCTAATCCATTAAACATAAATTTGATATCACTACCCGTTAATATCATGCCGATTTTGCCCGTTCATTCCGTCAAAAGGAACTATTATCGTACTCAAGTTTTGCCGGAAGTGCCGCCCTAAACCGACTTAGTGGTGTGCTCCCTTCAAGGTGACACTTTTGGTCAAAATCATTAAACATTTGATATCAACTTGTTCAGCATGAAATTTTGAATAAACTAGCCAGATATCATGTCAATCGAACACTCCGTTTTTGAGATATGCTCAGATTGCGGAGAGCGCATCTTGCGTAAAATCACTATATTCCGGTTTTTTTTATCCTAATCGGACGCGCGTTCTAGGCCTACACTCAACATACTCAAGTAAATTCAACTTTTTTGAGTGAAATCCGGGGTGCAAATCCAACCGAATTTGATTTTGATCAGTCACTGATAATATTGAACTAACATAACAACTGAAAAAGTCACATTTAATGTATCAAAAAGAGCACCGCCCCCCCCCCCCCCCCCCCCTGGTCCTTGTTAGACCAAACAATTTGGGCATAGTTCGATATTTAAACTGCCCAGATCTGAAATCTACGCATAGATTTGGGTGAAACCCGACTTTCATTTATAACATAGCAATTCACACGTGGATCGGAGCCAATGTGGGACAAGGAACCTAGGAATTTACCTTAAAGGGAGCACAACACTATGTCGTCTCCCATTGACTTTACACGCTTCGTACTGTGATTTCAAATCGCTCTAAATCCAGAGTGCTCGCGATAAAAACAACCAAATTTGGATATGTTTTATATTATTCTGTATACTTTAACATTATCTGGGTTTAAACATAAAAATTCCGTCAAGATTTTTGATATCAGCAAATATAGCGGGACCTAGTGATTTCGTGGCATGTTATTCGGCTCTCATCCCGGCATGCACCGTGTGGGTAAATCGGCCGGTAAAATAATAATACAGCTTAAATTGACGTGTTTTCTTTCTTAATTATTAAAAACATATGTAAGCTAATCCATTAAACATAAATTTGATATCACTACCCGTTAATATCATGCCGATTTTGCCCGTTCATTCCATCAAAAGGAACTATTATCGTACTCAAGTTTTGCCGGAAGTGCCGCCCTAAACCGACTTAGTGGTGTGCTCCCTTGACATTACCTACCTATACGTATCTACGTTTCTTTGTTGAATGTGAATGGCACATAAGCATAGAGATTGGGATACTTTGTCAGGGCGGGCTTTTCAGTTCTGAAACTAGAGCATGCTGTTTTGCTTAAGACAAAAACTAAATGACGCTCCTGTGGACAAGTCAGTTTTGTACATGTTTTCTGTAATGAATCATATCTGAAGAACCAAACAAGCTAAACGTGCCATCTTTACAGGATAATTGCAAAACTTACTGCTTATTAAGTAAACACATATTCTCTGAACCTTTAAATGTGGTTGAAAAATTACTTTGAACTTGGGTCAACTTTTTTTTGAACCACCCGGTAGATTATGATATGAGCATAGTTATACAGCATTTTTAAGGATTTTATCTTCAGTAGATAGCATGTCAGGAATTTATGAGTCTATCACCAGTAAACATGTGTAGAGATGCTATCTTCAGCAGTGGCGGATCCAGGATTAAAATTTACGGGGGGGGGGCTGACCAATTTCTTTTGTAATTGGTACCCAAAAATAATCGTAAAAGGTCCCCAATTTGTTTGGCCCGCCAGCTCGTGAAATTCTGCTAAGTGAGGTGGGGGGGCCGGGGTAGCTATGTGGTCGTCCCAAAACCGGCAAAAAATATCGCATGGTAGTGAAGATTGTCAAATGAAGACAATGAGACACCGATTATACCTGATTATTATTAGAGCTTTAATATGTGATGATCAATGAGAAAGCATGTAAACACATCAATGACCTATGACCTGAATGCTGTTATGCATGATATACTAAAGGTTGACATTACTATAGTGAAGTAGTGCTGGGCAGTATACAATACTCTACAGGTAGAACTTGCAAATGTACAGACGGAACCTACCTATGTCTCTGAAAAAGGTACTACAGTGGTACACAAAAAAAGGTATATTGTGAAATGTTACGGGGGGTGCTCGCCCCCTCCGCCCCCCCCCCCCTGTATTTGCCACTGTATAGCTAGGAATAAATAGCAGAAATAAAATCACACCTTACTTTTTGACTCTGTTATGGGACACAAGAATCTTTTTGAGACCTTGACTCTTCCATTGTGATGGCAGGGGTAAACGTCACTATTCATTATTAAATTATGGAATCACCCACCTACCTTTTTTGGCGCCCGCTACGGTGGGAGCCCTGTATTGTCATCAGTTTGCAAAAACTTACACAATTTGGTATTTCTAGATATTATAGATGGAGGCTGCCATGTTTACTGATGGTCTCTTACTAACATTTACGTAATATTGAAATATGAAGTTGTAGTGTACGAGTGCTATCGGCGTTTACGAACTATAAACAAGGCTGAATATCACGCTCGTTATTTTAAGGATGGAGATAGTCACACTCGGTTGCATTCTCGATATGATTCTCAGCTATGCATAGATGTATTATAATAGCAAAGCTAGCATTACATGGGATTGCATGTACAGGGCATTGAGAGGTGTGTGGGGGTTGGGGCGGCGGTGTACAGTTGTAGTTTACACCAGGGAGGTCCACAGTCCGCTGTTCAATATCAACTCATCTGTAATACTGACTGGTTTAATTATGAATAACTACGTGTGTAGAGATCAGTGGGTTGATCTTAGTAGTTTGATACGTGGGCATAATATAAACACCAGGAAAGTTGGAGTCTTCAATTTCAAACTGCTGACTCTTCTAAACTCTTGTTAATCGTAAGTAATAATGATTAAGTCGCTTTTAAAATTATTACTTTATACCAATCACATTGAATGATGAATAAATGAAATGAAGTGATGAATTCATTAATTGATTGACTATTGACAGATATAATATTGATTGATTGATTGACTATTGACAGATATAATATTGATTGATTGACTGTTGACAGATATAATATTGATTGATTGATTGATTGACTATTGACAGATATAATATTGATTGATTGATTGACTATTGACAGATATAATATTGATTGATTGATTGACTATTGACAGCAGATATAATATTGATTGATTGACTATTGACAGATATAAGATTGATTGACTGATTGATTGATTGATTGATTGATTGATTGATTGATTGATTGATTGATTGATTGATTGATCGATCGATTGACTAAATATAATAAATGAATTCATGAATGCATAGATTAATTAGATAATTCTTCAATTGGATTAACAAGTCATTTAATTTAATTAATCGATTAATTTTAATGAATAGAAATAGTTAAAGAATAGATAATACATATATATATATATCAAATAAATGAATAACATGTTGATCGGCCAAATCTTATATTATATTAAAATATAAAATAAAAAAAAGTGATAGATGCCCTTATCAATTGCTATTTTGTTATTTTAGAGAGAAACAAAATATTTTAGATAATCGGCGGGGACGATAAACATGTTATTTATTTTACTTGGCCTAACCATTTGACATTTGACATAACCATGATAATATTCTGCACTTTACTTTTAACACAACAATGGATGTATTCTTCATTTGACTTTTGACATTACCATGAATTTCTCCACTTGACTTTTTGACACAATTTTTGACATATATTAATCACTTTCTGTGAACCAGTATTACGTTACTATACTAACAGATAATCTGTATTGCAAGAAATCATGAATGTACTTAGCTTGTTGACCTCAATGATTTATTTGATCTATTGCTGGCCTTACATATTTAGTAGTTTTTTGTATATTAACCATATGTTTGACACAAATAAATCAGTCTGCAATTTGTTCCTGAGGAGTGAGGGTCTATCTCAGGCCCTCACGAAACAGTTCTGTAGAACAATTATGTGATTGCTCAAGTCGTTTTTAATTATATATTATATATATATATATATATAAATAATGTAAACATCCTATCTAGCGCTTTGCCGGCGGACAAGTTTAAGACTGTTAAACTTTCGTCAGGATTAGCTCTGACTTCTTCAGGACCAAATTATTATAATATAATAATCTATCTTACAATCCTATCTATGCTGGTTCTATCATTGAAAGCAGGGTTATATATTTAAAACAGATTCTCATCACTTTCCATGCGGCCAGAAAAAATGCTAATTTTCCAGGAACCTAACTTTAAACATTTCTCTTCAAGGAGAAAATTTCTCTTCAAATTCTTAAGTATTTCTTTAATTTTTTGCCTAAATTGTCCCTCCAAATCTGGAACAGTTCTCTCCGAAGTCAAAATTCCCTTGGAGCCAGGTTCCTGAGCTCCCCATTTTTTTCAGCCATGTTTTATACCAATCCATCCTACTCCTTGGCAACATTTAAAGTGGCATTAAGAGATTGCTGAGAAAAATGAAATTTGGAAAAAAGGAATCGTTTAAATAGATAAGGTACGTAGGAACCCTGAAGTGTAATGATTTACTGGAAAGCTGTTGAATAATGGCGCTAGATTGAAATTTGGTTGACGCAAGTTATGTGGTGAGTTATGCTGATAATTTCAAAGTGGTCTACATCTAAATTACCAAATCGTGAAATTTTACATGGTAGTAGGAGAATTAAGGTAAATGGTTTCAGTATATGCCCAAGTATTACATAGGTGCAAAAATACTGATTTCCAGAAAGATTGAGGGCACACTCCCATACACATCTCTCAGTGCCCCTTTAAACAAATGTTGATATTATGTTTAATATTAATAATGGCAGATACAATTTTGTAAAAATGACCAATGATTTCAAATAAAAGCAATCATTTACCAATTTTAAAGGTAATAGATCAAATTAACTGTATCACTTGCTTAGGCCAAACAAAGAAGAAGGTTTGTCTCAGAAGCCCGTCCGCATTGGTATGTGAAATGAGCTACGGCGCGTAGGTCTAGGCGCTGAGGCCTATTTTGTGGTGGGGGGGGGGGGGGGGGTGGGGTTTGGTATCTTTTGGATTTTTAAAAATGTTTTTAAAAAAATTGCTCTTTAAGCTTGGATTAGCAACACAAAAAAAAAGCATACTAGTACCTCATAGCCAATTTTCTAAAAAAATAATTAAAAATCGCGCAGCACTTAGTTTTTTGGCAAAATGTTTCTGAGACAAACTTTCTTCTTTGTTTGGCCTTAGATGACACCTCGCGTTCCATGTAAAGTTATTTGATGATTAGTTTCAATTTTTGACCACTTATATAATTTACCAATATCTCAAATCAGCACCAGTGATTCTTCTTTTGGCATTAAAACTTCTCAATTACTGGTCAAATTGTTAACATTTTTTATTCACCCCAAAATAACACCCCTATGCAAAAAGTATTCATGGACATATATACCACTTGTTTTATCATGTCCTTTACTTACACAAAATGTAAAAATGTAATATAAAAATACCGATGCGACTCCTGTTGATGGAGTCTATTTTGCAATGTAAAGAGGTTAAGGGGCTCAAGGAAGTCACTTTTTGAATTTTGTGAATGCTGTAATTATTAAGCTATTAATCAAATGCATATGAAGTTGTGGAAGGGATTTGGGTCAGAGAATCCATTATTGGCGTCAATTTTGACCAAAAATGTAGTTTTTTGGGAAAATCACAAAAAATATCACTTTTTTGAACAAATGTATTTGGGACGAGCTAACAAAATTATTTTTGAGTAAAAAATGCCCAAAATTGCTTGATTATACTATTAAGACACTAATCTAGTGCCGATTTTCTCATTTTTTCTTCTAAAGTTGTATTTTTGAAATTTTGACCAAAAATTGGCAAAAAAGTGATTTTTTTTTTTAAAATCAGTTTTGGCACTTTTTTCTTTTAGAAGAAAAAATGAGAAAATCGTTCAAAATTGACAGCACTCGATAAATTTAACAAATACCATCAAAAACTTCCTTGAGTCCCCCCTTAAGATATATAGAGATGTTGCTTTCTTAAGCATGTCCTCAGTTAAAGGTATATTATGTGATCTTTTCCAGGGAACGCCCTCAATCCTTGAAAAAAATTAAAAGCAGATTTTCTTGCAGATTTACATTTCTGATCATAAATCGTACATATTCCAAGCTACAGGGCAATACGATTCTTAATTACTTGGTCATGGTTTTAGAGTGAAAATAAACTGTTGGCGCACTCTAAAACCATGATTTTGAGGTAATTAAGAATTGTATGCGCTCTAACTTGGAATATATTCATGATTTATTATTAGAAATGTAAATCTGCAATCAAATCTGATTCCAATTTCTTCTTTTTTGAGGATTGAGGGCGTACCCTGGGAAATATCACATAATATACTTTTAAAGCAGAGATTTGGTCAACGATGATTGCATTTTTTCAGCTCCCTTGAATTAACTTTCTAGACTTTCTCCATGTCTGGCAAAATGAATAAATCCCCAAGTACGAAAAAGTTTAAAATGAAAAAATGGTAGATAGAAATTTAGAATATGTTTTACTCTAAACCAACTATTAGATAGAGAGAGAGAGCATATTATTAGGTGGGTATATATAGGTGTGTACATCACAAGGAGAGCACCATTGTCAGTATTGTAGAATGCCTTGAATTTTGCTCAACAAAACGTGGCAGGCAGCTGCAGACGACATTCCAAAATTTCACAAAATGTTCCAAAAATGTCAAAATTATTAAATTTCATACCATATTTGGAATCACCATGTGAAATGCATTGAAATAATTGTTTTACTAACATGCCTAATATTAGAAGCATGTAGACTGATATTGGGTTCGATCATGATTTTAGGAATAATTTAGATACCTTTTTCGAACCATTGTGTTTGAGCTCCGTAGCTTTCGAGGTCATCACGACCCCTTCATTCAAAAGGTGGTCATGTGACAAACGGAGGGAAGTAAACACTACGCTGAATGAAAGGGTCGTGATGACCTCGAAAGCTACGGAGCTCAAACACAATGGTTCGAAAAAGGTATCTAAATTATTCCTATGCCTAATATTGGTTCATTAATCATTGAGATAAGCTTTGACAGTTGGGAAAGTTTTCTGAAAAATCTGTTTTGTGTACATGGTAGATATAATAGCCACGTGGAAAGTGTTAAGTTGATTGTCACAGCCTGCATTGAATTATTATATAAAATCAGGATTACAGTAGACTAGACAACCAGACCATTGCCGTCAATGGACATATGTCACCATGAAATTGTCACTGTATGCTGTACTTGTTCTCCTTCTTCCGGTAGTTCCAACTTATGAACTTAAAGGCATATTATGTGATCTTTTCCAGGGAGCGCCCTCTATTTATGTTTTTTTTAGAAAGTAGATTTTCTTGCAGATTTACATTTCCGATCATAAATCATGAATATATTCCAAGTTACAGAGCGATACGATTCCTAATTACCTCAAAATCATGGTTTTAGAGTGAATTTAGAGTAAAAATAAGTTGTCGGTGCATACTCCGACAGTTTATTTTCACTCTAAAACCATGATTTTGAAGTAATTAAGAATGGCATCACCCTGTAACTTGGAATGTATGTACCATTTATGATCAGAAATGTAAATCTGCAAGGAAATCTGCTTTCAATTTTTTTTCGAGGATTGAGGGCGTTCCCTGGAAAAGATCACATAATATACCTTTAAATACTAGAGCACTTGGTGGGATGTGAATTCAAGCTGGCACGGCATAGTTAGATGTTCTTCATGTCTTGGAACTACTTGGGCCTGGAATGCAGTAGAGAGACGACCTTATAACAAAACCAAAGAAACAATCAACAAAAAGTATATCCTAAACCAGGTTCTTTCACAATGCATGTTAATGAGTTAATACAAAGTGGACTACAATCTTAGAAAAAATGTTATCAAACATAGACCCTAATTGACACGCTGTTTGTACCCTAATACAGTAGCGTAGCCAGGGGGTGCAAGGGGGGGGACACCCTGAAAAAAAATTGACCAGGAAAATCGGGAAGGGAAAGAAAGGGAGAAGAGGAGACAAAAAGGGAAGGAAAGGGACAGGAAGGGACAGAAAGGAGAAAGGAAGATTGCAGTTTTTCACACCGGTATGGGGACGCAACGCCTCTAAAATAAAATAGCAAATACAGTTATATGCTACAAAAAAAACACCCACATCCCGTTACGGGCTGGACCGACCCATTTTGGTTGTTGATCGAAATACACCAAAAACAATCATGAAAATGTTGAAAAAACAACAACAGCAACAAAAATGCTAGACCTACCAACCCTAGCTGAGAGGGGATCTGTCAGGGATTATAATAATTATGGTATAAGAAACTCCCAAGACAAAACCCAGATTCTCTTGACCTTAATAGTTTGTCGCAACTGGTATAGGTGGCGCGCTATCATTTCCAAATAGTTGGGGGTGGGGGGGCTAAGGAATTATTTGGTTCACATTCTTCTAAAAGCACCAAATTGGACCCACATGTTGCTCATACCATATACTCTTTTGATTTTTGATGGATGCCAAAAATTGGAGCCTTCTGGGAGGGACGGCCATATTGGCCATTTCCAATATGGCCGCCATACTGGGGGATCAAAAATTCAAATTGCTTCAATTAAGCTGACAAGCATACCAAATTGTTTGTATGATGTGTGGTTACTGAGATATTGAGCAAAACGTGAAAAGGTCGTTGACCTTTGCTTTTGGGGGTCAAAATTTGAACATGCTCCGATTTTGGTTCAAGAAATGGTAGTTGTTACCACCTGGAGTCGTTTTTGTGCCTTATACAGGGTCGAAAGGTCACAATCCCTATATACGCCCAAAAGCAAAGCTCAACGACCTTTTCCCGTTTTGCTCAATATCTCAGTAACCACACATCGGAAGTGGGGCAAACAATACATTTTTAGTATCCTGCGCGCTCAGACAAACAATTTTCAGCTAAATTGAAGCAATTTGAATTTTTGATTCCCCAGTATGGCGGCCATATTGGAATTGGCCAATATGGCCGTCCCAGAAGGCTCCAATTTTGGCATCCATCAAAAATCAAAAGAGTATGGTATGAGCAACATATGGGCCAAATTTGGTGCTTTTAGACGAATGTGAACCAAACCTCCCTGTGATGCCCTAACAGCCCCAACTATGATTGCTTAATCGTGTGTCGCAACTGTTATAGAGTGCGCTATGTTATGGGCCAAATCTAAACAATGCACAGATTGTGAGATTCATTCAATCACCTGATCTGTTTGCCTGCAGGGTTTGGTTTACTTCCGTCACCTTACCCATAGATTTTTTGTTCTGTCGCGATTCTCCATCTTCAAATCTTTTTCACAAGATTACCAAACGCTATCGTTGATGCTTTCTTATACTTAGGGAGCGATCACTATTTATGCCGGGGGGGATGGAGGAAATCAGGGGGCACAATTTTTTTAAACATGAAGGGGGCTACACGCGCAATGTCTCCCAAAAACGGACAAGCTTCTTTAGAGCCAAAATGTACATCAATCATAGCAAAAATAAGTGTAAAGTCGATGATTTTTTTTGCGCGCGCTATGCATATGCACGCATTTATTTAGTCGCAACAATCTTGTCGGTTAATTCGCTTTTATTTCTTGCCCCCGAGGTTTTCCAACTTTTTAAATGAAATTGTGTCCAATGTGTCTTCACATAATACCTGTTGAGGCATATTATGTGATCTTTTCCAGAGAGCGCCCTTTCATGATTTTTTTAGAAAGTAGATTTTCTTGCAGATTTACATTTCTGATCATAAATGGTACATACATTCCAAGTTACAGAGCGATACGATTCCTAATTACCTCAAAATCATGGTTTTAGAGTGAATTTAGAGTGAAAATATAAACTGTCGTGTTATCCCGACAGTTTAATTTCACTCTAAAACCATGATTTTGAAGTAATTAAGAATCGTATCGCCCTGTAACTTGGAATGTATGTACGATTTACGATCAGAAATGTAAATCTGCAAGAAAATCTGCTTTCAATTTTTTTTCGATGTTGAGGAAGTTCACTGGAAAGATCACATAATATACCTTTAATCATTAAAACACCATGCAGCATCTGCTTTAATTAATGGCTTTCAATCTTTTTATAAAAACTTAACCCTAACCCATTCGGTAGGTATATGTATAAAGCTAACAGGGGGAAACCAGGGCTGTCAACTCTCCCGCATTGGGCGGGAGTGTCCTGTCTAGACAAATCTTTCTCCCGCTCTCCCGCCAAGCATATCAAATCTCCTGCATCATTAGTTTATTATATTAAAATACAGTGGCGAGGACACCAAATTGATTGAGGTTTGATAGCACTGTTTGTTATAGTTATCGAGCCTCAATTTTTCGCGCAGTTTGGGGATCCCACTCTCAAAAATGTGACAAGGTGGCAGGGCACGTTTCGCACTTGGTATCTCTCCCTCCAGGCAAATCCCAAAAGTTGACAGCCCTGGGAAAACATGGGACAAATAATGCTAAAGCTTACTATTTTTCATACGGTCAGGGGTCGCATTCTGACGCGTCTGCCCGTCCTAGACCTCTCATTTTCTAATAGTGACGCGTCAGGTTTCAAATTGGAAAGACTTGCGGGTCTCGATCAAAATTTAAGGGACTCCTTAAATTTGACGATGTATGGAAATGAAAACCCTAAGAAATTCTGTGAATTACATATCCATCCTTTGCTCACAATATAAATTTATTAAAACTGCCCGTAAAAAAGTAAAATTTTCAAATACCCAAACTTCAGGACCCCTCAATTTCTTGGAGGACCCCTTAAATTTGTTTCCTGAAGTCCTAGGCCTACGGGGTCCTGAAAAATGTCATGGGACCTCTCACATTTTTGATCCAGTGCTATCCCTGCATACGGTACCCTAAAATCATTTTAATAGGGGAGGACAAACAGCGTATATATTTGATACTATTATCAATAACAATTGTTTTCATTGTTCAGGAAAAGTCTCTTGTACAATTCAAACCCTGCTCGGAAAGTAACTCGACAAAAGATTAAAAAACACCTTCAAAACACTTACCCAAAACTGCTAGGACTCCACCACATTTCAATTGGATAGGACTATACTCTGCATCATCCCTAGTCGCAGTAACATGTGTCTCAGGACTTATAGTAGAATCAGTAGTTGATGTCCAGATGTTAATGATACGAGATTCGCAGGTCCTATGTTACTAGGACTACATCATCCCACAGTCTTGTAAATGTAGTCACAATTACAAGAACAATGCTGAATTGTTCCTCAAATAGCGTCCGGTATTAATCAACCAAAGTTCATACAGGAATGGTGCACTAACTTTTCTAGTACTGGAAGGAATACTCCACAACCTGAGACTATAAGTTTGGTCTTGGTCCGTCCCCAACACTGATAGTAGAGTTGAACTAATAGGAAGTGTATGGTTCGCTTTTCTTAACAAGAGTGAGCTTTCTTCCAACTGTGTAGGGGTGCACTTGTTCAACTCCCGTTGGCTGCAAGTGGGTTTTTTCTTGTTGTGATGATCACAGGACAGGATATTTTAAGAGGTGAGTTTGGTTCGCTTTGGCTCACTAAACCCTTGCTCTTTTTCAGAATGTTTAGTGTGTGGAGCAAAGCTTTTACTGATGTCTGGAACACTTACACTTACACTTACAATTTAATGGGAAATGGTAGGCTATGCCTTTAAATACCCCATATCTTTCCAATGTCTATCGAGCTCATTTTTGAAGGCATTTGTAGATTTCGCTCCTATCACATACTTTGGGAGTTTGTTCCACTGGTTTATGACTCTCTGCGAAAAGAAGTCAGCTCTGCACTTCAGTGACTTGTCTAGTCTTGGTTTGAACAGCTTTAAGTTGTGTCCTCTTGTGTCTGTATCAGCTAGTTGGAAGAAGCGGCTTGCTTGCGTCCTTTCAAAACCTTTTAGAATTTTGAATGTCTCGATTAGGTCTCCTCGTTCTCTTCTCTGCTCTAGGCTGTATAAGTTGAGCGCATACAGTCGGTCTTGGTACGACAGATGTTTAGTTGCAGGCACAAGTTTGGTGGCCCTTCTTTGAATTTTTTCCAACAAGCGGATGTCCTTTTTCAGACCCGGGTTCCATGCCTGGACGCAGTACTCAAGATGAGGTCTGATGTATGTCTTGTAGAGAATAGTAAAGCTGTCTATGGTGATGTATTTGAATGTTCGTTTTATAACTCGCAGGCTGTTCATGGCTTTCTGTGAAGCTTTGGTGCACCGGGTGCTTGACTTGCAGTCGTTAGTTATAAAGACAGCCAAGTCCTTTTCCTGGTCAATCTTCTGCAGATTTTTGTCACTCATGTTGTACACTCCATTCAAATTGCTGGTACCGAAATGCATAGTTTTGCATTTATCTGCATTGAAGCGCAACAGCCATTTCTCAGACCAATTTTGAAGTGCTGATAAATCCTCTTGGAGTTTGGACAAATCTTGTGGGGTGTTGACAGTAGTGAAGATCTTAGTGTCATCAGCAAACATCTTTATACTAGATTTGACATGGTTGGGTAGGTCGTTGATGTACAGGATGAAAAGCAGAGGCCCCAAAACTGATCCCTGCGGGACACCGCTCACAACATCTGCCTTGGCGGAGGATGAATTTCTGACCGAAACAGCACAGAAATAGAATATTGTAGCGAATAGCGTCCATTCACACACCTGCAGAGCAGTTGAAGTTGCACCTTTCCGGATGTAATAACAATTAACAAATCAACAGCACTTTTGATGAATGGGTTTTGAACATTTAAATCTTGCCCATGAAATTATCCACCAAAACTTCTTAGACAATTAGATCTAGCAGCATATCAAACCAATACCTTTTGTTCATGAGTTGAAACTAACCATGTGTGAACAATAATAGGCCTGGAAGATACATTTTCTCAATACCAACTTTGATTGCCAACTATTAGATAGCAACACACTTTTTTGGCCTGATAGCCCAAAAGGTGACTATATTATTGGCAATGTCAAATTTTATAGGTCTTTAAAGTAGCCCAATAAATACAGTAAAGGCTCATAGATTGGCAACACTGTCTGCTCTATAGTCAGACCAATGATGTGATTGGTTTAAACTACAATGCATTCATGATTTATGCAAAACTAGCATTTTATCAAAGACAATTCACATGCAGGATTCACTGCATGTCTGCACAGAGTACCTCCTTGAATGGAATGAAGTGTGAACAACTCATCTAATGAAATGTCTCCATAAAAAGTTACTTTCAAATGTGAACAATTAAATATGAGGACATATTTGTACTGTCGCGGCAAAGGGGTGCATTTGTCGGTAGAATGCATTTTGAGGTATTAATGGAATTTAGGCATGGAAAAGAAGATTTTTTTCATCTTCATTTTCTTCATAAAATCAGAAAGCAGTATCGCATCTTAACCACAAAGGTGTCATTTTGAAGCATTCAAAAAGCAATTTTGGTTGGTATTAAGATCTAAACTCGTTTTCTTTGAGAGACAACTGCCTCTTTTTGCCGTGACAGTACACATATTTTCTATTAGAACTATATTTCAATGATTATTTGATAATGATAAAGAAAATCTGTTTTACAGGGCCAAGGGACAGGGAAGTTGTGGTATCATGTGCTTCATGCTGTGGTGCATGCACCCACACAATCCAAGGCAAATATGTGACGCGATGAGATATATGTCAGGAATATTGATTTTTGAATTACAGGTAAAGAGAAGTGACAAATTCTTATTTTTACTTTGTTTTCTCAGTTGGTAAACGGTTTGTAACTTTAAAAACTAGAAGTTCGATTTTAGTGGGTTTGGACCACACTGTAGCATTTTTCACCTTCTTTTAAATGATGGACAAATATCAAAATTCAAAACTGCCACCATGGGACTCATTTCGCTTGATTACGTCACATTATTAGCACAGGTTTATGTGCCATTGGCAATTTCAACCCTAATTTGAGTGGACTTGGTATATAAGGCAACAAAAAAGAAGATAAAACCTGTTTTATGAGCGAACGGACCTCAGGTTTCGTCTGTCGGTTGTTAATTTCTTCTTTTGAAATTTTATATTTTTTGAAAAAAGAAGAAAAAAAATCCCAAATTTTTTACCACAAATGTTGAAGAGGTCGGTCAGTCGGGCCGTAGAACAGGGGAAGAGGGGGGTTGTCGATTTGTTGTGTAATGGAGATGTTTCGAGAACTTTTTGTCTGACCCTGCTAGATCAAATTTTATTGCATAGTGTATTTTAATTTCCCATTATAGGCCACACAAAAACCTGTTCTACGGGCAAACGGGCCTCTCAGGTAGGGTCGGGTGGTGTGGGGTGGTTTTTTTTGGGGGGGTTCATAAGTGTTTGGAAATGTGCCGGCCGAATCACAAATTTGAGAGCGGGAGAGGGAGGTACGTAATTGAGACCGATTTGGTGGCATTCTCAAATCTCATCACTGGAGTGTACATTAAAAAACAGCTTTATTTTTTTAATTTGGTTATTTTTAACTCAATTTTCAAATATTTCACAAATTTTTCACTATTTTAAAAATATGGGTCGATCAGGCCTGTTGCACAAGTTTATTCAAAAATGGTACTATATTCCAAATTAATTGAAAGGTTGGTATTCTGAATTTGGAATGACAAACATTCAAAATAATGACCCGTCAGAATACAAAACTGGTTAGGCCTATCCATTCATAATCAATTTCCAGATCAAAGTAATCCAGCCGCTAAATGATGAAAAAACACATTTTAAACACAAGTCCTTATCTTTTAAATATGGATTTTATTTTGACCCTCAAAAAATTGAAGAAAAAAAAACATGATTAAATGTGACACACATACATTAAATACAAAAACACACTTTATCTATCATATTAAAAGTTGTAAACAATTATTGTAAATGTTTACTGGCCCAAAACATTGTGATACACAATGGAGTTTGTGGGTGTTGGTGTAGGAGTAGAAACTGTCTATCTATTACAATTTTGGCTGCCTTTTACAATGCACATGGGAAATTCCAAGGGAGGTGTCAACCCTTTTTTGTGAAATGTATCAAGCACTAACTATTAAACTAATAATGTATGTACATAAAAATATACAATTTTTAAAATGAAATGAGTTGGAGAATCCATTTTTGGTATTAAATTCCACAAACAATAGTGATTTTTACATTTTTGCCCACCATTTTTGGCACCATTTTTTTCAGACAACCTAACAAAATCAGTTTTTGGTTAAAAATTCCAAAATTTCACCAAAATCATCTAAGGTCAATAGTAATTTTTGGGCAAAAACGTAAAAATCACTATTTTTAGTGAAATTTGATTCCAAAAATGGATTCTCTGACTCATTTCATTAAATAAAATAATAAAAAATCGCTTTTATGTATATTTCACTTTTATAGTTTTAAAGTTATATTGCTTGATATATTTGGCACCAAAAAGGGCAAGACACCTCCCTTAACCCCTTTCAGAGCCACCTATTAAAATTATCTTTATTAGCAATGAGACATCTGCTTTTCCATAATCCCGGGGGAGGGATACTCATATACTTTTTTGGTAGGGATGTGCCGCCAGCAAAATGAAAATTTACCAATTTTCGGGGTAAATGGACCCATACATTTAACAAAATCCCATCATTTTCCTACATATTGGACAGATTTTACTGATTTAAGGATTTTAAAATCATAAATTTACCCAAAATGCCTATGAAAAGGGGTCATTCATTTACCAGAGGGGTGAAAATGGGACCCTATTTGGCGGCACATCCCTTTGACCTCATATCCACTAAGTACCCCCACCGCCATCAATCACTATAGTTTGATCAGTTCCAAATTGGCGAAGCCTCATAACACATTAACAGCAGCGAATGAATAGCGGGAGCGTATGAAGGCAACAGAACCGCACTGTGCATCATATGTGTGATGCGTTCGTGTGGCCATAATCGCACGCGTACGCTTGGATTACTTTTTTGCGCATGGAGAGATAAAAAACTAATATTTATCACCAATTTGGAACTGAATAAACTATAGATACACTGATGTCATTGTACAGAGTAAGATGAGCAAAGTCTATAGTGGCGTAACCAGAGGGGGTGGGCAAATGTTGTTTTGGTTGAGATTGGCACTGTCGGTTCATTTGACAAGAGGAATCATGGAATTATGATAGTCAAAAGTAGGCAAACATGTGTCATCACCAGAATACAATTTGTTGGAGTACAAGCTTGTTTAGAGCCCAAATGTACCTCAATCATAGCCAAAAAAAATCCCAAATTTGTTACCACAAATGTTTAAGAGGTTGGTCAGTCGGGCCGTGGAACAGGGAGAGGGGGTTGTCGATTTGTTGTGTAATAGAGATTTATTTGAGAGCTTTTTGTCTGACCCTGCTAGATCATATTTTATTGCATTTCCCATTATAGGCCACAACAAAACCTGTTCTACGGGCAAACGGGCCTCTCAGGTAGGGTCGGGTGGTGTGGGGTTTATGGGAGGGGGGGTTCATAAGTGTTTGGAAATGTGCTGGCCGAATCACAAATTTGAGAGCGGGAGAGGGAGGTACGTAATTGAGACCGATTTGGTGGCATTCTCAAATCTCATCACTGGAGTGTACATTCATTAAAAAACAGCTTTATTTTTTTAATTTGGTTAGTTTTAACTCAATTTTCAAATATTTCACACATTTTTCACTATTTTAAAAATATGGGTCGATCAGGCCTGTTGCACAAGTTTATTCAAAAATGGTACTATATTCCAAATTAATTGAAAGGTTGGTATTCTGAATTGAGTAGCTAAAAAGCTAGGGTTTTAGACAGATTTGAGATTGGTTTGAGTTCAAAATAACAAACCTTTAATCAGAAAAAAATGCTTAATTTGGAATGACAAACATTCAAAATAATGACCCGTCAGAATAAAAAACTGGTTAGGCCTATCCATTCATAATCAATTTCCAGATCAAAGTAATCCAGCCGCTAAATGATGAAAAAACACATTTTAAACACAAGTCCTTATCTTTTAAATATGGATTTTATTTTGACCCTCAAAAAATTGAAGAAAAAAAAACATGATTAAATGTGACACATACATTAAATACAAAAACACACTTTATCTATCATATTAAAAGTTGTAAACAATTATTGTAAATGTTTACTGGCCCAAAACATTGTGATACACAATGGAGTTTGTGGGTGTTGGTGTAGGAGTAGAAACTGTCTATCTATTACAATTTTGGCTGCCTTTTACAATGCACATGGGAAATTCCAAGGGAGGTGTCAACCCTTTTTTGTGAAATGTATCAAGCACTAACTATTAAACTAATAATGTATGTACATAAAAATATACAATTTTTAAAATGAAATGAGTTGGAGAATCCATTTTTGGTATTAAATTCCACAAACAATAGTGATTTTTACATTTTTGCCCACCATTTTTGGCACCATTTTTTTCAGACAACCTAACAAAATCAGTTTTTGGTTAAAAATTCCAAAATTTCACCAAAATCATCTAAGGTCAATAGTGATTTTTGGGCAAAAACGTAAAAATCACTATTTTTAGTGAAATTTGATTCCAAAAATGGATTCTCCGACTCATTTCATTAAATAAAAAATAAAAAATCGCTTTTATGTATATTTCACTTTTATAGTTTTAAAGTTATATTGCTTGATATATTTGGCACCAAAAAGGGCAAGACACCTCCCTTAACCCCTTTCAGAGCCACCTATTAAAATTATCTTTATTAGCAATGAGACTCTGCTTTTCCATTATCCCGGGGGAGGGATACTCATATACTTTTTTGGTAGGGATGTGCCGCCAGCAAAATGAAAATGTACCAATTTTGGGGGGAAATGGACCCATATATTTACCCAAATCCCATAATTTTCCTACATATTTGACAGATTTTACTAATATTTCTGTGAAAAATAGCAAATTTAAGGATTTTAAAATCATAAATTTACCCACAATGGCTATGAAATGGAAAAGGGGTCATTCATTTACCAGGGGGGTGAAAAATGGGACCCTATTTGACGGCACATCCCATGACCTCATATCCACTAAGTACCGCCCTGCCCCGGCATCAGCCATCAATCACTATAGTTTGATCAGTTCCAAATTGGTGAAGCCTCCTAACACATTTACAGCAGCGAATCAATAGCAGGCGCGTATCAAGGCAACCGATGCGCACTGTGCATCATATGTGTGACCATAATCGCACATGTACGCTTGGATTACTTTTGCGCACTGTGAGATAAAAACCGAATATTTCTCACCAATTTGGAACTGATTAAACTATAGATAGGCTGATGTCATTGTACAATGTAAGTTAGAGCAAAGTGTATACAGGCTATCAACATCATTTGTGTACACAAAGTCTAAGCTAATTTTGACGAAAACGTGATAGTTTCAAACTTGTCTGACAGTTAACCTGTAGGAACCCCTTACCGATATTAATACCTATAGGAACTATATTAAATATTACACATACACATATTTTCCCTTTGGACCTCGAGCATAGCCATCCACCGTTAGAACAGAAATTGTTGTCATCTTAATTTACTAATTCCATAAATATGACATAAAATCTTTAATTTGATTTAAAGATCTTAGATATCACTGTTGGATACACACCACTAAATAAATCCCCCTATACCTACTGAATGGGCCATAATTAAAAGTCATTTTCTCGCTAATAAAGCAACTGGTTGCTTCAACTTTACATTTTTGATGAAGATCGTGGTCTTGGCTTTCCTCTAAACAACAACAATAAAAAAGGTCAAGACAAAGTTTTCGAGATATGCGCCGTCGAAGATACGAATGATTTTAGAACGCCCAGGCCTAGCCTACTAAGTCTAAGCGCTTCTAATCAATTTTTGAAGTCTCTAAAATGACAGTAAAATCATACTAAATTGGTCAAAAGAAGAAAATTTGCAATGAAATTGTTTGATAATATTTATTTTAAAACAATCCAATCAAAATTTTAGCCAACAACACTACTTTTGTAGCATTTTTATATATTTCACTTAGAGGAGTGTCTTCCCACCCAATTCAACAGGCCTTTCATGGACTGCTCCATTATTAATTTAGTGGTGTGAATCCCATAACAAAATATCTAAACTCTCCTCTGTTACGGTACTAATACTTAAACATTTTCTAACCATAAGTGATAGACAACTCATTTACCAACAAAACAAAAATAAATGAAATGAAATAGTATTTCTATAAATATGACCACAAATCTGAAATTTAATTTATAGATCTCCTAGCTATAATCGTAATTGACGTCATAACTCCTCTCGCGTACTGTCAATTTCAACATCTACTATATTTTCAGCTGCAGAATTCACATCAATTGTTTGGCTTTGAATGTTTTGAGCATTGTCCTGTGTGTCTTGTTGGCTCTGAAAAGAGTCATTTACTGTTGCATCGTCGCCATCGTGTGGCTCTTTGGTATTTTCCGCAATTGGCACATCACCAGGATTTTTATTGGTATCGTCTTGTAATGATGGGGCGTTGTCTTGGTTTGATTCTTGATGAAGGGCTTCAGGGTCTATCTTGGGGTCATTTTCTGGGATGTTATCATCATTAGTATCTGCAACAACAAAAAAGAGTAACAATAATGAGAGTTTAGGATTAAATCTGTACAAGATACTATTTTGACAGGTGGTGCAGCTTGTTGGCTTATTATGTGATCTTTTCCAGGGGGCGCCCTCTATTCATGATTTTTTTTTAGAAAGTAGATTTTCTTGCAGATTTACATTTCTGATCATAAATCATAAATATATTCCGAGGTACAGAGCAATACAATTCCTTATTACTTCAAAATCATGTTTTTTAGAGTAAAAATAGAGTGAAAATAAATTGTTCGCTAGCCAACAATCTATTTTCAACCCTTAAAAAACATGATTTTGAAGTAATTAGGAATCGCATTGCTCTGTAACTCAGAACATATTTATGATTTATGATCAGAAATGTTAATGTTAATGTTAATGTTAATCTGCAAGAAAATCTACTTTAACTACTTTCTAAAAAAAATCATGAATAGAGGGTGCCCCTGGAAAAGATCACATAATAAGCCAACAAGCTGCACCACCTGTCAAAACATTGCATGTTTTTTCTGGCCCTTCAGCATGTATAAAGTAAAATTGCACAACGGTTATGAATAGCAAGTGTTGCTGTATACATGTTCAGGGGCAAGAGCACTTACAAGGTTTTGATAGATGTGTTTTTGGCCCTTGAACATGTTTAGAGCATACTGCCCAAAGGTTATACATAGGAAGTATTACTTTACACATGCTGAAGGGCCGGATGGAGATATGAGGCTTTGACAGAGCAGCAATGATATGTGAGGAACATAAATTCATAACAAGATATTGGAGGAATAATGCACATTATTACATAGCAATTTTCCTAGATTATTTCAATTCACAGCACAGCACAAAATGGCTACATGCAAAAGGGAAACTTGAACATTATGTAACAATTTAAAAATCACTTCCCTTCCCATACATTATGAGAAAATGATACAATTCACAATGGATATCACACTTTTAAAGCAAGCATTGAGTAGAACATTTTGCATGTTTGGTTGTTTGTGTTTTTGCAATTGTGTGTTTTGCTCGTCTGTGAGTTGTTATTTTTTTTATTTTTTTTTGATAATTCAATCACATCAGGGATCTTGTTCAATCATCTAGCAGGGAAGGGACATGTGGACACAATGTCAAATGTTCCGCCATTTTTTGTACTTAGCCTAAAATGGCTTAATTATAAATGGCCTTCTTTTTTGGCCTTGGGTATCATTGAAAAGCTTGTTTAAAGGTGTATGTTCCGATCACTTTTGTTTGGCTATGATTTTATTTTTAAATCATGATATTTTGATACCAGAAGAATCCCCATATTTTTCTCATTATGTCTGTAAAATCTTAGGGGCCAGAAATGTTCCATTTAGAAATTATAGGCTTAAATGTGGTGAATTACTGCCAAAGGTGGTTAACCACCAGTTTGTGTACTACTCAATGGGCAACATTCTTGTGACCTTGTGCTTCTAAAATTAAAACCATTGCAACTCAAACTTTGGAATGTGGCAATTTTAAAGAAGACCTGTAAAATAGAAAACATCAAGTTGAAAATCGGGCCAACAATCAGAACATCTACCTTTAATATTCTACAAACAAATTTTAATCTGATTTTTTGTTGTTGATGTGATGCCTCACATGTCATCGCTGTTCTGTCAAAACCTTGAATCTCCATCTGGCCCTTCAGCATGTATAAAGTTATACTTCCTATATATAACCTTTGGGCAGTCTGCTCTAAACATGTTCAAGGGCCAAACACATATCTATCAAAAACCTTGTAAGTAAAGTGCTTTTGCCCCTGAACATGTATAAAGCAGCACTTCCTATGCATAACTGTTAGGCAGTTTTACGTTATACATGCCGAAGGGCCGGAAAAACAAGTGTTGACAAAACAGAGACGATGTCAATCTATTAGCATGAACAATTTGATTGAAATTGATGTTTGCAGTACACTAAGGGCCACACACAAAAAATGTTGTATTAGAGTAACCCGCCAGACCCTAATTTACCTGACCCTGATTTTGTTCTTCTTTTTTGCAGAAGATTTTTTAAACAAACAATAAATCAACAAAAACTAACAAAAAACAAATTAAAACAATCTTTGGTGCTTCTCATCAAAAAGGAATACAGTACACAGCAAATCTGACAATCGCAAGTGGCATCATGATATTTTGTGACCTATTTGACTCTGTGAGATTAAATTTAGTAATTTATAGTTTATATATAATTCAAGCAAAATTTAAAAAATATATATAAAAAAATCCCTCCCGCCCTACCCAATTTTCAATGGCATGTTTTGCCAATACAACAACCCATTTTTGTTGGCCTAAGCAAGGCATTATTTTCTATGTACCTAGCACACACACAATAAAGAAACGGACACTCAACTTGTTGTTTGAATTCTTCAAAAGATTTTATTTTGCCAAAAACACATGAAATACAAGTACTAGTTGCTAAATTTGCCTCCAGCAAAGGGATGGGCTACAAAATAACAATTTGAAACTGTCACTATTTTTAGTACAATCATTTGAATTTGAAGACCGCTCATCCCATACCCAGTAAAAAAAGGAGAAATAATTCACTTGTTTTGGTAAAGAAATAATCAAAAGGTTTTGGTAAAATATGTGTGCTTGTTTCCATAGAAAATAATACCCTGCTTTTTCACATGACTACATTGACAGCAATAATTATAGAATTAATTATGATACAATTGGTGTAACTTCAGTTAATTCTAAGACATAGGCTAAGACAAGGAATAAATATGTCATACACTTCACATTGTACCCTTCACAGCTTTACTGAATAATTGTAGTAAGGTATGGAGGGTATTCCAGCCTATGACGATACAAAAGTCATTCTACAACTTGAACTGTCTTAATACTATGGACATAATTCAAGCTATTTCATGTGAGCGTGTTTTGTTGCTGTTTGCAGAACAACTGTGCATGCATGCACGTCACGATTGACCAACGCCACGCTGTGGTTTTTTTAATCGCCCGGTACGCACTTCAGAGTTTACGCACGCATTGTTGGAACTATGTACATATTTTTTTGACGCTTACTATACCACTGTCACAACTCTGCAAATAAAAATGGTAAGGGGAAAAGGAAATCTTTTTGAGTGACACATGTTCACTGTAAAAAAGAGTCACTAATCACACACAAGATATTGCTTAAAGGTATATTATGTGATCTTTTCCAGGGGACGCCCTCGATCCTCGAAAAAAAGAAGTAATTACGAATCGTATCGCCCTGTAACTTGGAATGTATGTACGATTTATGATCAGAAATGTAAATCTGCAAGAAAATCTGCTTTCAATTTTTTTTCGAGGATTGACAGCGTTCCCTGGAAAAGATCACATAATAAGCCTTTTCCCATTGAACCAAACATTTACCAGTGGTATGACAATGTTGTAATGTCTCTGTTTCAAATAGCAATTTGTCTCTACAATGGCTATATTTGCAGTACACTGATTGAAGATCGTTAATTTCAGGTGCGGGACTAGATGAAGTTGTGTCCAACATTTTAGAGGTTTGAAAATAATATTTGGCGCATAAAATGTTCACGATCTACCTATCTAAATGCACACAAATATTTCATGCTCTAAAAGTATACACATGTATTACAACACATTTTCACAAGCATGCATATATACCAATACTGGCATCTCTTATCACTGCAATCGTATAAATCACTAAATGACCGCATACCACGTTGGCAATTTTATGTTACATTGGTATCTTTGCACATGAAACGGTAGATTTCCTTAACACTTTCCATGCGGCTATCGTTGGTTTTACCGTAATATACAAAATAGATTTTCCAGAAATCATTCCCAACTTTCAAGGTCTATCTCAAGGATAACTGAATCAATACAAGGCATGTTTGTACTTATTTTAATGCATTTATCAAGTTGATTCCAAATATGGTAATGAAATTCAATATTTATGATATTTTTGAAACAATTGTACAATTTTGGAACTGTCGTCTGCAGACGACTGTCGCATGGAAAGTGTTAAGATTGTATGTGATAAATAGTGGCCTACCTGTGTGTGAAACTACTTGTGTCTTGTGCGCTCGTGAGTTAACAGTGAGTATAATAGCCAGCCCAAGTCGGACATGAAGATTTGAGGGAAGCAAAAGAAAAGAAGACAATGGGTGGGTGGGGTGGTGGGGGAGAACAATAATAGCACAATGAAGGGAAAATAATCAAATTATCAACAATGTGCATAGAGATATTGTATTATTATACACATGGCTACATGTAATGGTTCTCATTGACAGTGACTGTGAGCATTGAGCATCAGCTCTCCACCACCACCACCGCCCCCCCCCCCCCCCCCTATTGGGATACAATTTGTATTCAACAACAACTTGCATGAGAAACATTTTACTTCCAAAATTGTACCAAACATTCTGACGTAGAAGACATTAGTGAAGTGGTCTACCGAAACCAGACGGAATTTGGCAGAGCTCCTAACTGAGAAATAGCCCAAAACCTAATTGGGAGTGATATTTTGGGAATTTGAGTTTCTTGTAAATAATTAATCTTCAGAGTGTTTATAACATTATTGTGAAAGTTTTAGATTAAAAAATCAAACCAACCAAAATCAAATGCCATTTTTTTTATTTAAAAAAAAAGTACATTGTAAGTACATTGTAAGTACATCTTTAAAGGACGACATATCAGTTTGGAGTTTTCATAAAGACGAAAATGATTATACTCCGCTTTGGGAAGTCAATTAAAATTAAAAAAAGTACCATTGAAAAGCTGAAGATCTCTACTTTAATAATCAATTACTAACTCAATTTTGATATCTTGCCCAATTGTGTCTGGTTTCGGTAGAACACGTCACAAATGTGTGGCTATTCTCCACATTCCTCTTTCAGTACAAATAGGTGGGTATAACAATTTGAAAAAGTGAGTTTCAAATAATAAAAGGGTAAGCATTCTTTTGTACGTTAAAATGGTTTCAAAAGTGAAACAATCTGATCTTGTTTTGTTAAGAAATTGTACGGGGAAACAGGCAGTGGAAGGACAGACAGCCAAACTTTTTATTTGCCTCATCGTTATGTTAGAACGAATAAGACAAAATTTGACCCTTCACATCAAAACAGGACCAGTTGTCCCCAGAAATGAAAAAATTAAAAAAACTAGTCTGTTTTGATGTGATAGGTCACATACCATTAGGCCTAAAAAAAGATTGGATTGCCCTTTCACCTCTATTTTATTTTTGGTCGGTGGGTCGATTTTTTATTTTTAGATTCCAAAGAATGACCAAATCACACTGGAATACACTGAAGACTGGTGGCATGGATAATATATATTTCAGAGTGGGGTCACATAGGGGTCGATTGAGGGCATTTAGGTGACAAATTTGTAATTTCTTTAAAAAAAGGTTAAAAACACGACTGAGTTTTCCCGATTTTTACGGTTGGTCGGGAAAGAGCAATCTAACATCTTTTTTTGTTGGCCTTATATTACAACTGGTGCTCTCTCAAATTGAGTCGACTAAAACAATACACAGAAATAACATCGAGAGTGCGAGGAAGTGTATGTAATTGCACATCCCTAATGGTTGACGAGTGGGGCCGGCACGCAACAAGTGTGTGACACGCGACTCTTAGCCAATCAGAGGCTGAAACTACATGCGGCATTTGGGAGCAGAATTCGCTCTCTTTTTCGCAGGCTTGTTTTTCGAACGACATAGTCAAAACTTGCCCAGATTTGATCATCAAAATCTTCTGTTTGAATAATTAATAATTATAATACAAATACCCTGGTCGACCAACAGTTAAAATTTGGTGTTTAATCGACTCAATTACTTCAAGAAACAGACATTTCTGTTAACTTAACTGCCACACAAGGTAAATTTAAGTAAACTTAACTTACGCTACCACATTCAAGCTAAAAAAACACGCTTGAAACACATCATTAATGACAATAATAAAAGTAATAATAACATTGATAACACGCAAGCAGCGTCACAGAGTAGAAAAAATTGAAACGCTTCAAAATAATATTATATTAGAAAGGAAGACATGTTGGTCATAATACTATTTTGGTTACCATGGTTACAATAAAAGTAGATGAGCTATGCAAACAACAGCTTCAAGTTGGAACGCATGGGGCAATCTTTTGGTTTTAGACAGAAAATGTTTAGATTATTGCAAGAATGGAAGACTTCCCCTTTTCAACCCTTAGCGAGTCTTCAGACTACTGTAAAAGTGGTAATTTGTGCGTGATTAAATGTTCGCGCTTTGCTGATTTACAGCTATTTCGTTTGTTTATGAATTCGCTATTTGAAAGTTCATTACATGAACTTAGACACAGAATAAATATGTTCACATGTTTTTATTTTCGCGGTAGCTGCTTGGAATGAGAAAAGCGCGAACATTAATGTAGCGCGAAAATGTCCACGTTTACAGTAACCATTCTTTTCAAATAAATTTAGCTTGTATGATACCCCACCATTTTTCTCAAAAGTTGAATTTAAAAATAATAAAAAATCTTAATCATAGATTTTCTTTTTTGGGTCAAAAACAATAATATTTTGACAAGCATCAGGAAGTACCCATTTTTGAGGATTGGCAAGTGCAGTTTAGTATTGACTATTTTAGGTGAAAACTCTTGTACCCCATCTTTCCCTGGGAAGATCAACAGATCTTCACCTTATAATATGCGCACACACAAAAAAATAATTAAAATATATACATTGAATGAAATGAAAGACACCTTTCAACCAAACCAACCCTGTATGGACAGTTTTCAGTAGGGCATGTGGTTTCCCCGAATGGAAAACAACAACTCCTGAGGAGAACCTTATATTTGCATAACAAAAGGACATAAAGGTGCATCTTTCTGTCAACATTTCTAGCCAGTTAATCCTACAATGAACTTATTAGCAAACAGGTGTGTGGCTGACCTACATTGTAGTTTCTTGAATTCTGGATGACTAGTGGGCCCCGAATGGAAAACAACAACTCCTATGGAGAACCTTAAATTTGCATAACAAAAGGATGTACAGGTGCATCTGTCTGTCAAGATTTCTAGCCAGTTCATCCTACAATGGACTTGTTAGCAAACAGGTGTGTGGCTGACCTAGTTTCTTGAACTCTGGATGACTGGTGGGTTGATTGAATTAAATTATACACCTGGACAAAAATTGGGTTCCCCTTATTAGTATACTGTATTATAAAAAATAAGGCTCCCCTTGCATCCTAATGTGACACTAATATTAAATTGTAACAACTTTCATGTGACAAGAAGATATTCTTATTGCAAAGCCAAATCTCAGCTAAAAGCGCATACTCTAAAAATCTTGACCAACTTACATATATATCTTCAAACAATTAAACTCTAAATATCTTTACCAACCTATAACCGTTGTGCAAGTGCAATAACATCGTAAGTGACAGTTTTGGCAAAATTGACTTTTTTACATATTTTGAATTTTTTTTAGCTGATTTAATCCTAGAATTATGCACAAATAGCTGCCCTCTGTTAGAATGTGTTGATATCACACATATCTAATGCAGAGCAGCAGGAATACAATACTACACGGCAGCAATCAAAAGCCATCAATATTCAGCACATAATCCTAGAATTATGCACAAATAGCTGCCATCTGTTAGAATGAGTTGATATCACTGATGATATTATCACATATCTAATGCAGAGTAGCAGGAATACAATACTACGCGGCAGCAATAAAAAAGCCATCAATATTCAGTACAAATAGCTACCCTCTGTTAGAATGAGTTGAGATCACATATCTAATGCAGAGCAGCGGGAATACAAAACTACAGGGCAGTAATCAAAAGCCATCAATATTCAGCACATAATCCTAGAATTATGCACAAATAGCTGCCATCTGTTAGAATGAGTTGAATATCACTGATGATATTATCACATATCTAATGCAGAGTAGCAGGAATTCAATACTACGCGGCAGCAATCAAAAAGCCATCAATATTCAGTACAAATAGCTGCCCTCTGTTAGAATGCGTTGATATCACACATATCTAATGCAGAGCAGCGGGAATACAGTACTACACGGCAGCAATCAAAAAGCCATCAATATTCAGTACAAATAGCTGTTAGAATGAGTTGATATCATATCTAATGCAGAGCAGCGGGAATACAAATGTACACGGCAGTAATCAAAAGCCATCAATATTCAGCACATAATCCAATCTAAATACTATTTGTGGCGAGTCTGTCCGTCCGTCCGTCCGTCCAATGCCTTCGGGTGCAGATCCCTGCCTATCTGCCCATATAATCGCTATGCACAGGGATCATAGCCCCACGTAGACAACAAACTGTTGCTACGCGCTCGCGTATAAACAAAACAAAACATGGTGCACGCGTTTGCCGGCGCACGCGTAATGGCGCAGACCGTAAGGTGCGTACGCGTTCGTGGCGCAAACTGGGTCTTCCATAGATTTATCAATTCTGTGGTCTTTTCATGGGGTGGGTAAAAGGAAGCCGTCCGGTGGCTAACAAAGAGAGAAAAAGGCCCATAAGGCTCATAAATCTGTCTTCGTAGCAGGTAAAGAGTTGGAAGTTTGTGTTTTAACATAACTTTTGCCAAATGTCATGAATCTGCAATCAGATTAAATGTATCTCCTTTAGATTTAAAGTTATATACACTCAAAGTAGGCCCCACACTCCGTGAAACTTTTATTTTTTGATTTTCGGGGTCACCCTATGCCGAATTGAGGGGTCACATGGGTCCCATGTTTCTTAGGCATCATCTATGGTCACCTATCGACAATCATGAGTAAAGAGAGGCTAAACAAAGCATTAATTAAAAAGTTATATATACTCAAAGTAGGCTCCAGCCAGGAAAATGGACAGAATACTCCGTCTGTCTTGACCCCGGTTGACCCTGTGGTCAATTGAAATATTTTTTGATATTCATACCAGTTAAACATGTATTATACCAATATACACACAGAATTTCAACTCTTTACCTGCTACAAAGACAGATTTATGAGCTTTTGAAATCTGAAAGAAGTCAAAAAGTCACTTTTCGCGACTCGCGAGCGCGAAAATCATCCATTTTGCGCAAATTTCAAATAGCCATAGCTCTAAAAGTACATGACGTATGATTTATATTTTTTGTATGTGTTCATTTGGGCTACATTCCATCATTCTGATGAAATGTCATCAAAATCTGAGGGGGTCACCTGGGAACTTTTTGAAAATTGTTTGACACGGAATGACCCATATCCATTTTCTGAAACTTCCAATTTAAAATGGTCTATAGGACAAGGAATATACAAATACAGGAAAATACCAACCACTGCTTGACGATGGCGTACTCATTTGGCTACAAGCTACCTACATTATAATATCATTCATTTTCACTATCATTTTACAATGAATGGATAACTATAGTACTGCTATATCATAAATAGTCATAGTATAATAGGATAACAATAATATTCACAATCTTCACTTCACACAACACCTCATATAAAATATTTAACAAGCTAAATATAGTGATGAATAAGTCATAGTTAGGGGGCTAACAGTTGAGGCCTCACACGAGACCATATACCCAACACTGGAAAATTATTTTACCAACGTCTTACACATTTTAGGCTGCATCTGATCTTAAGACTCCTGTATTTGGCATTTTGTGCTTGAACGCCATTTTTTCATAAAATTCACAGTTCTTAAAAGACCGATAAGACCCTACTTTTAGGAAAACAATCTTGATGAAATCCTATCTACTGCCAATTATCTGCTCAAAATCTCCCATTTTTGAGACTCACACACCCGCATCCAAAAAAAGGTGAGTGTCCCTTCCCCCTCCCAATATATATAATTTCCCCCTTATGTGTCAGACTATAAAAGAAACACTATTGCAGATTACATGATGTAAATGTGGATGCACACACCAAAGTGCACCCTTTTCATTGACACTGAAGTACTCCTCATTCCAGATAAAGTCAGAACTTTCTTCATCTTTTTTTCTCAAAATGAAATAAAAGAAGCTCTATTATAAAATGATGTAAAATCCAGCTTAAACTCGGGTATTTAGGGCATCCATGTTAAAAACTTCCAGAAGAGGTCAATTTGGGTTAAAAAGTTCCAAACCTGTTGAATACAGTGTTTTACAACTTGGTCTTTCTACACTAAAACAACCAAGCCCAAAACCAATACTTTAGCAAAATGTTCCATTGAAATACTTTCGGAAAGTCTCTCTTCATTTATCTGAAATGAGTAGGTTGGTCAACTTTCAAAACAGTTAAACTGGTCACATTTATGTACAAAACACAATCAATCAATATACACTATGAATCACAAATGTTATAACTCTGCCTCATCGGAATTGTTGATAATTTTGAATACATAGTAAAATCCTAACGCCATCCCCAGTACAATGGCCAATAGGGGATTACCCTTGGCCGCTAATACCGACCCTATGAATAGGAAAAAGTACAGGAGATAAATAAGTATTTCACCTTTGAGGCCCAGGTCCGGGTCGGGTAACGTCATCTTGCCGCTCTGCAAATCTTTTACTGCACGTTGAGAAAAAAAGAAATCAAGATGGTGGAAGAATGTTAACCCCCTGAGAACTACCGGCCGATTGGTTAAAAAGATGGATACATCATTTATTGCACCAATGAGAGACATTGTTAGAATAATTGTATTCCCTGATAAAGATGGGAGTGAAACATTTTACAAGCTGCATTTGAATTGGCTATTCATATGAGTACATCTTGTAATAAACCAATCAGAACCACTCTAAGATAGACAGGTAGACCCCAGGGGGTTAATATACATGTATATAACCAAGGGTTGAGAGACAGAAGGCTGTAACTCAACTTTTGGGCAAAATGAGATTTTGGTACCAACATAATCCATATAACCTAGATTTTCAGAACCTTAAAGAGATAACTCATAAACACTCGTGATTTGACTAAAATTAGAGTTATAAGTTGGGTGCTTGCTACAGTGTATTGTAATGAGTCCCGAATATTTGAAAGTTGATTATCTCAGAATAGCATCTTTTGAGTTACAGCCTTCTGGCGCTCAACCCTCGATATGTAAATAATAATAATCGTGATCATGGCATTGTGTGGCTACCATATTGGGCTAATCGCCATTCACCACATATATTTTGAGCCCTGACGCTCTCAATAAAAAAACACGCAGGTTTTCTACATTCTTCTTGTCTGAAAACTTAAAGGGGCACTAAGAGATGTGTTGGAGACTGCGCCCTCAATTATGATAAAAACTGAGATTAGTGTATTTTTATAATTGTATTACATGTATGAACTTACACCTATAAGGATTAAGAAAAATCAGCCCTCTTTGTACAAGAAAAATGTCGATTCAAAAATGCTCGTACAGCCGCGAGGAGCATTTTACGTCTGACAGTATTCCCCTGCAGTACGCGTGATACATAACGCAAACCATATTTGTATAGAGGGCGTTTTTCAATAAATAGCGATGATATTGTTTTAATCAAGTTTTGCTGTGTTTTTGTTAGTAGAAACAACAATAATGGCAATTTTGAATGTTCATCTTGAATTCTGAAGTAAATTTTTAAACATTTAAAATTTTCAACACCACTAAGGAAAAACACACTGAAAAATTAATGTTGTGTTTATTAACTTCAATTATTCCAATGCTGGTAACATGGCACAAACTATGTTCTTTGTCTGTGATTGATTTATAGAGCATTAATCTGGAAATCATCATTCGTACCCTATTGTAACGGACACCTGGCATGATTTGATGTTTTGGTAGTTCCTGATGTACAGCTATTTGCAATTATAATTTTACCAGGTACCAGTTATTTTATTTAAAGAAGAAAAAAAATCTAACAAATAACCCACACCCTTTCAAAAATATATCTTATATTAGAATTTATGCCAAATCTCAGATTAACCTTGACCACAAAAAGCTAGCTCTATGTCTAGTGATTTCCTCGGATCACTCATTCTTAAAAGATGGTGGAAGCTCTGAAGAGATCAAAAGACATCTGACAATGGCTAAAACATCAGCAAATGCCCTGTCAAACATTTGGAAGGATAGGGCCATGTGTTTTGAACTCGCCACCCTTACCGTTGCATGTCCAGATATTTACATTTTACACCATCTGAGATTCGAATTAGCATATCGCAATAACTACTTGTTCTACCCCATAAAAAAAGTATTTCCTGGACGGTAATCTCACAAGGAATCCAAATATGCGATTGGAATTTGCATAGGGCCTAATGGTAACATGTTGTGATTAAGAATGTTCAAAGAATATTGATTTCTTTCATATTTTGATTAAAGCTCAATATTTTTTTATTCCTCTCCCAATCATCATTTTACTGTGCATATTAGTTCCTCATGCAATTTACCCATCAGAACATAATGGTTGTCAAGGGTAACTTGTTGAAATATTCTATATAAGGAAGTAAATGAGCACAAACGTTTACATTTCATATTTTTTAGAGTTCACACATATATTTTTTTGGCTATTCACCCTATCCTGATTTAAGCGGGATTTTTGAATTCCCCTATTTGAGAGCTTTCCAAAAATGTATAATTTTGCCATCATCGGTTGAATAATTTTGTTGTTATAGTCATGTATGTAAAACCGATGAATTAGGGCAAGTTCACTGTGTAGAGAATAGGGAAAAAGCCAAGGACAATGCAATCGATTCGAGATTACAATTGTTACGTAATAGTTGACACGTTTGTTGAAACAGAAACTTATAGAATATAAAACAATCTATAAAATGAGAGCAAAATCATGTTTGTACCATACAGAGATGAGGAGTTATTGTAGTTTGAACGTAGAATTGGGAACATTTTTTATATTCCCCATAGAGATTGTACACAACGCCACTGCCACCGCCGCCACCCCTGACTTTCGAAATATAATCAATCATATCTCAGCCAAACCGTTATAGAAATACCTGATTTATTCACACAGTGTAGCTAGATGAATAAGCTTTCAAATGACACCTAAACCATAGCTCTACCACATTTAGTTTTTGAGTTAATAGTGAGAGATGGATGATTCGTCAGCAAAAATGCAACACCGCCACCCTTTTTGAGTGGTCAGTTCAAAACACATAGCCATAGAGGAATTACAAAGGCCAAAAATATGTATTAAGACGGCATTAATCTTTCCGGTTGCAACATTTGGAGCTGAAACATAGTCAGTCGGAATAGCGGATTCAAAGAAAATATCAGCATTTGATATGTGGTGTGGCGCAGATGTTAGGAATATCATGGAAAGAGCATAAGACCAATGAATTTGTAAGAAGCCAGATTGGGAACCAAACTTCTCTGTACACAAATATCATGCGCAACAAACTGCAATACTTTGGACATATTGCTAGACAAGAGGGTGACGACAATCTAGAAAAGGTGATAATACAAGGAGCTATCGAAGGAAGACGTAAACGTGGCAGACCAAAGCTTCGTTGGACTGACGGCATTAAAGAAGCAACTGGTCTATCTCGTATCTCTGCGCATCGCATGTCACAAAATAGTCAAAGGTGGCGCTCCATCATCAATAGGGTTACAAAGAATCAGCCATGATCCATAGAATGACGTCGACGACGATGATTAGTGGTACAAAGGGTTTTGGCATTGTGGTAACGTTTCTGCCAGTAAAGATGAGAAGGTATGGCTTCTCCAGGGTTGCATAATGTGCGGGAGCAGGGAGCACCGCTCCCGGGAAATAATGAGCAGAATTGGGGAAATAATGCCAAGTGAAAGAATAAAGAGTATTGGGGAAAAGGGTGAAAAAGAGAAAAAAATGCAACTTTGGGTTATGAGCTGTGGTTGTAGGTATACTAACGTGTTTATTGTTTTACCCCAGTGGTGGCGCTAATACAGAGGGCAAGGGGGAGCATTTCCCCAAAATATATTTGTGTGCCCCCACTTGGCCTTTTAGCATAAAAAACTTTTTTTTTTCACGCTTCACGCACATTTTCTTTTTAAATTAGGTTCAAATTAACAAAATATGACAATTTTTGCGTAAAATGCCACCAAAAAAAAAATGTGCGCGTTTCGCGCAAATCATTTTTTGTTCATGCCCCCCCCCTAAAAAAATCTTCCCAAATGTAAAATTATTACCATGGTAGGCCTACTGGTACGTTCTAAACAACACTATAGCTAACATATTGTAATCTGATTGTTATCAAACCTGTAAGTATAATTGGGGAAATGTTAAGCTCAAAACCTTGCTCCTGGGGAAGAAACAACTTTGTGCAACCCTGGTTCTCTATAGTTTGTAAGCAGTGGCGTAGCCAGGATTTGGATACTGTAAAACCAGAAATGTTTGCGTGCATTTAAATTTCGCGAGGAACACTTGCTCGCGAAAATGTCATGCCGCAAATATTTCCAATTTACCTTGTAGCAGTGCATTGCAAAGTTACATTCACGAAATATTCATTCCGTGAATTAGGCCAGTATCGCTGATTCGTGAAATTTTAACCTCGCAAATATTTCTGGTTTTACAATCTAGCAGTGGAAGGCAACTTACATAAGTCTTTATCTATGCATTCTTCTCCCATCCTTGTAAATCCCTCGGCGCAGTCACAGTAGTGTCTACCCGGTAGATTGGTACAGCTCATACCCTCTGTACATATATCTTCTTGTTCGCATTCATTTATATCTGTAAAAGAACAGAAAAAGTGTAGTCAATAGTAAAAAGCATTTATTATACAGGACTATGCGTCCTACAAATTACAATATTTCACGAACTTTTCTGTAAGTAAACAACAAACTCTTACATACAGTGTGAGTAAAAAAAAAGTGTACTCAAGTTTCGGATGTTTTATCTTAAAAACTGTGCATAAATGTTATAGATTATTTATTAAGGCAGGTGGTTATCTCATTAGCTTTCTAAAGAATTTTAGTTGGTTGAAATTTTAGTTGTGGTAAACATATTTTATGCTGATTTGCGTAAAAGTCAACATTTTTATAAATCAAACAAGATTTGGGATATTTTCTCTTATAAGACCTATTGAATTTCACTATTGAAAACGGTCCAAATTATTATCCGAGATGAGTCCGACTATCAGTACTGCCGACTATCACAAAAGCCAAATTTGTTGTTGTTGTTGCTAAATCCGTGTAATAATGACATTGTTTTGTCATTATTTCACATTTAATGTTTGAAAAAAAAGCTGAGAATGTTTCAATTGTCTTTATTAATAGCTATTGTGTACCATACATGAATCCACTTGTTCATTAATATCAAGCATTATTGAGTAAAATATTCAATATTGTGTTTGGTTTCAAAATGCAGTAACTTTACCAAAATAGTCATATCTGGTAAATGTTACCATGAAATGTCACTTTTCTTTTTCCTGATGATAGTGAATAAATGCATCTATTGCCACTATACATTGGTTGCCTTCATATTCTGATAATAAATATTTTTTTATAATTATTTTAATTTGAATACACTTTTTTTTTACTTACCCTGTAGATCTTAAAATAACACTATTACATTTGTTACATCAGCGCACGTGGAGTCTGAAGACTCCCAATTGTTTCTGAGGTGGTCTGGAATGACTCCCGAGTCAGTCGTCCGGGCTATTTTTAGAACCTTTTGATTTGAAATGGTGTGTACAATAAGAGAACAGTAAAAACTAGACACCTACCTTCGCAAGCTCCGTCTTCTTGGACATAGCCTTTTTTACACGCAACGCATCCGTTGTTGCCACCAGACATGCATTCATTGCAAGAGGCGTCACAGTCCATACACTTGCTGGAGCCTTGTGTGTTCTCGCAGTACTCGTTCTCACTGCACGGGTAACTTAAGCACTCATCAACATCTAAAAGAAGTGAAAAACAAAATTGGGTTATTATCGTTTATATTTTGAAGATCGTTTCAACCCACAACTGTAAATAAGGCCACAAAAAAAAAAATTACTTGCCCTTTCCGACCGACCCGAATTTTCGGAATCTAGGGTCGCTATTTTATTTTTTTATTTTTTTATTTTTTTTAATTGAAAAAAAAAAAAAAAAAAAAAAATTGAAAGAAGCATATAACAATAAAGAAAGATGAAAACGTGTTTTTGAGTAGTATCTGCTTGTTTAAAAATCAAAACAAAAAAAACATGTTTTTTTTGCAGTAAATTTTCAAAAAATGTCAACAACAAAAAAAATCCGAACGTCCGACCCTGACAGGGCAAGTCAACTTCTTTTTTTTGCCTAACTAAATCCCTCTAGAGACTTTCATGGCACCTGGTTCCACCACAATTCCTGGACTAGGCCAGATATCAAAACAAGGAAGGCACTAGCATGGAAGTCGTGTAATAAGCTCGACAAGATATGGAGATCCAACCTACCAAGATCAACAAAAATTAAGCTATTCCAAGCTACAGTGAAGAGCATTCTTCTCTATGATTCGGAAACATGGACAGTAACAACTAAAGTTCGCAAGCTATTGGATGGGTGTTACACCAGGCTTCTTAGATCAGCCTTGATATAAGTTGGAAGTCACACATCACCAACAAAGAACTCTATGGTGATCTTCCTAGAGTAAGTGAAAGGATCAAGAAGAGGCGACTACAGTTTGCTGGACACTATGTCAGACGTTCTGGGGATGTGGTATCAGATCTAGTTCTACAGAAACCAGTTCATGGCAAAAGAAATGCTGGACGTCCGATGTTAAGCTATGTGGATATCCTATGTCGGGACACTGGACAAACACCTGCTGAGATGAAGACCTGCATGGTAGATAGGCGTGTCTGTAGAGCCATCGTTAACGTCCGACAGGTGAGAGTGAGGCCAGACTGGACAGGAATGATTCTAAGGTCAGGCACTCAATTATGCTCGATATGGATATCATGTTTTGGAACTTACATTGGTGAAATTGAACCATCATTTAAGACCAAGTTTTTTGAGCATATACTTTCAATTTTCTCCTAATCCGATCAAGCACAACATATGGACTTAAACGAGGTTGAGGTATGAGATAGGGAATCTTGTTTGTAGAAGAGAAGCATCATGATTGCAATTTTACATGAGAGTCAACCAGCCATTAAATATGATGCGATCTGTGAAAACCCGCCACATGGTGGCATTTTTCATATTGGAGATATTTATATCATGAGAAAGCTAAAACTGTGCTGATTACAGAACTGTTTCGATCATTTTTCTACGATCACTACAAAAAAAGTTATGAGTGAATGATGATTGTGATGTCACTAAAAGCTACAAAACAAGAAATCATGAAAACAGGCCAAAAAGATACATAATTCAATATAATAACATTATAAGGTAAATAATAAAAGTGACTTAAGTAAGTTTGTCAAGGTAAAATTTCATGAAAGATGATGACACAAAGTACTGGAAACTAATTTTCTTTAAAAAAAATTTAAAAATCAACATCCGACGGGTTTTTATTTGTGATTGCATCACAAATACTAACCAAACAAAAGTGACATTTCAGATTACAAATGGTCTGTGTCTGATTCTGCCATCACATTCTTAATTGTTTCTACAAGCCCGACAGACCCATTTTTATTTATTTTATTTTTTAAATCCATTTTTCTACCACCACCCCCCCCCCCCCCCCCCCCCCCCCCCACCACCCCACCCGAAATCTTTTGAAAATGTTGATTTTTGTTGAAAAATGTTTTCAACGCCTTACTGTCAGATCGAGTTATCCGGCTGCTCACAAAAACTGTGAACATTTTGAAGTTTTTATTGGGTTTTTTTGTGTTGTAAATTCTTTCCACTTATATAGTGATTTCCACACCTAGTGAGAATCTACCCAATTTATTGTTAGTTCCAACTTCAATGGAAATTATTTGAATAAACATATGTGATGTGAGCTGTGAAAACCCATCAGATGTCGCCAGATGTGAAATAGGGTCGAAAGTGCTGTTGGGATTTTAGTGACGATGACATGATATTGTGATGCCATCGTCACTAAAACCGCCTCATCAGCAACAGGTCGCTGGACGGTATCACGCAGGAGTTCAATGCATAAATCGATAATATCAATACATGAAACAGAGATGCGGACATCTCGTTTACTGTTTAGTCATAGCTTTGATCAATATGGCGACGTCCATACATGTGACTGTTTTTCTTTCTTAAGCCGATTTTGTCTTTACGCGGTACTTTTAAAAACTTTAACCTACAGAAGTGGTCTGTATAATAATAATGCTACATATCTGAGCGCTAAAGTTCCATGGCACGGATTTCCTTTAAGGTCCCAGGCATGCTATTACATGGTATAAAATATCTTACAGCGTCAAAATTACAGATCAGTGACCGCCCTACTGTGCATTAGACTTTTGTAGTCTGTAGTAGACAAGGGGCAGTCTCTACGTTATTTCCATTGGTCAAGGGGCAGTCCTTTGGAGGTTCTATTAGAATCAAATTTATATATAGTAGGCCAGTGGCAACCTACGTGTTCAGTGGAAGCGGCAATCCATCTGAACGGCTCTTTTCAGAGCCACCAATTCTTTCACAAGTAGGAAAGGGCACCTACTCTCAAATCATCGGGCAAGGGGCAGCCCAAATGATGATAACAAGAGAAGTGGCAATCTCTATGTTTTGTTTAATATTATAATAATTTGGTCCTGAAGAAGTCAGAGCTAATCCTGACGAAAGCTTGACAGATTAAAACTTGTCCGACGGCGAACCCGTTAAAACTTTTTACTTATATAATAAATACCCGTCGTAAAAGCCTATCTCACAATTTTATAAAATATCTTGTTGTGATTTTAAGATTTATTACCTTTACATCCCTCTTCTGCGTCCAGTGTATAGCCAGATTTGCATTTGTTGCAGCCCTTTGGTCCCTCTCCAGTACAGGTAGACGAACAGGAATCGTGACAAACTACAAAAGTTCAGTAGAACAATTTGCACAACGTTAGCCAATATTAATGTTTGTAATTGAATTTAAGGGGGGACTCAAGGAAGTTTTTTATTATTTTTATTTTTATTTTTGCAAGTACTGTAATTATTGAACTATTAATCAAATGCAAATAAAATTATACATTTTTGGAAAGGAAATAGATCAGAGAATCCACATTTGGTGTCAATTTTGACCAAAAATGTTTTTTTGAGATAATCACAAAATTCACTTTTTTGACCCAATTTTTTTTTGGGACAAGCTGACAAAATTATTTGTAAGTAAAAAATGCCCAAAATTGCTTGATTATACTATTAGGACACTAATCTAGTGCCGATTTTCTCATTTTTTTCTTTTAACTGTATTTTTGTTGTTGAAGTTTTGACTAAAAAGTGCCAAAAATGTGATTTTTTTTTGTGTGTGGTGATTTTCTAAAAAAAATCAACATTTTTTGTCAAAATTGATGCCAAAAATGGATTTTCTGACCCAAATCCCTTCCAAAAATGTATACTTTTATATGCATTTGATTAATAGTTTAATAATTACAGCATTCACTAAATTCAAAACAAAAACTTCCTTGAGGACAAACATTTTCAGTATAATTATATTTTAAACATAAATTGTTCTCCTTGGGGGAAAATACATGTTAACAAAAGGGGGTCCATGCATATCAATACAAAGATACAATTTCAAGGAGGAGATGAATTTATACCGTACTGTTGTTTTCTGTAATAATTGTAATAAAGTAAGACTTCACCATACTTGAGGGAAATGTCAATCCTTTTTGGCGCCAAATTTATCAAACACTGTAACTTTTAAACTACAAATGTGATGTACATAAAAGTATACATTTTTCAAATGAAATGAGTCAGAGAATCCATTTTTAGTATCAAATTTCACTAAAAATAGTGATTTTTACAAATTTTTATTTTTTGGCGGCAAACATTTTCAGACAACCTTACAAAATCTGTTTTAGGTATAACATTTCTTGTCTATCTAAAAGTGAGTCAAGGACATTTTTAATATCAAATGTCTGTAAGTCGCCGGAAAGGTGGTTAAAGGTAGACGTTCTGATTGCTTGCCCGATTTTCAACTTGATGTTTTCTATTTTACATGAAAGGTCAAGGATACACCAAAATACAGAGGCCCGATTCAGTGAGAAACCAAAATCATCATGGTAACGGTCAGTTTGTGTACTCAATGGACATATTTCATGTCACCTGATGCTTCTATGATAAGAACTATTGGAGTTATCCAACTCAAACTGTGAATTACAAATATGTTAAGGATGACTCTTAGTAAATCATGCCAATTGTGGCAATATTTTGTGTATTTGGGCCGATGGCCTCATGTATTTGGAAATAAAACTAAACTAAACTAGTCATGTATTATAGAAAACATCAAATTGAAAACCGGGCCAGATATCGGGTGTATCCTTGGTGTAATTCATTCATGAGTTAGACTGGTGTTAAGCCTCTATTACTGAATAAAGCTGTCTAATCCTTTAATCCTTTTAACACAGTTTAACACAGATTTTGTGCTAGGCTAATTCCGTGCAGAATTACATGAAGGATAAACCAGATATCGGAACACCATTAACATACATGTTGCAAGGTGTGACTGGTAACACCTTTCACTTCTCATAAAGGGGCACTAAGAGATGTGTTGGAGGCTGCGCCCTCAATTATGATAAAAACTGGGATTAGTATATTTTTATAATTGTATTACATTATGAACTTACACCTAAGGATTAAGAAAAATCAGCCCTCTTTGTACAAGAAAACGTCGAATACAAAATGCTCGTAGAGCCGCAACGAGCATTTTACGTCCGACAGTTTCCCCCTGCAGTACGCGTGATACATAACGCGAACCATATTTACATACAGGGCGTTTATCAATAACTAGCGATTATATTGTTTTTAATCAAGTTTTGCTGTGTTGCTGTTAGTAGAAACAACAATAATGGCAATTTTTAATGTTCATCTTGAATTCTGAAGTAAATTTTTAAACATTTAAAATTTTCTTCATCCTTAAATGTACACCCCTTCTGAGCGCTGTTTGTCTTTTTTAAGACTCTTCTTGTTTTATGGATGTGCTTGACATTCTCAATTTTGCTGAACTTGGCAACCTTCAGGAGGATTAGAATGATTTTAAAAAATGGTCAGATGCCAATTGTCTGAATCTAAACCCTGCCAAATGTCAAGCATTGCAAGTTAAGTTTGCTAAAGACACACCGCGTCATTTATTTGAGAATTGGTAATATGAGGTACACACTGTACTGTCCAGGTATGTTGAAAAGGCTAAAGTTCTTGGGTGTACTTATCCAACATAACATGATCTCAAGTGGAACGCTCAAATAGATGACATGCTTTCCAAAGCCAACAAGCGCTTGTTCATGTTACGATCTCTAAAAAAAATGTTTGGCTTTGATCAAGATGAGCTTACTCACTGTCGTGTACAAAAGTTACTCAGATAGGGATGTTCATATTTTTTTTAGAAATGTTGAATTTAAATGTTATTAGTATTGATGGAAAGATCATGTAATCCCCTTTAAAATGAGTGCTTGATGAGTTAACTAGGTTAAGTATAAGTGAAGTAATATGGAGCAAAATGTGCTGTAAAATTGATGGTTTTTATAACAGTGTTTCAATGCAAAAACTTTGATTCATTATATATGCCATGTTTAATTGATGAACCATTTTTCAGCCCAAAAGGGCTCAATATTTTTTTAGCCCAAAGTAGCCCAAAAGACTCCCAAACCAAACCTTGCTATTCACTAATACCGTAGTTTTAATACAAGTACATTGTTACAATGTATTCCCCTACCCCAAACATAAATCCTACAATAGTTTTAAAATAAAAAACCAAATATTAAAATATAATTGGAAGATTTTTTTTAAAAAGATCAAAGTATTTGTTGGGCTTTTACACCTTCCCAGACCCCCTTCCACCTCCCCAGACCCCCTTCCACCTCCCCAGGTCCCCTCTTCCCCCACCCATCGCCCATATAACTAAACAAATCAAACAAAACAAATCCTGACTGCGCGATCTTGAAAGCACATGCTCCTGATCAACAGATTCATCAACACGGCAATACCGTTTTGCCGGCAAACATGCGCCAATGAGACGCATCGATCAGGGTAACACATGTGGATCAGACGATTTTTTTTCTTCAAACAGGTTACTAACTGTTCAAGAACTTAGACAAAACGATGGACATTTTTAATTTAAATATAGTATCAGGATGCAACAACCGCTACATTTGGTCACACCTTTCAGGTAGTAAAAAGATATTTGAAAAATAGATTCGTAACACGGATGTCAAATTTGGAAGGGTTACGACTGGTTTAGCACGCCCGATTTACGATCAAAATTACTCTATTAAATCGACGATATTCTGGAATAAGATTTGTTTAATCGTCTCTCGGAAGGGTTTTTAATATTAAATATGAACGTAATTCGACTAGAAAGTACAAAATATTCAACTTACCTTCCTTTGAAATAGGCCTCTTGTCCACTCCCGCGAGTGTCACCTAGTCCGGGGCCTGAGCCGAAAACCCAAATTTACCGTCCACACAAAATGTTTTGGTTGTTTCTATATCTTTGAACCCTGTAGATTCAGAAACTGCGTGATGCCATCTGTGAAACTTTGAGCAATTTTTTTAATCCAAGATGGCCGCCGACTATACAAAATGGCCGCCATGGCATTCAATCCAATCATATATAGCTCTTACTTGGCTTTATAACAGCTTCCTAAATAACTTAAACAATGGTTTTAGTGACTATTTGACAATGGAATAAGTCAAGGATAATAAATAATACATTTTTGAATTTCCAAAATGGCCGCCATATAAACAAAATGGCCGCCAAATAGGCGAAATAGCAGTTTTATTAGTGTAAATGGACATAAGTAACGAGTTTTTTGCCTATATTTAACTAGTAAAATATGATTTCTACTTGTAACAACTCTAAGCATGTTAACAAATTAATATGTAGATGTTTGAAATAACTTTGTTTGCTATTTATTTGATTATAAATACAATATGGCCGCTGAAATAGGGTAAATGAATTGACCTTAAGACTTTGAAAATGAGAATGTTTTAACACTTTTAACACTTTTAACACTTTTATCTATCTTTATAAAGGCTTCCTACATAACTAAAATATGTGTTTTATAACTATTTGCAAATGGAATAAGTCATGGACAATAAATAATTAATTTTTGAATTTCCAAAATGGCCGCCATATAAACAAAATGGCCGCCAAATAGCCAAAATGGCTGCCTTGTTAGTGTAAATTTACATAGACAACTGTTTTTGCCTTTAGATTACCTAGTAAAATATGATTTCTACTTGTATAAACTCTAAACGTGTTAACAAATTCATATGTTAAAATTAACTTTGTTTGCTATTCATTCGAATTTCCAAAATGGCCGCCGGATAAACAAAATGGCCACCAAATAGCAAAAAGGACACCATTTTAGTGTAAATGTACGTAAATGGCTATGTTTTTGCCTTTAAATTAGCTAGCATGTTTTTTTCTTGGCATAACAAGACCTAAAATGCTGACAATTATATATTTATATATTAATATGTGTACAAAAAGATAATATTGTGGGTATTTGGTAAATATCAAATACAAGATGGCTGCTGAAATAAAGCCAGAATAGACATATTGATAAACACAAACTAATACACATCGGTTGATTATCACATGTTATATACATTATTTTTATTGCAACACTTCCTCATTTCAAAATTATATATAGTTTATGACATTATTAACTACAAATACTGGGATGATTATATAAATCAAGACAATTACTTTTTGTTATATACATTATTTTGGCTGTGACACACAATACTTTCCTCATTTCAAAATTATAGTTTATGACATTATTAACTACAAATACTGGGATGATTATATAAATCAAGACAATTACTTTTTGTTATATACTTTCCTCATTTCAAAATTATAGTTATTATTATTAATGCATATTGTAGTTAATTATGTCTGCATTTAACTGTCAAGAGCCAAATCTTTCCAAATATGCAAATTATGACATTAACATAATTACAACCATACAAATAAGCCCTAACATTGATCAATAATAAATCTAGTCATGTCTAAACATCCTAGTTTGGTAGAGGTTAAACAGTCTATTAGTTGAAGAGTTATAATTAATTGAATAAGTTGTTGCCAAAGTTATAGCTAATTCAAAATGTTGACTAAAATATACAAATGAGCTAATTATCATATTTACGCAAATGAGATCTAGCTTGGACCAATGGTACAGCTCATCATGTAATATCATACTGTAGCTAACTTGGAAGTGTATTACCCATTGTTTTCAAAATTAAGGGCCAAATCAACAATTTGACCAAATATGCAAATTTGCACATTGGAATAATTACATCTAAAGCCTTAACATTGATCAATAATAAATTTGGTCATGTCTAACCATCTTAGTTTGGTAGAGGTTAAGTCGGCCTATTTATTGGTTGAATAATTATATTTAATTGAATGAGGTGTTCCCTTAGAGAGTTATAGCTAATTCAACAATTTGACTAAAATATGCAAATGAGCTTATTATCAAATTCAAACAAATGCAAATAAGATCTAGCTTGGACCAATGGTGCAGCCAATCATGTCCTACAATACAAGCTAACTTGGAAGTGTATTACTCATTGTTTTCAGATTTAAAAGCAAAATCAAAGATTTGACCAAAATATGCAAATGAGCTTATTAGCATAATTACAATAATACAAATAAGCCCTAGCATTGATCACTGATAGGTCTGGTTGTATCTAACCATCCTACATTGTAGGTTTGGTAGAGGTTAAATTAGTCTATTTGTTGAAGATTTATATTTAATTTGATTAGTTGTTAACTTCAAGAGTTATAGCTAATTCAACATTTTGACTAAAACATGCAAATGAGCTAATTATTATATTTACACAAATGCTAATGGAATCTAGCTTGGACCATGGTGCAGCCGATTATGTTCTACAAAACTACCCAACTTGGAAGTTTATTACTCATTGTTTTTAGGATTAGGAGCCAGATCAAAGATTTGACCAAAATATTCAAATGAGCTCATTTGCATAATAACAACCATACTAATAAGCCCTTGTTATGATCACTGATAGGTCTGGTCATGTCTAACCATCCAGTATATTTGATGAAGATTAGATTTAATTAAATTAGTTGTTGTCTTTAAGCGTTATAGCTAATTCAACATTTTGCCCAAAATATGCAAATAAGCTTATTAGCATAATTACAACCATATGAATCAGCATTAACATTAATCAATGATAGATCTAGCCATGTATAACCATCCTACATGTAGTTTGTAAGAGGTTAAGTCAGTCTAGTCATTAAAAATTTATATTTAATTGAATTCGTCCTTGCATTAAGGAATTACAGCCAATTCAAATATTCAGCCAAAATATGCAAATTAGCTAATTATCATATTGGCACAAATATAAATTAGATCTAGCTTTGTTGGTGGAGCTGATCATGTCCTACCATTCTAGCCAACTTGGAAGTGTATCACTCATTGTTTTCAAGATTAAGGGCCAAATTAAAGATCAAGACCATCATCATCATCATCCGTTGGCTGCAGAGCATGGCGACTACAAGATTTCTCCATGCACGACGATCAGTGGCGAGTGCGGCAATCTGTTTTTCTTGGATTGCACCTTCTTTGTCCCCGAGTAATTGTCTTACATATGTAAGGTATGAAGTGCGCGGTCGACCTGGTCTCCTTTTGCCATGCGTTGGTAGGTATAGAGCATATCTTTTTGCAGGCTCTTCTTCTGGTAGCCGAAGGATGTGACCAAGGAATCTCAACTGCCGTAGCCTTACCAAATGAATAAGTGGCTCAGAGCTGGTCATGGCGTAAACGCTGGTGTTCGGGATGTGGTCAATCCGCCTACTATTCAGCATAATTTTGTAGCAGGAGGTGGCAAAGGCATTGTTTTTATTTTCCATGTCTTGAGAGATCACCCATGACTCGCAGCCATAGCACAGGATAGTTCCGGCTTCCAAAAAGCACACCAAGCCAGTGACTTTCTTCTTTTAAGGTCACTTGAACCAAATGCCATCATAGAGCCAAGATATCTTAAATCTGACACATGTTTGATGGGATCACCATAGACTTGAAGTGTTGGATGGGGGTTGCAGTTAATAGTCATGTACTCTGTCTTAGGTGTGCTAATGATGAGGCCGAGGTCTGCTGCTGCCGCCGCTGTTCTGGCTAGCTGGGCCTGTGCCCGCGGAATTGAAGATTCCAACAAAGCAATGTCATCAGCGAAATCTAAGTCATTTAGCAACTTGGCAAGGTGACGACTGGAGCGACGAGGATGTGTTAAGACTCCTGAATCTAGCTCTGATGTGGCCTTCTTCAGTTGGTAGTCGACCAATATAACAAATAGAAAAGGAGCCAAAACATCTCCCTGCAAAACTCCTGTGGAGACATCAAATGGGTGTGAAATGTTTCCATCTACCATTACAGCGCTTCTAGAGTTGTTGTATAGCACACTTATAGCATTGACTACAGCTTCTGGAATTCCATAATGTCGCAGTACTGAGAACATCACCTTTCTGTTGATGGAATCAAAGGCTTTCTTGAAATCGATAAATGTTACCGCAAGAGGGAGCTGATAGTCTTGGAAACCTTCCATGATTCTTCTGAGTATGTGAATTTGTTGGGCACAACTTCTCCCTGGTCTAAATCCTGCCTGGTTGTTCCTCAGGATGGAGTCAACTTGGTCACGGATCCTGTTTAGAAGGATCCTGTTGTATACTTTAGCAGCAATCAAAAGGAGGGATATTCCCCGGTAATTGGTCATGAGGCTAAAGGTCTCCCTTCTTGGGCAGAGGAACAATAACACTGGTGGTCCATTGGCTAGGTGGTATGAGAGTCGTGTAAACTTCTGCACAGAAATTATGGATTACAACTGCCATTACATCGCCGCCACTCTGGAGTGCTTCTGAGGTGATCGCACAGTCAAGACCTGCTGCCTTGTTGTTTTTCATCTGGCGTATGGCTTTCAGAGTCTCCTCGTGTGTAGGTGGATGATCTTGGATTGGCAAGTCATGATCAGCAGGCTTGGGCAGATCAGATGGTGTTTGACCATTGTCATTGTTGAGCATAGAGCTGAAGTTGGTTGGTTTCCATTTAAAGATCAAGACCAAAATATGCCAATGAGCTCATTAACATAATTACAACCATACCATTCAGCCCTAAAATTGACCAATGATAGATCTAGGCATGTACACTAGCAACCAAAAGTATTAGGACACATTGCCAGCTGCAAACTGAGAGAAAACACTGGTAATCTATTGAACTACTGTGTCAGCTTTTTTGTATTCTAGGGTTATAAAATTAATGGAAAGTTCTTAAAGTTTGCTACAATAAATTTGGGATGATATTCCTACTTAAGACATAATTATTTAAAAGGAAAACATTTGTAACAATATTTCAGTGATCAAGGTTTTTTGCATTGGTACATGTATATACGGTATTATAGTTAATTTGAGTCAAATAGCTTGACAACAATTCTTAAGTCATGATGAAATGATCGCCCTGTGTTAGTAGGTCAGGTTATGTGGGTTCTATGAAAAAGTACACAGAATTTGGTTGGTTTCCATTTAAAATATGAAAGTAAAGGTGTCAAAATGAAACTAAATTTCCTTCCCAAATATCTTATAATGAAGATGAATGAAGAGATCAGGTGTCAATATGTGTGAGAGATTTAAGACTAGGGACAATATTGGGATTAGTTTTACTTGAGTGAATCCATTGACAAACAATTGAGAAAGGTTTTTTTGAAAGGAAGTCAACATTTTCAGACTACCCACCATAGGATTACATTGGCTATAATGAGGTTGATGAATTATTCATGAGCTATTTCCAATGGTATATTTGTATGGGGATTTTAAGAAGGCACACGGTTTCTTCAATTGCATGGAATTGAATTAGCAGATGTTGTAAGAAACATGAATTGATTAATTAGAAGTGATTCAACAACACATTTGTTCAACTCGTAGTGAAATATTACACTCCAAATTGAATATATGGGATGATTTTGACACCATAACCAAGTGTCCTAATACTTTTGGTTGCTAGTGTATAACCATCCTAATTTTTGTAATGGTTAAGTCAGTCAATTCATTGAAGAGTTATATTTAATTGAGATAGTCCTTGCATTAAGGAGTTACAGCCAATTCAAGTATTGAGCCAAAATATGCCAAATAGCTATAATTTATCATATTTACACAAATGATAATGACAGCTAGTTTGGACCAGTGTTAGAGCTGATTATGTCTAACCATCCTAGCTTACTTGGAAGTTTATCTGTCAAGTAAGAGCTAAAACTAATTAATAATATAGCAAAATATGCAAATGAGCTCATTGGTATTTGGGCCAGATGACGTAGCAACACCTGTCAACATTTTGGTATACGGTGAAGGGCGCCGCTCAAAAATATGAAACTGAACAACCCTACCTCAGACCAGTCATCGAATATTGTGACGTTGTATGGCATCCTAGTATTACCAAGAAACAATCTAAGACTATAGAAAGAATTCAAAAACGGGCCTGTAGAACTATCTTAGGCCGCAAGTATCATTCTTATTTTGATGCCATAACCCTAACACTGCCATATACCACGATAATACGTACATGTACCACGACTGGGCACGTTGGTACCACCCGGCGTGGAAGTTTTTCGCTGAAAAAATGGACCCACTCCATACAGTCTGGGCAATACACTGCCCAGACTGTGCTTGGAAGGCGTGGTGTAGCGGGGGATTGGAAGCTCCACGTGCTGGAGGTCCCTGGATCAAATCCCGGGGGGGGGGGGTGGGTCGGGGGGATATTTTGGTCGATTTTCCACGTTGAATAAAAAATTCTGAAAAAAGTGGGGGGTAGAGTTAGGGTTAAGCATGTGTGATCTTCGTACTGGAGGAAAGAAGAGAACATCACTCTCTCAAGTTTGCCAAAGGTTTAGATCATAATGTCAGGACTGAACATCTTTTACCTACCACCCAGAAGAAATGAATGTCACAGTTTTAACCTACGTATTTCAAGTGCAATTTCCCAGCCTCGTTTCAGGTCAAAGAGATTTTTTAACAGCCCGGTACCATATTATGTCAGACTTTTAAATAATGAATAATTTTAGAATTTTTTTGTGCAATCAATCAATAAATGTATCTTATTCTTATTATTGTTATATTTATGAAAGTGTGTGGGAGAGGTCTGGTGTGGGTGTGGGTGTGGGTGTGTGTGTGTGTGTGGGGTGGGGGGGGGGGGGGGGTATGTGTGGGTAAGGCTGTTTGAGGGTATGTGTATGTTCATCTCTGAGAGGATCTTTTTATTGTTAAATTTATGAAAGTGTGTGAGAGTGGTCTGGTGTGGGGGGGGTGTGTGTGTAGGGGGTGTGCGTGTGGGTAAAGGCTGTTTAAGGGTATGTGTATGTTCATCTCGTGAGAGGATCTTTTTATTGTTAAATTTATGAAAGTGTGTGGGAGAGGTCTGGTGTGGGGGTGTGTGAGGGGGAGGGGTGTTTGAGGGTATGTGTATGTTCATCTTGTGAGAGTGTTATTGGTATCACATGTTTTATATAAATGGGCGATTCCATGAAAATGTGACGGAGCAAAAAAACTAAAAAATGCTCCAAAAGATTTAATTTTACATTCATGTTGTGCAAAGCCTATGCAAACGTTCAGGAAAAAAATATTGCAACCATTGACCGCTGTTAACTATGATTTTTTTAAACTTTTCTTACTTCCAAAACGGTAACACGTGTTACCGAAGCAACACTTTTTTGAAAATATTTCCTAATTTATTTGATTTTAATTGATGCCACTTATAATTTTAATCCTACTAGTTAGGCCCTATTTAAAAATAGTAAACAATTTGATAAATTCATAACCACCACTCCACTATAAGCCATCAAAATGTCGTAACGCGTGTTACCGAACTCATATTCAGTAAAACGTGCTAAAACCTTAATTTTTTCAGAGTTAGTTATCACTACTTATGGTTTATATGTTAGTTCCATTGTCAAAGTCAAACTTAATTTTAATTTAGAAATTAAATAAATAATATAAAGCTAGTAAATTATGGATGGACAAAATGTAACGCGTGTTACCGTAACACGTGTTACCGACTATTTTGCAATTTACAAAAAAGTGAGAACTTAAATTCTTGTTATTATTCTAGTATTATAAACCTTGGGTAGGTACTTGCTCACAGTAGTGACCAATTGATTGCAGGTAGGTTAGTTTAAATACACAAGCAAAACAAAGTTGGGATTTTTTTGAGTGCGTCTTTTTTTGTAACGCGTGTTACCGATATTCAGAGCGGTCTTACATTAACATGAGCTGATATTTCATATTGGTGTTAGCATGAGGATTTAGCCTTAAGTCTAGGGTATTACAATACAAAAGATGTAAACTTCATTCAGACTATTTTTACAGTTATAGAGGGGAGAATAAAGAATGGCGCCCTAAAATGTAACGCGTGTTACCGTGGAATCGCCCAAATGTGTATTTGTATTTTATATTTATATTTTAATGTATCTCTCTGAATGTATTTAAATGTTTTTATAATATTGTAAGTGCAATGCAATTTGGCTTTTAAGCCACGGTTTTGTATTTTTCAATAAACCAATCTATAATACAATAGATACATATGAGGGGTCGTCCAAATTTCACATACGTACGTAACTTTTCACCCCCCTCGAGTTACGTACACAATAAATGGCGAAAATGTCATGACTCGATAAAAAACTGAACTGCCGCCTCTCAGTCCGACTCAGTCTCAGTCAAGATCGCCATTTAAAAGTTACGTACGCTATTAAAGACCAAGGGTATATTTTAACCCCTCCCCCTAACGTACGCTTCCTAATGTACGCTTTGTACGTAACTGTAAATGGCGAACATTGTGGACGACCCCTTACTTACTCATCTAAGCAAGTTGATGAATAGCAGTTATTGATCCCAACCCCCACCCCAGTTAGTAAGTTTTGTTTATTGGGTTTTTTTTACCCATTTGCTGGGGAACACATAATCCCCATTACCCTCTGGAGCTCAATAATTTCTATTTATCAACATGCCTATAATATCTATCTATCATGTCTATAGACCATTTCAAATTATTGAGATCGGAATCTTTGGAAAAACAGGTCACATTGACTAGGTGCGTAGTGTGTTATTCGCAACGGTTGATTGTATTCATAGCATTGGTTGTCTGCCTAGTGGTTTACTATGTTGACAAGTAGCGAGACTATTTTGTTTTTATCAACGATGCCATCGATACCGGCAACTTCAAAATTTATCGAGCAGACGGTAAATGTGAAAGTATTACTCAAATCTCTTTTATCTCACTGTTTTGTTACTGAAACACTGCCAGATACAACGTTGTGAGCAAGACAATCTTTCACCAATACCAGCGCAATCTACACACAGGTTATTAACTTATTATGGACACCGAGTTATAAACAATCACATTTTCGTAACACAGAATTATTTCAAACATACAGAGATTTTCATATCATATGAAAGCTCGTATTTTTCTCATCATCATACTGAAATTTGACGGCCTAAATCGGTATAATTACGGAGAAATCAATGAAATAACGTCGAATTACCGCGAATGGTGGTAACCACCGATATAGTTTGTGTACTACTCAATGGGTACAGTTCACAGCATCTTGCGCGTCTAAAATAAGAACCATTAGAGCTATGCAACTCCAACTTTGGAACACAACTTTTTTAAGGATGACCTTTCATGTAGAATAGAACACTTCAAGTTGAAAATCGGAACATCTACCTTTAAAGTCATCCCCCGGAGTCATCCACTGGTGCTGAAACACACTCGGCTAATCATAGCCATGTATTTAAAATAATTGTGTTATTTTGCTATTTTCCCTTCAAACAGGTACAGGACAGAATCAACCAGTTGGGTTCTATAGATGAGAGTAATAAGTTACAACAGTTTGGTGAGATTCAAAGCTCCAAGAAATCTAAATACGAGAAGAAGAAAAAGCGTTAGACCGGTAAAAGTATTCAAGGTAGGTGTACCAAGTACACAAGTTTAGAAATATATATTAATTACAATATACCTAAAGCTACTATTTTTAAACTTTTTATAGCACAGCAATTAACCATGACCACCACATCACCAAGCATGGTGATTGGTGATGTGTGTGTCTAATTTAATAATGATATAGAGAGCTAGATGCTGTGGGTCAACTTGATGGTTTTTTTTTTTAATGAATATTGAATAAAAAGACGAAATACCTTATAACAGTTTATACAGTAGGCCTACATGTAGTGCTATCTTAAATTGGGGAAAATATAAATTTACATCAGATTTTATGGAATTCTTTCAAATGGTTTAGTTGACATAATTTTGCTGTCTTTATATTGTGTATTGTTCAATTCTTTTTCTTGGTATTCAGCTTTCTGATTGTAGAACATTACAAATTGGCAATTACGATGCTAGACATTTCGATAACTGATTGATAACATGATACGGTCAGTTCAGTAGTGACAGTATGATGGGGAAGACGGGTGTGCACACACATAACCAAATATATTTGGATCCCACATCTGACACCAAAGGTGATTAAAAAACATCATTTTCAGGTGTTAAGGTGTTGAGTTGCAATCACCAAAATGAATTTCTTCCAATTAAGACCTGTCTTTAACGTTCATACTTTTGAAGATATCATATGATACACAGGGTGAGTAAAAATAAAAGTGCACTCAAAGTAAAATAAATATATAGAAACCGACCAAAATATTAAGTATTGTACTCAATGACGCCTGATATTTATGATTAAGTGGCTACATGCATGAGACACAATAGCTTATTAATAAGACAAAACAAACTTGCTCAGATATTGTTTTCATACATTAAATGTAAATTAATGATAAACAATGTCATTATTTTGTGAATTCAGCAGAGCAAAGATAAAATCAGGCTTTTGTGATGATCGGATTAGAGTGTGCGCCAAAAGTGAAACTCAAAAGAGCTTGTTAGAGATATATTACAAATCTTGTTTGGTTTTTAAATGTACAGTTTGATCTAAATGGACATAAAACATTTTTTCCTCAACCAATTCTAACCAACTAAAATTCTTTTGAAAGCTAATGAGACAGCCTCTCTGCCAGAATAAATAATTTGAGAAATTGTTTTTGCACAGATTTTTAGAAATGAAATCCCAAAATTGAGTACACTTTTTTTACTCACCCTGTATATGATAAAAAGTGTTTTTGTTATTATAAGGGACCGTTCATAAATACTTTGGTGGGGGGGCTGGATAATTTCGTTTTGGATATATCAAAACTTTTTTGACCGCCCCCTCTCACAATGCCACAAACTTTTTTGACCCCCCCCCCCCCTCTCGCCATGCGCATGCTGCCACAAACTTTTTTGACCCCCCCCCATGTATTACAGCCTGCACCTGAAACTTTCTTGTCCCCGTTCATTGTTATCAAGTTCAGAGAACATAGATATGATATCTTTTATGGGATTTTTTGACCATGTATCATATTCTATTTTTGATGGACGCGTCACACATCTAGGAGGGCAGGTTGTAGAATCTAGAGTGAATCAGAACTCCCACTTCAATTGCAGGTATCTTTGGTTTAGTGCCATGGTCTTTAATCCCCTGAATATAAACTTCACATATTTATACACAGATTTGAAACCAATTAGGATGCTCCCTCCAATTATATATCCTGGCTTTATCTTTGGCTTTATCTTTGCTTTGCTTTATCCTGGCTTTAAATATGTTTTTACTATTGAGATGAATTTGCCCTTCATTCTTTTTTAGCTGGGCTAGTACATGAAAATAGGACCATAGACATCTGTTAGCTATGTTTACGTTGTTTTATGAACGTTCCGTAAATAATGTGCATACAGGTAAAGCCGGGGTCTGGGGGCGAAGCCCCCATAACATTTTGGAAACTAATAAGTGTTTTAAACTTTTTTGACCCCCCCTCTGTTGGGGTTTTCAAAAACTTTTTTGACCCCCCCTTTGCAGAGTATCAACATTTTTTGGGCCCCCCCCCTATAATTATCCACCCCCCCCCCCCCCCCCCCCACCAGAGTATTTATGAACGCTCCCTAAAATACCTTTGTATTTTAAAAGCTTTATGTTAGTATCGGAATGTTTTACCAGCAAAATCATGAAATCAAGTATCGATACAGTATCCATAAAGGCCTCAACAGGAAGAGCCCAGAAAGTTGGTTCCCACAGGGATGAAAGACTTCCGGAAATGTCTGGAATTCCGGATATTTGTGACCAGTCGCGTCAAAAAAAGACATGTTGTCGGCAAACACAGTTTTTAGATAGAGGCCAATATTGTGAAATATAAAGAAAATAATAGAAAAAGATATGCTCTTTCAAATCATTTCTTGTGATTACAAAGTCCAATTACCTTCAACATGGTGTCATTTCAAAGCTTAAAATGTGCTATTTCAAGTCATACCAATAACTCAGATTTGATTAGGGCCTCCAATATATCCATTTTGATGTGACGAGTCACATTTGGCCATTAAATTTGGCCATTAAAAAAAGAGGAAACAAAGAATGTGGATGATGATATTTCAGCATAAAAAGAGTCGAACATGGGTGTGTGGGTTTTTCTTTGAGGGGGACACCTGAATTTGGTACTTTGTGTCTCATAGTTTCACCTTTCAAGGCATAACTGATATTTAGCCTTTATACCACTCTCTTATAACTGATAGAGGAGATTTGGGTGTTAAACAAGTTCTATTTTATTCCCATGCTTATTATTGACTTGTAAAATGTATTCATTCATTCATTGTAAAATAAAGCATGCCCATTGTTTTGATAATTCTTCAATTTAAAAACCAGGATACTGCAGTGCAGGTGGAACCTTGTTAACGCAAAGTCGCTCAATCACTGGGCCATTCGGTTTTCATTTGTGTTATCAGATTATTTTTAATGTGTTTCTTTTGGGCCACGGTTCTTGAAAGCCTCTTAATTGTTATCAGGAATGTGGTGTTATCAGATTTTGAGTTAACGAGTTTCCACTGTATTTTATTCATTGTTTTTCACAGAGATGGCTGCTCCTCGTAATCCAACACCAGGCATGGCAGTGACAAGACGTCCTAGTATAGGCGGCAAAAACTCAACTAAAAATGCCAGCGGTGACAGTAACAGCAATGCCCCAAGTTCCTCTTCCCAGTACGAAGAGCTACCGGACAACAACGATGGTCTAGATTTTAGTCACCTGTTCCTAGACGAGTTCACAGCCGATATCACGCTGCTCGTGGGTGGTAAGCGATTTCCGGCTCATCGCGCGATCTTAGCCGGCTCCAGCCCGTTTTTTAGAAACATGCTGTACGGGGACTGGCAGGAGGCGAAGCAAGTGGAGATCACGCTGGAAGAGACGCCATCCTGTGTGGAAGTTTTCGAGGCTTATCTGAGGTACTATTACGATCGCAGAGTTCTTGTAAATAGCGGGATGGTGGCGTCCATGTGCATTCTATCAGATAAACATGGCGTGTTGGCTTTAAAGACTCGGTGTCTGAAATACCTTGATAAGCTGCTCGGAGAATTTTGCATAGCAGGAGCTTTAGATTGGTTATGCAATGGAGAACAGTTAGATGAGGCACTGTCTCAGCAATGCTACGATATCGTGTCGTTTCATCTGCAAGAGGCCTCCGTGTGCAAGAATTGGTTGTGTCTATCGCAGCAGCAGCTGGCCAAAATCCTCGAGCGATCGGATGTTGTTGCCAACGATGAACTGACAGTTTACAAGGCCGTGCAGGCCTGGATCTTATCTGAGATTCAGGCACCGCACATTAAAGAGAACATTGATTGTTTGCTGCCATTGATCCGATTCAAGAATATATCGGCACCGCAACTGGCAAAGGTTGAGCTGTCGGGACTTGCAAAGCATCTGGACGCCAAAGTCATCATCAGAGACAGTGTCTTGTGTGCCTTTCGATTCCGAGCGCTATTGGCAGAGACGCCCCCATCTACGCTTTCCAATTCCGCGGATGAAGTACTGGTGCCTCAAGAAATACGTCAGTACGTTGCCGTATTTAAACCGAGCACAAGAGGGCGCAGTACCACACCGGATCGATTTGTCATACACCCGCGGCTCAATTGCTCCAACCCCCACATCAAATCCAAACTGGTCAAGATGACGTGGCACTTTGACATCAGCCACACTGAAGGAGCAGCTGTGTATATCGATGGCTTTCCGCACGCCACCGAAATATCCCTCTGCCCTGCCGGAGTGAACGCCATCAAGCAGAGTCGCGTCGAGGCGTACGTGGAAGGCCGCTTTGTGCTGAAGAACCAGGCGGGTCATGTGCTGGCCTCTCTGGCATGCAACGGAAAGCAGCAACTCGCAGTGACCCAGGACTGTCTCACGGTGGTGTTATTCCGAGACAGAGAGATGCAGGCTTACCCGGACGTGCACATGTTACTCTATCGCATTGACATTGATTTCATCGATATACTCTACAAGCCACCGCAATCTCTTCACTCGCTAAGACCCTAAATTTTTGTTTGCTGCGCTGTATAATACTAGACCCTAAATCCACTCGCTTCCAGTACTTCAATGCCAATTATATGTTATTTTATAATGTGCTCCAAAAGAACATTTAAGTTTTGAAGTTTAGACATTGAATATGTTTTTTGTTTGAGAAGTCTCAGCATGAATCATGCTTTGTGAAATTATACAAACTGTTAAATTTATTTAAGGATGCAAGACTGCCGGATTTTTTAAATTTTTTTTTTAATCTGTTTGTTTTTTTTTCATTTCTGGAATTGGATGATGATATTACAGCATAAGGGTAGACACCACCATAGTCGCTCTCATTGAAACCCGTGTTATAAACCCGGTTTTCAATCGCTTCTCCTGGCTCCCCCTCCTTACTTGGGATATTCATTCTTTTTGTAGAATCTCCCTCTTTTTGTTATCTTCAACATTATTACCATTTTATAATCGACAGTCCCAGTTTTCAGTAAATTTGATTTCGCAAAGCACTCGCCTATACATGTATATTGCGTAAAAACGGGAAATCGGATTTTCGAGCCGCTTCACACGTGTGATCAAAACTTCGCCCAAGTATAATTTGTGACTTTTACATTTCAGATTACAATCGTGAAGGTTTCACCTTTTTAATAAAACAAAACAAAAAAGTCCTATGGCGAAAATCTGGTCTAAATATTCACATTTTAAGCTGCAATCCAAGATTTTTTAGGGACTTTAGCACATTGGCCCGCGGAAGGGTTATGGTAGTGGGTGTCCATAAAAAGAGGCAAGCATGGTGGGTTTTTTTGGTGATACCCTGTAGCCTATTCTCCAGACGAGCCCCCATAGGTGTTTGATGCCACGCCCAGGCTGTCTGGCCAAGCTCACATAAAAAATTCAGGAAATGAATCAATCACCCACTTGCATCCTTGCTTTATGAAATAAAGATTTGCTGTCCTGACAAAAATACATTTAGTGTGGTTTTAGCCTAAAATATGACCAGCTAACTAGTTTTATCTTGATATGTTACGAGAAGAAAAAAATGTTTTTGTTTTTGTTTAAACTAAAAGGCCTTAAAAAGATATTTGTAGATCAAATATAACAAATAACCCTTCAAAGAAACACACTAATAACTTTCTACAAAACAAATATTTGAACATTTACAGTCATAGAAAAAAGTGCCGTGTTAATGCATAGGTTACCTGGATGCATTTTAAATATTGTCTGTAAATTAATAATATGTATCAAACCTAAACACATGCAATTGTTTCGTATGCTTTGGCACCAGCTATCCCATTTCTGAGGTTAAATCCAATGTGAAACAATTGCTGGTTTAATATGCTCCAGTTTTTAACACTTTCCACACGGCTATTAGTTTTACCACATAAAAAACCCAGATATTTCAGAAACCTTTTCCAATTTTCAAGTCTATCTCAAGACTTACTGAACCAATACTAGGCATGTTTGTACTTAAATTATTTCAAATGCATTTCTCATGGTGATTTCAAATAAGGTAATGACATAATAATTTTGACATTTTTGAAACATTTTGTGACATTTTGGAATGTCGTCTGCAGACGCCTGCCATGTGGAAAGTGTTAAGGGAGACCTATTTGAGGATTATTTCCTTGTTTGTCTTCATCAAAATTAATATTTTTATAAAAAGTGCTGTATGATGTAATGCTTCCGGATATTAGGCCTTTAAAAATATCATTTTTTTTTTTTTCATTTCCGGAATCGGATTATGATATATCAGCATAAAAAGAGGCAAACATGGTTTTTTTGGTGGGGTGATACCCTGTAGCCATTTCTCCAGACGAGCCCCAGTAAATGTTTGATGCCGCGCGCTAACGCTTGGACCGTCTGACCAAGCTCGCATAAAGATCAGGAAATTGATCAAGTGTGGTTGGGGTGACAGACAGTTAACTTCTATGCAGCTAATAAGACATTGTTATGTTATTTTGATTGTTTATTGCTTGCTACATGTACTGTAAAACCAGAAATGTTTGCGAGTTTAAAATTTCACGAATCAGCAATACTGACCTTATTCACGGCATGAAAAGTTCGCGAATGAAAACTTTGGAGGACTTTGCATTGTGTAACTTTGCAATGCACAGTAGATTGAAAATATTTGCGGCATTACATTTTCGTGACTTAATGCTCCTCGTGAAATTAGCAAAATTTAAATGCACACAAACATTTCTGGTTTTACAGTTGTATATTAGAACATGTACATACAATTGTAGTTACCAAAACATAAAGAAAACCAAAATAAATTGTTTGGAATATAAGTAAATAACAAACAATTAATTATGTTCTGTCTTTACTACCATATGTTTATGAATGTTGTCAGTCATCCAGGTAGTTAAAATCAATCAAAAATGTTTATAATCTAGTCAACTGGACTTACTTTTATTGTTTGGCGACAGTTTCACATCCTATCCCGGATGTATCGTCAGGCCGACTGATGTTCTAGTGGCTTTGCTTGACCCGTGACGGGGTCAAGGAGTCCAAACGTCGAGGGATCTGAGGCAGAAGCTTGTCCACCCTAAAGACAAACCACCTAAAGATCAACTGAGCAATATTGTGTATGGCATTCAATGTAAGGACAAGGACTGTGAGGATGTGTACATAGGCGAAACAAAACAAACTCTGGCTAAACGCATGTACCAGCACAGACGACCAAGCTCTGGCTGCGGAGACTCGGCCGTGTACACTCATCTCAACAGCACCCATCACACATTTGACAATAAAGAGGTTCTGATCTTGGACCGAGAATCGCGGTGGTTCGAAAGAGGGGTTAAGGAAGCAGTGTATGTGAAGCGAGAGGAGCCAACTCTCAACAGAGGAGGGGGCCTACGTCACAACCTAGCGGGGGCCTACACGCCAGCGGTTAACAAGATCCCTCGACGTTTGGACTCCTTGACCCCGTCACGGGTCAAGCAAAGCCACTAGAACATCAGTCGGCCTGACGATACATCCGGGATAGGATGTGAAACTGTCGCCAAACAATAAAAGTAAGTCCAGTTGACTAGATTATAAACATTTTTGATTGATTTACTACCATATATTTACATTTACAACTATATATGGCTCATTCCATGAAGTTGGGGCATTTGTTAAAATAGCAGAATTTGGTACTTTAGGCAGCTTATAAACGGTTTTACTCTATGTGTATATCAAATTTTTTTAGTGTCCAAAAACAGTACTAGGTTATAGTATTGAGCCATGAAAAAAAAAAAAAAATTGACCCTTCCTTGAAGAAAAAAAAAAGAGAAAATGAGGTGGTGTCCAAGACCATTTTTGCTAAAAAACGTGACATGGAAAACACAACCATTAATATGAGTTTTATGTAAGCAAAACTATCATAGAATTGCTTGGAAATCGATTTGATTAATAAAAGATACATGTATTCATAGTTTACTGACCAAAACACCTCGTCACGCTGGACTGATTTTTCACCCAAGCAACATGAAAATTGCCTTTCCGATGCTACGCACGGTGTCCACAAAATATACACGTGTAGCATCGGGAGTTTTCATTGCTGAATGGGGGTAGTTCTCTATCATACATTTTTAAATTATTTTCCAAAATTAAGAGCATTTATCAATTGAAAACTATTGCAAATGAGAATAAATTTCATGAAGACCATTCCATATATTCATGAAAAAGTATACCGTGCCGTGTGCATGGTGTCCTAACCATAAAATGTAGCATCGTGATAAACATCCTATGCAATTTGTGGCAATCCCCCCCTGGAGATAAATAAAACATTCCATATTTCTTTTTGTAAGGATAGAGGTCAATAGCTATCAGGTTTGTTTGGAATTTGCCACATGTGGGCTAGTTTTATCAAGGTTTCAGTCGCTGATGTCCCGTTGTAGCATCGGGACTTTTATGTAGCATCAAAATGTAAACATTGGATAGTTTTGTGAATGGTAAGTGTGATTGTAATTATTTCTTAATGTTGCTTGTATGTCTGTATTTATTAATGCATTTTTATTGAAAGGGAAACACTGAATCAGAATTTCTTTTCATGTTATGATATTAATTTTGAGTCACAGACGCCATAATAATTTGGCGTCCATGTAGCATCGGGCATAGCATGGGCAATATTTTGCATTGAGTATCGTTACAGTTCATTGAAATTGTAATTTTTTTGTAGAATCACATCATTAATAAACTTTGAAGTTAATAATGAATTAGTTTTTGCTCTTTTAATGCTAATAATATAGCTTACCAATACGATGCTACATGGACACCATGTCCATGTAGCATTTCATAAAATTTGCCTAATTAGACTAAAACAATTACCCCATTCGAAATTATCCATCACCCAAAACATTCAAAACATTGCCTACATTTTACTACACTTTACAGAAAAAAAGGCATATTATGAGAGATGTATATCTAATGAAATATATTAATACACAATGCTACATGGACACCATTTCCATTAGCATTTCACTGAATTCACAATAAACATTCCCTTATTTTAGTTTTATTTACTATAAATAAAACAAATAATTGTAAATCATTTAAGTTCTCTATCCTTTGCTATTCTTCTTCATGTTAAATGAATAATAAATAAAATACTCCAGCATGATTTTTAATATAAATATTTTCCTGCAACACAAAAAGTGCAACATGAATAAATAATCTACTCCAATATCAATACACAATGTTCCATGAAGATACTAAGCCATAGGGTTTATTTTGTTTTGCTTTGCAGGTTCTTGACATTAATTCAGAAGACAGTTCTATCGTCCTGGAATTTATGGAGATGAAGACAAGGAACCCATCATTTTCAAAAACTAGTACCGTTCCAAAGAAATCCATCATGGCAATTAAATTATTTTTTTGCAAACTGACTTTTTAAGTGATCAAACTTTTTCAATCATCTTTATCAATAATAGAGGATGATTCAATCAGAAACGAGCAAAGAGACTAAGATCACAAAGGGTACTTTAAGAACAACACTGCATGAAGTTTGTTTCAGTGGACATCTTAAGTTTCTTTGATCAATAGTGTATTGTTATTGTGTAATTGAAAGAAATGGTGTATGTGTATCATAGGTAATTATGTTTTATGCTTCATGGCAGGTTATCTTTTTGTGTAATTTGTAGTTTTACAATCCATGTTATTAATTTTATCGTGTGCTTATAACATAAAAAGTTAACATCATAGTACATCCTCTCTATTGATCTGAAAAAGATGCACCTGTTCAAGCTGTTCCAAATATTTTAGGGCACGGTGTCCATGTAGCATCGTAATACTTAAGTACACAGAAAAGGTAAATTTTACATGAACAGTGTTTAGATAAATTTCAAGCAATTCACTCTGTGTATCTACTTGATATGATGAACAAGTAGACAAACCATTCACACTTGTAATTATAATTGTAACAGTATGAATAGTCTTATTATTAACAATGTTACAAGACGCGGTTGTCCATGTAGCATCGGTAGTGCATTTTATAACATTATACAGGTAAATAATACTTCATATACTTACTTTATGACTATAATGTAATCAATGTGCATGGTTTATAGAGTACTTTACATCAAACAAATATTGATATGTACTTTATTTAAATTCATTATACAAATTGCAAAATAAAGAGTCACTTTTCAATGAGTTTTTACATAAAACAGTTAATCTACGATGTCTTGTTCGTTAAGTTATGTTCAACCTAGACAAATCTGGTTTCTTTTCATGTATTTGTGGTTGCAAGTAGTTAATTGAGGTATAGAAACTTGGCCCACATCTTAAGCTAATTTATTAGAAAATGATATGGAAATGGGAAATGGTGTCCATGTAGCATCAGGATTTTTGGAAATGTCATCCAACTGTTGAACATGTGCAGTTATTTTACACCAAATGTTACATTAAAAAAAAGAGTTCTACATTGGACTTTGGTAAATGTAGAACCTAAAAAAGAAGAAAGAGTTGGAAAATATCCATTTTGAAAATTTCACTTGGATGTCACATAATATGCCCCAACTTCATGGAATGAGCCATATACAAATGTATACCAAAAGTCTTGATTACACTGCAGTATTTTCTTTTCATATACATTGTATTTAGTGTGTAGGTGCTATTTTTGCCGTGTTATACGAGAGAGATGCTCTATTGATGTTTGAGGACAAAATGTGATGCGATTTGTGAAAACTTGCCACATGGTGGCATTTTTCATATTGGAGATATTTATATCATAAGAAAGCTAAAACTGTGCTGATTACAGAACTGTTTCGATCATTTTTCTATGATCACTACAAAAAAAGTTAAGACTGAATGATGATTGTGATATCATAAAAAGCTACAAAACAAGAAATCATGAATACAGGCCCAAAAAGATACATATTTCAATAGAATAACATTATCAGGTTAATAATATAAGTGACTTTTAAAGTAAGTTTTTGAAGGTGAAATTTCATGAAAGTTGATGACACAAAGTATTGGAATTTAATTTTCTTTACAAAAATCAAGAAAAAAGAAAGTTTTTTTTTTTTAATTTAAATTTTACCCATAATCCCTAGTTCATATTTTGCGACATCCGACGGGTTTTCACAGATCGCATAACAAATAGTGGCGATTTTTTTCACATTTAGATTGAGACCTTTACCTTCCAATATTTTCAAACAAGTTACTGACTGAGTACTGAAACAAAGTGTTTTCTACACATTTCAGGGGTGTACTTTCGGCGCGACTCCGCGATTCGCGTAAAATCACTACCGCGCGAATCCAAGTGGATTCTCGCAACAACAAAAAAAGAATTCTTTTAAACTTTTTTTTCTTCTTTTAAAGTCCAAAACAGGACCTTAGATGACTGGTATTTGACCCTTAGTCAACAAACATGCCGAATTTGGGAGTTATGCAAGCTTATAGCCTTATTCTTGATATTATTTTAATTAATTTTAAGAAGTGTTTGATTCAATTTGTTTACTATTATTTTCTAAGTATACAATAGTACAATAAATGTTTAAAATGCGGAATTTAAATTCAGTAAAAAGGATTCTCGCAAAAATATTTTGCGAGAATCCATTTCCGAGAATCCATGGATTCTCACAAAATTCCTCTGCGAGAATCCTCGCAGGATGTCGCGAAAGTACACCCCTGCATTTGGTATCATTGAAAAGATAAACACATTGATCTGCTACACAATATGAACAATATCATGAAATATACAAAATATAGTCAATTGAAAAACATTTACACATTTTTTTGAGGGGTTTATTTTGAAGTCAAGTGCAAAGAAGTTCAGCATTTTGTCTGTTACAAGTTGCTCACTCATTGAAGTACAGTTCTAATAAGATAGCAGAACAGCATGACATTATAACCCTAACCGCACTGAATCTCACTAAATCTCACTGCCAGAAACTATCTCCAGGCACGTGCTGCTGCATTGCCGCGATGACGTCACCTACCGCAGTCCGCAGGCATATGTGGCCACGTAGTTTGTGGCCGCATAGCCGCTAGGGAGTTAGCTCAGTTGGTAGAGGGACAGACTTGGGTGCTGATGGTCCCGCGATTGAATCCCGGGGGGTGCTGGGTGATTTTTCGGGTAAAAAAATTAGCACTTTTTCCCCCCTCCCCCCGATACGCACAAAAAACTAACTTTACTGGTTAGGGTTAATAAATGTCAATTTTTGATGTGCAATAACCCTAACCGCACTGAATCTCACTAAATCTCACTGCCAGAAACTATCTCCAGGCACGTGCTGCTGCATTGCCGCGATGACGTCACCTACCGCAGACATATGTGGCCACGGAGTTTGTGGCCGCATAGCTGCTAGGGAGTTAGCTCAGTTGGTAGAGGGACAGACTTGGGTGCGGATGGTCCCGCGATCGAATCCCGGGGGGTGCTGGGTGATTTTTCGGGTCAAAAAATTAACACTTTTTCCCCCCTCCCCCCGATACGCACAAAAAACTAACTTTACTGGTTAGGGTTAATTGGCCTCACGTTTCTATATTGTTTGATCAGTTCCAAATTGGCGAGAAATATGCGATTTTTATCTATCCACGCGCAAAATTAATCAATGCGGACACGCGTGACTTTGGCATGCTGCAAGCATCACGCATACGATAGAACTGGTGCGCACGCTTTTTTGAACTCATTCGCTGCTGTAAATGGGTATGCTGTAATGGGTACGCCAATTTGGAACTGACTGAACTATAGTTTCTATGGCCTGACAAATGTTACCGTCCACTCACACATTATCTGGCTTTGCATGTTGGGCCTTAAGTGCTAAACTTCTTTGCCGATATCAGAAAAGTATTGTCATTGAAGGTCTACACCGACGTGTAAAAAGGCGTAAAGGTATCAATAACCCTAACTCTAGTACACCACACAGCAACAGATTTGTTATCTGACCCCCCAAATACACCAGAAAGGTCACCCTGAACCCCCCCCCCTGACACCCTGAACCCCCCCTGACACCCTGAACCCCCCCCTGACACCCCCCCCCCCTGACACCCCCCCTGACACCCCCCCTGACACCCCCCCCTGACACCCCCCCTGACACCCCCCCCTGACACCCCCCCTGACACCCCCCCCCCTGACACCCCCCCTGACACCCCCCCCCCTGACACCCCCCCTGACACCCCCCCTGACACCCCCCCTGACACCCCCCCCCTGACACCCCCCCCCCCCCCCCCTGACACCCCCACACCGGAATTTGAACCACGGACCTCCAGCACCAGGGCCCAGATCCTAGCCACTACACCACAGCTGTCAGTCAACACTCGGCGAGTATATTTGCCTCGTTATATAGCCTGGGTCTGTTTGGTATTCTAAAAATCTACCAACATCAATTCCCTGACTCAATTCCAAGGTGGTTTCAGTGAACATCTTGACTTTGGGTATGCATGATCGTTCCAAAAATCGCGGAAAAGGAGGGTTTTCCGTACCATGTCCGCGATTTCCTAAACTTAGGGGTGTTTTTTGAAGCTATGTCCGCAATTTCACAAAATAAGGGGTCATTTTCGAAGCTATATGATTTCAAAAGATTTTAGGTGTTTTTTTGGAGAGGCTATGTCCACGAAGAAGAAAAATTTATTAGAATGAGTATTGTGTCATATTATATCAAATTGTCATGGGAATTGGAAAAAGGGGTATTTTGATCCAGATGTGTCCTCGTTTCTGCGCAAAAAGTGGACTATTTAGAAAGTGTCTTTGAAAGGGTGAAAAAAGAGGCTTTATTTTCAGACAAAATGTATGTGCTTTTGTGCGAAAAGGGGGGTCAAATTAGCAAAATTGTCCGCGAAACGCCGTCAAATAGAGTGGTATTTCAAGATCCTGGAACGATCGTGTGTTACCCTCTGAATACAAAGAGAGAACACCGGGCTCAAGACATCACAACACCGATACATGTAATATACACCTAGCACATAAAGTCCCTGACCAGGTGCTTTGAGGTTGGCTTATTCAAAATAGATAATCGGTACCAAAAATCTGAGATATATACATTAAATGAGCAAATTCCGTCTCCGCAGTTTGATACCTCATTCAACAAAATCGAATGGATACTTGGCGATTTCAATGACCGCGCATAACAACAGCAAAGTTGCACTAGGTATAGGAAATCATTGATTTGTGTGTGATTATGCACTGAAAATGTGTGTGTAAAGACTCAAAGCCTTGTATTATTCACAGCTAGTCAGACACAATTGCGATTATCACTCCAGACCCATTTATCCAGATACCTACAATCTTGTTCAAAACCTGTTGGGACACTATACACGTGCGCAGGAAATATCTTACAAAATGAGTAAAAAGCTGTCAGTTGAAAGTATGATAGTCAAAACTAGTTTATGTAAAGCTGCCATCCCTCCTACTCCCCCACCCCCCCCCCCCCCCCAACCAATGTTGGGTCTGATATATATAACACAGCCCCTTGCTGGACGATGCTGTATACGGACTAACATTGAGTTTAGGGGAGGGACCACCGTTTCACAGGACATGCAGGAAGTGTCCCAACAGTTTTGAACATAATTGTAGGTGGCTCGTTCAGAGAGTTGCTACGTAGCAGTATTATTTTGTTCCACGATAGTGTTGTTTATGATTATAATCAATATAGAATTGATATGCTCAACATAGACATGGATTAAAAATGTTCAGTTGGAATCAAATCATACAAATAATGAGCTAACAAATATATAATTCTTTCATCCAAAAAAGTAACAACATTTAACACGACTATATAATTTTCAAAATTAGTTTAAAATTTAATTGGGAGGAGGGAAAAATCAGCGATAGACAGATCCTATTTTAGCTGTTAGGCGACACACATAAAACCTGTTCTAAAAATGTTGGGCAATTTTAGACATTTTCAGCAATTTAGAAATTTTCAAAAGGTTTCACAATTTCAACAATATTTCAAAAACAATGTGTATAGAATTTCAAGAAAGAAAAAAAAATGCCAACAAATGTGTTAAAACAATAGTGTTCTAAAAGAAGAACATTTGTGATGCGATCTGTGAAAACCCGCTACATGGTGGCATTTTTCATGTTGGAGATATTTTATCATAAGAAAGCTAAAACTGCTGATTACAGAACTGTTTCGATCATTTTTCTATGATTACTACAAAAAAAGTTATGAGTGACTGATGATTGTGATGTCATAAAAAGCTACAAAACAAGAAATCATGAAAACAGGCCAAAAAAGATACATAATTCAATAGAATAACATTATAAGGTTAATAATAAAAGTGACTTAAGTAAGTTAAGTTTTTGAAGGTGAAATTTCATGAAAGATGATGACATATTGGATTTCGATTTTTATTCTATATTTTTTTAACATTTTTACCCATAATCCCTAGTTCACATTTTGCGACATCCGACGGGTTTTCACAGATCGCATCACATTTGGTCAGTCGGACCCGTAGACCAGGGTATTTCCCGTCGCCTATGACGACAATTTTGTTCCAATTTTTGTTAGCTATGAAGATAACAGTGTCATATCATGGGATTGAAGTTCAATGTAATTAGTGATACTAATAGATAGTGTTAGGGAAGAGGGGTGACACTCAATACAAAAAACATACATAGATCGTATTTTCTATTTTGTTTTTAGAAAATCACATAATATTTTTAAAACATTTTAATACAAAAAGTTATTTTTTTTCATAAACAGCTCCAGTTTGTCAAAATAAGTCGGTTGGGTAATTGGAAGTGTATGGTCAGGATATTTTGTTTTTCATTTGTCTCATTGTGGTATATTATGTTTATGAGTCTTGTTTAATATCCCATACTTGTGTGATGTTGGTCTAAAAATAGTTATGGTTTTATATATATAATGGTATAATGTTCAATGTCTTGATGTTGATGTACCACAGATACATCTGATGAGCACCCCCTGATGTAGTAGTATGATAATGTGTCATTATAAACTCCATTGTATTATATAATGATCACTCTACTCTACATCAAGCCCTCAACTAACTACTCAAGAACCGAACGATTTGTTGAGGACAACATATTTATACAAACCAAAACATTGTAAGGCACATCCATTCAATCAGGGACTCAATCCACTGCCTCTAAGGTGACCATTTTACAGGTATGTCATTGGGCAATGTCTTGCTAGACGTTCCGTAACCAAAGTGCGCATGCTCAAACTAATTAAAATACTTAGAAGTAGTTCACGGTTTATTCCGTACGGGACGTCTAGCAAGATATAGCCTGTCATTGAGTGATTACTAAAATGTTGATATATTTTTATTTGTATCCGACACCTTGTTTTTAAATCTCGCATGCTGCGTTGACTCTAGCTCAATATAGTGATTATCAACACATATCAGAGGCTACTGCATATTAATCTTGCCACAAACACAATAATAAAGTGCTCAACAAAAGAAAGTCATACACTTTGTTTAGGTCTTATAGAGTAACTTTCGATTCTTTTTTGACCAAATAGACTAGATAGACATTTGGATGAATCTTTCTGGCACAATTTGATACCAAAGTTGCCACCTAACAATAGAGGTAAACCATTTAAAGAAAAATAGTCACTTTTCAAAAGTCACATTTTCAATACACTACGCGGGAAGAAAAGACCACATATGTGTGGTGGTATGGGAAAACCCGTCGGAAGTCGCTAGTGTTAATATTGAGATATCTGGGTCATACCAAAATATTCCTAACAAAAGAGTTCCAAGTCAATTTTCCAACTTTGGTCCCAAGATAGAGATTATACCTTGAACTTTAGTCTCCAGGAGTTTATTATGCAAAATTTCAGATGTTAAGTTTATTTTAGTACTTTTCTGAACCTTGTTTATCAAATTGTATGTGTAAAATGCTATGTTTAGGCCAAATTAAATTAATTGTTTGTCTCAAAGCTCCTCTCCTGTTGTAAAACTAATGCGGAATGCGGGTTTTTTTTCAAGTTTTTTTTATTTATTTTTTAAATATAAAATATTGGAATCCTTGTAAAAGTGAACTTTTGTATTTAAGATGATGTGATCAATGAAAATCTGAAAAATCAGTGAAATTTTGGGATTTTTTTTTTTTGAAAAAAAAAAAGAAGTTTTTTTCAGATTTTTGTTTTTCTAATGCGCATCAATAAACGAACGCGCGCGGGAGCTTTGAGACAAATGATTTTTTTAATTTGGCCTTACGTAAAATGACATTGTTACCATGGTAACCACATGTGAATTCCGACAATGCATTGTAAAGATTTTGAAAGTGAAGAACTTACAATTGTTGATAATATCGCAAAAAACTAGGTTCATATCAAAAGACCTTTTCATATGACAAGCTATTCTGTGTGATATAACAATGTAGTTTTATTATTATTAGAGCATTTAAAAGATTTTGTGTACACCTTTGAATTGCCAGTTTCAATTTTTAGTATTGCGTTTAAACTTGCCAACTTAAATTGCTATAACTGTAGTTCTAGATGGAATTTCTGAAAAATGTAAACAGTCCTATACTCAGTAGAGTATGAAGCTCTCTGCCAAATAAGAAAACCAAGTTGTTAGAAAATGACCATGTGAAGGGTTTTCCCATGCCACCACACATATGTTACCTGTTCATAATCAAATAGCCCGCTCGCTCAGGCATTACCCAACGCAGTTGCACTGTGTGATCAATATCCATTTTATTCCCGGCCATTCAAGTGCCACGCACAGCATTTTCTCGCGGCTTGCGTGCGTTGAAAATGTGACTTTTGAAAAGTGACTAATATTCTTTAAATGGTGCTAATCATGGTTTATCTTTGTTGTTAGGTGGCAACTTTGGTAACAAATTGTGCCGGAAAGATTCATCCAAATGTCTATTTAGTCTGTTTGGTCAAAAAATAATCGGAAGTTACTCTAAAAGACCTAAACAAAGTGTATGACTTTCTTTTGTTGAGCACTTTATAACTTTCTATAGAAGTCTATAACCCAAAATATTATAAAATTCAATACTCAAAATCAATATTAATAGAGAATCAAAGCAAATTCTTTAAAAATGGCTCAAGAATACGTTGGAACTGGTCCATAACATTTGGCCCAAATGTCGCTGAATTTCATCGGCCACCCACAGACTCAATGTTGATAAAATAAACCCACTGAAACAGATGCAATTCGGCACTACACTGATGTGTAAGCTACCTGCCGATTGGTCAGAACGATGGATACATCATTTATTGCACCAATTAGAGACGATGTTAGAACAACTGTATCCCGGTACACCTTGGAGTGAAATATTTTAGAAGCCGGCTTCTAATTGGTGATTCATATGTCTTGAAATTGACCAATCATAAACGGTGTTAAATAGGCAGGTAATGCTCAGGGTTAGGTGATTATTGCACGCTGCGTGTGGGATGTGTGAAAGTTTGGACAGTCTGACCACTTTTTGGTTCAGTCTTATAACTCTTATCCCAATGGCAATTTATTATATTAAACTAGAGCTAATTGTGCTTCAAGAAACATGGATATTGGCTTCCTTAATTGAAATCGGACAATAGGTCAATGACCCATGTGTGCATGGACATATAAGGAATCTTTTGCCCAAATGTGGGCAAATATTCACAATTTGACCCATCAATGACCGTTAGAATGATTGACTTATTTCCCCCCTGTATAGGTCAATGACCGCTCGTGACCTCATATGACATATCACATTTAATCACTGTACACCCTATATAGACATGGACATAATGAATCTTTTGACCAAGTTTGACGATTGTCTAAGTAGGAGAAGAAGCATTTCAAAGGAGCGTTTGAAGAAAGAAAGAAACGGGGAGGATCACAGTATATTGGCTCGCTTCACGAAGCCAATATAATAAACAACCAAATTCCAATCAAAATTTCAATAATGAACCAAAAGACTTCCACCATTACATAATTATTACCTTAGTTGATTTCTGTATTGTTGATTAAAGACAAATTTGAGGAAAAAAAGTAAAAGGAACCCCACATGAAATGCATTTTTTTCTGAGATGCAATGTATGCATGATTACCATGATACAAAATTGATGAACTTATAAAGTTTGTATTTATTATATATAGCTTGAAAAGACCATCTCGGCAGAAGACAGACATAAGACCCATGAAACCTTTCTGCTCAATGTCTAGATATAGACATCTAACATGGCGTCATGTAATCCATTCTGTTGTTGCAGAGGTAACCAGCAAGGTATGTTAATTTGAAATGGATTTTGTTCACCAGCAACTGCATTTTTTTCTCTTCATTTTGATAATTGCACCGCATAAGCAACAGGAAAAGTGCAGTAAGACGCAAATGTGTGTGATAAGGAACAAAACTATGGTTACCACTCACTGCACATGGTCACGCTAAGTATTCATACACTCTTAACATGTTATATTCGTTTTTTACATAGATTAACATTATGAAATGATTTGTATATAGTGTCGTGTATGAATTAGGTCAAAACATGCATATGTTTTGTTTCTCGAAAAATTAGAAAAATCAATGCACTTGTGTAAATGTTAATATGCTCACAATAGCACTCTCCCTGCGGGTTGTGCCATTATTCACACATCAACATTAGCGTGCGTGCGTTGATTTTTCTAATTTCTCTTGAAACAACACATACGCATTTATTGACCTATAAATGTGAGCAAGAAAATCACTATAATAACTCCTTGCCAAAACATACATCCAATAACACTCCAAAATCTACAATATGGATTCCATTTTGCAATGGGGTAGTTGGTTAAAACCTGGGTAGTGTCACTCAGCTAATCATTTGGGTTGAATTGTGCTGCAAAGAACAATTTAGAAATTGACCCTCAATTTTACCAGTTTTCAGATGGAAATAGACCCATATATTAACCTGATATCCATAATTTTTGCCTTGATTGCCTATGTTGAATATTGTCATGTATGAAGTCTAAGCAGGTATGTTTGATTAAAAAGGGTACCAGCCTGATGCAAAATGTACCTGCCTCAGACGGGGCAGGCATGTGGGTACTCAGCTTTTAACATCTGTGTAACAATTGCACATACCAAAGTTAAATGTTCATATAATTTGAAGAGAGGACACAATTTTGGTTAATATGGTTAAACGTTTTAGATCTAAAAGTAACCCGATACATATAACAATATGTGTAGATTCTATACATATAGCACTATGTGTAGATGTGTTTATCATTCGCAAGCTTTATTTCTAATCACAAAAATCCCCTTTTATCTTATAGACGTTCCTGGCCCACCAGGCAAACCGGAAGCATTAAATATTGATGCTACACAAATAACAATCTTGTGGTCTCCACCACAAGAGCTTATGGATGAACATAGTGACTTGATCCCGCAAATCAAAGGATACCATGTAGAACAGAAGAAAGATGATAGCGCCGAGTGGGTGAAAGTCAACAAAAAGCCTGTGTCGGAGACTGCACTTACAGTAAAAGGATTGGTTGAGAATTCCAAGTATCAGTTTCGTGTGTCAGCCGTGAACAAGGCTGGTGTCAATGGGCCATGGAGCGAGGCATTAAACATCACCATGGCTAAGTTACCTCAGGGTAAGTAGACCAATGACGTGGCAGCCGTGAACAAGGCTGGTGTCAATGGACCATGGAGCGAGCCATTAAATGTCACCATGGCTCACAAGGCTGGTGTCAATGGACCATGGAGCGAGCCATTAAATGTCACCATGGCTCAGTTACCTCAGGGTAAGTAGACCAATGACGTGGCAGCCGTGAACAAGGCTGGTGTCAATGGACCATGGAGCGAGCCATTAAATGTCACCATGGCTCACAAGGCTGGTGTCAATGGACCATGGAGCGAGCCATTAAATGTCACCATGGCTCAGTTACCTCAGGGTAAGTAGACCAATGACGTGGCAGCCGTGAACAAGGCTGGTGTCAATGGACTATGGAGCGAGCCATTAAACGTCACCATGGCTCAGTTACCTCAGGGTAAGTAGACCAATGACCTATACAGGGTGTCCTAATAAAGTAGGCTGGTTTCAGGCTAGAGACTGAGGGGTCTGAAAGTAACTCGGCTGTACTTCAGCATGAAGATAATAGCGGGGATTTTGATTAGCTGTTCTTGTTGTGCTGTAAACTTGATTAGCATAATCCGGGACAAATTTAATGGGGATGACAGGCGTACTTCTTTACAATTAAAAAGGATGAATTTAAAACTCCAAATGCTCAGAAGGTCCGAGAAGACAGACAGGACAGGTCACCATTGGCAAACTGTCAGTAGAACAGCGATGGGTCATTACGCTGAATCAGAGAGATCAATAGGAGTTACTGCATCAATGGAAATGGGCACTTTTCATCTGTAAGCACATACCGCGACAACAATACTCGATCGATTTTGACAAACAAGGTGTCAAAATCACCGTAATTAAATTTTCCGTCTCCTGGTATTTTCATTTTTAGAATATGAGTAACAATTTTAAAATTACAGGTGCTTTTGCAACAGCCGAGTTACTTTTTTTGCCGTCTTTAGTTAAATTACCTGTGTTCTAATAAACAAGACTGGTGCTTGATCTGTGAGGTGTCCAATGTCTTCATTAAGCATGTTTATAAGCTACCTGAGGGTAGTAGACCTATTCGCTGGCGCAGAGAGCGTATTAGAATATAACCGCTTCCAGATCAAATGGCTCACGCTAATTTTTGGGGGAAACTGGGGTAAGATAAAAGTGGAGTGGTGAAGAAAAAAATGGGGGGGGGGGGGTGCGCATGAAGCATGCAGACATTTTGGCTTTAAATGAGAGGAAAAATCCTGAAATTAGCGTAATGGTTGTCAACCCTCTTGATATACTGTGCAGTAAACCCCTTCTATATTTTCAAATTATACATCATATAAAACCTTTGAATTCATGTATTCATGGCAAAAATAGAATCTCAGGAAAAGTATAACAAATAAGTGCCCCCCCCCCCCCCCCTTAAAATATTTTTCTGATGGCCCTGGGCACTTAATTAATAGGGATAAAATGGTAACTCCAGAGATGACATAGGTACGGTAATGTAACAGGGAGAAATTGTGACTTTAACAACCCTTCATCCATTTCATCACACAGGAGAACAAGTCCAGATGGCTGATAGACGGATATCTGCAGAGGGATTGCAGAGTTCATCCCAAGACGATGATACGAGAGAACATACGACTGCTGCTGGAACGTGTCGAAATGTCACCCAGACTGGGGACGATGGGATTGCTATTGGTGGTAGCGTCGATGGAAACGTAGGTGGTCATCATAATACTATGCAGGTAACAGGTAGGTGATAGGCAAGACTTGGTTATAGGCAACAAATAAATCCCTGTTTGACATGGGCGGTTGAGTGGGGTATTTTTGTGCAGGGTGTGGTTTTTCTTATGTGTGTGCTTTTGGGAGGGGGCTTACTTCAACATTTTTCAAATTTGCAAAAGGTTTTTGAAAAAATCAGAAAAGTACTATATAAATGTTTCAAAAGTTTCCAATGTTTTTACATTTTCATATTTTTCAATTTTTCTCAAATTTATTTTTAAAATCAGATAAATACATGTAAATGCACAATGCAAGGCACTGTGCGGTTTGAACATGCACATGCACTGTGTATAAATACATGCAAATGTAAAATGCACAATAAGTCACTGTGGGGTTGACCTTAACCATGCACATGCAATGCAGTTTCATGCAAAAAGGTGCAGTTGTCTCTCAAAGAAAATGTTAAGATCTTAAATAAAAAATACTGTAAGTCACGACTTGCTAATCCCCTGGCTGGGAGATCAACTAAATGAGGTCAAAGGTCACATAGGGGTCATGTTCCCCGGTGTTCAAGTTTCTTTTCACCAAGTTTGACGTCAATCGGGCAACTTTTACCATTTGACCTGTGGATGACCTTTGACCTCAGATGACCTCTAATTAAAAAAATTACATGTTCCCAGTGTTTATTGCACGATTTGAACCCCTTGTTAACCTTTGACCTTAGATGACCTCTAATTAATTTTAGACATGTTCACCTGGTGTTCATGTTTTTTTCTCTAAGTTTTGATGTCAATCGGGCAACTTTTACGGTTTGACCTCTGGATGACCTCAGATGACCTCTAATTATTTTTTGACATGTTCCCCCAGTGTTCATTGCACGATTTAACCCCTTGTTGACCTTTGACCTTGGATGACTTCTAATGACCGTTGACCTTGGATGACCTCTAACTAATTTGAGACATGTTCACCCAGTGTTCATGATTCTTTTCTCCAAGTTTGAAGTCAACCGGGCAAGTTTTACGATTTGACCCCTGGATTACCTATGCAAATTAGACCCCCAAAAATGAGGTCGGATGATCTATAATTATTTTTTGACATGTTCCCCCGGTGTTCATTGCACGATTTAACCCATAGTTGACCTTTGACCTTGGATGACCTCTGATGACCGTTGACCTTGGATGACCTCTAATTAATTTCAGACATGTTCACCCGGTGTTCATGTTTCTTTTCTCCAAGTTTGAAGTCAATCGGGCAACTTTTACGATTTGACCCCTGGATGACCTTTGACCTCAGATGATCTGATGACTTATGCAAATTTGACCCCCAAAAAAGCAGCCACAGTTTTTGACCATGGCCTACCTGTCACTGAAGGTTTGAAGTCAATCCGCCCATCCGTTCAAAAGATACAGCATTCGGAAAAAAGGCTAACCAAAAGGCACACACGGATGCACGGACGGACATTGACATGATGACAAAATCCCCTTCTGGTTTTAAAACCAGGGGGATAGAAGGAGCTTTGTGAATGACACCTCTGTGTTTAAGATTGGATACTGCTTCCGCACAACTTTGCTTTGGGTGTTATTAAACTTGTTAACATGTTTTTATTTGCTTGAATCAAAAATAAAGATAGTAAATATATTTCACTCTACACTGGCTCGATCCCTACTTGCAAGTAGTCACACCAGTATATGTGTGATAGGTTCACTAACATATTCTATTGTTATTCTACAGGTGACACCACTCAGAACACAAAGTATTATACTACTTTGCAGCAGGTAAGTGAACAAAATGTATAATATCATCACTGTTCTGTCAACATTTTGTATGTTTTTCCAGCCCTGAATTGAGCATGTCAAAATAAAACTACCCAAAGGTTATGCATAAGAAGTAGTACATGTTCAGAGACAAACAAGAGCATTTACAAGGTTTTAATATATGTGTTCTTGGCCCATGAACATGTTTAGAGCAGACTGCCTAAATGTTATACATTACTTTATACATGCTGAAGGGCCAGATAGAGATACAAGGTTTTGATAGAAGATGCAGCAACGATATATGGCATTAGTTGATTACTGTAGAATTGATTGCACATTTAACTTGTATTGGATTCAAATTCAGACAATCTATAGGCTGCATGCTATATGTATCCCGTAACAATGTATGCCTTATTAAGCAATACTGCAAGCAATATCAGAAAATATTGCTAATTAAGCAATATATTGCCTATTTGTATCCAAACCATTAAGCATATCAAAATTAAGAAATATTACTAGCAATATATATTGCTCATTTGTATCTGAACCATTAAGCATATCTAAATTAAACATATTCCGAGCAGTACCTTATAAGCAATAACAAAATTATAGGCATATTACGAGCATCCTTTTAGCAATATATCGACACAATCAATTTTATGAGCATTATATCTATTGTTATAGAATAAGCACTATATTGCCTATAGTAAAGCATTGTGGGATGGGGTTAGGTTATAACTGCCATGGAGGGAAACAAAGGTTAGTTCATGTATCTGCGTTGATGATAGGTATTATGTATTTGGTCTAAAACAGACTGCACAAATAATTCTTTTTACATGTAACATGATTCTGTTGATCTCTAGCCTATCTTTTGACTTTACACAGTAAAATTGGATGCATATTATTTAAATTTTAAAGCAAAAGTTTTAAGAAGTTTTGTAGGGAGCAGAATTTATATTTCCTTGTTGAGCAATATATTGTTTAATATATTGCTGATTTATATTGCCTATTTAAGCAATATATTGCTTAATATATTGCTTACATATTGCTTAAATATTGCTTATAGGCATATTGATATTGCTTATAAGCAATATTTGTTAAGGCGTTCATGCCTTATAGCTTAGTATATTGCTTTAATATGCCTTGATTTTTTATAACTCTGATGTTCTCTCCAGGGACTGACCATGGTAGGCATGTGCGATATTCATATTACCACACTGACAATTGTTTTACCACAGAGCAATTACCTATCAGTGCAATTAACTCGCAAATCAACCAATTATTTGATTAATTAGAATTAAAATTGCTGTTCGATATTTATGGCCATTATACCTATGATGAGTATTAGTAATATCATGAATAAGCCTAGTCGTAATTGTCTTCCGACTTAGAAACGTTATCCCCATTTTGAAAAAATTGAATTGAAAGCAAAGGTTTACATACAATCTGACGATACTGGGATTCGAACTCGGGTCCTTTCCTTCTACAGGCTGTTATGTACCATTGATGCCCTCTAGTGAAGGAGGAAATAGTATTTTGACGAATTGGGTCAAATTTAAAAAAAAGAGGGCAACACATAAAAAATATGTTGCTTTACGTATAGTTTATACCAATTGCACAGCATTAAACAATCCAATACATAAAAACTGGCAGCTATTGAATTAGATAGGCCTTGTGGCACTATACCGCCCTCCATATCAACTTGCTCATCTACAGTCATCAAAAAAAGTAACTATACAGGTAATAAATGGGCTTTTAACTCAAAAAATATATATCCTAAAAGAATATTGAATCGTGAAGTTGTTGAGAAATTTATCTTCTTTAATATGAGATATTGCATGCCAGGATCAGTTGAATATTGAAGAAATGACAATAAAAAATGTAAGGTAAAGTCACAATTTCATTTTCAACACGGTGCATGACAGGTACCGTGTGTGTGGCGTATTGATCCATCAGAACAATACGGCCGACTATCCAACCTTCGCATGGATACCTCAATTGCACTACCGGTAATTGATAATGTACCTGTAGCTGGGTCCGCGTGTAGAAAAGAAAAATGTGAAATTAAAAATCGGACTTCACCTTACATTATGGAGTGTCACTTCCTCAATAATCACCCGATCCTAGCGTGCAATATCTCATTTAAAGAAGATAAATTTCTCAACAACTTTATCACTAAATATTTTTTGGGAAGGATATATATATTTTAGAGTTAGAAGCCCATTTATTACCTGTATAGTTACTTTTTTTGATGACTGTATAGATATCTGCACTTAAAAGAATGAAGAATTGGGATAGCAGATCATTTCATAAATTCTTATTGTTTTTCTTCTGTAATTCTCTCAACAACAAAACCGATAAGGTTAAAGAAAATGGAGATAGTGAGATGGCACATCAGAGTATCAAAACTACCTTCCAGATGATGGAAAAGCTTTTGCAGGAGAATCAAGCTCAACTGCAGCTGGAAATCAAACACAAAAATGATCTACAGGTAGATATGAAAGAAACCTTTTTGACTTGAATTAAAGTCAAAGAAAATATGTCCCCAAAAGCCCTGTTCTACTGCGGGATGGACCTGTCAAGTACAGTAACTTTTTTAAATATATTTTGTAAATATGCTTATAAATGTTCAAATATACAGGGTGGTTCAATAAAACCTTGACAGTTTTTTGAAGCCATTTGTTTGAAATTCTGTAGATTTAAAAAATAAACTTTTTCAATATTCATCAACTATATGATCTTGACCATCTATGCTGAAAATATCATTACAAATAACCTTACGGTTGCAAAATAACAGCTATTTGAACAAAGTCTGTCCCATTTCACTCTGTCCACGGGTACTGATTTCGCGACCTTACAACCAGTGTGGTTAAATAAACGTTGACAGTTTTTCAAAGCCATATTTTAAAAAATATTTGTGGGATTTGAGTGTTTTTTTTACATATTCGTCAAAAATATCATCTTGGCCATCTATGCTGAAAATGTCAATGTTAATAATGCTATGGCGGCGGCAACATGATAGCTATTTGAAGAGAAATCTCTCCAAATCTCTTTGCCCACGAGTAAGTCTACGGGACATGCCCAGCAAGATAACATTAAATGGCATCGTCACTGTTAAGGCATAGAGCATAGACAATTACACTTCCAATCTATGAAAATCAATAATTCTAATTAGGGTCACTCGTGGTTTTATTATTACGTATTGATTTCACACCTGAATAGATAGTTAACAATTACACTGGCGGGATCTTCAAATCTTAGATTACTTGCATGCAATTCATCATTCAGTATTCAATTATAACGTCGCGAAATCAGTACCCATGGACAGAGTGAAATGGGACAGACTTTGTTCAAATAGCTGTTATTTTGCAACCGTAAGGTTATTGTAACGGTATTTTCAGCATAGATGATCAAGATCATGTAGTTGATGAATATTGAAAAAGATTTTTTTTACATCTACAGAATTTTTTAAAAAATGGCTTCAAAAAACTGTCAAGGTTTTATTGAACCACCCTGTATAAAGTATCAGACTTGCAAATTATGGATCATTGGCTGAAGAACAGTGTATTGTTCATTATGCAACCACTAATAATAACCATTACAGCCCCGAACCACTTGAAATTCAATTGGAAAACTTATGCTGGCAGCATGTGTAACCTATTGTCTATTTCGCCGGGCGCTCACGGTGGGTGATAAATATGCACGGAATTGTTAACTATGGGTGCATAACCCCCTGACCGTGGGGACTAAGACACTGTATTCCCAGATACTGAGAACACGGGGTCCAATCCTGTCGCTGACAAATCCATTTTTTCCTGCTAAATTTCACTCATTTCCACCCGCAGAGAGTTTTTTATTCATAATTTCCACCCCAAAAGTGTTAGGGTTAACAACCGAGAAAAATCCTTAGATATATTTTAAATTGAATGCAAACCCTGAAAATGGCCCCATTCAGTTCTAGCTAAAACAGTATGAGATATAGTAATGTGGCAAAATGGCTATAAAAAAGGGGTTTTGGTTTTAAGGCATGAGCTTCACATATCCATCAAAGTTAAAATCCATAGTGGATTCATTCCGTATGACAGTCTCCCAAGAGATACTGGCAATGCCAATTGATTCAGATAGGCACACTGTTTTGGTAAAAATCGATGTAAGGCGACAATCAAAAGGATGGTTATAGATATGCAAAAAATCGCATTTATTATGTCTGTGCCCCTCTTTCCATACCTGCTTACGATGCACACACACATCACATTTACAAACCAATAAAAAGCGCAACACGAGGGTTTCTGTTTGCACCCGTAGATATAAGCCTTCCAATTCGGAGTTGGAACTGATGAAACTATACTTATCTATTTACAGGCACAACTAGAAGAATTGCTATATCAAGAAAAGAAAAATCTTAAGGAGATGAGAGAATTGCAAGAAAACAGCGCCACCCAGCTGAGTCTAAATATCGAACAGGAAAAGAAGGTGGAGGAACTGAATAAGATGTTGGATGATATGAAGAGCGAGAGAGACAGCCTTGGGTTGATGGCTTCACGTGCAAAGAAAGCCAAGATGAAGTGTCAGGTTCTGGAGAAGAGAATATCAGAGAAAAAGGACCTTATAAAGAAATTACAGGATGAGATCAGCAAGATCAAGAAGGAAATGGATGCATTGAACAGTAAGATAAAAAAGGCAAACATCAAGAATGCCAACTTGAGGCAGATGGTGAAAACCAAAGAAGGTGAGGTAGAGATGTCGAAGAAGGCAATCGACAATGTATGCAGAGTTATGCAAGACGCAATAAACATGGTATTTCTGAAAGCGAGAGAGATTGAAGGGGAACATCAGAAATCAAAAGCAATGGTGTCTCAGTTGGAATGTGAGGTCGAGAAAGAGAAGAGTAATGTGAAAATACTAGTGGAGACAGAGGCCAAACTCAATGAGCAATTGACACAAGCAAGAGCCGAGGCACTGCAGTATGAGAGACAATCTAATGAGGCTACAGCTAAGAAGGCAACTCTAGTGCAGCGTCTGAGAGCCAATGAGGAACAACTGATGACACTAAAGAATTCAACAGATCAGAAGACTCAAGAAATGGAGGCGGCTATGGAGCAGCTTAAAAAAGAATGTGCAATACTTCAGGAGGATTACAAGAAAGCTTATGAACTAGCCAACACCAAGAGAGCTAAGGCAGCAGACTTGCAAAATGAACTGCAGGCAAGCAAGAAGGAGTTAGTCAACATGAGACACAAGGTTGACATTACTGCGAAAGAATTAGAAACGGCCAAAAGGTATGTATCTATACAATCCCTGTACATATATTCAAACCAATGATAGTGCTACAAAGACCATTATTTGGCTCTCATACACACAAAAAAAAGAATTTTAAAATGTGACCATTGAGTCTTTAACATTATTATTATTTTTATTATTATAATTGGCACTTATAATGCGCTCTTAAAAAAGCACAGCGCATAAACAACGCCCCCGAAAACAAAATGCAGCACACATAATACACAAAACATATACAATATTACAATGTTACACATTTGGAAATTTTAAATAGGTCTTTAGAAGACTCTTAAAAGCAGACACAGTCCTAGCCTCTCTGGCATGAACAGGAAGCTTATTCCAGAACTGAGGGCCAATTATGGAACCCTGTGGCAAAGAGTATGTAAGCGTGTGCTCACTAGAGATAGCGTTTTTAATTGCAACTCTGACATTACGCTGATTAAAATAAAATGTATACCAAGAGAGAACAGAGCCGATAATAAGATAAGGTTCTTATACTGATCCAAATAGTATACTCACAACTGTGGACGTTTCGGCAATTGCCTTTCTCATACACTTGGTAGATTGTGGTGAGTTATTTACTGTCACCGACGCTAAAGGGAATTTTCTCAGTGGCGGTTTTGGAGTTGCCAGTTCGTTTCTTGACTCCAGACAGTAAAAGTTCGTCAAAAACGTGTGAAAGGTACACTGCCCCTCGTCTCGGTTCATGGTGGTGCCCCCTTTCTTTCTGATCTCCACTTAGCCTCTTTCCATCCAATCACCTGACTACTGTCCACAACATGATCCGTAATAGCCGACTTATGTATAGTAGATTGTGAAGACTCGCGGCTGGCCCGGGTGGCAATGTTCTTGCTGAATTTCTCTGCTTCAGTCTTGTGCTCCTCCAGACGAGTGCCAAATTTTCTACCTGTATCATCAACATAACTTAAGTTGCAGTTTTTGTCTTTCGGGTGGACAAGTTGATTCCAGATGGTACAGTGCGGTCTCATAGCTGTTGATATGTTGTATTGCTTCATTCCCCGCGATACTCTTTCCGAAATCCCTTTGACATACGGTATGACAACAAAGCCTTTGTTTTTATTCTCCTCCTGGTGTTTGGGGTCCTTCTTTGGTTTGGTCTTCTTTGTTGACATATATTTCTTGACTTTGTCAAAGGTCCATTTTGGGTATCCACATAGAAGTAAGGCTTCTTATGTACATGCTTTTCCTCCTCTTTTTTGTCCGCTTTCTCCGTGATCACTTGCTCTTTCCGATCGTATAATGTTCTTATGACGTCCAATTTCTGGTGTAGAGGGTGATGTGATTGGTAATTTTAGTAATGATCTGTGTGGGTAGGCTTTCTGTAGACCAACAGCTTCACTGATCCATCTTCTTTCTTGACGATAAGGGTGTCCAGGAAATTCAAAGGTGAATTTGATAGAGTCAGATTTGTCTATTTTGTTAATATGGTCCGTAAGCTGTTCCACGGCATCTGTGTGTATCACCTCCAACACATCATCGACGTAATGCAGCCATAACTTCGGTGTACAATCCAGGTGCCGTGGCGATGGCTTGTTGTTCTAGGTTTTCCATGGAAATGTTTGCAGCAATTGATGATACTGGACTGCCCATCGCAGTACCAAAGCATGGTAAATTTGTTTTCTTGGTGTCGCTTGACATGTCAGCGGCCTTTGATACAGTTGATCATTCCATTTTGTTGCATAGACTTAAATTACATTTTGGTATCGATGGCTCTGTTCTCTTATTGAATAAATTCATCAGGATCGGTAGACATAAATGATAAGATAAGGTTCTTATACTGATCCAAATAGTATATACTCCAACTGTGGATGTTTCGGCAACACTGTTGCCTTTCTCAACCCTTGGTAGATTGTGGCGAGTTATTTCCTGTCACCGACGCTAGAGGGAGTTTTCTCAGTGGCGGTTTTGGAGTTGCCAGTTCGTTTCTTGACTCCAGACAGTAAAAGTTCATCAAAAACGTGTGAAAGGTGATACTGCCCCTAAACTCACATGACGTGATAAGCTTTTTCACCAACACTCCGATCGACCAAGTGCTCTCCATCGTAAAGCAGAGACTAGAGAATGAGAAGGTACTCCAAGAGAACAACAAAGAAGAAGGGTACAATCTGGCCAGTGATGACATCGTAGCATTACTACAATTCATTCTCACCACTACATACTTCATGTCCAAGGGAATGATCAACTGTATCAAAGGCCGCTGACATGTCAAGCATCACCAAGAAAACAACTTTACCATGACCCACGAACTGGTTGATATCGTTCTTCACCTTTAGATGGGCAGTTTCCGTACTATGAGACCGCTTGTATAAGGACTGGTAAACTTTGCCCATATTGTTGTTGTCAACATGTGTGGTCACCTGACATGAAGCAGCCTTTTCAATTACTTTGGACATGAATTTCATGTTGGCCACAGGTCTATAATTCTTTAAGATGTTGTTATCAAGATTAGATTTCTTAATCACTGGAGTGATAGACTGTTTTAATGAGTTTGGAAACACCCCAGACATCAATGATCTATTAATTAATACATTAATTATAGTAGAGTCTGGTATTTTGAGGCCAATCCACAGCAGGATGGCAATAGTGTTGTCATGGCTACGACTGATTCAGAGATGCCACTTTGAATCAATGAAACTGTTGAAAACCTGAAAATGTGCACACATTTTAGATACAAAATTACTTGAAACAAATAGAACTGTGGAATTTTGAGTAACAGTGAACTCAAGAATATCCGGAAAATAAAAAACCCTGAGCTTATTGAAGAAAGAGTGATTCATTAGAATACATTGAAAACGTTTTGATAATTCGACCATTCAATGGTTTGACTCTACAAAAGAGGGCTTTAAGATTGGTATAACAGGATAAAACATAAATGGTTGATTTTCAAAATTCTTGTTTGAATTAAAGCCAAATTATTGTCTTGCCTGACATTTTCATGATGCATTTGAGAAAAAAGTGACCCATTCTTTCTGACGTACCCTGTATAGGTATGATAATCCTATCTCAATGTCAATGGCATATTTGGATTCCTTATGAGATTTCCATTTAGAAAAATATCGGGTAGAGCAAGTAGTTCTTGCGATATGCTAATTCAAATCTCATCATCATCATCATCATCATTGGTCGTCCGTGGACGAAATGGAGGAAGCAATCGCAAAATACTGGGCCCAGACTTTCCTGTCATTCATGAGTTGGTGGATCTAAACCCATATCATTCTTGACGGTATCAGGAGGATACGGTGTCTTCTGCCTCTGTTAGCTTTCCCACCAGGAGGAGTCCAGAAAATTAGGCGGACGATAGTCTGGTTGGTTGTTCGCATGCAGTGGCCAGCGAAACATAAATGGCGCTGCCTGATGATTGATGTCAAATCTCAGATGGTGTTAAATGTTTAAATCTGGAGTTGCAACGCAACCCGTCTGGTCGTCGTAGAACAGGGTTAAGGTGTTTATGTTGCTTAATAAACATTTGCAAGAAAATCTTATGAACGGGCCTTCTTATTGTTGTTTAGATAATATATTTATTTATCATAAAATTAAGGAGTATGTTTGGATTTCATTGGTTAAACCATTTTAAAGCCTGATTAAGAACTTTGGGGCGCTCCAACTAATGATTTCTCAATCAATCAATTGTTTTTAGATCTCAAAAAAATTAATGTCTGCCTTTTTTAAAAAACTATTTTTACTTTGTATTCATTTTTATTTATTTATTATATTTTGTTGTATTAATTTGTTGTGTTTTTTGTTGTATTAATTTATTTATTTATTGTTTTGTTATTGTTTTTTGTTTTTAAGGTTTTAAACGGTTTGATTTGATTGTTTCAAGAAGAAGAGAAAAAAGGTATTAACTATAAAACATTCTTCTTGTTGCCCACCTTACAGAGAGGGGAAGGAGCGAGAAAAAGAACTATCTGACAAGTTGGCATCAAAAGCAGAGAAGTTAGAGGCAGTTAAAAAGCAACTAGAAAAGACAAAGGATCCCGAGTGGATACATCAACAACATCAACAACATCAACAACGAATAAGTGAGTGTACTAGAACTGTTGATATAACTTATGAGAAAAAGAACTATCTGACAAGTTGGCATTGAAACCAGAGGAGTTAGAGGCAGTTAAAAAGCAACTAGAAAAGACAAAGGAAGAGTCTGACAAGTGGATACAATACCGTAAGTGTACTGAACTTTTAATTAAATGATTGAATGAGACCATGTATTGCACCCTAAACCCAGACAGACTGGCATTTGGGCATATAGCAGGGTGTCTGCTATCTTCACAGCCACAGAAATCCTACAGCTCCGCTTATCTATTTTCACAGCTTAGCTACTTTATGGTAAATATCCCTGTGACCTATATAGGGTGTTTCAATATAAAGCAAGACTGGCTTTGGGTCTGAGAGTAGGGTGTATGATGTCTTCATAGCTTAACTACTTTATGGTAAGTAACCCTGTTACCTATCAGGGTGTTTCAATAAGCAAGGCTGGCTTTGGGTCTTATGTCTTCATAGCTTCTTATAACTATGTTATGGTATAATAACCCTATATGGAGTGTCCAACACTCGCATTTGGGCTTAGAGTAGGATGTCTGCTGTCTTCATAGCTTAACTACTTTACTTTATGGTAAGTAGATCTGTGCCCTATACAGGGTGTCTCAATAAACAAGAATGGGGTGTTGGATTTGATAGTGAGGTGTCTGCTGTCTCCATAGCATAACTACTTTGTGGTAAGTACGCATATGACATGGGGTGTCCAAATAAACAAGGCTGACATTGGGTCTTAGAGTAGGGTGTCAGATGTCCTTGTAGCTTCTCTACCCGATAGATAATAAGTAGACATATGGCCCATAGAGACTAGTGTTTGGTGGGTGTGTAGTTGTTTGATGTCTTTATAGGTAAGCTGTCTGTTAGTAAGTACACCTATTGCCTATACAGGGTGTTCCAATAAACAAGACACAAATTTGGTCTAATAGTGATGTTTGATATCTTCTTAGCCAAATTATTGTATGGTGGTTGGTCTCTGAGTGAGGTGCCTGTAGCATGATGGCTTCATAGTTTGTGGTTACTTTATGGTCATGTCTTTTGAACTCGCCACCTTTGGCGTCATTTGTAAATTGAACGTAAAATTGGGAAAAGTTTACATTTTACATTTTAGAGTTTGCACACACCATCACCACACTACCCTAGACTTTCAATATATAATTAACCATATCTCAGCCAAACAGTGATAGAAATACCTGATTTATTCACAGAATGTAGCTAGATTGGCTTTCAAATGACCTCTAAACCATAGCTGTATCACATTTATTTGTTGAGTTGATCGATAGAGAGAAATCAATGATTCCTCTCCAAAAATGCAACATCACTACCCCTTTTGGATGGTTAGTAGGGTGGTTAGTTCAAAACACTTGGGCTTATGGTTAGTGGGATCTAGAGTTTATTAAGTGTGTCCCAACATTCAAAGGTGGTATTGGGTGTGGCAGTATGGTGCCTATGACCTATGATGTCTTCATAGCTTACTTTATGGTAAGTAGACCTGTACAGGGTGTCCAAATAAACAAGATTGGCATTTTATTTGAGTGTGAGGGATCTGATATCTTCATCACTTAGCTATCATGTGGTAAGAATGTGGCCTATACAGGGACAGGGTGTCCCAATATACATATCTTGTCTTGGATCTTAGAGTGAGAGATGTGTCATATCTTCAAAGCTATGCATCCTCAGGTATGACCTATACATTGTGTCTCAATAAACTTTTGGCTCCTAAATTAAGAAAAGTGTAAAACATTGCAATATGTGCCAAAGTGGAGATCCATGCAGATTTAAGTAACCTACATGTACATGCTGCCACATTGAGATGATTTTTAGGTCGTCCCTAGGAAGAGACCTTATGGCAGCATGCTTCGTCAGTCTGTGTCTGTCTGTTGTGTCTGTGTAGTCTGTCAACAATTTGGTATACACTTTTTGTTTTGTCCATTTCTTTTCCATACAATGTCCAATTGCAATCAAACTTCGGTCATAGATGCAACATGGAAACCTTCATATGTTAATGAGGTCAAAGGTCACATACCAAGGTCAAAGGTCATCTGAGGTCAAGATGTAAAAGTGGCTGCATATGTAAAATTGATTATATTTGTCCATTTATTTTCCATACAATGACCAATTGCAACCAAACTCGGGTCATAGATGCAAAATGGAAACCTTCATATGTTAATGAGGTCAAAGGTCACATACTAAGGTCAAAGGTCATCTGAGGTCAAGATGTAAAAGTGGCTGCATAATGTAAAATTGATTACATTTGTCCATTTCTTTTCCATACAATGACCAATTGCAAGTTGCAACCAAGCTTTGGTCATAGATGTACCATGGAAACCTTCATACGTTAATGAGGTCAAAGGTCACATACCAAGGTCAAAGATCATCTGAGGTCAAGATGTAAAAGTGGCTGCATATGTAAAATTGATTACATTTATCCATTTCTTTTACGATGACCAATTGTAACCAAAGTCGTGTCATAGATGCAACATGAAAACCTTCATATGTTAATGAGGTCAAAGGTTACATACCAAGGTCAAAGGTCAAGATGTAAACTTGGCTGCATATGTAAAATTGATTATATTTCAACAGGTGAAGTACAGTTGTAACCAAACTCCAGGATGTTTATTTATTTACATTATAATGTTTACTTATTATGTCTTTAACAGGGAGGCTATACTATGTCCTCTTTCTTTCTAGTTGCCTGATGCCTGTGGTTTGAGAGCCACCTTGTTTTTAATCTACCCATATAAACGGACGACCTATTTAGGACTGCTGTCGTTATTTTTTATAATAATAATGAAAACAAAAATAAATATTTTTGCAAACTTATTCATGCAGAGTTTTCTAAGGAAAATGATATTAAAATCATCTTGAACCTGTATTTAAATAACCTGGCATTTGCTCATAGGGTGTCTTCAAAAAAGAAACAAACAAAAGTAGTGGATTTATATTTTGACACTGTTTCAATGTGTAAAAAGTATATCAATTAAACAAGGAACAGTAGCATCTTTCATATTTGAAAGCTATAAACAAATTAATAGTTTATATGAGCAACTGCTGAATGCAACTTACACCATATTTATTTATTTATTTTTATATATATTGATTGATTTATTCACTTTATTTTTTACGTTTTGATTCATTTATATTAATTTAGTTAGTTATCAATTGAATTTATTGATTCATTCACTTATTTAAAGGAAAACAAGACCTGGCTGATCTGCACGCTGCAATACGGGCTGGCAACTGGTCGATAGAGAGGAAATTTGGCGATCAAGGCCCGGGTTTATTAAAAAATGCAAGATCCATTGCAATTTGCCCAAAAGGTGATGTTGTTATAACTGACTCTGCAGCATGTGATATCAAAGTATACAGTGGAATTGGTGTGTATAAAAGCAGTATAGACATAAAGATGTCAGGATCAGGTGAGAGAATGTACCCTCGGGGGATTGCAGTTGGGGATGATGACTGGTATTATGTGACTTGTAATGATAAGCCTGATCATTATCACGGTTGTAAAGGTTATGTGCAGGTGTACAATGCACAGGGTGTGTACAAGCACCAGTTCACAGCCATATCACCTGACAACATACCATCTGATAAAGAATCAACTGAATTGCATGGAATAGCCATAGATGGCAATAAAAACATACTGGTAGGTGCAGACAGCAAATACATCAGTAAACATGAACAAAATGGGAAACACATTGGCAGCATCAGAGTAACCATTATACCCTGGTACCTGTGTACATGCCCTAATGGTAACATTGTGGTCAATGCCTGGGACAGTTACACAGCTGTACAGGTTATTGATCCTACTGGACAGGTGTTACACAGACTCAAAGCACCATCAGGTGTGTCATCATGGAATACAACAGGAGTATCCTGTTATGAGGATATCATCTTCATATGTAACTATGGTACACCATATGGTATATATTGCTTCTCAACTGATGGTCAGTATATAGGATGTGTCACAAATGAGGTTGAGGGTCCACGGGATTTGGTTGCTACAGCAGATGGTAAAAGGCTGATTGTGCTTGATCAACTTGGTAAACGTGTAAAAATATTCAAATCCACAATCCAATAATAACAGTCATTGGGATTGGTACTTTGTAGCAATACATATTCCGTTCACCCATTCACTGTGGTATAAATTGAATCACATGAGACCACTTTAGTGTTTACAGATTACATTTAATATCATAGTCAATTGTATATTTCTGGAATATCTGTACATTCTGTGCTCATACAAACATATTCCAGAATAGTTATTCTATATATATATATATATAATGTAAACACACATTTACCTAAATTTAAATAAGACAAATGTGTCCCCAGTTTTTTAAGTCATAATTTTGAAGTCATGTCACTTTTATATTTCTATAGAATTCAAACAGGACTTGTGAGAATTCCATAAAATGTTTGTACTATTAAAATTGAGTGATAGGCCTACTTGTGAAATCACACATCAATTGATATATTTTTGAAATCTCTCAAATTGGCACCTTTTATTTAGAAAATCCATAAAGTTAATTACTCCGCATTTTATTGATCTCAATTTTTACAGTCGTTTGATTCAATTTTATGTGATTTCTAGTCTACATGAACACACCATAAAAACAATCAATTTTCCAAATTGGTTGTGCGATCAAGCTGACCAAAATGAGTCTGAAGTAAAAAATCTCACAATTTTAATTTTCCACTTTATTTTTTTGTATAGAATATTGGTCTTGCAGTTCTGAATCTTGGACAAGATTATTCCAGTTGATGTATTTCACTTTCTTTGGCTTGGTTTTGCTGTTTGCTCGTAGGCTTTAATCTAATCTTTAAGGTCCCAATTCTATGATCGGATCCAATACTTGCAAACGAATTGTAGGCTTCTGTGTTCAGAATACTATTTTGCCATTTCTTTCTGATCAGGATGTAGTCAAGTTGTGCTCTGAATCCACTTGGTAGAATACAGGTCCATAGTTTTGTTACTTTCTTTTGGAATCTGGTGTTTATAATAACTAGGTTATTTCCATTGCAAACTCTTCCAATATCTCCCCGTACCTGTTTGTGGTTTCATGGTAGGCTAAAGGAGCTATGTCGTGACCAATTCGGGCATTAAAGTCCCCAATTACTGTCAAAAAATGATGGGCCGGTACAGATTTGGTATTTTTTCAGCTCGTCATAGTAGTCTCTTAACTCATCTTCACTTGCCAAACTGGTGGGAGAGTATGTAGATATAACCGTAATTTTTGGATTGCCATTAAAGGTTGCTTGAATAGTTCTGGTGCTTATGTAGCAGATTGAGGATATGGCTCGTTGTGCTCGTGGACTTAACAAGATGCCAACTCCAGCTACTCCTTGTCTAGTTCTACAATCATAGAAAAAAGGTGTTCGAACACACCCTAATTGCTATGCTTATTGGACCATAACAGGGACGCTATTTGAGTCACATGAAAATCGAAACTTGTTTCTGGTAGCCTGAAGTATCCAATTACTCATATCCCTCCCCCTTCCCCACCGATCAATGTTGCGAGGCCCTGTGCTGATGGTGGGCAAATTGTGGGATTCAACATTTCAACATATAAATACCGATTAAAATGGCACGCATAAGACGCACACGGTTAATGTCTATATAAATGTTGCACAAATAATTATGTAAAGTAAATAATGATATTACTTACAATAATTACGAACTATATAACCACATAAAGACGGTAAAGAAATAAAGAAATACATAACAAATGGATCAGGAAATAAAGGGAAAGAAAGAATGAAAGAACGTTTATAAAGAAATAAAGATAGATCGGAAAGACACCAATGAAAAATTGAATGTTGAAAAATGAATGCAATAAATAAGTGTGTAATATTATTAAACTAAATATTGAAGAAATTAATATAGACTATAGATGGCTGTAAGATTCGAACCCACGACATTGACAATAAAGGTAGAGATAATACAACGCGCTAACCAACTGAGATAATCGATCGGCCAATGAAAACACATTTTTTGAAGGATAGTAGTAAACTCGGAGGTAACGTATGAGCAATGGTAAAGGTAAACCGTTGCCCATCTCCTCATTGAAATAACACGCAATGGAACGATTTACCATTGTTAAAAAGCATAAGTATATATTATATTTATTAATACGGTAAATCGTTGATTACACATGCTTTTGTATGAAGCTAAATCGTAACAATTTACCATTGGCGATTTACCATTGACCACATCGACCCACATGTATTTTATGTTTATGCATACTTTGCGTCATGTTCAATGGTTGACGTTTTATTCATTTCTTGAGACAAAATGCATTCGTATTAATATGGTTTTGATATGAATTATATTGAATTTATAATGCCGCAAATATAATATTTATAAAGTAACGGTAACCATAATAAAACAAATAATATAATTGAAATAATATTAGCCAAATATAACATGCATTTCAAAATTTAAAACACGATTTATACCTGTTGTCTGTGTCCGAAAATTGAATTTTAATATATTAATATATTATTGGGTATATCAGTGAGATGGTACAATGTTCATTATGAAAGAAATTAATAACATTAATAGGCCTAAACATCAAGCTGAAGGTATTCATATTCATCTATCCATGATCTATCACACATTCAGGGCCGACGATATGTGCATTATATGACCGTTCCCTAAACGTCTTTCGATTTTCTTCTTCTTTGGTGTGGTGATAGCTGTAGACAATCCCGAGATGCATGCAAAATGTCATTGGATTTGCTCTTATAATAACAGAGCTATAGGCCAAAAACTGAAATTATATGATTTTCTTAAGCTTTTTTATACACAATCATAGAAAAAGGGTGTTCGAACACTGACCTTAATTGCTATGCTTATTGGACCATAACAGGCACGCTATTTGAATCACGTAAAAATTGAAACTTGTTTCTGGTGGCCTGAAGTATCCAATTACTCATATCCCTCCCCTTCCCCACCGATCAAAGTTGCGAGGCCCTGTGCTGATGGTGGGCAAATTGTGGGATTCAACATTGATCAGGGGGAAGGGGGAACACTTAACATTACACCTACAAAGTGTTCGAACACTTTTTTCTAACATTGTAGTAGCAGATGCTGTGACAAAGTTGGTAGCCCTCTTTCTTCTGAATGTCGGCACCAGCATCATTTTTTGAGGGTGGGGGAAAAAGTGGGGGCAAAAATTGTTCAGGTGTGCATGAAGAAAAGAAGATGTGTGCAAATTTGTTCGCCATTTTATGCTTAAATTGTCAAATTGTGTCTCACTTCAACTAAATTGAATTTGGTGTGCCCCCCCCCCCCCCCCCTGTTTCTTCTGATATCAAAATATTTGTTTAGCTAAAAAGCATTTAACATGTTCACACGAGCACAGATAGTCCAAACCCCTAAATATGCATGGCCTCCTGAAGCCAAAATTCATAATCTAATGATAATTTTGCATGTTTTGCGTAACAATTGACAGGATTTTGCAAAAGTAGAATTTTACTTGACAAAGTACCCTTTTCTTAGAAATGGTTGATTTTAGACCCCTTTACGCATATGATCACAAAAGACAACCCGTATCACTCGTTTTTGGTCTTATGCGTACAGTATACTGTAAGTCAACAACATTTCGCTAGCATTTTAAGTTTCACTAAATTAAAATGCTGTTAATTAATATAAGTTAATATAGCAAGATGATTCCACCATCTTTTCATTGATTGTAATGTACTACAAATTCTTTCTGGAACGAGATGCAAGCTTTATTCAAATTTATACCAACATTATCTATGTTTAACAAATTATACGGTGTATATGACAAAGAGATTTCCCACCGCATTACTATCAATCAGATATTACTCATTGCCAGAAGACATATATATATTAGCCGATGTCAGAAGTCAAATCCATCAATCCAGGCCTTTAAAAATATGATTCAAGATACGATCAAACTAGAGTATGAGTGCGCACAAAGAAGGTTTAAACTTGATATTCATATGCAGAAATGGGATATACTCCCAAACCATCTAAAGTAATACCATGTTTTCCGCTTCCGATGGATTTCACTGTGTTTGTATTCGCTATGTTGTATTCACATTTGGAAACATATTTGAGTGATTGTATACCACCATGGTTCATATTTGGAAACATTTTATGTTTGTATCAATAAGGGCCGCATTTGGATACATATGACTATTTAGCGTATTGGGCTATTCCATTTATTAATGGTACACCCCCTATAGAAGGCAAACATTTTTTACTGCGAAATGGCTATTTATTGCAAATTCCATTTCCAGATCCACTTACAAAAATGAATGATGTTATCCCCTAATTATACAAGTTAAGACAATTGGAAAACGTCTTAAACATTGATTTTCAGTCTTTTAGCGGCCATTTTAATGATTTGGCGTCCATCTTGGAAAATTCAAAAGAGAACGACACAATGTATTTTGAAGCCTTGATACCCTCAAATATAACCCATTGTATCTCATAGATAACTTGTTTAAAGATTTCCCACCGCATTACTATCAATCAGATATTACTAATTGCCAGAAGACATATATATATTAGTCGATGTCAAATGTCTAAGCCATCAATCCAGGCCTTTAAAAATATGATTAAAGATACGATCAAATTAGAGTATGAGTGCGCACAAAGAAGGTCTTAACTTGATATTCATATGCAGAAATGGGATATACTCCCAAACCATCTAAAGTAATACCATGTTTTCCGCTTCCGATGGATTTCACTGTGTTTGTATTCGCTATGTTGTATTCACATTTGGAAACATATTAGAGTGATTGTATACCACCATGTTTCATATTTGGAAACATTTTATGATTGTATATCATCAAGGGCCGCATTTGGATATATATATCGTCAGCCTGCTTCGATAATTGCCTAACTCATTTTTTCTAGTTCTTAGAAAACAACAAAAGTATGAAACCTGTTACCTGTGTACCTGTTACTCATTTTGCATTATTGATAGATGGATATTCATTATGTGGAATGAGGCCTTGTATTGTTGATGTGAGGTTTGTATTGTTGATGTGATTTGGATTAGTGCATCCATGCACGCCAATTGAGGATTGGCGCGCGCCAATTGAGGATTGGCGTGCATGGATGAACTAATCCAAGTCATATAGAAACAGATGAACACAGCCATACAATAATTTGATTAATTCCATGGATTTGTCAATGCAAATTCAATAATGCAAAATGAGTAACATGTTGGAGTTGTCTGGTGGCCCTTTTGCAACAAAACTCTTCATTTATCAACACTTTTGATTGGTCAATGACTTAGGTATTATAACAGCATGTGCATAATGTAATGAAGTCATGATTTATGCAAAAAACTCAATTTTGCTGAAAAGTGAGTTAGGCAATTATCGAAGCAGGCTGACGATATATATATATACATTATTAAGCGTATTATATGCATTTGTATTACTCTGTATTTTTGTACATTTCTGTATCTGTAAATGTCCTTCTGTGTTGCAAGTTTAAAAAATAAAAAATCAATAGAAAAAAGATGATTCAAATTAGTGAAATTAAAAGGTGTTGTTTTACAAATTCGCTCAATTTTAATGCCGTGATATGTTAGTGTTTTACAGTAATAGTTCACTGACAGTGCTTCCAGAACTGTGAGAAACAGTGTTGCTGAGTTGGTGAGTAATTTTCTAATTAGTTACCTCATCACTGGTTAGGCAAAAAAAAATTGTAATGTGGTCCTCGATTGCCGCTCGTCAGATTTAGGGCCGATCTGATTTTATTTTTATTTTTTCCAGATTTTGTTTCAGACTTTTACCAGATTTTTTTTTGTCAGATTTTTTTGTTTAACAGTTTAAATGGCATTGAATATTAAATTAAGGGGTCGTCCAAAATTATCGCCATTTTCACTTACGTACAGAGCGTACGTAATATTTTACCCCCCTCCCCCCTCGAGTTACGTACGCAATAAATGGCGACATTTTATTTAAGTTATTTTGTACTTTAAAAAAAAAATCCCGCCTCTCAAGATCGCCATTTAAGTTACGTACGGTTGGGATATATTTCGACCCCCTCCCCCCTCTTACGTACGCTTTGTACGTAACTGAAAATGGCGAAAATTATGGACGACCCCTAAGTGTTTATAACATATGTGCGACTCTTAGAGTGATTTCAACTTCTTGTTGGCTGAACTTTGAGCTTCCGCTGGTATAAGAAAATTTACAAAAAAAATCCGCCCGCCCGCCCCTCCTCTCTGAAAGCTGTGGAGGACAACATTACTTCTTCTTTTTTGGCCTTATGATGAATGAACACAATGTTACTTCTAAGTTATGACTGGTCATGTTGGGAACCATTATTGTAACATGCAACACTTCATTTTGATACCAGTTTGAGGTAAATTGCAGGGTGGTGCAAAAAGCAGCAAATAGGTGATGAGTCCAAGGTTGCTGGTTTCCGAATTCAAATTTGGTTTTGAATTATTATACTGGGTATGTACACCCCGGGGGCCAGTCGCCCAATACATTGCATGCATGCGTGACCACAAAAACACCTAATCATGGCTGTTTTTGACATGGGTTTGTTACAAGCATAATGCATTAAGGGTCTAAATAGGTCTAAAGTTGATAATTCTCAAGAATGTCAAAATCCTGGAGATGTTTTACTCATTTAGGGCGGTATATGGGGGAGAAACATGCACACAAGAGTACTTCATTTTATGGTGAATTTTCGCTTTAGAGATAATATGCATTAAGGGTGTCTGAAAAATCTTATCTTTGGTCATTCACAGCGATGGAAATAAGACCCGCCGCCCGCCCATAGCGGGTAACTTTCGTGTCGGGCGGGTGAAGATGCAAAGGTACCCGTCCGACTGGCGGGTAACATTTTTGAAGCTCAAAGTGTATATAAATAACAGTAAGTTCAGGATCATTTCATCGTCAGACCGTGTGTCATGATGATAGAGGAGATCAGGTTGATAGGAGATTAAAGAATATTGGATTGAAGAACATGATGAATACGGTCTAGGGTTCAGTGGAACATCATACAATAAAGACAAAAACATGTAATTGTAGTTTAAAAGTATTCTTGCTCTTAATTGTTTGCTGCAAAATATTATGAAGGCACTAATCTTTCCGGTCGCAACATATGGAGCTGAAACATGGTCAGTCGGAATAGCAGATTCAAAGAAAATATCAGCTTTTGAAATGTGGTGTTGGCGCAAGATGCTAGGAATATCATGGAAAGAGCATAAGATAAATGAATTTGTCAGAAGCCAGATTGGGAACCAAACTTCTCTGTATACAAAGATCATGCGCAACAAGCTACAATACTTTGGACATATTGCTAGACGAGAGGGTGACAATCTAGAAAAGGTGATAATACAAGGAGCTATCGAAGGAAGACGTAAACGTGGCAGACCAAAGCTTCGTTGGACTGATGGCATTAAAGAAACAACTGGTCTATCTCTTATCTCTGCGCATCGCATGTCACAAAATAGACAACGGCGGCGCTCCATCATCAATAGGGTCACAAAGAATCAGCCATGATCCATAGAACGACGACGACGACGATTATGAAAAAACCTTGAGCTGGTGGAATTTTTGTCGGGCAGGTAAATTCTGTGAGTTACCTGCCCGACTGGCTAGTTGGAAAAAATCTGAAGTTCCACCGCTGGTCATTCATGATAGTTGAGTAGCCCCCAGGATGTATGAGAGAAATGTTTCTTTGCATCCGGTAGAAAGATGGTGACTACTCATCACAGTATTTTATATACACCTAGCACATAAAGTCCCTGACCAGGTGCTTTGAGGTTGGCTAATTCAAAATATATAATCGGTACCAAAAATCTGAGATATACTTTAAATGAGGAAATTTCTTCTCCGCAGTTTGATACCTCATTCAACAAAATCGAATGGATACTTTTAAAGTTATGGCGATTTCAATGACCGCGCATAACAACAGCAAAGTTGCACTAGGTATTCATTGACTTGTGTGTGATTACTGTCATAACTGTCACACAAATCAATGATTTCCTATACCTAGTGCAACTTTGCTGTTGTTATGCATGGTCATTGAAATCGCCATAACTTTAAAAGTATCCATTCGATTTTGTTGAATGAGGTATCAAACTGCGGAGAAGAAATTTCCTCATTTAAAGTATATCTCAGATTTTTGGTACCGTTTACATATTTTGAATTAGCCAACCTCAAAGCACCTGGTATGGGACTTTATGTGCTAGGTGTATGTATCCTCTCTGTCAACGTAGGTTTGGAAAGTATGCATGTTTATGTGTAACATTCCTACAGATTATGAGCATATCCAGCATGTTTATGTGTAACATTCCTACAGATTATGAGCATATCCAGCATGTTTATGTGTAACATTCCTACAGATTATGAGCATATCCAGCATGTTTATGCGTAACATTCCTACAGATTATGAGCATATCCAGCATGTTTATGTGTAACATTCCTACAGATTATGAGCATATCCAGCATGTTTATGTGTAACATTCCTACAGATTATGAGCATATCCAGCATGTTTATGTGTAACATTCCTACAGATTATGAGCATATCCAGCATGTTTATGCGTAACATTCCTACAGATTATGAGCATATCCAACATGTTTTAGGATGTTATCTTCAGTAGACGGCTTGTCAGGAACTATGAATCTATCCCCAGTTAACACTATGTGTAGAGATGCTATCTTCAGGAGATAACATGCCTATAGATTATGAGCATATCCAGCATGTTTTGGGTTGTTATCTTCAGTAGATAATATTTCAGGAAATTATGAATCAATCCCCAGTTAACACTATGTGTAGGGATGCTATCTTTAGAATATAACATGCCTATAGATTATGAGCATATCCAGCATGTTTTAGGATGTTATCTTCAGTAGATAATATTTCAGGAAATTATGAATCAATCCCCAGTTAACACTATGTGTAGGGATGCTATCTTTAGAATATAACATGCCTATAGATTATGAGCATATCCAGCATGTTCTAGGATGTTATCTTCAGTAGATAGCAGGTCAGGAAATTATGAATCAATCCCCAGTTAACACTGTAGGGATGCTATCTTTAGAATATAACATGCCTAAAGATTATGAGCATATCCAGCATGTTTTAGGTTGTTATCTTCAGTAGATAGCAGGTCAGGAAATTATGAGTCTATCACCAGTTAACACTATGTGTAGGGATGCTATCTTCAGAACATAACATGCCTAGATTATGAGCATATCAGGCATGTTTAAGGATGTTATCTTCAGTACACAGCATGTCAGGAAATTATGAGTCTATCCCCAGTTAACACTATGTGTAGAGATGCCATCTTCAGAAGATTATTTTAAGTTTTGAGATATCTGTATTAAAAATGTTTCTGTGTTTCTTGTGCAATTCTGTAGATGTTATTGTTTTGCTTTTGGAAAAAATGGGTTTTTTTACCATTTTTCTTTGAACATTTGTAATTTCTTAATTTGAGCATTAATTATTTTCAATGACTATTTATACCAAGTAACTGGTATGTAAGAATGTGTAAACAAAATCTTAAGATGTCAACCTTATGTTGGGAAATCTCTCGCTGACTGAATAGTTAATATGGGACCACTCTGTAGTTTCTATACTCAGTTGATAGTGTTGATATCAATTATGATCACTTGTTAACAGCATGTCTATAGATGGTATGTAACATGCTTAGAAATTACATGTACCGTAGTGGTTTAGCACTAGTATACAGCATATAGATGGTATCGGCAGCAGATAGCATGTCTAGACATTGTGAGTAGTGGTATATCACTAGTATACAGCATGTATAGATATGGTATGTTCAGTAGATTACATACCTAGAAATTATGAGTAGTGGTATATCACTAGTATACAGCATGTATAGATATGGTATGTTCAGTAGATAACATGCCTAGAAATTATGAGTAGTGGTATATCACTAGTATACAGCATGTATAGATATGGTATGTTCAGTAGATAACATGCCTAGAAATTATGAGTAGTGGTATATCACTAGTATACAGCATGTATAGATATGGTATGTTCAGTAGATAACATGCCTAGAAATTGTGAGTAGTGGTATATCACTAGTATACAGCATGTATAGATATGGTATGTTCAGTAGATAACATGCCTAGAAATTATGAGTAGTGGTATATCACTAGTAAACAGCATGTATAGAGATACTATCTGTAGTAGATGCCTATAAACTGTGAGTATATCGCTGGTAAATAGCATGTAAAGAGATCTTCAGACTATAGTATACGGCACATATTGAGATGCTATCTGCAGTAGATAGCGTGCCTTAATCCTACCTCCCCCCCCCCCCCCCCCCCCCCCCCCCCCCTGAGTGCTAAAAAATGCTAATCCAAAGTCCCTCTCTAAACACATGCGCCGTCGGTTTTCGATGACGTAGTCAACCGAGCCTATATAATGAGTGCACTACTACACGAATGTGTAGCTGAGGGCCGTGGCTTAGTGGTTGGAAGGTGGGGCTTGAGAACGGAGGGTCCCCGGATCGAATCCCGGCAGGTTCCCGGAGATTTAGTTGGTGTTTTTTCCTCGAAAATTGTGATCCCGGTCAAAAATCCTAAACCGGGGTTAGGGTTATGGTAACATTTTTTTTGTTTTTTGTTTTTGTGTTCTATTAACCCTAACCCCCCTGAGTGCTAAAAAATGCTAATCCGAAGTCCCTCTCCAAACGCATGCGCCGTCGGTTTTCGATGACGTAGTCAACCGAGCCTATATAATGAGTGCAGTATACTACACGAATGATTTAGTTGGTGTTTTTTCCTCGAAAATTGTGATCCCGGTCAAAAATCCTAAACCGGGGTTAGGGTTAAAATGTTAGGTATTTTGACTAGAAATCAGCAAGTAAATCATCATAGTTTGTGTTGTCTTAATGTCTATGGGAAATAAAAATGTCAGAGAGTTCAGAGGAATTCTTGAAATGAAGTGTTTCCATGGTTATAATTACATCATTAAACCTATACATATCAACAACATAAATCTCTAACTGAAACATTATGATGGTTCCCTCCTCATCTCATCTCTTAGCTTAGTGTTATTTTTGATCGTGACAGACTATAGACACACAATATTTGTAAAAGTTCATCGTGTTTTTTAAATTAGAGGGGGAAACATTTTTGTTGCATGACTCATGGTGTAACACCTAGGGCAAGGACTCATAAATGGGTGACCTGTGTGTGATTCAGACCGGTCACTGCCAGAGCCAGTTTTTTATCACATTATTTCAGCACCTTTATTCCCCCTGAAAGTGTTACAAGCTTGGTTTATTTAGATGCAACCCCAATCTAACCTTTCTTTTGAGAATTAGTTCATTTCAACCTTAGACAAATATCAATGTATTTATCTTCGAGTTGTAGGCATTATTTGCTAAAAATGTGCCCATTTGTTGATTTTAATGCAACGCCAACCTAAACTTATTTCGAGAATTATTTCATTTCAACATCGAAAAAACACTACTGGATCTTTTCATCTTAAGTTTTGCCAATAGAGTTGCTATGTAGCAGTATTATTTGTTCCACGATAGTGTTGTTTATGATATAATCAATATAGAATTGATATGCTCAACATAGACATGGATTAAGGGGGGTGTGGACTCTCAAGTCCAGCCTCCGTAAAACTGCCGTAACTTATTTAATATTCATTTAATCTTTAGAAAAGGATACAGATTTTTGCAGAAAAGGGTTCAATGAATCCAACCATGATAATGAAATTGACCATTTTGGAAAAAATTATAAAAAAAACATGTTTTTGACCCATTTTAGGTTCTGCAAAGATAACTCAAAAATAGATTTTGTCAAATTTGTTCATACTAGTTTTATGATAACCCTGGTAACATTCCCCAGGGTGCTTTTTTAATATCTTATTTATTTTTTGATTTATAAACCAAGAAGTGCCAAAAAATCACATTCTTTTTATTTTGATTTGAAGTTACGGCAGTTTTACGGAGGCTGTACCTGAGAGTCCACACCCCCTTAAGAATAGAAAATGTACGGTTGTAATCTGGACCACCTAATCAAATCATACAAATAATGAACTTGAAAAAATATATAATTCTTTCATCCAAAAAAGTAACAACATTTAACACGACTGTATCATTTTCATAATTAATTTTAAAATTTAATTGGGAGAAGGAAAAATCAGCGATAGACAGATCCTGTTTTAGCTGTTAGGCGACACACATAAAACCTGTTCTAAAAATGTTGGGCAATTTTAGACATTTTCAGCAATTTTAGACATTTTCAAAAGGTTTTAGACATTTTCAAAAGGTTTCACAATTTCAAAAATATTTCAAAAAGTTTCGCAATTTCAAAAATATTTCAAAAACAATGTGTATAGAATTTCAACAACAAAAAATGCCAACAAATGTGTTAAAACAATACAGGGTGAGTCAAAAAGAAGTTGATCGAGAATGAATATTTGTTTAAAAATAGACCAAACAAATTTGACAAACCAATGAGGCACGTATTCAAAGAGCAACTTATTCCGCTCATATGAAAAAAGGAATCATTGAAATCGATCAATTATATCAAGAGCTATGCCTGTTTTAATACAAGAGACCTTTTTTTTAGCTGTCCACGGAACGCTTAACACTTTCCACGCGGCAGGCGGCTGCAGACGACATTCCAAAATGTCACAAAATGTTTTAAAAATGTCAAAATTATTTAATTTCATTACCATATTTAGAATCCCCATGAGAAATGCATTGACATAAGTACAAACATGCATAGTATTGAGTCAGTAATCCTTGAGATAGACTTTGAAAATTATGAAATGTTTCTAAAAAATCTGTTTTGTGTATGGTAAAAATAATAGCCGCGTGGAAAGTGTTAATCTTCTTGAAATCTATCCATTCTAAATTGGGAAGCAAAATGTACACACGGGCATTCATATTCAAATGAGATTAAAGCCTGGGAGTTTCAAACACAGGTGGTAATGGTGTGCATAAAATAAAAAATCAGTGACAACAATAAGGAAATGATTAAACATTGAAGGCCCACTTAAAACAATTAAGACTCCTTAGAGGACAAACATCAGCAATCAGTTTGGTATTCTTTGTGACTCACCCTGCCCTGTAGTGCTCTAAAAGAAGAACATTTGGTCGGTCGGACCCGTAGACCAGGGGATTTCCCGTCGCCTATGACAACAAGTTTTGTTCCAATTTGTTTAGCTATGAAGATAACAGTGTCATATCATGGGATTGAAGTTCAATGTGAATAGTGATAATAATAGATAGTGTTAGGGAAGAGGGGTGGCACTCAATACAAAAAACATACATAGATAGTATTTTCTATTTTGGTTTTAGAAAATCGCATAATATTTTTAAAACATTACAAAAAGTTATTTTTTTTTCATAAACAGCTCCAGTTTTTCAAAATAAGTCTGTTGGGTACCCATGGTAAAATAAAAAGGTACCGGGTTAGTATCCGATACTTACCGGATACTAATCCGATACCACTTGGATACTTTTTTCGGAAGTATCCACAAGTATCCGCATGCGGACGCCTTTTTGGGTTATATCCCACTAGCGGATACTTTTGTGGATTATAACCCGATGATGTACCGCTGGATTATAATCTAAACTTAGTCTCAAATATCATAATCCAAAAGGTATCCACAGATCACATGACTGACACTAGGTCAGAGGTCACAATTTCAAAAAATGCAAAATGGCAGTTGGATACATGAACATATAATTTTAGCTGGCAAAAGAATCAAAGGATGATGATGTTTTACCATGTTTATGACAATAAAGAAGTTTGGATATGCTTGTGGATGACATACATGCACTGCTGTACTACAGGTAAATTACTATAAGCTATTTTTATTTGCATATCTAGCCTATAGAAGCTTAAACGGTATAATGTAGATCCTATAAGCTTTTTCCTATAATACACTATAGAATACCATAAGTAAGATGGAATATATTATTAGAATAGTATAGGCTATACCTAAATAACTTTGATAAGGGAACCGTAACAGTGTGTGATTGTTTATAGCAATCTGTGTGACAAGAACAGAAATTGCTTAATTATTTTAAATGCATTGAGCAGTTTATGTTGCCAACACCACTGTTTGGCTGCAAAACAAAAAATGGCTACTTTTTGTGATGGGCCATGCATGCATGGTAATTTAAGGCTTCAGTTGGCAACACAAGCAAATTAATAATATAGTCCTCCTGATATCAGTACATCAGTGCAGTTTGGATACTGGGACAAAGCTGTTCAGGTATAATATGACTTGGTCTATAATATATGTCTACTAGAATTATATTGGATATATGCTATGTGTGTATACCAAAATGTGCATGATCATGCGTCGCAACTATTGAGGGCTATACAAGTATCCGCTAAAAAGTGGAAGATAACCGGATACTATCCCACAAAAAAGTATCCATAAAAGTATCCGCAAAACCCACCGGGTTAGTATCCGATGGCATTTTCACATGCAAATTAGGTATCCATAAAAGTATCCACAGAAAGCGGACTAGTATCCGGTTATAATCCACAAAAGTATCCACAGAAAGCGGACTAGTATCCGGTTATAATCCACAAAACGATCTACTGAATTTTCAAAACCCACCGGGTTATAACCGGATACCTAACTAATTTGCATATATAACCCACCGGGTTATAACCGGATACCAAATTAATTTGCATGTGAAAATGGTATCGGGTTATGATCCGCTGCCTTTTGCGGATTATCACCGGATTATGATCCGATACCCTGCTATATTTTCCTATGGGTAATTGGAAGTGTATGGTCAGGATATTTTGTTTTTCATTGACTCATTGTGGTATGGTATGTTTATGGGTCTTGTTTAATATCCCATACTTGTGTGTTGGTCTAAGTAGTTATGGTTTTATATAATGGTATATGTTCAATGTCTTGATGTTGATGTACCACAGATACATCTGATGAGCACCCCTGATGTAGTAGTATGATAATGTGCCATCATAAACTCCATTGTATTATATAATGATCACTCTCCTCTACATCCAGGACTCAAGCCCTCAACTAGCTACTCAGAGCCGAACGATTTGTTGAGGACAACATTATATTTATACAAACCAAAACATTGTAAGGCACATCCATTCAATCAGGAGACCCAATCCACTGCCTCTGAGGTGACCATTTACAGGTATGTCATTGAGGGATTACTAAAATGTTGATATATTTTTATTTATATCCGACACCTTTTTCTTAAATCTCGCATGCTGCGTTGACTCTAGCTCAATATAGTGATTATCAACATATATCAGAGGCTACTGTATATTAATCTCGCCACAAACACACTAATATGAACTAAAGTGTTCAACAAAAGAAAGTCATACACTTTGTTTAGGTCTTTTAGAGTAACTTTCGATTATTTTTTGACCAAATAGACTAGATAGACATTTGGATGAATCTTTCCGGCACAATTTGATACCAAAGTTGCCACCTAACAATAAAGGTAAACCATTTAAAGAAAAATAGTCACTTTTCAAAAGTCACATTTTCAATACACTACGCGGGAAGAAAAGACCACATGTTACCTGTTCATAATCAAATAGCCCGCTCGCTCAGGCATTACCCAAACGCAGTTGCACTGTGTGATCAATATCCATTTTATTCCCGGCCATTCAAGTGCCACGCACAGCATTTTCTCGCGGCTTACGTGCGTTGAAAATGTGACTTTTGAAAAGTGACTAATATTCTTTAAATGGTGCTAATCATGGTTTATCTTTGTTGTTAGGTGGCAACTTTGGTATCAAATTGTGCCGGAAAGATTCATCCAAATGTCTATTTAGTCTGTTTGGTCAAAAAAATAATCGGAAGTTACTCTAAAGGACCTAAACAAAGTGTATGACTTTCTTTTGTTGAGCACTTTATAACTTTCTATAGAAGTCTATAACCCAAAATATTACAAAATTCAATACTCAAAATCAATATATTAATAGAGAATCAAAGCAAATTCTTTAAAATGGCTCAAGAATACGTCAGAACTGGTCCATAACATTTGGCCGAATTTCATCGGCCACCCACAGACTCAATCTTGATCAAATAAACCCACTGAAACAGATGCAATTCGGCACTACACTGATGTGTAAGCTACCTGCCGATTGGTCAGAACAATGGATACATCATTTATTGCACCAATTAGAGACGATGTTAGAACAACTGTATCCCGGTACACCTTGGAGTAAAATATTTTAGAAGCCGGCTTCTAATTGGTGATTCATATGTCTTGAAATTGACCAATCATAAACGTTGTTAAATAGGCAGGTAATGCTCAGGGTTAGGTGATTATTGCATGCTGCGTTTGAGATGTGTGAAAGTTTGGACAGTCTGACCACTTTTTGGTTCAGTCTTATAACTCTTATCCCAATGGCAATTTATTATAATAAACTAGAGCTAATTGTGCTTCAAGAAACATGGATATTGGCTTCCTTAATTGAAATCGGACAAATGGTCAATGACCCATGTGTGCATGGACATATAAGTAATCTTTTGCCCAAATGTGGGCAAATATTCACAATTTGACCTCTAGTGACCCATCAATGACCGTTAGAATGATTGACTTATTTTCTTGGCTCATCAACAAGTCCGGTCCAAATCGGACTATGCCTTAACTGTTTTCCCCCTGTATAGGTCAATGACCGCTCGTGACCTCATATGACATATCACATTTAATCGCTGTACACCCTATATAGACATGGACGTAATAAATCTTTTGACCAAGTTTGACGATTGTCTATGTAGGAGAAGAAGCATTTCAAAGGAGCGTTTGAAGAAAGAAAAAACGGGAGGATCACAGTATATTGGCTCGCTTCACGAAGCCAATATAATAAACAACCAAATTCCAATCAAAATTTCAATAATGAACCAAAAGACTTCCACCATTACATAAGTATTACCTTAGTTGATTTCTGTATTGTTGATTAAAGACAAATTTGAGGGGAAAAGTAAAAGGAACCCACATGAAATGCATTTTTTTCTGAGATGCAATGTATGATTACCATGATATAAAATTGATGAACTTATTAATTTTGTATTTATTATATAGCTTGAAAAGACCATCTCGGCAGAAGACAGACATAGACCCATGAAACCTTTCTCCTCAATGTCTAGATATAGACATCAAACATGGCGTCATATAATCCATTCTGTTGTTGCAGAGGCAACCAGCAAGGTATGTTAATTTGAAATGGATTTTGTTCACCAGCAACTGCATTTTTTTCTTCATTTTGATAATTGCACCGCATAAGCACACAGGAAAAGTGCAGTAAGACGCAAATGTGTGTGATATGGAACAAAACTATGGTTACCACTCACTGCACATGGTCACGCTATAAGTATTCATACACTCTAACATGTTATATTCGTTTTTACATAGATTAAAATTATGAATTTTGATTTGTATAGTGTCGTGTATGAATTAGGTCAATACATGCATATATTTTGTTTCTCGAAAAATTAGACAAATCAATGCACTTGTGTAAATGTTAATATGCTCACAATAGCACTCTCCCTGCGGGTTGTGCCATTATTCACACATCAACATTAGCGTGCGTGCATTGATTTTTCTCATTTCTCTTGAAACAACACATACGCATTTATTAACCTATAAATGTGAGCAAGAATTCACTATAATAACTCCTTGCCAAAACATACATCCAAAATCACCCCCAAAACCTACAAAATGGATTCCATTTTGCAATGGGGTAGTTAGTTAAAACCTGGGTAGTGTCACTCAGCTAATCATTTGGGTTGAATTGTGCTGCAAAGAACAATTTAGAAATTGACCCTCAATTTTACCAGTTTTCAGATGGAAATAGACCCATATATTAACCTGAGATGCATAATTTTTGCCTTGATTGCCTATGTTGAATATTGTCATGTATGAAGTCTAAGCAGGTATGTTTGATTAAAAAGGGTACCAGCCTGACGCAAAATGTACCTGCCTCGGACGGGGCAGGCATATGGGTACTCAGCTTTTAACATCTGTGTAACAATTGCACATACCAAAGTTAAATGTTTGTATGATTTGAAGAGAGGACACAATTTTGGTTAATATGGTTAAACGTTTTAGATCTAAAAGTAACCCGATACATATAACAATATGTGTAGATTCTATACATATAGCACTATGTGTAGATGCGTTTATCATTCGCAAGCTTTATTTCTAATCACAAAAATCCCCTTTTATCTTATAGACGTTCCTGGCCCACCAGGCAAACCGGAAGCATTAAATATTGATGCTACACAAATAACAATCTTGTGGTCTCCACCACAAGAGCTTATGGATGAACATAGTGACTTGATCCCGCAAATCAAAGGATACCATGTAGAACAGAAGAAAGATGATAGCGCCGAGTGGGTGAAAGTCAACAAAAAGCCTGTGTCGGAGACTGCACTTACAGTAAAAGGATTGGTTGAGAATTCCAAGTATCAGTTTCGTGTGTCAGCCGTGAACAAGGCTGGTGTCAATGGGCCATGGAGCGAGGCATTAAACATCACCATGGCTCAGTTACCTCAGGGTAAGTAGACCAATGACGTGGCAGCCGTGAACAAGGCTGGTGTCAATGGACCATGGAGCGAGCCATTAAATGTCACCATGGCTCACAAGGCTGGTGTCAATGGACCATGGAGCGAGCCATTAAATGTCACCATGGCTCAGTTACCTCAGGGTAAGTAGACCAATGACGTGGCAGCCGTGAACAAGGCTGGTGTCAATGGACCATGGAGCGAGCCATTAAATGTCACCATGGCTCACAAGGCTGGTGTCAATGGACCATGGAGCGAGCCATTAAATGTCACCATGGCTCAGTTACCTCAGGGTAAGTAGACCAATGACGTGGCAGCCGTGAACAAGGCTGGTGTCAATGGACCATGGAGCTAGCCATTAAACGTCACCATGGCTCAGTTACCTCAGGGTAAGTAGACCAATGACCTATACAGGGTGTCCTAATAAAGTAGGCTGGTTTCAGGCTAGAGACTGAGGGGTCTGAAAGTAACTCGGCTGTACTTCAGCATGAAGATAATAGCGGGGATTTTGATTAGCTGTTCTTGTTGTGCTGTAAACTTGATTAGCATAATCCGGGACAAATTTAATGGGGATGACAGGCGTACTTCTTTACAATTAAAAAGGATGAATTTAAAACTCCAAATGCTCAGAAGGTCCGAGAAGACAGACAGGACAGGTCACCATTGGCAAACTGTCAGTAGAACAGCGATGGGTCATTACGCTGAATCAGAGAGATCAATAGGAGTTACTGCATCAATGGAAATGGGCACTTTTCATCTGTAAGCACATACCGCGACAACAATACTCGATCGATTTTGACAAACAAGGTGTCAAAATCACCGTAATTAAATTTTCCGTCTCCTGGTATTTTCATTTTTAGAATATGAGTAACAATTTTAAAATTACAGGTGCTTTTGCAACAGCCGAGTTACTTTTTTTGCCGTCTTTAGTTAAATTACCTGTGTTCTAATAAACAAGACTGGTGCTTGATCTGTGAGGTGTCCAATGACTTCATTAAGCATGTTTATAAGCTACCTGAGGGTAGTAGACCTAATAAACAAGACTGGTGCTTGATCTGTGAGGTGTCCAATGTCTTCATTAAGCATGTTTATAAGCTACCTGAGGGTAGTAGACCTAATAAACAAGACTGGTGCTGGATCTGTGAGGTGTCCAATGACTTCATTAAGCATGTTTATAAGCTACCTGATGGTAGTAGACCTAATAAACAAGACTGGTGCTTGATCTGTGAGGTGTCCAATGACTTCATTAAGCATGTTTATAAGCTACCTGAGGGTAGTAGACCTAATAAACAAGACTGGTGCTGGATCTGTGAGGTGTCCAATGACTTCATTAAGCATGTTTATAAGCTACCTGATGGTAGTAGACCTAATTAACAAGACTGGTGCTTGATCTGTGAGGTGTCCAATGACTTCATTAAGCATGTTTATAAGCTACCTGAGGGTAGTAGACCTAATAAACAAGACTGGTGCTGGATCTATGAGGTGTCCAATGTCTTCATTAAGCATGTTTATAAGCTACCTGAGGGTAGTAGACCTAATAAACAAGACTGGTGCTGGATCTATGAGGTGTCCAATGTCTTCATTAAGCATGTTTATAAGCTACCTGAGGGTAGTAGACCTAATAAACAAGACTGGTGCTTGATCTGTGAGGTGTCCAATGACTTCATTAAGCATGTTTATAAGCTACCTGAGGGTAGTAGACCTAATAAACAAGACTGGTGCTGGATCTGTGAGGTGTCCAATGACTTCATTAAGCATGTTTATAAGCTACCTGATGGTAGTAGACCTAATAAACAAGACTGGTGCTTGATCTGTGAGGTGTCCAATGACTTCATTAAGCATGTTTATAAGCTACCTGAGGGTAGTAGACCTAATAAACAAGACTGGTGCTGGATCTATGAGGTGTCCAATGTCTTCATTAAGCATGTTTATAAGCTACCTGATGGTAGTAGACCTAATAAACAAGACTGGTGCTTGATCTGTGAGGTGTCCAATGTCTTCATTAAGCATGTTTATAAGCTACCTGAGGGTAGTAGACCTAATAAACAAGACTGGTGCTTGATCTGTGAGGTGTCCAATGTCTTCATTAAGCATGTTTATAAGCTACCTGAGGGTAGTAGACCTAATAAACAAGACTGGTGCTGGATCTATGAGGTGTCCAATGTCTTCATTAAGCATGTTTATAAGCTACCTGAGGGTAGTAGACCTAATAAACAAGACTGGTGCTGGATCTATGAGGTGTCCAATGTCTTCATTAAGCATGTTTATAAGCTACCTGAGGGTAGTAGACCTAATAAACAAGACTGGTGCTGGATCTGTGAGGTGTCCAATGACTTCATTAAGCATGTTTATAAGCTACCTGAGGGTAGTAGACCTAATAAACAAGACTGGTGCTTGATCTGTGAGGTGTCCAATGACTTCATTAAGCATGTTTATAAGCTACCTGATGGTAGTAGACCTAATAAACAAGACTGGTGCTGGATCTATGAGGTGTCCAATGTCTTCATTAAGCATGTTTATAAGCTATCTGAGGGTAGTAGACCTAATAAACAAGACTGGTGCTGGATCTATGAGGTGTCCAATGTCTTCATTAAGCATGTTTATAAGCTACCTGAGGGTAGTAGACCTAATAAACAAGACTGGTGCTGGATCTGTGAGGTGTCCAATGACTTCATTAAGCATGTTTATAAGCTACCTGATGGTAGTAGACCTAATAAACAAGACTGGTGCTTGATCTGTGAGGTGTCCAATGTCTTCATTAAGCATGTTTATAAGCTACCTGAGGGTAGTAGACCTAATAAACAAGACTGGTGCTTGATCTGTGAGGTGTCCAATGTCTTCATTAAGCATGTTTATAAGCTACCTGAGGGTAGTAGACCTAATAAACAAGACTGGTGCTGGATCTGTGAGGTGTCCAATGACTTCATTAAGCATGTTTATAAGCTACCTGATGGTAGTAGACCTAATAAACAAGACTGGTGCTTGATCTGTGAGGTGTCCAATGACTTCATTAAGCATGTTTATAAGCTACCTGAGGGTAGTAGACCTAATAAACAAGACTGGTGCTGGATCTGTGAGGTGTCCAATGTCTTCATTAAGCATGTTTATAAGCTACCTGAGGGTAGTAGACCTAATAAACAAGACTGGTGCTTGATCTGTGAGGTGTCCAATGACTTCATTAAGCATGTTTATAAGCTACCTGAGGGTAGTAGACCTAATAAACAAGACTGGTGCTTGATCTGTGAGGTGTCCAATGACTTCATTAAGCATGTTTATAAGCTACCTGATGGTAGTAGACCTAATAAACAAGACTGGTGCTGGATCTGTGTGGTGTCCAATGTCTTCATTATAAGCATGTTTATAAGCTACCTGAGGGTAGTAGACCTAATAAACAAGACTGGTGCTGGATCTGTGAGGTGTCCAATGACTTCATTAAGCATGTTTATAAGCTACCTGATGGTAGTAGACCTAATAAACAAGACTGGTGCTGGATCTGTGTGGTGTCCAATGTCTTCATTATAAGCATGTTTATAAGCTACCTGAGGGTAGTTGCCCTAATAAACAAGACTGGTGCTTGATCTGTGAGGTGTCCAATGACTTCATTAAGCATGTTTATAAGCTACCTGAGGGTAGTAGACCTATTCGCTGGCGCAGAGAGCGTGTTAGAATATAACCGCTGCCAGATCAACTGGCTCACGCTAACTTTGGGGGGAAACTGGGGTAAGATAAAAGTGGAGTGGTGAAGAAAAAAATGGGGGGGGGTGCGCATGAAGCATGCAGACATTTTGGCTTTAAATGAGAGAAAAAATCCTGAAATTAGCGTAATGGTTGTCAACCCTCTTGATATACTGTGCAGTAGACCCCTTCTATATTTTCAAATTATACATCATATAAAACCTTTGAATTCATGTATTCATGGCAAAAATAGAATCTCAGGAAAAGTATAACAAATAAGTGCCCCCCCCCCCCTTAAAATATTTTTCTGAGGGCCCTGGGCACTTAATTAATAGGGATAAAATGGTTACTCCAGAGATGACATAGGAATGGTAATGTAACAGGGAGAAATTGTGACTTTAACACTTTCCATGCGGCAGGCAGCTGCAGACGATATTCCAAAATGTCATAACATGTTTCAAAAATGTCAAAATTATTGAATGTCATTACCATATTTGGAATCACCATGAGAAATGCATTGAAATAAGTATAAACATGCCTAGTATTGGGTCAGTAATCATTGAGATAGACATGGAAAATTGTGAAAGGTTTCTGAAAAATCTGTTTTGTGTATGGTAGAAATAAAAGCCGCGTGGAAAGTGTTAACAACCCTTCATCCATTTCATCACACAGGAGAACAAGTCCAGATGGCTGATAGACAGATATCTGCCGAGGGAATGCAGAGTTCATCCCAAGACGATGATACGAGAGAACATACGACTGCCGTTGGAACGTGTCGAAATGTCACCCAGACTGGGGACGATGGGATTGCTATTGGTGGTAGCGTCGATGGAAACGTAGGTGGTCATCATAATACTATGCAGGTAACAGGTAGGTGATAGGCAAGACTTGGTTATAGGCAACAAATAAATCTCTGTTTGGCATGGTCGGTTGAGTGGGGTATTTTTGTGCAGAGAGTGTTTTTTCTTATGTGTGTGCTTTTTGGGGGGGGGGGGGGGGGGAGGGTATACTTCAACATTTTCAAATTTTCAAAAAGGTTTTTGACAAAATCAGAAAAGTACTATATAAATGTTTCAAAAGTTTCCAATGTTTTTACATTTTCCTATTTTTTCAATTTTTCTTTAATTTAATTTTTTCAGATAAATACATGTTAATGCACAATGCAAGACACTGTGCAGTTTGACCAGTTTTCGGGCAATTTTTACGGTTTGACCTCTGGATGACCTCAGATAACCTCTAATTATTTGTTGACATGTTCCCCCAGTGTTCATTGCACGATTTAACCCCTTGTTGACCTTTGACCTTGGATGACCTCTAATGACCATTGACCTCGGATGACCTCTAATTAATTTCAGACATGTTCACCCAGTGTTCATGTTTCTTTTCCCCAAGTTTTAAGTTAATCGGGCAAGTTTTACGATTTGAACCCTGGATGACCTTTGACCTCAGATGACCTATGCAAATTAGACCCCAAAAAAGCAGCCACAGTTTTTGACCATGGCCTACCTGTCGCTGAAGGTTTGAAGTCAATTCGTCCATCCGTTCAAAAGATACAGCATTAAAAAAAAGGCTAACCAAAAAGGCTACATGTAACCAAAAGGCACACACTGACGCATATGGACGCACGGACAGACATTGACATGATGACAAAATACCCCTCCCCAAGGGGATAAAAAGGAGCTTTGTGAATGACACCTCTGTGGTGAAGATTGGATACTGCTTCCACACAACTTTGTTTTGGGTGTTTTTTAAACTTGTTAACATGTTTTTATTTGCTTGAATCAAAAATAAAGATAGTAAATATATATCACTCTACCCTGGCTCGATCTCTACTTGCAAGTAGTCACACCAGCCGATGTGTGATAGGTTCGCTAACATATTCTATTATTATTCTACAGGTGACACCACACATTATTATACTACTTTGCAGCAGGTAAGTGAACCAAATGTATAATATCATCGCTGTTCTGTCAAAATCGTGTATGTTTTTCCAGCCCTTAATGACTTTACACAGTAAAATTGGATGCATATTATTTAAATTTTAAAGCAAAAGTTTTAAGAAGTTTTGTAGGGAGCAGAATTTATATTGCCTTTTTAAGCAATATATTGCTTTATAATATATTGCTGATTTATATTGCCTATTTAAGCAATATATTAAATATTGCTTATAAGGCATATTGATATTGCTTATAAGCAATATAATAAGGCATTCATGCCTTATTATATTGCTTAGTATATTGCTTTAATATTCCTTGATTTTTTATAACCCTGATGTTCTCTCCAGGGACTGACCATGGTAGGCATGTGCGATATTCATATTACCACACTGACAATTGTTTTACCACAGATCAATTACCTATCAGTGCAATTAACTCGCAAATCAACCAATTATTTGAGTAATTAAAATTAAAATTGCTGTTTGATATTTATGGGCATTATACCTATGATGAGTAAGTTATATCATGAATTAGCTTAGTCGTAATTGTCTTCCGACTTAGAAACGTTATCCCCATTTTGAGAAAATTGAATTGAAAGCAAAGGTTTACATACAATCTGACGATACTGTGATTCGAACCAAGGTCCTTTCATTCTAAAGGCTGTTATGTACATTTGATGCCCTCTAGGGAAGGAGGAAATAGTAGTATTTTGACAAATTGGGTAAAATCTTAAAAAAAAGAGCAACACATAAAAAAAATGTTGCCTTTACGTATAGTTTAAAAAAATGTTGCCTTTACGTATAGTTGATACCAACTGCACAGCATTAAACAATCCAATACATAACAACTGGCAGCTATTGAATTAGATAGGGCCCTGTGGCACTATACGCCCTCAATATCAACTTGCTCATCTATGATAGATATCTGCACTTAAAAGAATGAAGAATTGGGATAGCAGATCATATCATAAATTCTTATCATTTTTCTTCTGTAATATTCTCTCAACAACAAAACCGATAAGGCGAAAGAAAATGGAGATAGTGAGATGGCACATCAGAGTATCAAAACCACCTTCCAGATGATGGAAAATCTTTTGCAGGAGAATAAAGCCACACTGAAGCAGGAAATCAAACACAAGCTTGATCTACAGGTAGATATGAAAGAAACCATTTTGACTTGAATTAAAGTCAAAGAAAATACCCCAAAAGCCCTGTTCTACAGCTGGATGGACCTATCAAGTACTGTAACTTTTTTAAATATATTTTGTAAATATGCTTATAAATGTTCAAATATAAAGTATCAAACTTGCAAATTATGGGTCATTGGCTGAAGAGCAGTGTATTTTACATTATACAATTGAACCCGAACCCCATGAAATCCAATTTGAAAACTATGCTGGCAGCATGCATGTGTAACCTAAATACGCACAGAATTGTTAATTACGGGTGCATGACCCCCTGGCCGAGTAGACTAAGACACTGTATATTCCATGCTGGAAAATCCGGGGTCGATTAATCCTGTCGCAGGTAAATCCAGGGGTTTTTTTCACTCAATTTCGCTCATTTTTACCTGCGGATATTTTTTTCATAAGTTTCACCCCACAAGTGTTACAGTTACAACTGAGTGACATCCTTACACATATTTTAGATTGGATGCAAACCCTCAAAATGGGCCCCATTCTGTTTCTAGCTCAAAACTCCTTGAGACTTAACCTGGCAAAGTTTAATTCCAATTCTGGCAATGTCAATTGAGTCAGATAGGCACATCGTTTTGGTACAAATCAATGTATAAAGACAATGAAAAACCCTCTGCACATACTTGCTTAAGATGTACGCACACATCACACCTAAACTAATAATAAATATGGCCATGTGTTTTGAACTCACCACCCAAAAAGGGTGGTGGCGTTGCATTTTTGGTGACGAATCATCCATCTCTCTCTATTAACTCAACAACTAAATGTGGTAGAGCTATGGTTGAGGTGTCATGTGAAAGCCTATTTATTTAGCTACATTGTGTGAATGAATCAGGTATTTCTATAAATGTTTGGCTGAGATATGATTGATTATGTTGGGAAAGTCAGGGGTGGTGGCGGTGGCGGTGGCGGCGGTGGCGGTGGCGTTGTGTACAATCTCTATGGGGAATATAAAAAATGATCCCAATTCTACGTTCAAATTATAATAACTTCTCTTCTCTGTATGGTACAAACATGATTTTGCTCTCATTTTATAGATTGTTTTATATTCTATAAGTTTCTGTTCCAACAAACGTGTCAACTATTACGTAACAATTGTAATCACGAATCGATTGCATTGTCCTTGGCTTTTTCCCTATTCACTACACAGTGAACTTGCCCTAATTCAGCAGTTATAGATACATGACTATAACAAAAGAAATATTTAACCGATGATAGCAAAATTATACATTTTTGGAAAGCTCACAAATAGGGGAATTCAAAAATGCCGTTTAAATCAGGAAAGGATGTATACCCAAAGAAATTTGAACCACGGACCTCCAGCACCCGGGCCCAGATCCTAGCCACTGCACCACGGCTGCCAATCGACACTCGGCAAGTATATTCGCCTCGTTATATAGCCTGGGTCCGTTTTGTAGCCCAAAACCTGCACGCCGGGTTATAAAAACATTTTGTTCGCACAGTTGCCGTATGGTGTAGTAGAGTTAGGGTTAATAATGGAAATCTGCATCCAATTTAAAGAATTTGCCAACATATTGATTGGTTCTCATCATAAAGCATTCCATAGGGGTGTGTTAACTCCCGGTGTTAACGTTGTGTAGGGGTGCATTTGTAACCGTGAACACTGTAAACGGCATTAAAATGGTTTAGATAATATATTTATTTATCATAAAATGAAGGAGTATGTTTGGATTTCATTGGTTAAACCATTTTAAAGCCTGATTAAGAACTTTCAGGCGCTCCAACTAATGATATGAGTTCTCCATCAATCAATTGCTTTTAGATCTCAAATGTCTGCCTTTTTTAACAACTATTTATACTTTGTATTCAGTTTTATTTATTTATTATATTTTGTTGTATTAATTTTTTTATTATTTGTTATTAAAGGTTTTAAACGGTTTTGATTGTTTCAAGAAGAAGAGAAAAAAGGTATTAACTACAAAACAATCTTCTTATTGCACACCTTACAGAGAGGGGAAGGAGCGAGAAAAAGAGCTATCTGACAAGTTGGCATTGCAAGCAGAGGAGTTAGAGGCAGTTAAAAAGCAACTACAACAACGAAAAAGTGAGTGTATTAGAACTGTTGAAATAACTTATGAGAAAAAGTACTAGAAAAGACAAAGGAAGAGTCTGACAAGTGGGTACAATACCGTAAGTGTACTGAACTTTTAATTAAATGATTGAATGAGACCATGTATTGCACCCTGAACCCAGACAGACTGGCATTTGGGCATATAGCAGGGTGTCTGCTATCTTCACAGCCACAGAAATCCTACAGCTCCGCTTATCTATTTTCACAGCTTAGCTACTTTATGGTAAATATCCCTTTGACCTATATAGGGTGTTTCAATAAGCAAGACTGGCTTTGGGTCTGAGAGTAGGGTGTATGATGTCTTCATAGCTTAACTACTTTATGGTAAGTAACCCTGTGACCTATCAGGGTGTTTCAATAAGCAAGACTGGCATTGGATCTGAGAGCAGAGTGTCTGATGTCTTCATAGCTTAACTACTTAATGGTAAGTAACCCTGTGACCTATCAGGGTGTTTCAATAAGCAAGACTGGCATTGGATCTGAGAGCAGAGTGTCTGATGTCTTCATAGCTTAACTACTTAATGGTAAGTAACCCTGTGACCTATCAGGGTGTTTCAATAAGCAAGGCTGGTTTTGGATCTGAGAGTAGGGTGTATGATGTCTTCATAGCTTAACTACTTAATGGTAAGTAACCCTGTGACCTATCAGGGTGTTTCAATAAGCAAGACTGGCATTGGATCTGAGAGCAGAGTGTATGATGTCTTCATAGCTTCTTATAACTATGTTATGGTATTATAACCCTATATGGAGTGTCCAACACTCGTATTTGGGCTTAGAGTAGGATGTCTGCTGTCTTCATAGCTTAACTACTTTACTTTATGGTAAGTAGATCTATGCCCTATACAGGGTGTCTCAATAAACAAGACTGGGGTGTTGGGTTTGATAGTGAGGTGTCTACTGTCTTCATACCGTAACTACTTTGTGGTAAGTAGGCATATGACATGGGGTGTCCAAATAAACAAGGCTGACATTGGGTCTTAGAGTAGGGTGTCTGATGTCTTCGTAGCTTCTCTACCTATAGAGACTAGTGTTTGGTCGGTGTGTAGTTGTTTGATGTCTTTATAGGTAAGCTGTCTGCTAGTAAGTACGCCTATTGCCTATACAGGGTGTTCCAATAAACAAGACACAAATTTGGTCTAATAGTGATGTCTGATATCTTCTTAGCCATATGATTGTATGGTGGTTGGTCTCTGAGTGAGGTGCCTGTAGCATGATGGCTTCATAGTTTGTCGTTACTTTATGGTCATGTCTTTTGAACTCACCACCCTTGGCGTCATTTGTAAATTGAACGTAAAATTGGGAAAAGTTTACATTTTACATTTTAGAGTTTGCACACACCATCAACACACCACCCTAGACTTTCAATAATAATTAACCATATCTCAGCCAAACAGTGATAGAAATACCTGATTTATTCACAGAATGTAGCTAGATTGGCTTTCAAATGACCTCTAAACCATAGCTGTATCACATTTATTTGTTGAGTTGATAGAGAGAAATCAATGATTCCTCACCAAAAATGCATCACCAACACCCCTTTTGGGTGGTTAGTTCAAAACACTTGGGCTTATGGTAAGTGGATTTAGAGCTTATTTTAATACTTAAAAGTGTGTCCCAATATTCAAAGCTGGTATTGGGTGTGGCAGTATGGTGCCTCTAATGTCTTAATAACTTAACTACTTTATGGTAAGTAGACCTATACAGGGTGTCCCAATAAACAAGATTGGCATTAATTTTGAGTGCGAGGGATCTGATATCTTCATCACTTAGCTATCATGTGGTAAGAATGTGGCCTATACAGGGACAGGGTGTCCCAATATACATATCTTGTCTTGGATCTTAGAGTGAGAGATGTGTCATATCTTCAAAGCTATGCATCCTTAAGTATGACCTATACATTGTGTCTCAATAAACTTTTGGTTCCTAAATTAAGAAAAGTGTAAAACATTGCAATATGTGCCAAAGTGGAGATCCATGCAGATTTAAGTAACCTACATGTACATGCTGCCACATCGAGATGATTTTTTATAATAATGATGAAAACAAAAATAAATATTTTTGCAAACTTATTTATGCAGAGTTTTCTAAGGAAAATTGTATTAAAATCATCTGGAACCTGTATTTAAATAACCTGGCATTTGCTCATGGGGTGTCTTCAAAAAAGAAACAAACAAAAGTAGTGGATTTATATTTTGACACTGTTTCAATGTGTAACAAGTATATCAATTAAACAAGGACCAGAAGCATCTTTCATATCTGAACGCTATAATCAAACTAATAGTTTATATATATGCAGCTGCTGAATGCAACTTACACCATATTTATATTTTTATTTTATTTTTATGTATATTGATTGATTTATTCACTTTATTTTTTACGTTTTGATTCATCTATATTAATTTAGTTATTTATCAATTGAATTTATTGATTCATTCACTTATTTAAAGGAAAACAAGACCTGGCTGATCTGCACGCTGCAATACGGGCTGGCAACTGGTCGATGGAGAGGCAATTTGACGATCAAGGCCCAGGTTCATTACAAAAGGCAATATCCATAACAATTTGCCCAAATGGAGATGTTGTTATAACTGACTTTGAGGCATGTGATATCAAAGTATACAGTAGAATTGGTGTGTATAAAAGCAGTATAGACATAAAGATGTCAGGATCAGGTGAGAGAATGCAACCTTGGAGGATTGCAGTTGGGGATGATGGCTGGTATTATGTGACTTGTAATCTAGAAGGTAGTAAAGGTTATGTGCAAGTGTACAATGCACAGGGTGTGTGCAAGCACCAGTTCACAGCCATATCACCTGACAACATACCATCTGATAAGGGGGCAACTGGATTATGTGGAATAGCCATAGATGGCAATAAAAACATACTGGTAGGTGCATACAGCGAATACATCAGTAAACATGAACAAAATGGGAAACACATTGGCAGCATCAGAGTCACCATTATACCCTGGTACCTGTGTACATGCCCTAATGGTAACATTGTGGTCAATGCCGGGGAATTTAACACAGCTGTACATGTTATTGATCCTACAGGACAGGTGTTACACAGCCTCAAAGCACCATCAGGTGTGTCATCATGGGGTGCAACAGGAGTATCCTGTTATGAGGATATCATCTTCATATGTAACTATGCTACACCATCTGGTATATACTGCTTCTCTTCAACTGATGGTCAGTATATAGGATGCGTCACAAATGAGGTTACGCAACCACTGAGTTTGGTTCCTACAGCATATGGTAAAAGGCTGATTGTGATTGATCAACATGGTAAATGTGTAAAAATATTCAAATCCACAATCCAATAATAACAGTCATTGGGATTGGTACTTTGTAGCAATACATATTCCGTTCACCCATTCACTGTGGTATAAATTGAATCACATGAGACCACTGTAGTGTTTACAGATTACATTTAATATCATAGTCAATTGTATATTTCTGGAATATCTGTACATTCTGTGCTCATACAAACATATTCCAGAATAGTTATTCTATATATATATATATAATGTAAACACACATTTACCTAAATTTAAATAAGACAAATGTGTCCCCATTTTTTTAAGTCATAATTTTGAAGTCATGTCACTTTTATATTTCTATAGAATTCAAACAGGACTTGTGAGAATTCCATAAAATGTTTGTACTGTTAAAATTGAGTGATAGGCCTACTTGTGAAATCACACATCAATTGATATATTTTTGAAATCTCTCAAATTGGCACCTTTTATTTAGAATATCCATAAAGTTAATTACTCCGCATTTTATTGATCTCAATTTTTACAATCGTTTGATTCAATTTTATGTGATTTCTAGTCTACATGAACACACCATAAAAACAATCTTATTCCAATTTTGTTGTGCGATCAAGCTGAGCAAAATGAGTCTGAAGTCAAAAATATCACAATTTTAATTTTCCACTTTATTTTTTGGTATAGAATATATTGGTCTTGCAGTTCTGAATCTTGGACAAGCTTATTCCAGTTGTTCTTTGGCTTGGTTTTGCTGTTTGCCCATAGACTTAATCTAATCTTTGAGGTCCTAATTCTATGATCGGATCCAATACTTGCAAACGAATTGTAGGCTTCTGTGTTCAGAATACTATTTTGCCATTTCTTTCTGATCAGGATGTAGTCAAGTTGTAATCTGAATCCACTTGGTAGAATACAGGTCCATAGTTTTGTTACTTTCTTTTGGAATCTGGTGTTTGTAATAACTAGGTTATTTTCATTGGAAACTCTTCCAATATCTCCCCGTTCCTGTTTGTGGTTTCATGGTAGGCAAAAGGAGCAATGTTGTTACCAATTCGAGCATTAAAGTCCCCAATTACTGTCAAAAAATTATGGGCCGATAGTGTTTGGTAGTTTCTTTCAGCTCGTCATAGTAGTATCTTACCTCATCTTCACTTGCCATATTGGTGGGAGAGTATGTAGATATAACCACAGTTTTTGGATTGCCATTAAAGGTTACTTGAATGGTTTTGGTGCTTATGTAGCAGATTGAAGAAATTAATATAGACTATAGACGGCTTTAAGATTCGAACCCATGACATTGACAATAAAGGTAGAGATAATACAACGCGCTAACCAACTGAGCTAATCGATCAGCCGATGAAAACACATTTTCCAGAAGGATAGTAGTAAGCTCGGTGGTAAAGTATGAGCAATGGTAAAGGTAAACCGTTGCCCGTCTCATTGAAATAACACACAATGGAACGATTTACCATTGTTGAAAAGCATAAGTACATATTATATTTATTGATACGGTAAATCGTTGATTACACATGCTTTTGTATGATGGTAAATCGTAACGATTTACCATTGGCGATTTACCATTGACCACATCGACCCACGTGTATTTTATGTTTATGCATACTTTGCGTCATGTTCAATGGTTGACGTTTTATTCATTTCTTGAGACAAAATGCATTCGTATTATGGTTTTGATATGAATTATATTGAATTTACGATTACCCTAATTTATGTAAATATGCAAAAGGGACCGTTTTCGCTACGTACATCAGTATAGCACTTTCCTATCCCCAAATTAACAGAATCCCTGGCCAGTCGGCCAATACATTGCATGCATGCGTTACCACAAAAACACCTAATCAGGGCTGTTTTTGACATGGGTTTGTTACAAGCATAATGCATTAAGGGTCTAAAGAGGTCTAAAATTGATAATTCTCAAGAAGGTAGAAATCCTGGAGATATTTTACTAATTTGGGGCGGTAAATTGGAGGAGAAACATGCACACAAAAGTACTTCATTTTATGGTGAATTTTGGCTTCAGAGATAATATGCATTAAGGGTGTCTGAAAAATCTATCTTTGGTCATTCATAATAGTTGAGTGGCCCCCAGGATGTATGAGAAAAATGTTTCTTTGCATCCGGTAGAAAGATGGTGACTACTCATCACAGTATTATCCTCTCTGTCAACGTAGGTTTGAAAAGTATGCATGTTTATGCGTAACATTCATACAGATTATGAGCATATCCAGCATGTTTGAGGATGTTATCTTCCGTAGACAGCATGTCAGGAGATTATGAATATATCCCCAGTTAACACTGTGTATAGAGATGCTATCTTCAGAAGATAACATGCCTATAGATTATGAGCATATCCAGCATGTTTTAGAATGTTATCTTCAGTAGACAGCATGTCAGGAGATTATGAATATATCCCCAGTTAACACTATGTGTAGAGATGCTATCTTCAGGAGATAACATTGCTATAGATTATGAGCATATCCAGCATGCTTAAGGATGTTATCTTCAGTAGACAGTATGTCAGGAAATTATGAGTCTATCACCAGTTAACATTATGTGTAGAGATGTTATCTTCGGGAGATAACATGCCTGTAGATTATAAGCATATCCAGCATGTTTTGGGTTGTTATCTTCAGTAGATAATATTTCAGGAAATTATGAATCAATCCCCAGTTAACACTATGTGTAGGGATGCTATCTTTAGAATATAACATGCCTATAGATTATGAGCATATCCCGCATGTTTTAGGATGTTATCTTCAGTAGATAATATTTCAGGAAATTATGAATCAATCCCCAGTTAACACTATGTGTAGGGATGCTATCTTTAGAATATAACATGCCTATAGATTATGAGCATATCCAGCATGTTTTAGGATGTTATCTTCAGTAGATAGCAGGTCAGGAAATTATGAGTCTATCACCAGTTAACACTATGTGTAGGGATGCTATCTTCAGAACATAACATGCCTAGATTATGAGCATATCAGGCATGTTTAAGGATGTTATCTTTAGTACACAGCATGTCAGGAAATTATGAGTCTATCCCCAGTTAACACTATGTGTAGAGATGCCATCTTCAGAAGATTATCTTAAGTTTTGAGATATCTGTATTAAAAAGTGTTTCTGTGTTTCTTGTGCAATTCGGTAGATGTTATTGTATTGCTTCTGGAAAAAATAGTTTTTTTACAATTTTTCTTTGAACATTTGTAATTTCTTAATTTGAGCATTAATTATTTTCAATGACTATTTATACCAAGTAACTGGTATGTAAGAATGTGTAAACAAAATCTTAAGATGTCAACCTTACTTTGGGAATAGTTAGTATTGGACCACTCTGTAGTTTCTATACTCAGTTGATATCAATTATGATCACTTGTTAACAGCATGTATATAGATGGTATGTAACATGCTTAGAAATTACATGTACCGTAGTGGTTTAGCACTAGTATACAGCATATAGATGGTATCAGCAGCAGATAGCATGTCTAGAAATTGTGAGTAGTGGTATGTCACTAGTATACAGCATGTATAGATATGGTATGTTCAGTAGATAACATGCCTAGAAATTATGAGTAGTGGTATATCACTAGTATACAGCATGTATAGATATTGTATGTTCAGTAGATAACATGCCTAGAAATATATGAGTAGTGGTATATCACTAGTAAACAGCATGTATAGATATGGTATGTTCAGTAGATAACATGCCTAGAAATTATGAGTAGTGGTATATCACTAGTATACAGCATGTATATAGATATGGTATGTTCAGTAGATAACATGCCTAGAAATTATGAGTAGTGGTATATCACTAGTATACAGCATGTATATAGATATGGTATGTTCAGTAGATAACATGCCTAGAAATATATGAATAGTGGTATATCACTAGTATACAGCATGTATATAGATATTGTATGTTCAGTAGATAACATGCCTAGAAATATATGAGTAGTGGTATATCACTAGTAAACAGCATGTATAGATATGGTATGTTCAGTAGATAACATGCCTAGAAATTATGAGTAGTGGTATATCACTAGTATACAGCATGTATATAGATATGGTATGTTCAGTAGATAACATACCTAGAAATTGTGAGTAGTGGTATATCACTAGTATACAGCATGTATAGATATGGTATTCAGTAGATAACATGCCTAGAAATTATGAGTAGTGGTATATCACTACAGCATGTATAGATATGGTATGTTCAGTAGATAACATGCCTAGAAATTATGAGTAGCGGTATATCACTAGTATACAGCATGTATATAGATATGGTATGTTCAGTAGATAACATGCCTAGAAATTATGAGTAGTGGTATATCACTAGTATACAGCATGTATAGAGATATTATCTGTAGTAGATGCCTATAAACTGTGAGTATATCACTTGTAAATAGCATGTATAGAGATACTATCTATAGTAAATGCCTATAAACTGTGAGTATATCACTGGTAAATAGCATGTATAGAGATACTATCTGTAGTAGATGCCTATAAACTGTGAGTATATCGCTGGTAAATAGCATGTATAGAGATACTATCTGTAGTAGATGCCTATAAACTGTGAGTATATCACTGGTAAATAGCATGTATAGAGATACTATCTGTAGTAAATGCCTATAAACTGTGAGTATATCACTGGTAAATAGCATGTATAGAGATACTATCTGTAGTAAATGCCTATAAACTGTGAGTATATCACTGGTAAATAGCATGTATAGAGATACTATCTGTAGTAAATGCCTATAAACTGTGAGTATATCACTGGTAAATAGCATGCAAAGATAAGTTATCTTCAGACTATAGTATACGGCACATATTGAGATGCTATCTGCAGTAAATAGCATGCCTTAAAATGTTAGGTATTTTGACTAGAAAACAGCAAGTAAATCATCTAGGAACTCAATAGTTTGTGTTGTCTTAATGTCTATGGGAAATAAAAATGAAGTCACAGAGTTAAGAGGAATTCTTGAAATGAAGTGTTTCCATGGTAATAATTACATCTGCAACAGACTGTTGGTAAGTATAGAATGACTTTTCGGAGCATTTTCCATTCATTAAACCTATACATATCATCAACATAAATCTCCAACTGAAGCATTATGATGGTTCCCTCCTCCTCTCTTAGCTTAGTGTTATTATTGATCGTGACAGACTATACGAGTATAGACACACAATATTTGTAAAAGTTTATCGTGTTTATTTTTTTATAAATTAGAGGGGGAAGCAATTTTGTTGCATGACTCATGGTGTAACACCTAGGGCAAGGACTCCTAAATGGTTGACCTGCGTGTGATTCCGACCGGTCAATGCCAGAGCCAGTTTTTATCAATTATTTCAGCATTATTTTATACCCCTGAAAGTGTTACAAGCTTTGTTTATTTAGATGCAACCCCAATCTTAGGAGGAAAAATCAGCGAAAGACAGATCATATTTTAGCTGTTAGGCGACACACATAAAACCTGTTCTAACAATTTTGGGCAATTTTAGACATTTTCAGCAATTTTCAAAAAGGTTTCACAATTTCAAAAATATTTCAAAAAGTTTCACAATTTCAAAAATATTTTTAAAAAAATGTGTATATACCAGGGGCGGTCAATAAATAATGAAAGTGATTATGGTATGGGATGCATGAGTGATTCTATTGAGGGATAATGTGATCAATACAAAGTATGAACCTTTGTCTTTCAAACAATACACTTTTAGATTTCTAAGTGTGAACTATGACGTCATATCATTGTTTCAAAGTAAGTACACTTGGGACACTGGAAAATCAGTTATTTGGCGGGAAATTTGAATTGTGTGTATGAAACATGTGGTAAGAAGATTTCATAACATGACACCAGAAGCAGGTAATTCCCATTTTTTTCCCCGCGTAAGTATCATACAAAAGACATTAACTTTAATTCCTGTGTAATTTGATATGTGTAGTATAAGAGGAAAAAGTAAGGAGAGGCAATTGAATAAAAAGTATTCAAATATCAGTAGTTCAAATAGCCAATTTTCATTGAAAAATGCCAAGTCAGTGAACCACTAATATTGCGGAAAATCAAACAATTTAGGAACAGTTCAAGCAATTTATCAGTTTGGGAGATTCTATATTATCTGAAATTATTCACATGAAATCTGCAGAAAATGTGCGCATGCGCAGACGGCAGATCATTTTGAACTGGGCCAAAAATGGCTAAAACCATGAAATTTACCAGATAAAAGTTTACTGTGCCTACAAATTCTAATCGGACATAATGAAAAATGCTTAAATCAATGTTTATAATTATTGTGATAGTCAAAATGAAGATATACATGAATGTATAAATCAAAGATGGCTGCCACAACCTCTCTTATTACTGTTACAATTAGAGCTACTGGATATGTATTGTTAATTGTTGTGGGATGTAAAACATCCCACAACAATTAACTCAATTATAATCCCTCCATTGTTATTTATCCTTTGTTGTTTTCAAAGGTATATTATTGCGGATTTTGCTAAATAAAAGCGTATTTGAGATGGTCCCTTCTTGTTTGAATTAAGGAATTCAGATCGAAAAAGAGTGTCAAACAGGGATTAGTGTGCATGTTCTAACTATGTGCCAAGTGCTATCTGTTTTTATGCTTGCATTGCCGAGATATACGCAAATGTATCAATCAACCCATATTCAACATATTACATATCCAGCCAAATAATTGACAGATTTCAGTCAGTGTCTGAAACCTATTGTTTTTATGTTAATGACGTTACGTAACCTAAGGTATCTATCTAACAGTCCAAAAGTGTATTGTTTGAAAGCGAAGGTTCATCCTTTGTATTGATCACATTATCTCTCAATAGAATCACTCATGCATCCCATACAATGGTCACTTTCATTATTTATTGACCCCCCCCCCCCCCCCCCCCCCTCGTAATTTCAAAAAAAGAAGAAAACAAATGCCAACAAATGTGTTAAAACAATAGTGTTCTAAAAAAAGAACATTTGGTCGGTCGGACCCGTACACCAGGGGATTTCCCGTCGCCTATGACAACAACAAAATTTAGCTATGAAGATAACAGTGTCATATCATGGGATTGAAGTTCAATGTAATTAGTGATACTAATAGATAGTGTTAGGGAAGAGGGGTGGCACTCAATACAAAAAACATACATAGATAGTATTTTATATTTTGTTTTTAGAAAATCACAAAATATTTTTAAAACATTACAAAAAGGTTTTTTTTCTTCATAAACAGCTCCAGTTTTTCAAAATAAGTCGGTTGGGTAATTGGAAGTGTATGGTCAGGATATTTTGTTTTTCATTTGTCTCATTGTGGTATGTTATGTTTATGGGTCTTGTTTAATATACCATACTTGTGATGTTGTTCTAAAAATAGTTATTATGGTTTTATATAATGGTATATGTTCAATGTCTTGATGTTGATGTGCCACAAACAGATACATCTGATGAGCACCCCCTGATGTAGTAGTATGATAATGTGCCCTTATAAACTCCATTGTATTACATAATGATCACTCTACTCTACATCCAGGACTCAAGCCCTCAACTAGCTACTCAGAGCCGAACGATTTATTGAGGACAACATTATATTTATACAAACCAAAACATTGTATAAGGCACATCCATTCAATCAGGAGACTTAATCCACTGCCTCTGAGGTGACCATTTACAGGTATGTCATTGAGTGATTACTAAAATGTTGATACATTTTTATTTGCATCCGACACCTTTTTTTAAAATCTCGCATGCTGCGTTGACTCTAGCTCAATATAGTGATTATCATCACATATCAGAGGCTACTGTATATTAATCTTGCCACAAACACACTATGAACTATAACTCTGTCTATAACCCAAAATATTACAAAATTCATTACTCAAAGTCGATATATTAATAGAGAATCAAAGCAAATTCTTTAAAAAATGGCTCAAGAAGACGTCGGAACTGGTCCATAACATTTGGCCGAAACGTCACTGAATTTCATCGGCCACCCACAGACTCAATCTTGATAAAATAAACCCACTGAAACAGATGCAATTCGGCACTACACTGATGTGTAAGCTACCTGCCGATTGGTCAGAACGATGGATACATCATTTATTGCACCAATTAGAGACAATGTTAGAATAACTGTATACCTGGTACACCTTGGAGTAAATTATTTTAGAAGCCGGCTTCTAATTGGTGGTTCATATGTCTTGAAATCGACCAATCATAAACGTTGTTAAATAGGCAGGTATATGCTCCGGGGGTCAAGTGATTATTGCACGCTGCATTTGGGATGTGTGAAAGTTTGGACAGTCTGACTACTTTTTGGTTCAGTCTTATAATTCTTATCCCGATGGCAATATATTAAACTAGAGCTAATTGTTCTTCAAGAATCATGGATATTGGCTTCCTAAATAATTGAAATCGGACAATAGGTCAATGACCCATGTGTGTGCATGGACATTAAGGAATCTTTTGCCCAAATGTGGGTAAATATTCACAATTTGACCTCTAGTGACCCATCAATGACCGTTAGAATGATTGACTAATTTTCTTGGCTCATCAAACCAAACAAGATGAAACAAATCCGGTCCAAATCGGACTATGCCTTAACTTTTCCCCTGTATAGATCAATGACCGCTCGTGACCTCATATGACATATCACATTAATCGCTGTACACCCTATATAGACATGGACACAATGAATCTTTATTTTTTTTGACCAAGTTTGGCGATTGTCTATGTACAAGAAGAAGCATTTCAAAGGAGCGTTTGCAGAAAGAAAGAAACGGGAGGATCACAGTATATTAATTGGCCCGCTTCACGAGGCCAATAGAATAAACAACCAAATTCCAATCAAAATTTCAATAATGAACCAAAAGATTTCCACCACTACATAATTATTACCTTAGTTGATTTCTGTATTGTTGATTAAAGACAAATTTGAGGGGGAAAAGTAAAAGGAACCCCACATGAAATGCATTTTTTTCTTAGATGCAATTGATTACCATGATACAAAATTGATGAACTTATTAATTTTGTATTTATTATATAGCTTGAAAAGACCATCTCGGCAGACGGACATAAGACCCATGAAACCTTTCTCCTCAATGTCTAGATACAGATATCTAACATGGCGTCATGTGATCCATTCTGTTGTTGCAGAGGTAACCAGCAAGGTATGTTAACTTGAAATGGATTTTGTTCACCAGCAACTGCATTTTTTTCTTCCTTTTGATAATTGCACCGCATAAGCACACAGGAAAAGTGCAGTAAGACGCAAATGTGTATGATATGGAACAAAACTATGGTTACCACTCTCTGCACATGGTCACGCTAAGTATTCATACACTCTAACATGTTATATTCGTTTTTACATAGATCAAAATTATAAATTTTGATTTGTATAGTGTCGTGTATGAATTAGGTCAATACATGCGTATGTTTTGTTACTCGAAAAATTAGAAAAATCAATGCACTTGTGCAAATGTTGATATGCTCACAATAGCACTCTCCCTGCGGGTTGTGCCATTATTCACACATCAACATCAGCGTGCGTGCATTGATTTTTTTAATTTCTCTCGAAACAACACATACGCATTTATTGACCTATAAATGTGATCAAGAATTCACTATAATAAAAACTCCTTGTCATCCAAAATCCAAAATCCAAAATCACCCCAAAACCTACAAAATGGATTCCATTTTGCAATGGGGTAGTTAGTTAAAACCTGGGTAGTGTCACTCAGCTAATCATTTGGGTTGAATTGTGCTGCAAAAATAATTTAGAAATTGACCCTCAATTTTACCAGTTTTCAGATGGAAATAGACCCATATATTTACCTGAGATCCATAATTTTTGTCATGATTGCGGGGCGATCCAAAAGAAATAAGCATGTTTTGAAACCAAATATCTGTTTCATACCAAAATACCTGGGAAATGGTGTATGTATTTTCCATAATTCAAACCAAAAAAACAAATCAAAACACCGCAGTCTAAAAATAGTACAGGAAACCAATCAAGTTGATTTGTGTGCATGGAAGGGGGGGGGGGGAATACCGTCTGAAGAACAATTAGGTATATATGACACATCCACAACTCACCACTTATTAGACAACAAGTGGAGATTTCTCCTTAGTCAAACAAGGTAAGTTAGTCAAACAAGATAAGCTATTATGTCTCTCTGTTGGGATATAATCTCTGTGATTGAATCATCAAGTATAAACAAATATATAGCTTTGACTCCAGCACAGACTGCGGTTACTGTTAAAATAAACTGCATAGGTACATGTATTTACAAAGACTACAAACATGGCAGCCTCCACTTATGTCTAGAAAGACCTAAATGTGTAAATTTTTGCAATCACATGCTAATAGGGTGGCTTCGCCCCCCAAAAGGTACTAGCCTGACGCAAAATTTACCTGCCTCAGACGGGGCAGGCACGTGGGTACTCAGCTTTTAATCTGTGTAACAATTGCACATACCAAAGTTAAATGTTCGTATAATTTGAAGAGAGGACACAATTTTTGTTAATATGGTTAAACGTTTTAGATCTATAGTAACCCGCTACATATAGCACTATGTGTAGATTCTATACATATAGCACTATGTGTAGATGCGTTTATCATTCGCGGCAAGCTTTATTTCTAATCACAAAAATCCCCTTTTATCTTATAGACGTTCCTGGCCCACCAGGCAAACCTGAAGCATTAAATATTGATGCTACACAAATAACAATCTTGTGGTCTCCACCACAAGAGGTTGTGGATGAACATAGTGACTTGATCTCGCAAATCAAAGGATACCATGTAGAACATAAGGAAGATGATGGGTCCGAGTGGGTAAAAGTCAACAAAAAGCATGTGTCGGAGACTGCACTTACAGTAAAAGGATTGGTTGAGAATTCCAAGTATCAGTTTCGTGTGTCAGCCGTGAACAAGGATGGTGTCAATGGGCCATGGAGTGAGCCATTAAATGTCACCATGGCTCAGTTACCTCAGGGTAAGTAGACCAATGATCTATACAGGGTGTCCTAATAAAGTAGGCTGGTTTCAGGCTAGACAGAGGGGTCTGATACCATCATAGTTAATGTTCCAGTGTCCTAATAAACAAGACTAGTGCTGAATCTGTGAGGTGTCCATTGTTTATAAGCTACCTGAGGGTAGTAGACCAATTCGCTGGCGCAGAGAGCGTGTTAGAATATAACTGCTGCCAGATCAACTGGCTCACGCTAAATTTGGGGGGAAACTGGGGTACGACAAAATTGGAGGGGTTGGCAAGAAAAAAAATGGGGGGATGCGCACGAAGCATGCAGACATTTTGGCTTTTAATGAGAAAAAAATCCTGAAATTAGCGTAATGATTGTCAACCCTCTGGATATACTGTGCAGTAAACCCCCTTCTATATTTTCAAATTATATATCATTTAAAACCTTTGAATTCATGTATTCATGGCAAAAATAGAATCTTATGAAAAGTATAACAAATAAGTGCCCCCACCCCTTAAAATATTTTTCTGAGGGCCCTGGGCACTTAATTAATAGGGATAAAATGCTAACTCCAGAGATGACATAGGTACGGTAATGTAACGAGGAGAAATTGTGACTTTAACACTTTCCACGCGGCAGGCAGCTGAAGACGACATTCCAAAATTTCATAAAATGTTTCAAAAATATCAAAAGTATTGAATTTCATTACCATATTTGGAATCACCATGAGAAATGCATTGAAATAAGTATAAACATGCCTAGTATTGGGTCAGTAATCATTGAGATAGACTTGGAAAATTGTGAAAGGTTTCTGAAAATCTGTTTTGTGTATGGTAGAAATAATAGCCGCGTGGAAAGTGTTATAACCCTTCATCCATTTCATCACACAGGAGAACAAGTCCAGATGGCTGATAGACGGATATCTGCAGAGGGAATGCAGAGTTCATCCCAGACGGCTGATAGACAGATATCTGCAGAGGGAATGCAGAGTTCATCCCAGATGGCTGATAGACGGATATCTGCAGAGGGATTGCAGAGCTCATCCCAGACGGCTGATAGACAGATATCTGCAGAGGGATTGCAGAGTTCATCCCAGATGGCTGATAGACGGATATCTGCAGAGGGATTGCAGAGTTCATCCCAGACGGCTGATAGACGGATATCTGCAGAGGGATTGCAGAGCTCATCCCAGACGGCTGATAGACAGATATCTGCAGAGGGAATGCAGAGTTCATCCCAAAACGATGATACGAGAGAACATACGACTGCTGCTGGAACGTGTCAAAATGTCACCCAGATTGGGGACGATGGGATTGCTATTGGTGGTAGCGTTGATGGAAACGTAGGTGGTCATCATAATACTATGCAGGTAACAGGTAGGTGATAGGCAAGACTTGGTTATAGGCAACAAATAAATCCCTGTTTGACATGGTCGGTTGAGTGGGATATGTTCGTGCAGGGAGTGGTTTTTCTTTTGTGTGTGGGGGGTTTACTTCAACATTTTCAAATATTCAAGGTTTTTGACGAAATCAGAAAAGTACTATATAAATGTTTCAAAAGTTTCCAATGTTTTTACATTTTCATATTTTTCAATTATCTTTAATTTATTTTTTTCAGATAAATACATGTAAATGCACAATGTAAGGCACTGTATGGTTTGACCATGCACATGCAATGTGTATAAATACATGCAAATGCAAAATGCACAATAAGTCACTGTGGGGTTGACCTACTGCATACTTGCTTAACCATGCACATGCAATGCAGTTTTATGCAAAATGGTGCAGTTGTCTCTCAAAGAAAATGGTGAGATCTTAAATAAAAAATACTGCAAGTCACGACTTGCGAATCCCCCTGGCTGGGAGATCAACTAAATGAGGTCAAAGGTCACATAGGGGTCATGTTCCCTCGGTGTTCATGTTTCTTTTCTACAAGTTTGACTTCAATCGGGCAACTTTTTACCATTTGACCTGTGGATGACCTTTGACCTCAGATGACCTTGAATGACCACTAATTTTTTTTTTAAATGTTCCCCCAGTGTTTATTGCACAATTTAACCCCTTGTTGACCTTTGACCTTAGATGACCTCTAATGACTGTTGACCTTGGATGACCTCTAACTAATTTTAGACATGTTCATCCGGTGTTCATATTTCTTTTCTCCAAGTTTGAACCTCTAATTATTTTTGACATTTTCCCCCAGGTGTTCATTGCACGATTTAACCCATTGTTGACCTTTGACCTTGGATGACCTCTGATGACTGTTCACCTCTGATGACCTCTTATTCATTTTAGACATGTTCACCCGGTGTTCATGTTTCTTTTCTCCAAGTTTGAAGTCAATTGGGCAAGTTTTACGATTTGACCCCTGGATGACCTTTAACCTCAGATGACCTATGCAAATTAGACCTTCAAAAAAGCAGCCACAGTTTTTGACCATGGCCTATCTATCGCTGAAGGTTTGAAGTCAATCCGTCCATCCGTTCAAAAGATACAGAATTCAGAAAAAAGGCTAATCAAAAAGGCTAACCAAGAGGCTACATGTAACCAAAAGGCATACTCGGACGCACGGACGGACATTGACATGATGACTAAATCCCCTTCTGGTTTTAAAACCAGGGGATAAAAAGGAGCTTTGTGAATGACACCTCTGCGGTTAAGATTGGATACTGCTTCCGCACTACTTTGTTTTGGGTGTTATTAAACTTGTTAACATGTTTTTATTTGCTTGAATCAAAAATAAAGGTAGTATAAACATATCACTCTACACTGGCTCGATCCCTACTTGCAAGTAGTCACACCAGCATATGTGTGATAAGTTCACTAACATATTCTATTATTATTCTACAGGTGACACTCAGAACACAAATTATTATACTACTTTGCAGCAGGTAAGGTGAACAAAATGTATAATATCATCGCTGTTCTGTCAAAATCTTGTATGTTTTTCCAGCCCTTAATTGAGCATGTAAAAGTCAAACTGGCCAAAGGTTATGCATAAGAAGTAGTACATGTTCAGGGACAAACAAGAGCATTTACAAGGTTTTAATATATGTGTTCGTGGCCCATGAACATGTTTAGAGCAGACTGCCTAAATGTTATACATTACTTTATACATGCTGAAGGGCGAGATAGAGATACAAGGTTTTGATAGAAGATGCAGCAACGATATATGGCATTAGTTGATATTACTGTAGAATTGATTGCACATACTTGTATTGGATTCAAATGTTTCAAATTCAGACAATCTATAGGCTATATGTCTCCCTTAACAATGTTGCCTTATTAAGCAACACTGCAAGCAATATCAGAAAATATTGCTAATTAAGCAGTATTAAGTAACCGCGCAAGCAATATATTGCTTATTTGTATCCAAACCATTAAGCATATCAAAATTAAGAAATATTACTAGCAATCTAGCAATATATTGCTTATTTGTATCTAAACCATTATAAGCATATCTAAATTAAGCATATTCCGAGCAGTACCTAATAAGCAATAATCAAAATTATAGGTATATTACGAGCATCCTTTTAGCAATATATTGATACAATCAATTTTATGAGCATTATATATTTATTGTTATAGAATAAGCACTATATTGCCTAGAGTAAAGCATTGTGGGATGGGGTTAGGTTATAACTGCCATGGAGGGAAAACAAAGGTTAGTACATGTATCTGAGTTTATTTATGCTTTCTTTATTGAGGGTAATATGCTTCAGTGACTTGCACTGCTTTCCAAGCAGGCCCTCATTTCGATACATAAGTACATACAAATAATAAATGTTAGTGTTTAAATATAATACAAATTATAATACAAATTATGATACAGTGGAAATATATAATTTGAATTGACCGAGTGACAAATTTTCCAAATCAATACGAATAGATGGTGATAAATTGTACCACAGATGGCTAGATCTGAAAAGAAAAGTGCGCATACCAGAAGTTGATGGTTAAATATTATGATTTGGTCTAAAACAGACTGCACAAATAATTATTTTTACATATAACATGATTCTGTTGATCTCTAGCCTATCTTTTGACTTTACACAGTAAAATTGGATGGATATTATTTAAATTTTAAAGCAAAAGTTTTAAGAAGTTTTGTAGGGAGCAGAATTTATATTGCCTTTTTAAGCAATATATTGCTTAATATATTGCTGATTTATATTGCCTATTTAAACAATATATTGCGAAATATATTACTTACATATTGCTTAAATATTGCTTATAAGGCATATTGATATTGTTTATAAGCAATATTTGTTAAGGCATTCATGCCTTATTATATTGCTTAGAATATTGCTTTAATATGCCTTGATTTTGTATGACTCTGATGTTCTCTCCAGGGACTGACCATGGATTGACCATGGCGATATTCGTATTACCACACTGACAATTGTTTTACCACAGAGCAGTTACCTTTCAGTGCAATTAACTCGCAAATCAACCAATTATTTGAGTAATTAAAATTAAAATTGCTGTTTGATATTTATAGGCATTATACCTATGATGAGTATAAGTTATATCATGAATTAGCTTAGTCGTAATTGTCTTCCGACTTAGAAACGTTATCCCCATTTTGAGAAAATTGAATTGAAACCAAAGGTTCACATACAATCTGACGATACTGGGATTCGAACCCAGGTCCTTTCATTCTATAGGCTGTTATGTACCTTTGATGCCCTCTAGGGAAGGAGGAAATAGTATTATTTTGACAAATTGGGACAAATCTTAAAAAAAAAGGGCAACACATAAAAATGTGTTGGCTTACGTATAGTTTATACCAATTGCACAGCATTCAACAATCCAATACATAGCAACTGGCAACTATTGAATTAGATAGGGCCCTGTGGCACTATACGCCCTCGATATCAACTTGCTCATCTATAGATATCTGCACTTAAAAGAATGACGAATTGAAATAGCAGATTTTTTCATAAATTCTTATCATTTTTCTTCTGTAATATTCTCTCAACAACAAATCCGATAAGGCGAAAGAAAATGGAGATAGTGAGATGGCACATCAGAGTATCAAAACCACCTTCCAGATGATGGAAAATCTTTTGCAGGAGAATAAAGCCACACTGAAGCAGGAAATCAAACACAAGCTTGATCTACAGGTAGATATGAAAGAAACCATTTTGACTTGAATTAAAGTCAAAGAAAATACCCCAAAAGCCCTGTTCTACAGCTGGATGGACCTATCAAGTACAGTAACTTTTTTAAATATATTTTTTAAATATGCTTATAAATGTTCAAATATAAAGTATCAAACTTGCAAATTATGGGTCATTGGCTGAAGAGCAGTGTATTTTACATTATACAACCCGAACCCCATGAAATCCAATTTGAAAACTATGCTGGCAGTATGCATGTGTAACCTAAATACGCACAGAATTGTTAATTACGGGTGCATGACCCCCTGGCCGAGTAGACTATGACACTGTATATTCCATGCTGGAAAATCCGGGGTCGATTAATCCTGTCGCAGGTAAGTCCGGGGGTTTTTTCACTCAATTTCGCTCATTTTTACCGGCGGAATTTATTTTCATAATTTTCACCCCACAAGTGTTACAGTTACAACTGAGTGACATCCTTACACATATTTTAGATTGGATGCAAACCCTGAAAATGGGCCCCATTCTGTTTCTAGCTCAAAACTCCTTGAGACTTAACCTGGCAAAGTTTAATTCCAATTCTGGCAATGTCAATTGAGTCAGATAGGCACATCGTTTTGGTACAAATCAATGTATAAAGACAATGAAAACCCCTCTGCACATACTTGCTTAAGATGCACGCACACATCACACCTAAACTAATAAAAAATAAGCGCAATACCAGGGTTTCTTTTTGCACACGAAGAAATACAAACCTTACAATTCTCACCGATTTGGACTAACTGATTAAACTATACTATACTTCTGTTTACAGGCACAACTAGTAGAATTGCAATGTCAAGAACAGAAGAACCTTAAGGAGATGAAAGAGCTGCAAGATAACAGCGCCAGCCAGCAGAGTCTCAATATTAAACAACAAAAGTAGGTGGATGAGCTTAAAAGCAATAATAATTAATATGTGATCTTTTTCAAACTTTTACACATATTTTTACTCTCTTATAATGAAGTTTAAAGGTATATGTTCCGATCACATTTTCATAACATAGATTTTCCTCAAACATATGGAGATTTTCATATCATATGAAAGATCATATTTTTCTGATAAACATACTGAAATTTGACGTTCCAAATTGGTATGATTACGGAGAAATCGGTGAAATAACATCGAATTACCGCGAAAGATGGTTAACCACCAAATTGATTGTGAACTACTCAATGGACACATTTCAAGGCATCTTGTGCGTCTAAAATAAGAACCATTAAAGCTATGCAACTCAAACTTTGGAATACAACTTTTTTTAAGGATGACCTTTCATGTAGAATAGAAAACTTCAAGTTGAAAATCGGAACATCTACCTTTAAATATGTACAAATTTCTTGAAATCATAAATCAATTTTGACTGAATATTTTCTGTTAAAAACCATCTCAGCACATTGCGTGTAGTAGAGTTAGGGTTATCTATGATGAGAATTACAACATTTTGGAATGAAAAAAAAAAATGAAAAAAATGTATAACCCTAACTCTAGATCACCACACGGCAACAGATTTCTTTTCCGACACCCAAAATTCACCAGAATGGTCACCCGACCCCCCACCCCCCCCCCCCCCCCGGATTTGAACCACGGACCTCCAGCACCCGGGCCCAGATCCTAGCCACTGCACCACGGCTGCCAATCGACACTTGGCAAGTATATTCGCCTCGTCCACTTTGGCAGCTTTATTTTGGATACGTTGCAAATGTTTTAGATCAGCTTCACAAGCTCCGTACAAGAGGGAATTGGCATAATCAATGCGAGACAAGACAAGTGCTCTGATGGCATGATGGCACGCTTCCTGGCTAAGGAAGCGGCGAATCCGCCATAAGTTACGAATGTGGAAGTTCAAAGTCTTACAAAGCTTACTAACATGGGTAGACATATTTAGAGTGCCATCAAAAACAACGCCTAAGTTCCAAACACTGGTAGATGGTTTTATTGAAAGATAACCCAAATTTAATACAATATCTGGAAGTTTGGTGAGAGCTCTGTTAGTGGCAATTATGAAAAACTCAATTTTATCCTGATTAAGCCACAACTTGTTGTGTAACATCCAAGAGGTAATATCAGATATGCAAGCAGACATGTTATTGAGGACACGCTCACGATCACCAGGGATCTTAGGATCAAACTCGGCATAGAGCTGAATATCATCCGCATAGCAATGGAAACATATTTCGTAATGACGGATGATCTCACCAATAGGGATGGTGTATGATGAAACCCTGAGGTCCAATTATGGAACCCTGTGGCAAAGAGTATGTAAGCGTGTGCTCACTAGACATATAGCGTTTTTAATTGCAACTCTGACATTACGCTGATTAAAAGAAGATTTATACCAAGAGAGAACAGAGCCTTCGATACCAAAATGTAATTTAAGTCTATGCAACAAAATGGAATGATCAACTGTATCAAAGGCCGCGACATGTCAAGCAACACCAAGAAAACAACTTTACCATGATCCACGAACTGGTTGATATCGTTCTTCACCTTCAGAAGGGCAGTTTCAGTACTATGAGACCGCTTGTATGAGGACTGGTATACTTCGCCCATATTGTTGTTGTCAACATGTGTGGTCACCTGACATGAAGCAGCCTTTTCAATTACTTTGGACATGAATTTCATGTTGGCCACAGGTCTATAATTCTTTAAGATGTTGTTATCAAGATTAGATTTCTTAATCACTGGAGTGATAAGGCTATATTAAAAAATCATTTGTTTCAAAGCTCCTGCGCGCGTTAGTTAATTGATGCGCGTTAGAAGAAAAAACTTATGAAAAAGAAAAAAAATGTTTTTTTCAACAACAACAACAAAAATCCCAACATTTCACAGATTTTCATTGATCACCACATCATTTTAAATACAAAAGTTCACTTTTACAAGGATTTTAATATTATATATTTATTTTAAAAAAACTTTATAAAAAAATCGCATTCCGCATTAGATTTTGAAAAACTGAAGAGCTTTGAGACAAACGATTTTTTAATATAGCCTAATAGACTGTTTTAATGTGTTTGGAAACACCCCAGACATCAATGAACTATTAATTAATACATTAATTATAGTAGAGCCTGGTATTTTGAGGCCAATCAACAGCAGGATGGCAATAATACATAGATTTGTCAAGGCTGCGACTGATTCAGAGATGCCACTTTGAATCAATGAAACTGTTGACAACCTGAAAATGTGCACACATTTTAGATATAAAATTTACTTGAAACAAATATAACTGTGGAATTTTGAGTAACAGTGAACTCAATAATAGAAGGAAGATAAAAAAAAACCTGAGCTTATCGAAGAAAGAGCGATTCATTAGAATACATTGAAAAACGGTTTGATAATTCGACCATTCAATGGTTTGACTCTACAAAAGAGGGCTTTAAGATTGGTATAACAGGATAAAACAAAAACGGTTGATATTCAAAATTCTTGTTTGAATTAAAGCCAAATTATTGTCTTGCCTGACATTTTGATGAGGCATTTGAGAAAAAAGTGACCCATTCTTTCTGACTCACCCTGTATAGGTATGATAATCCTATCTCATTGTCAATGGCATATTTGGATTCCTTATAAGATTTCCATTCAGAAAAATATCGGGTAGAGCAAGTAGTTCTTGCGATATGCTAATTCAAATCTCATCATCATCATCATCATCATCATTGGTCGTCCGTGGACGAAATGGAGGAAGCAATCGCAAAATACTGGGCCCAGACTTTCCTATCATTCATGAGTTGGTGGATCTAAACCCATATCATTCTTGACGGTATCAGGAGGATACGGTGTCTTCTGCCTCTGTTAGCTTTCCCACCAGGAGGAGTCCAGAAAATTAGACTGACGATTAGACGGACGATTGGCTGGTTGGTTGTTCGCATGCAGTGGCCAGCGAAACATAAATGGCGCTGCCTGATTATTGATGTCAAATCTCAGATGGTGTTTAATGTTTAAATCTGGAGTTGCAGCGCAACCCGTTTGGCCGTCGTAGAACAGGGTTAAGGTGTTTATGTTGCCTAATAAACATTTGCAAGAAAATCTTATGAACGGGCCTTCTTATTGTTGTTTAGATAATATATTTATATCATAAAATTAAGGAGTATGTTTGGATTTCATTGGTTAAACCATTTTAAGGCCTGATTAAGAACTTTGGGGTGCTCCAACTAATGATTTCTCAATCAATCAATTGTTTTTAGATCTCAAATGTCTGCCTTTTTTAAAAACTATTTTTACTTTGTATTCATTTTTATTTATTTATTATATTTTGTTGTATTAATTAATTTATTGTTTTTTTTATTAAAGGTTTTAGGGTCCATATCCAAACTCTCAGTGCTTTTAAAGCACTGAGAGTTTGGATATGGACCCTTAAACGGTTTTGATTTTTTCAAGAAGAAGAGAAAAAAGGTATTAACTACAAAACAATCTTCTTATTGCACACCTTACAGAGAGGGGAAGGAGCGAGAAAAAGAACTATCTGACAAGTTGGCATCGAAAGCAGAGGAGTTAGAGGCAGTTAAAAAGCAACTAGAAAAGACAAATGATCCTGAGTGGATACATCGACAAGATCAACAACGAATAAGTGAGTGTACTAGAACTTTTGATATAACTTATGAGAAAAAGAACTATCTGACAAGTTGGCATTGAAACCAGAGGAGTGTAGAGGCAGTTAAAAAGCAACTAGAAAAGACAAAGGAAGAGTCTGACAAGTGGGTACAATACCGTAAGTGTACTGGAACTTTTTAATTAAATGATTGAATGAGACCATGTATTCCCCCCTAAACCCAGACAGACTGGCATTTGGGCATATAGCAGGGGGTCTGCTATCTTCACAGCCACAGAAATCCTACAGCTCCGCTTATCTATTTTCACAGCTTAGCTACTTTATGGTAAATATCCCTGTGATCTATATAGGGTGTTTCAATAAGCAAGACTGGCTTTGGATCTGAGAGTAGGGTGTATGATGTCTTCATAGCTTAACTACTTTATGGTAAGTAACCCTGTGACCTATCAGGGTGTTTCAATAAGCAAGACTGGCATTTGGATCTGAGAGCAGAGTGTATGATGTCTTCATAGCTTCTTATAACTATGTTATGGTATTATAACCCTATATGGAGTATCCAACACTCGCATTTGGGCTTAGAGTAGGATGTCTGCTGTCTTCATAGCTAAACTACTTTACTTTATGGTAAGTAGATCTATGCCCTATACAGGGTGTCTCAATAAACAAGACTGGGGGTGTTGGGTTTGATAGTGAGGTGTCTTCATAGCGTAACTACTTTGTGGTAAGTAGGCATATGACCTATATGGGGTGTCCAAATAAACAAGGCTGACATTGGGTCTTAGGGTGTCTGATGTCTTCGTAGCTTCTCTACCCGATAGATAATAAGTAGATATATTTGGTATAATAGTGATGTCTGATATCTTCTTAGCCAAATGATTGTATGGTGGTTGGTCTCTGAGTGAGGTGCCTGCAGCCTGATGGCTTCATAGTTTGTGGTTACTTTATGGTCATGTCTTTTTTGAACTCGCCACCCTTGGCGTCATTTGTAAATTGAACGTAAAATTGGAAAAAGTTTACATTTTTACATTTTAGAGTTTGTACACACCATCAACACACCACCCTAGACTTTCAATATATAATTAACCATATCTCAGCCAAACAGTGATAGAAATACCTGATTTATTCACAGAATGTAGCTAGATTGGCTTTCAAATGACCTCTAAACCATAGCTGTATCACATTTATTTGTTGAGTTGATCATAGAGAGAAATCAATGATTCCTCACCAAAAATGCAACATCACTACCCCTTTTGGGTGGTTAGTAGGGTGGTTAGTTCAAAACACCTGGGCTTATGGTTAGTGGGATCTAGAGTTTATTAAGTGTGTCCCAACATTCAAAGGTGGTTTTGGGTGTGGCAGTATAGTGCCTCTGATGTCTTCATAGCTTAACTACTTTATGGTAAGTAGACCTATACAGGGTGTCCCAATAAACAAGATTGGCATTTTGTTTGAGTGCGAGGGATCTGATATCTTCATCACTTAGCTATCATGTGCTAAGTAATGTGGCCTATACAGGGACAGGGTGTCCCAATATACATATCTTGCCTTGGATCTTAGAGTGAGAGATGTGTCATATCTTCAAAGCTATGCATCCTTAAGTATGACCTATACATTGTGTCTCAATAAACTTTTGGTTCCTAAATTAAGAAAAGTGTAAAACATTGCAATATGTGCCAAAGTGGAGATCCATGCAGATTTAAGTAACCTACATGTACATGCTGCAACATCGAGATGATTTTTTATAATAATGATGAAAACAAAAATAAATATTTTTGCAAACTTATTCATGCAGAGTTTTCTCTGGAAAATGATATTAAAATCATCTGGAACCTGTATTTAAATGACCTGGCATTTGCTCATACGGTGTCTTCAAAAAAGAAACAAACAAAAGTAATGGATTTATATTTTGACACGGTTTCAATGTGTAAAAAGTATAGTACTTTTAAGGGGGGACTCAAGGAAGTCACTTTTTGAATTTTGTGAGTGCTGTAATTATTGAACTATGACTCAAATGTATATAAAAGTATACATTTTTTTAAAGGAAATAGGTCAGAGAATCCATATTTTGCGTCTATTTTGACCAAAAATGTTGATTTTTTTAGAAAATCACAAAAAATCACTTTTTTGGGAAGTTCAACAAAGCTAACAAATATAATTTTGAGTAAGAAATTCCCAAATTGCTAAATTATGATGTTAAGACACTAACTTAGGGACAAATTTATTTTTTTAAAACCTAATCTAAATTTTTTGAAATTTTGACCAAAAAGTGAAAAAAAAGTGAAAAAAAATGAAAAAATCACTTTTTGGCGCTTTTTGGTCAAAATTCCAAAAAATATTGGATTAGGGTTTTAAAAAACAAAAATCGTCCCTGAGTTAGTGTCTTTACATCATATTCTAGCAATTTAGGATTTTTGTACTCAAATTATTTTTTGTTAGCCTTGTTGAACTTTTTGGGGTCAAAAAAGTGATGTTTTGTGATTTTCTCAAAAAATCAACATTTTTGGTGGTCAAAATTGACGCAAAATTTGGATTCTCTAATCCATTACCTTTCCAAAAATGTATACTTTTATATGCATTTGATTAATTGTTCAATAATTACAGCACTCACAAAATTCAAAAAATCAAGTCAAAAACTTCCTTGAGTCCCCCCTTAAACAAGGATCAGTAGCATCTTTTATATCTGACAGCTATAAACAAATTAATAGTTTATATGAGCAACTGCTGAATGCAACTTACACCATATTTATTTTTTTATTTTATTTTTATATATATTGATTGATTTATTCACTTTATTTTTATGTTTTGATTCATTTATATTAATTTAGTTAGTTATCAATTGAATTTATTGATTTATTCACTTATTTAAAGGAAAACAAGACCTGGCTGATCTGCATGCTGCAATACGGGCTGGCAACTGGTCGATAGAGAGGAAATTTGGCGATCAAGGCCGATGTTTATTACACCAGGCAACATCCATTGCAATTTTCCAAAAAAAGAGATGTTGTTATAACTGACTGGAAAGCATGTGATATCAAAGTATACAGTAGAATTGGTGTGTATAAAAGCAGTATAGACATTAAGAGGACAGAATCAGGTGAGAGAATGTCCCCTTGGGGGATTGTAGTTGGGGATGATGGCTGGTATTATGTGACTTGTAATCTAGAAGGTAGTAAAGGTTATGTGCAGGTGTACAATGCACAGGGTGTGTGCAAGCACCAGTTCACAGCCATACCACCTGACAACATACCATCTGATAAGGGGGCAACTGGATTATGTGGAATAGCCATAGATGGCAATAAAAACATACTGGTAGGTGCATACAGCGAATACATCAGTAAACACGAACGAAATGGGAAACACATTGGCAGCATCAGAGTCACCATTGATCCCTGGTACCTGTGTGTATGCCCTAATGGTAACATTGTGGTCAGTGCCTGGGAACGTAACACAGCTGTACATGTTATTGATCCTACTGGAAAGGTGTTGCATAGACTCGAAGCACCATCAGGTGTGTCATCATGGGATACAGCAGGAGTATCCTGTTATGAGGATATCATCTTCATATGTAACTTAGCTAGACCATCTGGTATATACTGCTTCTCTTCAACTGATGGTCAGTATATAGGATGCGTCACAAATGAGGTTGAGGCACCACGGAGTTTGGTTGCTACAGCAGATGGTAAAAGGCTGATTGTGATTGATCAACTTGGTAAACGTGTAAAAATATTCAAATCCACTATCCAATAATAACAGTCATTAGGATTGACACTTTGTAGCAATACATATTCCGTTCACCCATTCACCCTGGTATAAATTGAATCACATGAGACCACTGTAGTGTTTACAGATTACATTTGATATCATAGTCAATTGTATATATCTGGAATATCTGTACATTCTGTGCTCATACAAACATATTCCAGAATAGCAGAATGTACTATTCTATATATATATATATATATAATGTAACACACATTTACCTAAATTTAAATAAGAAAAATGTGTCCCCAGTTTTTTAAGTCATAATTTTGAAGTCATGTCACTTTTATATTTCTATAGAATTCAAACAGGACTTGTGAGAATTCAATAAAATGTTTGTACTATTAAAATTGAGTGATAGGCCTACTTCACACATCAATTGATATATTTTTGAAATCTCTCAAATTGGCACCTTTTATTTAGAATATCCATATTTAAAAGTTAATTACTCACATTTTATTGATCTCAATTTTTACAGTCGTTTGATTCAATTTTATGTGATTTCTAGTCTACATGAACACACCATAAAAACAATCAATTGTCCAAATTGGTTGTGCGATCAAGCTGACCAAAATGAGTCTGAAGTAAAAAAATCTCACAATTTTAATTTTCCACTTTATTTTTTTGTATAGAATATTGGTCTTGCAGTTCTGAATCTTGGACAAGATTATTCCAGTTGATGTATTTCACTTTCTTTGGCTTGGTTTTGCTGTTTGCTCGTAGGCTTTAATCTAATCTTTGAGGTCCCAATTCTATGATCGGATCCAATACTTGCAAACGAATTGTAGGCTTCTGTGTTCAGAATACTATTTTGCCATTTCTTTCTGATCAGGATGTAGTCAAGTTGTGCTCTGAATCCACTTGGTAGAATACAGGTCCATAGTTTTGTTACTTTGGAATCTGGTATTTGTAATAACTAGGTTATTTTCCATTGCAAACTCTTCCAATATTTCCCCGTTCCTGTTTGTGGTTTCATGGTAGGCAAAAGGAGCAATGTCGTTACCAATTCGAGCATTAAAGTCCCCAATTACTGTCAAAAGTTTATGGGCCGGTACTGATTTGGTAGTTTCTTTCAGCTCGTCATAGTAGTCTCTTACCTCATCTTCACTTGCCATATTGGTGGGAGAGTATGTAGATATGACCACAGTTTTTGGATTGCCATTAAAGGTTACTTGAATGGTTTTGGTGCTTATGTAGCAGATTGAAGAAATTAATATAGACTATAGACGGCTTTAAGATTCGAACCCATGACATTGACAATAAAGGTAGAGATAATACAACGCGCTAACCAACTGAGCTAATCGATCAGCCGATGAAAACACATTTTCCAGAAGGATAGTAGTAAGCTCGGTGGTAAAGTATGAGCAATGGTAAAGGTAAACCGTTGCCCGTCTCATTGAAATAACACACAATGGAACGATTTACCATTGTTGAAAAGCATAAGTATATATTATATTTATTGATACGGTAAATCGTTGATTACACATGCTTTTGTATGATGGTAAATCGTAACGATTTACCATTGGCGATTTACCATTGACCACATCGACCCACGTGTATTTTATGTTTATGCATACTTTGCGTCATGTTCAATGGTTGACGTTTTATTCATTTCTTGAGACAAAATGCATTCGTATTATGGTTTTGATATGAATTATATTGAATTTACGATTACCCTAATTTATGTAAATATGCAAAAGGGACCGTTTTCGCTACGTACATCAGTATAGCACTTTCCTATCCCAAAATTAACAGAATCCCTGGCCAGTCGGCCAATACATTGCATGCATGCGTTACCACAAAAACACCTAATCAGGGCTGTTTTTGACATGGGTTTGTTACAAGCATAATGCATTAAGGGTCTAAAGAGGTCTAAAATTGATAATTCTCAAGAAGGTAGAAATCCTGGAGATATTTTACTAATTTGGGGCGGTAAATTGGAGGAGAAACATGCACACAAAAGTACTTCATTTTATGGTGAATTTTGGCTTCAGAGATAATATGCATTAAGGGTGTCTGAAAAATCTATCTTTGGTCATTCAAGATAGTTGAGTGGCCCCCAGGATGTATGAGAAAAATGTTTCTTTGCATCCGGTAGAAAGATGGTGACTACTCATCACAGTATTTTATATACGTATCCTCTCTGTCAACGTAGGTTTGAAAAGTATGCATGTTTATGTGTAACATTCCTACAGATTATGAGCATATCCAGCATGTTTATGTGTAACATTCCTACAGATGATGAGCATATCCAGCATGTTTTAGGATGTTATCTTCAGTAGACCGCATGTCAGGAAATTATGAGTCTATCACCAGTTAACACTATGTGTAGAGATGCTATCTTCAGGAGATAACATGGCTATAGATTATGAGCATATCCAGCATGTTTTAGGATGTTATCTTCAGTAGACCGCATGTCAGGAAATTATGAGTCTATCCCCAGTTAACACTATGTGTAGAGATGCTATCTTCAGGAGATAACATGGCTATAGATTATGAGCATATCCAGCATGTTTTAGAATGTTATCTTCAGTAGACAGCATGTCACGACATTATGAGTCTATCACCAGTTAACACTATGTGTAGAGATGCTATCTTCAGGAGATAACATGGCTACAGATTATGAGCATATCCACCATGTTTAAGGATGTTATCTTCAGTAGACAGCTTGTCGGGAAATTATGAGTCTATCACCAGTTAACACTATGTGTAGAGATGCTATCTTCAGGAGATAACATGGCTATAGATTATGAGCATATCCAGCATGTTTTAGAATGTTATCTTCAGTAGACAGCATGTCACGACATTATGAGTCTATCACCAGTTAACACTATGTGTAGAGATGCTATCTTCAGGAGATAACATGGCTACAGATTATGAGCATATCCACCATGTTTAAGGATGTTATCTTCAGTAGACAGCTTGTCGGGAAATTATGAGTCTATCACCAGTTAACACTATGTGTAGAGATGCTATCTTCAGGAGATAACATGGCTATAGATTATGAGCATATCCAGCATGTTTTAGAATGTTATCTTCAGTAGACAGCATGTCAGGAAATTATGAAACTATCCCCAGTTAACACTATGTGTAGAGATGCTATCTTCAGGAGATAACATGCCTATAGATTATGAGCATATCCAGCATGTTTAAGGATGTTATCTTCAGTAGACATTATGTATGTCAGGACATTATGAGACTTGTAGAGAGAGATGCTATCTTCAGGAGATAACATGCCTATAGCCCGGGCCTATAGATTATAAGCATATCCAGCATGTTTGAGGATGTTATCTTCAGTAGACAGCATGTCAGGACACAATGAGTCTATCTGTAGAGATGCTATCGTCAGAAGATAACATGCCTATAGATTATGATATGAGCATAGTAATACAGCATTTTTAAGGATTTTATCTTCAGTAGACAGCATGTCAGGAATTTATGAGTCTATCACCAGTAAACATTATGTGTATAGATGCTATCTTCAGCAGTGGCGGATCCAGGATTAAAATTTACGGGGGGGGGGGGGGTGACCAATTTCTTTTGTAATTGGTACCCAAAAATAATCGTAAAAGGTCCCCAATTATTTTGGCCCGCCAGCTCGTGAAATTCTGCTAAGTGAGGTGGGGGGCCGGGGTAGCTATGTGGTCGTCCCAAAACCGGCAAAAAATATCGCATGGTAGAACTCGCAAATGTACAGACGGAACCTACCTATGTCTCTGAAAAAGGTACTACAGTGGTACACAAAAAAAGGTATATTGTGAAATGTTACGGGGGCGCTCGCTCCTTCCGCCTCCTGTATCCGCCACTGTATAGCTAGGAATAAATAGCAGAAATAAGATCACACCTTACTTTTTGACTCTGTTATGGGACACAAGAATCTTTTTGAGACCTTGACTCTTCCATTGTGATGGCAGGGGTAAACGTCACTATTCATTATTAGATTATGGAATCGCCCACCTACCTTTTTGATTCTGTTATGGGACACAAGAACCTCTCTGAGAACTTGACTCTTCCATTGTGATGGCGGGGGTAAAGCCTGTCAATTCATTATTAACTCATGAAATCACCCACTTACATTTTTGATTCTGTTATGGGACACAAGAACCTCTTTGAGAACTTGACTCTTCCATTGTGATGGCGGGGGTAAGCCTGTCAATTCATTATTAACTCATGAAATCACCCACTTACATTTTTGATTCTGTTATGGGACACAAGAACCTCTTTGAGAACTTGACTCTTCCATTGTGATGGCGGGGGTAAGCCTGTCAATTCATTATTAACTCATGAAATCACCCACTTACATTTTTGATTCTGTTATGGGACACAAGAACCTCTTTGAGAACTTGACTCTTCCATTGTGATGGCGGGGGTAAGCCTGTCAATTCGTTATTACACAGATCTACACTCCGTAACCTGTCATCAAAAAATGAATAACATTTACAATGCAACATGTGAAATATCAATAATTTTGGAATTGAGTACGCTGGTTCTTACATTGATAGCAAGGTTTTATATTTAAAACAGATTCTTGACACTTTCCATGCGGCAGGCGTCTGCAGACGACATTCCAAAATGTCACAAAATGTTTCAAAAATGTCAAAATTATCTAATTTCATTATCATATTTGGAATCACCATGAGAAATGCATTGAAATAAGTACAAACATGCCTAGTATTGGTTCAGTAATTCTTGAGATAAGACTTTGATAATTTGGAAAGATTTCTGAAAAACTGTTTTGTATATGGTAAAACTAATAGCCGCGTGGACAGTAGCTTTCCCCAGTCTAAGCATTAAGGCAAATCATGGGAATTGTTTTAATGATATATAATACCGCTTTATATTACACTAAAATCAGCTTTTTATATATTTTCGCATCAAAATATCTAACCACCAATACCAAAGATCTCCGGTTCAAGTCCTGGTTAAGTCACTTGATCATCGAATGGTATTTGAATTGGATATGGAAACTTCATTCATTCTCAATTTAATAGGTAACATCTAAACATTGAATTAACATACTAAATAACATCTCACAGAAAAGCTCTAAGCCGGCTGAGATGTTCGAGTCATTCATTAACCCTTACAGCCCCGTATCCCATTTCCCAGCCTGTCGGTTCCACCTGGCGCTGAGGTTTTTGGGTGAAATAATGGCCCCGGGCTACATAACTGGGCAAGTACACTCGCCCAGCATAGCTTCCCCCGTGGCTCAGTTGGTAGAGCGTTCTACTTCAAACCGAGAGGTCGTGGGTTCCAACTCCGGGGCGTGGCACCTCTTGTTGTGTGTGCTTTTTTTGCTTGAAAATTTTGTTGTTGGAAAATCCACCGGGAGTGTTAGAGTTAAGGAACGATTTTTTTCTTCTTTTTAATTTTCACTTTTTTTCTTCTAATTTTACCTTGATTAACCCTTACAGCCCTGTATCCCATGAAATCCCATTTCCCAGCCTGTCGGTTCCACCTGGCGCTGAGGTTTTTGGGTGAAATAATGGCCCCGGGCTACAAAGCTGGGCGAGTCTCGCCCAGCATAGCTTCCCCCGTGGCTCAGTTGGTAGAGCGTTCGACTTCAAACCGAGAGGTCGTGGGTTCAAACCCCGGGGCGTGGCACCTCTTGTTGTGTGTGCTTTTTTTGCTTGAACAAAATTTCGTTGGAAAATCCACCGGGAGTGTTAGGGTTAATGATTGAAGCGGGTAGGTGGCAGAAAATTGATTGTGAAAATAATTGCTTTGTATTCTTTGTGATGATAACGATATTGAGGACGAATTTCATTTCATTCTCATTTGTAATTTTTTCACCAACTTACGTACTAAATACTTGCCACTTTGGGTTTACGTTAAACCAACTCATCAGAAATTGTATTCACTGTTAAACACCTCTGACTCGACCATTTTAGTAGGCTTAGCAGCATTTGTGTACCACGCACTTAATCTTAGAAATTCAGTAGTTAGAACTTGATTATATTCATCAAATGTTGTGTAATTATTATATTATTATTTTTCCTATGTATCCGATGCCTGATATGATATGTAAAATATGTATCATTAATATGTTGCTATATTATGGGCTAATGGCCTGATTGTATTGTGAAATAAAACTTGAACTTGAACTTGAATTTCAAGATTGTCTAGATCTGATCCATCATGTTAAATGACAGAGAGTCATCATGGCTGTATAAGCCAGTTTAGTTTTTAAGCCTAACAACATGAAATTTATCAAGCGCTGTAACTTTTGGACTATTAATATGACTAGCGGGACGCCCGTCCTACGGACGGGCTCTCCCGCTAGGGAGTAGGGCCTACCAGATAGAACACCTACAGGCTACAAATGAAACAACACAAAATGTTGGAAAATCTATAACGAAACACATAGGAATAGAACTATATTTAAAATATTTTTGTTTTAATTCAAAGACCCCCCCGCCCGCCCACGCCCCGTGGCATATTTTAACTCCAAGGCCTAAACCTTAACCATCTCCCGTACCCCAACCGTCACCATCCCGCCCCGCCCGCCCTCGCCCGCCCCCGCCCGTGGCATATCCGTTACGCAATTTAGCATCACATTTCTTCATTAACCCCCTGCCTCCCAAACCACATTACATCATTACACACAACCACCATTCGTCACCGCCCCCGCCCGCCCCGTGGCATATCTCAACCCCAAAGGCCTAAAGTTCCCCGCCCCGTGGCTTATCTCAACGCCAAGGCCTCACTTTAACCATCTCCCGTAGCGCGGCGTATTTCTCCAATATTTGTCCACCCGCGTGTCACATACAGTATCAAATCCCACATCTGACACCATGTTATGTAATTTAGATTCACCATATCATGTTTTGTTTTACCAGAAACCACATTATTTCGTTACCTTATGACCCGCTGCCGCCCCCCCCCCCCCTCCCCCCGCCCGCCCGCCCAGGGGTCCCCGCACGCTCCCGTCTCCGCCCCCGCCCCGTGGCGTATCTCAACCCCAAGGCCTAAACCATATTAAACCAACCCCGTGTGACGCAGCGTATTTCTCCAAGTGCCCGCCCGCGTGTGTAGGAGTGCGTGCGTGTGCGTGTTTATTTTGCATGGCGCACTGCGACGCGTTATGTGCTCCGCGCGCCGACTGCATGGTTACAGTGTACGCAGAGAAAAACAAACATGGCCCGTAAAAAATAGTCTCAAAAGCCGGGCTGAAAAGGCCCTAAATTGCCATAATTTTGCTCATATCTCGGTCAATTCTGTACGGTTTTCGGCCATTTATAGCTTATAACACTCACATTATAATCATCTTTTATCAGTGCAATGTTCACGGTGTTTAGTTGCAAACTGAGAGAGCCTTTTATGGATACATACATACATACATACATACACCCCTACATACATACATACATACATACACCATACGGTGAATTATAGTAAGATGTATATTAAAGTAGGAAATGAGTCGGAGAAACCATTTTTGGTATCAAATTTCACCAAAAATGCTGATTTTTAAATTTTGGACAAAAACACACACTTTTTTGGCTCAAAATGTGCTGCATTCGTAGCAAATTCAGTTTTTTGTAAAAAACGCTGAAATTGCACCAAAATCATCAAAGATAACTAAAAATATATTTTGTCAAACGTTTTCGTTCTTGTTTTATTTATAATCCTAATGAAATTATCTAGGAAACTTTTTTTTTAATATCTTATTTCTATTTTTGAATTAGTGACCAAAAAGTGCCAAAAATGTTGGTCAATAAAAAAATCTTTCCTAGTAATGTTATGAGGATTATAATAAAACAAGAACGAAAACATTTGAAATATATTTTTAGTTATCTTTACAAAACCTAAAATGGGTCAAAAAAACGTGTTTTTTATAATTTTCTCCAAAATTGTTAATTTCATGTTCATGGTTGGATTCATTGAACCCTTTTCTTCAAGAAAATGTATACTTTTATATAGATTTAAAGGAATAATGAAGAAGTTACGGCAGTTTTACGGAGGCTATACCTGAGGGTTCCAGATCCATCCCAGAGCAATGGACCCTCCTGGAAGTGATAAATAAGATTGATTTTGATGATTTCTTGGGTTCAATAATTGGGTGTTTTTTAAAAAAAAACATCTCCTTACCCTGGCAACTGTAGCAGTAATCTTGGGATGTACTGAGGCTCTGGTTGTGCCAAATTATTATGAGATAACCGTACTGTGCTCAAGTGGGTTAATACATCGCCAACGTCCTCGGGTAGTAAAGCTAAAACAGTAAAAAAATACATATATAACTGTGAGTATAGAAATCAAATCCAACATTCAGGAGCAGATTAATGTGACGTCATAATGGCTGGCTCCTAATTTTCAATACGATTTATTCCGTCAAAATAAACAATCGGGTTCCAAGGCGTCGGCAATAATTATTTTTCTTCATCTTTACGCTCCCGAAAGAGAGATTCATAGAAATCCATCAAATTAATGTGTAAATGACATTTGACTATAGTCTGTGGCATATGTGGAAGTTTTTACCTATTGCAGAATTAAAAAGTAGCAGTGATATATATCATTTTATGGTGATTCAAGTGTGTTTGTATTTATCCAATTTAAGTTTCATTCCCTTAGTTAGGTATCAAGTGTCTCACTTTAAATGAGACCAACTACACTGAGCCAAAAAAGAAACTTATAAAAAAAAAGAAACTTATAAAATTTTAACAGATCACCAAATAAAATTCTGTGCATGAAAATGTACCAAATTTGGATACAATATTACTGTCATTTGCAGTAATATTGTATCTAAATTTGGTACATTTTCATGCACAGAATTTTATTTGGTGATCTGTTAATATTTTATAAGTTTTTTTTTTTAAGTTTCTTTTTTGGCTCAGTGTATAATATAAAAAATAAAACAATGAAAAATGAATAAGAAAAATAATATGTAATATGATAGCATGCCTTAAAATGTTAGGTATTTTGACTAGAAAACAGCAAGTAAATCATCTATATAGGAACTCCATAGTTTGTGTTGTCTTAATGTCTATGGGAAATAAAAATGAAGTCACAGAGTTAAGAGGAATTATTGAAATGAAGTGTTTCCATGGTAATAATTACATCTGCAAGCAGACTGTTGGTAAGTATAGAATGACTTTTCGGAGCATTTTCCATTCATTAAACCAATACATATCAATAACATAAATCTCCAACTGAAACATTATGATGGTTCCCTCCTATATCTCCTCTCTTAGCTAAGTGTTATTATTGATCGTGACAGACTATATAAACACACAATATTTGTAAAAGTTCATTGTGTTTATTTATTTTTTAATTAGAGGGGGAAGCATTTTTGTTGCATGACTCATGGTGTAACACTTAGGGCAAGGACTCCTAAATGGGTGACCTGCGTGTGATTCCGATCGGTCACCGCTAGAGCCAGTTTTTTATCACATTATTTCAGCACCTTTATTCCCCCTGAAAGTGTTACAAGCTTGGTTTATTTAGATGCAACCCCAATCTAACCTTTCTTTTGAGAATTAATTCATTTCAACAAAATATCAATGTATTTATCTTAAGAGTTGTAGGCACTATTTGCTAAAAATGTGCCCAATTGTTGATTTTAATGCAACCCCAACCTAAACTTATTTCGAGAATTATTTCATTTCAACATTGAAAAAAAAAACTACTAGATTTTTTTATCTTAAGTTTTGCCAATAGAGTTGCTACATAGCAGTGTTATTTGTTCTTTGATATCGTTGTTATTGATATAATCGATATACAATTTGGATCACCTCAATCAAATCATACAAATAATGAACTTTAAAAAATAAAATTCTTTCATCCCAAAAAGTAACAACATTTAACACGACTGTATCATTTTCATAATTAATTTAAAATCTAATTGGGAGGAGGACGACAAGATCAGCGATAGACAGATTCTATTTTAGCTGTTAGGCGACACACATAAAACCTGTTCTAAAAATGTTGGGCAATTTTCGACATTTTCAGCAATTTTAGCAATTATCAAAAACAATGTGTATAGAATTTCAACAACAAAAAATGCCAACAAATGTGTTAAAACAATACAGGTGAGTCAAAAAGAAGTTGATCGAGAATGAATATTTGTTTAAAAATAGACCAAACAAATTTGACAAACCAATGAGGCACATATTCAAAGAGCGACTTATTCCGCTCATATGACAAACGGAATCATTAAAATCGATCAATTATATCAGGAGCTATGCCTGTTTTAATACAAGAGACCCTTTTTTAGCTGTCCACGGAACGCTTAATCTTCTTGAAATCTATCCACTCTAAGTGGGCAGCAAAATGTACACACGGGCATTCATATTCAAATGAGATTAAAGCCTGGGAGTTTCAAACACAGGTGGGAATGGTGTGCATAAAATAAAAAATCAGTGACAACAATAAGAAAATGATTAAACATTGAAGGCCCACTTAAAACAATTAAGGGGGGACTTAAGGAAGTTTTTGATTTGATTTTTTGAATTTTGCAAGTGCTGTAATTATTGAACTATTAATCAAATGTATATAAAAGTATACATTTTTGGAAAGGAAATGGATCAGAGAATCCAAATTTGGCATCAATTTTGACCAAAAAAGTAGATTCACTTTTTTGACCCAAATTGTTTTTGAACAAAGCTAACAAAAAATAATTTTGAGTAAACATTGGCCAAATCACTTTATATTGATGTTAAGACACTAATGAAGGGACAATTTTTTTTTTTTAAACCTAATCTAATATTTTTGAAAATTTTGACCAAAAAGTGCCAAAAAACGTGAAAAATTGGATTTTTTATTTATTTTTACACTTTTTTTCTCAAAATTTCAAAAAATATTGGATTAGATTTAAAAAAAAAAAAGTTGTCCCTTCAGTAGTGTCTTAACATCATCATCAAGTGATTTGGGCATTTTTAACTCAAAATTATGTTTGTTAGCTTTGTTCAAAAAAATTGGGTCAAAAGTTTGGATTCTCTGATCCATTTCCTTTCCAAAAAGGTATACTTCTATATACATTTGAGTCATGGTTCAATAATTACAGCACTAACAAAATTCAACAAAAAACTTCCTTAAGTCCCCCCTTAAGACACCTTGGAGGACAATCATCAGCAATCAGTTTGGTCTATTTTTAAACAAATATTCATTCTCGATCAACTTCTTTTTGACTCACCCTGTAGTGTTCTAAAAGAAGAATATTTGGTCGGTTGGACCCGTAGACAAGGGTATTTCCCGTCGCCTATGACAACAATTTTTTCCATTTTTTTTTTTAGCTATGAAGATAACAGTGTCATCATGGGATTGAAGTTCAATGTGACTAGTGATACTAATAGATAGTGTTAGGGAAGAGGGGTGGCACTCAATACAAAAAAACATACATACATTTTCTATTTTGTTTTTAGAAAATCACATAATATTTTTAAAACATTACAAAAAGTTTTTTTTTCATAAACAGCTCCAGTTTTTCAAAATAAGTCGGTTGAGTAATTGGAAGTGTATGGTCAGGATATTTTGTTTTTCATTTGTCTCATTGTGGTATGTTATGTTTATGGGTCTTGTTTAATATCCCATACTTGTGTGATGTTGGTCTAAAAATAGTTATGGTTTTATATGATGGTATATGTTCAATGTCTTGACATTGATGTACCACAGATACGTCTGATGAGCACCCCTGATGTAGTAGTATGATAATGTGCCATTATAACCTCCATTGTATTATAAATTATCACTCTACTCTACATCCAGGACTCAAGCCCTCAACTAGCTACTCAGAGCCGAGCGATTTATTGAGGACAACATTATATTTATACAAACCAAAACATTGTAAGGCACATCCATTCAATCAGGAGACTCAATCCACTGCCTCTGAGGTGACCATTTACAGGTATGTCATTGAGGGATTACTAAAATGTTGATATATTTTTATTTGTATCCGACAACTTTTTTAGGTCGTCCGTAGGAAGAGACCTTATGGCAGCATCCTTTGTCAGTCTGTGTGTGTCTGTCTGCGTTGTCTGTCTGTCTGTCAACAATTTGGTATACACTTTTTGTTTTGTCCATTTCTTTTCCATACAATGACCTATTGCAATCAAACTTCGGTCATAGATGCAACATGGAAACCTTCATATGTTAATGAGGTCAAAGGTCATCTGAGGTCAAGATGTAAAAGTGGCTGCATATATATAAAATTGATTATATTTGTCCATTCTTTTCCATACAATGACCAATTGCAACCAAACTCAGGTCATAGATGCAACATGGAACCTTCATATGTTAATGAGGTCAAAAGTCACATACCAAGGTCAAAGGTCATCTGAGGTCAAGATGTAAAAGTGGCTGCATATGTAAAATTGATTACATTTTCCATTTCTTTTCCATACAATGACCAATTGCAACCAAACTCAGGTCATAGATGCAACATGGAAACCTTCATATGTTAATGAGGTCAAAGGTCACATACCAAGGTCAAAGGTCATCTGAGGTCAAGATGTAAAAGTGGCTGCATATGTAAAATTGATTACATTTGTCCATTTATTTTACAATGACCAATTGCAACCAAACTCGGGTCATAGATGCAACATGAAAACCTTCATATGTTAATGAGGTCAAAGGTCACATACCAGGGTCAAAGGACATCTGAGGTCAAGATGTAAAATTGGCTGCAAATGTAAACAGGTGAAGTACAATTGTAACCTAACTCCAGGTTGTTCTTAATTTACATTATAATGTTTACTTATTATGTCTATAACAGGGAGGCTATACGGGAGGCTATACTATGTCCTCTTTCTTTCTAGTTGCCTGATGCCTGTGGTTTGAGAGCCACCTTGTTTTTAATCTACCCATATAAACGGACGACCTATTTGGGACCGCTGTCCCTATTTTTTTAAATCTCGCATGCTTCGTTGACTCTAGCTCAATATAGTGATTATCAACACATATCAGAAGCTACTGCATATTAATCTTGCCACAAACACACTAATATGAACTATAACTCTGTCTATAACCCAAAATATTACAAAATTCAATACTCAAATTTGATATATTATAATCAAAGCAAATTCTTTAAAAATGGCTCAAGAATACGTCGGAACTGGTCCATTATAACATTTGGCCGAAATGTCACTGAATTTCATCGGCCACACACAGACTCAATCTTGATCAAATAAACCCACTGAAACAGATGCCATTCGGCACTACACTGATGTGTAAGCTACCTGCCGATTGGTCAGAACGATGGATACATCATTTATTGCACCAATTAGAGACGATGTTAGAACAACTGTATCCCGGTACACCTTGGAGTAAAATATTTTAGAAGCCGGCTTCTAATTGGTGATTCATATGTCTTGAAATTGACCAATCATAAACGTTGTTAAATAGGCAGGTAATGCTCAGGGTTAGGTGATTATTGCATGCTGCGTTTGGGATGTGTGAAAGTTTGGACAGTCTGACCACTTTTTGGTTCAGTCTTATAACTCTTATCCCAATGGCAATTTATTATATTAAACTAGAGCTAATTGTGCTTCAAGAAACATGGATATTGGCTTCCTTTATTGAAATCGGACAATAGGTCAACGACCCATGTGTGCATGGACATATAAGGAATATTTTGCCCAAATGTGGGCAAATATTCACAATTTGACCTCTAGAGACCCATCAATGACCTTTCGAATGATTGACTTATTTTCTTGGCTCATCAAACCAAACAAGATGAAACAAGTCCGGTCCAAATCGGACTATGCCTTAACTTATCCCCCTGTATAGGTCAATGACGGCTCGTGACCTCATATGACATATCACATTTAATTGCTGTACACCCTATATAGACATGGACATAATGAATCTTTTGACCAAGTTTGGCATTTGTCTATGTACAAGAAGAAGCATTTCAAAGGAGCATTTGACGAAAGAAAGAAACGGGAGGATCACAGTATATTGGCTCGCGCTTCACTTAGGCCAATATAATAAACAACCAAATTCCGATCAAAATTTCAATAATGAACCAAAAGACCTTTCACCATTACATAATTATTACCTTAGTTGATTTCTGTATTGTTGATTAAAGACAAATTTGAGGGGGAAAAGTAAAAGGAACCCCACATGCAATGCATTTTTTTCTGAGATGCAGTGTATGATTACCATGATACAAAATTGATGAACTTATTAATTTTGTATTTATTATATAGCTTGAAAAGACCATCTCGGCAGAAGACGGACATAAGACCCATGAAACCTTTCTCCTCAATGTCTAGATACAGATATCTAACATGGCGTCATGTAATCCATTCTGTTGTTGCAGAGGTAACCAGCAAGGTATGTTAACTTGAAATGGATTTTTTTCACCAGCAACTGCATTTTTTTCTTCCTTTTGATAATTGCACCGCATAAGCACACAGGAAAAGTGCAGTAAGACGAAAATGTGTGTGATATGGAACAAAACTATGGTTACCACTTAATGCACATATGGTCACGCTAAGTATTCATACACTCTTAACATGTTATATTCATTTTTACATAGATCAGAATTATGAATTTTGATTTGTATAGTGTCGTGTATTTAGGTCAATACATGCATATGTTTTGTTTCTCGAAAAATTTGAAAAATCAATGCACTTGTGCAAATGTTGATATGCTCACAATAACACTCTCCCTGCTGGTTGTGCCATTATTCACACATCAACATCAGCGTGCGTGCATTGATTTTTCTAATTTCTCTCGAAACAACACATACGCATTTATTGACCTATAAATGTGAGCAAAACATACATCCAAAATCACCCCAAAACCTACAAAATGGAATGTAGTTAATTAAAACCTGGGTAGTGTCACTCGGCTAATCATTGGGGTTGAATTGTGCTGCAAGAACAACTTAGAAATTGACCCTCAATTTTACCAGTTTTCAGATGGAAATATGCCCATATATTTATCTGAGATCCATAATTTTTGCCTTGATTGTCTATGTTGAATATTGTCAAATATGTACCGTATGAAGTCTAAGCAGGTATGTCTGATTAAAAAGGGTACCAGCCTGACGCAAAATGTTTAACGTTAAACGTTTTAGATCTAAAGTAACCCGATACATATAACACTATGTGTAGATTCTATACATATAGCACTATATGTGTAGATGTGTTTATCATTCGCAAGCTTTATTTCTAATCACAAAAATCCCCTTTTATTTTATAGACGTTCCTGGTACACCAGGCAAACCGGAAGCATTAAATATTGATGCTACACAAATAACAATCTTGTGGTCTCCACCACAAGAGTTTATGGATGAACATAGTGATTTGATCTCGCAAAGCAAAGGATACCATGTAGAACAGAAGGAAGATGATAGGTCCGAGTGGGTGAAAGTCAACAAAAAGCCTGTGTCGGAGACTGCACTTACTGTGAAAGGATTGGTTGAGAATTCCAAGTACCAGTTTCGTGTGTCAGCCGTGAACAAGGCTGGTGTCAATGGGCCATGGAGCGAGCCATTAAACGTCACCATGGCTCAGTTACCTCAGGGTAAGTAGACCAATGACGTGTCAGCTGTGAACAAGGCTGGTGTCAATGGGCCATAGAGCGAGGCATTAAACGTCACCATGGCTCAGTTACCTCAGGGTAAGTAGACCAATGACGTGTCAGCCGTGAACAAGGCTGGTGTCAATGGGCCATGGAGCGAGGCATTAAATGTCACCATGGCTCAGTTACCTCAGGGTAAGTAGACCAATGACGTGTCAGCCATGAACAAGGCTGGTGTCAATGGACCATGGAGCGAGCCATTAAACGTCACCATGGCTCAGTTACCTCAGGGTTTGTACGCTTAAGGTTATGATTTCAGCTCTAGGGACACTTTGTTTACAGTGGAAATATTGGCCATGTTCACTTGTACACCATTCATGTACCAGTGTTGCTGTCAAACAGACACTTTGTTAAATACCCTACAAAAATGAACAATCCTCATACAATTTATACCAGGTGAATTCAATGGTAGGGCAATTCTAATCTTAGCCAGATAAACCACCAGACATGGGGCAGACAAGGTGCAGGATAGTGATGACAGATTCTGTTGGTATTAAAATCAAAACAACTCGGTGAGCCCTCATTAATCAAGTTTACACAGTGGGACTATTGGCCATGTAGGTATACAAGTAAAATGTAAGTATAGGTCATTGGTCTTACAAGTAGACCAATGACCTATACAGGGTGTCCTAATAAAGTAGGCTGGTTTCAGGCTATAGAGTGAGGGGTCTGATACGTCATAGTTAATTTACCTGTGTCCTAATAAACAAGACTGGTGCTGGATCTGTGAGGTGTCCAATGTCTTCATTAAGCATGTTTATAAACTACCTGGGGGTAGTAGACCTATTTGCTGGCGCAGAGAGCGTGTTAGAATATTACAGCTGCCAGATCAAATGGCTCACGCTAACTTTGGGGGGAAACTTGGATAAGACAAAATGGGAGGGGGTTGGAAAGAAAAAAATAGGGGGGGATGCGCACGAAGCATGCAAACATTTCGGCTTTTAATGAGAGAAAAAATCCTGAAATCAGCGTAATGGTTGTCGACCCTCTGGATGTACTGTGCAGTAAACCCCTTCTATATTTTCAAATTATATATCATATAAAACCTTTGAATTCATGTATTCATGGCAAAAATAGAATCTCAGGAAAAGTATAACAAATAAGTGCCCCCCCCCCCTTAAAATATTTTTCTGAGGGCCCTGGGCACTTAATTAATAGGGATAAAATGGTAACTCCAGAGATGACATAGGTAACGGTAATGTAACAGGGAGAAATTGTGACTTTAACAACCCTTCATCCATTTCATCACACAGGAGAACAAGTCCGGATGACTGATAGACAGATATCTGCAGAGGGATTGCAGAGTTCATCCCAGACGGCTGATAGACGGATATCTGCAGAGGGATTGCAGAGTTCATCTCAAGACAATGATACGAGAGAACATACAACTGCTGATGGAACGTGTCAAAATGTCACCCAGACTGGGGACGATGGGATTGCTATTGGTGGTAGCGTAGATGGAAACGTAGGTGGTCATCATAATACTATGCAGGTAACAGGTAGGTGATAGGCAAGACTTGGTTATAGGCAACAAATAAATCCCTGTTTGACATGGTCGGTTGAGTGGGGTATTTTTGTGCAGGGAGTGGTTTTTCGTATGTGTGTGCTTTTGGGAGGGGGCTTACTTCAACATTTTCAAATTTTCAAAAGGTTTTCGACAAAATCATAAAAGTACTATATAAATGTTTCAAAAGTTTCCAATGTTTTTACATTTTCTTATTTTTCAATTTTTCTCAAATTTATTTTTTAAATCAGATAAATACATGTAAATGCACATGCAATGTGTATAAATACATGCAGATATAAAATACACAATAAGTCACTGTGGAGTATTACTGTATACTTGCTTAACCATGCACATGCACATGCAATGCAGTTTCATGCAAAAAGGTGCAGTTGTCTCTCAAAGAACACTAATACTGCAAGTCACGACTTGCTAATACCCTGGCTGGGAGATCAACTAAATGAGGTCAAAGGTCACATAGGGGTCATGTTCCCCCCGGTGTTCTTTTCACCAAGTTTGACGTCAATCGGGCAACTTTTACCATTTGACCTGTGAATGACCTTTGACCTCGGATGACCTCTAATTATTCTTTTACATGTTCCCTAGTGTTTATTGCACAATTTAACCCCTTGTTAACCTTTGACCTTAGATGACCTCTAATTAATATTAGACATGTTCACCTGGTGTTCATGTTTTTTTCTTTAAGTTTTGACGTCAATCGGGCAACTTTTATGGTTTGACCTCTGGATGACCTCAGATGACCTCTAATTATTTTTTGACATGTTTCCCCAGTGTTCATTGCACGATTTAACCCCTTGTTGACCTTTGACCTTGGATGACTCTAATGACCGTTGACCTTGGATGACCTCTAACTAATTTCAGACATGTTCACCCGGTGTTCATGATTCTTATTTTCTCCAAGTTTGAAGTCAATCGGGCAAGTTTTGCAATTTGACCCCTGGATGACTTTTGACCTCAGATGACCTATGCAAATTAGACCCCCAAAAATGAGGTCGGATGACCTATAATAATGTTTTGACATGTTCCCCCGGTGTTCATTGCACATAGTTGACCTTTGACCTTGGATGACCTCTGATGACCGTTGACCTTGGATGACCTCTAATTCATTTTAGACATGTTCACCCGGTGTTCATGTTTCTTTTCTCCAAATTTGAAATCAATCGGGCAACTTTTACGATTTGACCCCTGAATGACCTTTGACCTCAAATGATCAGATGACTTATGCAAATTTGACCCCCAAAAAGCAGCCACAGTTCTTGACCATGGCCTACCTGTCAATGAAGGTTTGAAGTCAATCCGTCCATCCGTTCAAAAGATACAGCATTCGGAAAAAGGCTAACCAAAAGGCACACACGGACGCACATACGGACGCACGGACGGACATTGACATGATGACAAAATCCCCTTCTGGTTTTAAAACCAGGGGATAGAAGGAGCTTTGTGAACGACACCTGTGTTTAAGACAAAAATAAAGATAGTAAATATATTTCACTCTATACTAGCTCGATCCCTACTTGCAAGTAGTCACACCAGCCGATGTGTGATAGGTTCACTAACATATTCTATTATTATTTTACAGGTGACACTCAGAACACAAATTATTATACTACTTTGCAGCAGGTAAGGTGAACAAAATCATCGCTGTTCTGTCAAAATCTTGTATGTTTTTCCAGCCCTTAATTGAGCATGTATTAGTAAAACTGCTCAAATGTTATGCATAAGAAGTAGTACATGTTCAGGGACAAACAAGAGCATTAACAAGGTTTTAATATGTGTTCTTGGCCCATGAACATGTTTAGAGCAGACTGCCTAAATGTTATACATTACTTTATACATGCTGAAGGGCCAGATAGAGATACAAGGTTTTGATAGAAGATGCAGAAACGATATATGGCATTAGTTGATATTACTGTAGAATTGATTGCAAATTTAACTTGTATTGGATTCAAATGTTTTAAATTCAGACAATCTATAGGCTGCTATGTATCCCTTAACAATGTATATGCCTTATTAAGCAATACTGCAAGCAATATCAGAAAATATTGCTAATTAAGCAATCAATATATTGCTTATTTGTATCTAAACCATTAAGCGTATCAAAATTAAGAAATATTACTTGCAATATATTGCTTATTTGTATCTAAACCATTAAAACCCTAACTCTAGATCACCACACAGCAACAGATTTCTTTTCCGACACCCAAAATTCACCAGAAAGGTCACCCTGACCCCCCCCCCCCCCCCCCCCCCCCGGGATTTGAACCACGGACCTTCAGCACCCGGGCCCAGATCCTATCCACTGCACCAGTCGACACTCGTTATATAGCCTGGGTCCGTTTTGTAGCCAAAAAACCTGCACGCCGGGTTATAGAAACACTTTTTCCGCAAAGTTGCCGTATGGTGTAGTAGGGTTAGGGATTTATATATGATGAAAATTACCAATTTTGGAATGAAAAAAAAATAAAAAATTGCTGTATAGCATATCTAAATTAAGCATATTCTGAGCAGTACCTAATAAGCAATCAAAATTATAGGCATATTACGAGCATCCTTTTAGCAATATATCGACACAATCAATTTTATGAGCATTATATATTTATTGTTATAGCATAAGCACTATATTGCCTATAGTAAAGCATTGTGGGATGGGGTTAGGTTATAACTGCCATGGAGGGAAAACAAAGGTTAGTTCATGTATCTGAGTTGATGGTTAAATATTATGATTTTGGCCTAAAACACACTGCACAAATAATTCTTTTTACATGTCTATCTATCGATCTATAACATATACTCTGCAAAGTTGCAAAATGCAATATCTAGCAGAGGAATATACATAATGTTGACAATTGAAAATAGACATTAGAACACATCACAATCTTAATCTACAACTACAACTACACATGTTATGAGCAATATTTTTTGCATTGCACATTGAGGGTGTCAGTGAATTCCATTCCTTAATTGTGCGGGGATAGAAACTGAACTTATATGAGTCGGTGTGAGTTGGAACGATACTAAATCTCTATGGATGGAATTGCCTGGTTTGAACAGCCTGTCTGCACAGGTAGTGCGGGATAGGAATGGCAATTTGTTCATTTTGAATTTTATATAGGATTGCTAATCTATTCTTTTTTCGTCTTTGCTCTCTGCAGGTCTTGTAAAATATTTGTTACTGTGCCCTCTGTTCTTTTGTGGTTATTGGTTACAAATCAGGCTGCTCTGTGCTGTACTGCTTCTAGAGATGTAACATGATTCTGTTGATCTCTATCTTTTGACTTTACACAGTAAAATTGGATGCATATTATTTAAATTTTAAAGCAAAAGTTTTACGAAGTTTTGTAGGGAGCAGAATTTATATTGCCTTTTTAAGCAATATATTGCTTAATATATTGCTGAATTATATTGCCTGTTTATGCAATATTCATATTGCTTAAATATTGCTTATAAGGCATATTGATATTGCTTATAAGCAATATTTGTTAAGGCATTCATGCCTTATTATATTGCTTAGTATATTGCTTTAATATGCCTTGATTTTTTATAACTCTGATGTTCTCTTCAGGGACTGACCATGGTAGGCATGTGCGATATTCGTATTACCACACTGACAATTGTTTTACCACAGAGCAATTACCTGTCAGTGCAATTAACTCGCAAATCAACCAATTATTTGAGTAATTAAAATTAAAATTGCTGTTTGATATTTATGGGAGTAGTAACAGGGCTGGGCTGGAGAAAAATGATTGGCAATTTCCGGTCGGCCATTAATCATTAATTACCGGAAGTAAAAATTGTCGAGTCACTGGGGGCTGTTAAGAAATAGCCCGATCACTGTCAGGAAGATCCAAGATGGCTACTAGATGCAGGCTCTAACCAATTAGTCCTAATTAATTAGTTCTGTTAGCCTAGTAATACCTACATACAGTACTTGTATTTGAACGGTGACTGTGGGTATATTATAAATACTTTTAACTTATAAAATACAGCGTCCTCGTATAAACCCTGTAACGTAAATAATTTAAATCCCCGTTTTATAATTTACTAGTCGTGGGATATGACGTTGATTCCTTTTCCTAAATATGATACATATATCCTTTAAATTAGAATAAGCCCCGGTTTTAGTAGTATATAAACCCTTCGAAATATAGGAACGAAATCATAGATCTTTACTATGCTTCCAGAGAATAGTTACTGGATATTTACCGACGAAGTTGAACGAGTAGAAATGAACAAGGAAGACTTACGCCGTTTATTACATTATATTTACGCCGAGCATTTGATACTAGCGTTTCGATCTATGGCAGAGGCTACCGGTTGTAAAATCGACCATCCTTCTCAGTGGCAACATTCGTCCATAGATCCAGACACTTATCTTGCTTCCACGTTTTACAAATTGGCTGCTGCACGTTTGGATAAGGGGCGGCTAAAGGCGATATTTGCTGAGGCTACTGAGAGTTTGGTGCTAGACTACAAACGAATAGAGTTTGAAAGTACCCTTCGAGAATATCTAGAGTGTTGGGAAGCGACGAGTTTTCAAGATATCGAAAGGAGTTGCAATATTGAGAGATACTACGCAAGGGCAGCAGCTGTAGCAACCTCCAAGATCGATTCACTGGAGAGAAGATTTACAAGCGTATAATCAAACACTATTACGACAAGTTATATAGAGTATAGATTAACTTAGCTGTATTAAAACTAATGAAACATGGAAGACAATGTATCATTGAGTAGTTCTACCAAGGAGTATGTCCAAAGTATGGAGAAATATGAATTACGTTTATTGCTGCGTTACACGTACGCGGAACAGTTAATGTCCACGCTCAGATTACTCACAGTGGCTAATGGTTGTAATTTGGAAAACTACCCAACAGAGGTAAACTCAGAGTTAGATGAAACTATGCCTAGTTTGTACATCGTCGCTATAAATCAATTGAACATCGGCCTACTCTATGATATTTACAAAGAGGCCTCCAAGAACCTGATGTTGGACTACAAGGATATAAACTTTGAACAACCTATGGTACAGATACAGAGATGTTGGGAAGACACTAGTCGTAGAGATTGCGAACGGATGTTGATGGTGCCCCCTGTCTATATGCGGGCAACGATCACTGCTTTGAAAACAATTCTACAACAGTAATCTTACCGGCTGTGGTACGGACCATACGTGTTAAAAAAGAACATTACGCTACAAAACTTCCATTTTAGCGGTTAAAGTTTATGTAATTTAATGTACATCTATTGTTACTGATTATGAATAAATAATAATAACATGAGATAGATTTATATGTGTGATCGTAATATCTTTTGCATGACACCTTACACTATAAGAACAGCACCGCAGTATTAGGTCGAAACAAAGGCATACAGGAAATGCATATGGTTCTCTGCTGTAACGCTCGATATATCCTAAAATCAGCATAACTCCAATCATCAACACTGTCTCAACATGTCTAACTCAGCTGCTTACCCTACCATTCGTTCAAACCTACCATTCGTTCAAATCCCTTGGATACCTTTCATTCTATCTATTAGTATTATCAAACAATATTGATCGGTTATGTACGTAAATTTGTTTATTTATAACGCAAGAAGATCAATTCAGTTTCAGTATTGTTGATCGAACACTCTTTTATTTCCCTCCACATAACAATGTATAATTATACAAGATGGGCTTATTATTACGTTTATCTTTATTAGCTAAGTAAGTTGAAAAAGTTGACATGCGTAGTTTAAGAGGTGCACACGACACATGACTTCAAACATGTTAAACCAACAGAATAATATAAGGACACAAAGGGCATACTTCAAGTAATATTCATGCATTTTCCCTTTTAAAGTCTTTTTTAGAATTTATTTATATGTATATTTAAAAGTCTTTTAATCATCGTCATTGTTGTTCATCGTCTTCATTTTCCTCCTCATCATCAGCATCACCCTCGTTATCTTCCACGAACAATCCTGCAAATTTTGACTCGTGCTTTGCTATCACTCGATTTAGAGCCTTGGTGATATCCACGCCTTTCTCAATTTTCTCTTCGAGATCATCTAACACTTCGTGACACGTTTTGTCGTCTTTTAAATGTAAATAACCGGATAAAAAGTCTTTGAACCTGGCGAAGAAGTTTCGTTTGACGGTGCATAATGTCTTTGTATTTGCTTTCTCCTTGGCTTGATGTTCACTCAGACCTTCGTTAATGTACTTTTCATATTTCAAATTCCACATTTCTTCGGTCGTTTCTTTGGCCTCTTCCAACCAGTCTTGATAGGTTGAATTATCCTCCAAGTCAGAACTCCCTCGTTCTTCTTCATCCGCTGACTCATCGGTCTCCTCTAACTTCTTTTCAGATTCCAAATCCTCTTCTTCGGAACTTTCGTCATCATCATGTTCATGAGATTCTCGACCTCTACGCTTTTTATACGAGGGTTCATATTGATGGGATTGCAATAATCCATTGAATTACTTTCTTCACCATCCGTCGATTGCTCTTCAACGTGAAAATTATTTTTTTATTTTTTTTAAATTACCCATAATCCCTAGTTCACATTTTGCGACATCCGACGGGTTTTCACAGATCACATTACATATATGTACTTGACCAATCGCCCTAAATTCATAAATTCTTCCGTTTTGATCCAAATATCCATTTCATCCACTATCAAGTGTGGTAAGCAGGGTGAACTTAAGCTATAAGACATTTACGCTCCGATGTCTATGCGAGCTCCGCTTTGAAGAAATGATGCGTGGTACAAAACCAACGTACTTATCTTAAACTAAACCGATTGTTTGCTTACGTTACATTATTATAAGACGTTTACGGTGCCTTGTCTATGCGAGCTCCCTTTCGAAAAATTGATACGAGCCATTACCATGATTACCCTCCATTCTCTTTTCCAATCGTTCCAATACTTTGCCCCTGGCTGACTGAATTTCGGCGTAATCGGTAGCTGACACCTTTGGTATATAACCCGTGGTGTACTCGCGCCAGTCGATCGTATGATCATTAACTATTACGACAGCCATCGATATGTCTAGATCGTAGTTTTGACGTTGAAGTTGAGAGACCGTCTGATAAAATACAGCGTGCACGTGTCCTTCACACACCCTATCCCAGGCTTTCTGATGCCATTTATTCAACATGTAGCCGGGCTCCATACAAAGGTCATGATGCTCCCGCTCGTGTTGGTCTTGACTTTTTTCGTGATCCATATAAAAATCGTCGTCGTACATTCTGCAAACTTCGCATTCTCTCTTTATTAACTCATCAAACTCTTTCCAAAACTGATCCCAATAAATGCATCGTATTATATTTCGTAGTCTTTCCATCGGTGATTTGTTTTTCACCTTTGTACTATCGAAAGACTTTGCGTCGTATCGAAAGCATTGACCATTCATGATTAATGTTAGGTGTAGATGCGATTCTATAGAGGGAAGAGTAAGTGAGCGGTGGAAAGAGCGAGTGTGCGGTGAGAAGAGCAACGAGCCTATAATATGATAACAGATTCTATGTCATTCTCTCTCTTTCAAACGTGTCTTCCGGTTGCGCAATACACGATTCCACACATTAGTAACCTGTTTGGACTTGTTTGACGCTCTCTCTCTCTGACGTCATGGCCTTATCAAGATCCTTACGTCATCGACTCGTCCGCTCTTACGTCATCCTAGCGACAAAGGGTTTAATTCTTGGTAGTTAAAACATACGCCGACTTTATCCAAAAAAAACATAGAGGCTAGGGCTCGCTGAATAAAAGCACACCATGGATGTCGAATATCGTAAATATATGAGAACATTGAAAGGTATCCAAGGGATTTGAACGAATGGTAGGTTTGAACGAATGGTAGGGTAAGCAGCTGAGTTAGACATGTTGAGACAGTGTTGATGATTGGAGTTATGCTGATTTTAGGAGATTTATATGTGTGATCGTAATATCTTTTGCATGACACCTTACACTATAAGAACAGCACCGCAGCATTAGGTCGAAACAAAGGCATACAGGAAATGCATATGGTTCTCTGCTGTAACGCTCGACACGAGACGGCTGAGTTCTGGGCCTCATTTGAGCTAGGCCTCCGATGCTGATTAGCCCGGGCTTTGAGGGATTGTTTCGTCTCTCCAATATAGGACTGGACACAGCCAGTATTTGCGCACGTAATACCATATACCACGTTGGAACGTTTCTCTTTAGGTTGTTTGTCCTTAACCTGGACGAGTTTACCTCGTAGAGTGTTGTTCGGCTTGTATGAAGTGGCCACACCAAAGGTTTTGAAAGTGTTCTTCAGTCTTTCAGAAAGCCCTTCGACGTATGGTATTGTTACACGCGCCTTGGTTTGTTGCGTAGAACCGTTGGGATCGCGTTTAGTTTTTGGCGTTTTGATTTTGTTAAACGCCCACTGTGGATACCCGCACTTCACTAAGGCGTCATTGACGTGGTCCTTTTCCTTCGTGACTTGTGCGTTCTCGCTCACTATGGTGTCCGCTCTATAATGTAGAGTCCGAATCACTCCCAACTTGTGTACTAGTGGATGGTGTGAACCAAATTGGAGATAGTGATCCGTGTGGGTCGGTTTGCGATACACAGTTGAGTTTAGTTTGCCGTCGCTGTCTCGGTGTATCAGGCAATCAAGGAATGCCAGCTTATTGTCCTTGCACTCTTCTTGTGTGAATTTGATGTTCGGATCTTGCTCATTGATGTGTTTAAAGAAATTGTCCTGCTCACTTTTGTCCAAAATAACAAATGTGTCATCTACATATCTCAGCCATAATCGCGGGGTTATTCCTGGGTAATCTTTAAGAGCACGCTGTTCAAAGTCTTCCATGCAGAGATTAACCACAATAGGTGAGACTGGAGAGCCCATAGCACAGCCATGTTGTTGTTTGTAGAACTTGTCTTTATAGGAGAAGTATGTAGTGTTTAGGCATATCTCGACTAATTCGACAAGCTGGTCCACATTCAGATTGGTTCGTTCACCAAGTGTTGTGTCTCTTTGTAGACACTCTTTCACTACTTTGATGGCAATGTCAGGTGGAATACACGTGAAGAGAGCTTTGACGTCGTAGGAAGTGATAACCTCGCTAGTTTGTAATTCAACGTTCTTGATCGTATTCACAAACTCTTGTGTATTTTTGATGTGATGGGGTGACTGCCCGACTAGTGGTCCTAGGATTTTGGCTGCATATTTAGCGAGATTATACGTGACTGAATCGATGCAACTTACAATGGGTCTCACTGGTATAGGATCCGGCTTATGAGTTTTTGGTAGACCGTAGAATGCTGGAACTGACGGCTCAGTGGGAGGTGTGAATAACCTCTTTTGGTCTAAGTTAATAGTCTTATCAGTAACAAGCTTGTTGGTAAATTCCGTTACCTTCTTTCTGTAGCCGTTTGTAGGATTATAACCAAGTGGTTTGTAGGTTTTCTTGTCTTTCAGGAGGTCTTTGCATTTGGTCATGTGTTATAAGCTCGCCTCCTTTCGCGTTACACACGGATTTTGGCTTTCACGACATGATTTTAACTTTACACATTTATATTTGCTTGTATACCCCCCTGAGGTAGTAAAAGTATACATTTTCTGAAGGGAAATTGCATGAGGAAACCAAATATGCCATTGGAATTATAGTACGACCATGAACTAAAATGGTATGATCGGAAATGTTCGGAAAAATATCAGAGTTTTTAATTTTTAATTCGAGATCCATATCTTTTTTATACCTACCCCTATCATTATTTACTATACATATTTGAATTCCTCATGAAATTACCCATTAGATGATATATAATTGTCAAAGTTACTACGTCGGTATGGTAATTATACCGGCTAGTGAATATCTCCAATTTTTATTTTATATATTTTTAGAATTTAAAAAAATATTTGTTTAAGGATGAACCCTTCCCTGATATAAACTGCATTTCTGAATTCCTCTAGTTAAAAGCTTTCCAAAAATGTATACTTTTGCTATCATAGCTTGAAAACTTTTTCTGTTATAGTCATTTTTATAAATCCGGTAAATTGAGGCTGATTATTCATGTTTACTGTGTAGCGAATAGGAAGAAAGCTGATGTTCATGGTCTTATCCATAATTAATTAGTTGTTACAAATAGTTGAAAAGTCTGTTGAACCACATACTTAAAGACTACTAATTATCCTTTAAAATGGGACCAGAATGGTGTTTGTAACATTAGGAGATGACTAGTTATTGTAAAAAGAAAAAAACATGGGATTATCCCCATTGAGTTTGTACAGGCGGCACCCCTTCCAGACACACCCCTTCCAGCACCACCCCTGGTCCCCAAACATCAAACAGCTGTATCTCCCATTCTGTATTAGCTATACCAATGCCATTTTGCAGGCAGATAGCTTGTTATTAGGGCTTTAAAATGATACCAAATTTGTTGAGATAGCTTTTGTGGTTTTAAAAATATTTGAGGAAAATGACAGCATAAAACTAAAAAATGTAACGGCACCACCCTATTGGGAGGCGAGTTCATAACGCGTGACCATTTATCATCGTAATCCGACGTATTAAGCAAAACAACACATCGACCTTTATCCGCGGGCACAATGACAATGTTTTTGTCCTTCTTTAAGTCATCAAGTGTACGAGCTCGAAGAGCCTACCTAATCTGATCGCTGTTTCAGTGGCGGTGACAATTTCATTGATTGGAAGTTTATCAGGTACAACAGCAAAGTTCAATCCTTTCGCGAGAACAGAAACCTCATTTTCCGATAATTGTCTCTCAGAAAGGTTTTTCACCCACTTTTGTTTATCAGCATCAGAAGCTTTAGCACCGCTATCCCGCCAGTTGGTATCCAGATCTGCCCGCGTGGCTTTTAACTTCGCGAACTTTTCCCGATGGCGACATTTTATTTTCTCGTGTTGGGCTAGTTGTGCATGGTTGGTGAATTCAGCAACTCTCTCGTAGGCGTCACTTGGTAACTTGGTGAGTAGATCCTTGGACAAATCAGCGTGTTTTCCGTTTAACACATCAATGGAATAATTCACTTGTCGAACTCGTTCATTCAACAGCTTCTTTTCAGCATTTTTGAGAATGTTATCCGCTTTATATCCCTTTACATTGCTCTTGAGTTTGATACTCCCGTGGTGTGATTCCTTCGTGTAAACAGCGTAGGCTAAACCTCAAATGGTTCCGTTGATTCGCGATTTTCCTTGCCGTCTTCTCATAATTTCGTACTTGTTGAAGGCGATCTCGCCCGAAATTGTTCCTTATATAAATATGAATGTTTTCAGTCATCCAGTCGTTGATAATAAAATGATATAATAAGACTAATACTGGAACTTACTTTTACAACTGCTACGTTGCGTGTGATACCATCACACTTCATCAGGCAACTGACCCGCTGATGATGTAGGGTCACGTGATTGATGAAGACGGCTTGGAATACCTATCACACACCTGGGACCGGGCCCTTCGGGGTATTCCAAGCCGTCTTCATCAATCACGTGACCCTACATCATCAGCGGGTCAGTTGCCTGATGAAGTGTGATGGTATCACACGCAACGTAGCAGTTGTAAAAGTAAGTTCCAGTATTAGTCTTATTATATCATTTTGTCTTATAATAATGTAACGTAAGCAAACAATCGGTTTAGTTTAAGATAAGTACGTTGGTTTTGTACCACGCATCATTTCTTCAAAGCGGAGCTCGCATAGACATCGGAGCGTAAATGTCTTATAGCTTAAGTTCACCCTGCTTACCACACTTGATAGTGGATGAAATGGATATTTGGATCAAAACGGAAGAATTTATGAATTTAGGGCGATTGGTCAAGTACATATATGTGATGTGATCTGTGAAAACCCGTCGGATGTCGCAAAATGTGAACTAGGGATTATGGGTAATTTAAAAAAAATAAAAAATAAATTATTATTTATTTTGTGATCGTAGAAAAATGATCGAAACAGTTCTGTAATCAGCACAATTTTAGCTTTCTTATGATATAAATATCTCTAATATGAAAAATGCCACCATGTGGCGGGTTTTCACAGATCGCATCACATATTAGTCTCACGGAAGAAGCGAACACGTTGCTAATTTGCAGCAAGAAGAGCACATTTGCAGCAAGAAGAGCACATTTGCAGCAAGAAGAGCAACAAAGAGCCATAGAAGAACCATATTTGCAGCAAGAAGAGCAACTTTGCAGCAAGAAGAGCAACTTTTGCAGCAAGAAGAGCAACTTTTGCAGCAAGAAGAGCAACTTTTGCAGCAAGAAGAGCAAATTTGCCGCAAGAAGAGCAACTTTTGCAGCAAGAAGAGCAACTTTGCAGCAAGAAGAGCAAATTAGGAATGTGAGCAGAAAGAGCCTAGTGAGTTTATAGCCGGCCTTCATAAGCAACTGTTTGGCCATTTGTCTTCATTTCGAGCTAAACATCCGTAGAGTACACAGCATGAATTCTCTATCAGTCATCAAAACCCACGCTTGTCACTTGTGTGATAGAAGCTTCGTTAAGAACTACAATTTAAAAAGACACGTAGAAAGCATTCACGTTGAAGAGCAATCGACGGATGGTGAAGAAAGTAATTCAATGGATTATAGCGCTCAATCCCATCAATATGAACCCTCGTATAAAAAGCGTAGAGGTCGAGAATCTCATGAACATGATGATGACGAAAGTTCCGAAGAAGAGGATTTGGAATCTGAAAAGAAGTTAGAGGAGACCGATGAGTCAGCGGATGAAGAAGAACGAGGGAGTTCTGACTTGGAGGATAATTCAACCTATCAAGACTGGTTGGAAGAGGCCAAAGAAACGACCGTAGAAATGTGGAATTTGAAATATGAAAAGTACATTAACGAAGGTCTGAGTGAACATCAAGCCAAGGAGAAAGCAAATACAAAGACATTATGCACCGTCAAACGAAACTTCTTCGCCAGGTTCAAAGACTTTTTATCCGGTTATTTACATTTAAAAGACGACAAAACGTGTCACGAAGTGTTAGATGATCTCGAAGAGAAAATTGAGAAAGGCGTGGATATCACCAAGGCTCTAAATCGAGTGATAGCAAAGCACGAGTCAAAATTTGCAGGATTGTTCGTGGAAGATAACGAGGGTGATGCTGATGATGAGGAGGAAAATGAAGACGATGAACAACAATGACGATGATTAAAAGACTTTTAAATATACATATAAATAAATTCTAAAAAAGACTTTAAAAGGGAAAATGCATGAATATTACTTGAAGTATGCCCTTTGTGTCCTTATATTATTCTGTTGGTTTAACATGTTTGAAGTCATGTGTCGTGTGCACCTCTTAAACTACGCATGTCAACTTTTTCAACTTACTTAGCTAATAAAGATAAACGTAATAATAAGCCCATCTTGTATAATTATACATTGTTATGTGGAGGGAAATAAAAGAGTGTTCGATCAACAATACTGAAACTGAATTGATCTTCTTGCGTTATAAATAAACAAATTTACGTACATAACCGATCAATATTGTTTGATAATACTAATAGATAGAATGAAAGGTATCCAAGGGATTTGAACGAATGGTAGGTTTGAACGAATGGTAGGGTAAGCAGCTGAGTTAGACATGTTGAGACAGTGTTGATGATTGGAGTTATGCTGATTTTAGGATATATCGAGCGTTACAGCAGAGAACCATATGCATTTCCTGTATGCCTTTGTTTCGACCTAATACTGCGGTGCTGTTCTTATAGTGTAAGGTGTCATGCAAAAGATATTACGATCACACATATAAATCTATCTCATGTTATTATTATTTATTCATAATCAGTAACAATAGATGTACATTAAATTACATAAACTTTAACCGCTAAAATGGAAGTTTTGTAGCGTAATGTTCTTTTTTAACACGTATGGTCCGTACCACAGCCGGTAAGATTACTGTTGTAGAATTGTTTTCAAAGCAGTGATCGTTGCCCGCATATAGACAGAGGGCACCATCAACATCCGTTCGCAATCTCTACGACTAGTGTCTTCCCAACATCTCTGTATCTGTACCATAGTCTGTTCAAAGTTTATATCCTTGTAGTCCAACATCAGGTTCTTGGAGGCCTCTTTGTAAATATCATAGAGTAGGCCGATGTTCAATTGATTTATACATGTAGCGACGATGTACAAACTAGGCATAGTTTCATCTAACTCTGAGTTTACCTCTGTTGGGTAGTTTTCCAAATTACAACCATTAGCCACTGTGAGTAATCTGAGCGTGGACATTAACTGTTCCGCGTACGTGTAACGCAGCAATAAACGTAATTCATATTTCTCCATACTTTGGACATACTCCTTGGTAGAACTACTCAATGATACATTGTCTTCCATGTTTCATTAGTTTTAATACAGCTAAGTTAATCTATACTCTATATAACTTGTCGTAATAGTGTTTGATTATACGCTTGTAAATCTTCTCTCCAGTGAATCGATCTTGGAGGTTGCTACAGCTGCTGCCCTTGCGTAGTATCTCTCAATATTGCAACTCCTTTCGATATCTTGAAAACTCGTCGCTTCCCAACACTCTAGATATTCTCGAAGGGTACTTTCAAACTCTATTCGTTTGTAGTCTAGCCCCAAACTCTCAGTAGCCTCAGCAAATATCGCCTTTAGCCGCCCCTTATCCAAACGTGCAGCAGCCAATTTGTAAAACGTGGAAGCAAGATAAGTGTCTGGATCTATGGACGAATGTTGCCACTGAGAAGGATGGTCGATTTTACAACCGGTAGCCTCTGCCATAGATCGAAACGCTAGTATCAAATGCTCGGCGTAAATATAATGTAATAAACGGCGTAAGTCTTCCTTGTTCATTTCTACTCGTTCAACTTCGTCGGTAAATATCCAGTAACTATTCTCTGGAAGCATAGTAAAGATTTATGATTTCGTTCCTATATTTCGAAGGGTTTATATACTACTAAAACCGGGGCTTATTCTAATTTAAAGGATATATGTATCATATTTAGGAAAAGGAATCAACGTCATATCCCACGACTAGTAAATTATAAAACGGGGATTTAAATTATTTACGTTACAGGGTTTATACTAACTAGGACGCTGTATTTTATAAGTTAAAAGTATTTATAATATACCCACAGTCACCGTTCAAACTATACAAGTACTGTATGTAGGTATTACTAGGCTAACAGAACTAATTAATTAGGACTAATTGGTTAGAGCCTGCATCTAGTAGCCATCTTGGATCTTCCTGACAGTGATCGGGCTATTTCTTAACAGCCCCCAGTGACTCGACAATTTTTACTTCCGGTAATTAATGATTAATGGCCGACCGGAAATTGCCAATCATTTTTCTCCAGCCCAGCCCTGTTACTACTTATGGGCATTATACCTATGATGAGTAAGTTATATCATGAATTAGCCTAGTCGTAATTGTCTTACGACTTAGAAACGTTATCCCCATTTTGAGAAAATTGAATTGAAAGCAAAGGTTTACATACAATCTGACGATACTGGGATTCGAACCCAGGTCCTTTCATTCTAAATCTAAAGGCTGTTATGTACTTTTGATGCCCTCTAGGGAAGGAGGAAATAGTAGTATTTTGACAAATTGGGTCAAATCTTTAAAAAAAAGAGCAACACATAAAAAAAATGTTGCCTTTACGTATAGTTAAAAAAAATGTTGCCTTTACGTATAGTTGATACCAACTGCACAGCATTAAACAATCCAATACATAACAACTGGCAGTTATTGAATTAGATAGGGCCCTGTGGCACTATACACCCTCGATATCAACTTGCTCATCTATAGATATCTGCTCTTAAAAGAATGAAGAATTGGGATAGCAGATCATTTCATAAATTCTTATCATTTTTCTTCTGTAATTCTCTCAACAACAAAACCGATAAGGCGAAAAAAAATGGAGATAGTGAGATGGCACATCAGAGTATCAAAACCACCTTCCAGATGATGGAAAATCTTTTGCAGGAGAATAAAGCCACACTGAAGCAGGAAATCAAACACAAGCTTGATCTACAGGTTGGTATGAAGGAAACCATTTTGACTCTGAATTAAAGTCAAAGAAAATATGTCCCCAAAAGCCATGTGCTACAGCTGGATGGACCTGTCAAGTACAGTCATTTTTTAAAATATATTTTGTGCATATGCTTATAAATGTTCAAATATAGAGTATCAGACTTGCAAATTATGGGTCATGGGCTGAAGAACAGTGTATTGTTCATTGTACAACCCAAACCCCATGAAATCCAATTTGAAAACTATGCTGGCAGCATGCATGTATAACCTAAATACGCACGGAATTGTTAATTACGGGTGCATGACCCCCTGGCCGAGTAGTCTAAGACACTGTATATTCCATGCTGGAAAATCCGGGGTCGATTAATCCTGTCGCAGGTAAGTCCAGGGTTTTTTTCACTCAATTTCGGATATTTTTTTCATAATTTTCACCCCACAAGTGTTACAGTTACAACTGAGTGACATCCTTACACATATTTTAGATTGGATGCAAACCCTGAAAATGGGCCCCATTCTGTTTCTAACTCCTTGAGACTTATAGTAACCTGGCAAAGTTTAATTCCAATTCTGGCAATGTCAATTGAATCAGATAGGCACATCGTTTTAGTACAAATCAATGTATAAAGACAATGAAATACCCTCTGCACATACTTGCTTTTTGTGATGTGTGCGTGCATATCTTAAAAGATGCACGCACACATCACACCTAAATAAGCGCAATACCAGGGTTTCTTTTTGCACCTGAAGAAATACAAACCTCACAATTCTCGCCGATTTGGAACTGATTAAACTATACTATACTTCTATTTACAGGCACAACTAGTAGAATTGCAATGTCAAGAACAGAAGAACCTTAAGGAGATGAAAGAACTGCAAGATAACAGCGCCAGCCAGCAGAGTCTCAATATCAAACAGCAAATGTAGGTGGATGAGCTTAAAAGCAATAATAATTAATATGTGATCTTTTTCAAACTTTTACACATATTTTTACTCTCTTATAATTCAGTTTAAAGGTATATGTTCCGATCACATTTTCATAAAACAGATTTTCCTCAAACATATGGAGATTTTCATATCATATGAAAGATCATATTTTTCTGAATAACATACTGAAATTTGACGGTCCAAATTGGTATGATTACGGAGAAATCTGTGAAATAACATCGAATTACCGCGAAAGGTGGTTAACCACCAAATTGATTGTGTACTACTCAATGGACACATTTCAAGGCATCTTGTGCGTCTAAAATAAGAACCATTAAAGGCATATTATGTGATCTTTTCTAGAGAGCGCCCTCTATTCATGATTTTTTTTAGAAAGTAGATTTTCTTGCAGATTTACATTTCCGATCATAAATCATACATACATTCCAAGTTACAGAGCGATACAATTCCTAATTACCTCAAAATCATGGTTTTAGAGTGAATTTAGAGTGAAAAATATAAACTGTCGGAATTCCGACAGTTTATTTTCACTCTAAAACCATGATTTTGAAGTAATTAAGAATCGTATCGCCCTGTAACTTGGAATGTATGCATGATTTATGATCAGAAATGTAAATCTGCAAGAAAATCTGCTTTCAATTTTTTTTTCGATGTTGAGGGCGTTCCCTGGAAAGATCACATAATATACCTTTAAAGCTATGCAACTCAAACTTTGGAATACAACTTTTTTAAGGATGAACTTTCATGTACAAATTTCCTGAAATCATGAATCAATTTTGACTGAATATTTTCTGTTAAAAACCTTCTCAGCACGTTGCGTGTAGTAGAGTTGTTAGGGTTATCTATGATGAAAATAACAAAATTTTGGAATGAAAAAAAAAAAAGGTTTAATAATGGAAATCTGCATCCAATTTAAACAATTTGACAACATATTGATTGGTTCTCATCATAAAGCATTCCGTAGGGGTGTGTTAACTCCCGGTGTTAACTTTGTGTAGGGGTGCATTTGTAACCAGGAACACTGTAAACGGCATTAAAATGGTGGGAAAACGATGTCACAAACTATGGAATTCTATAACAACGAAAGGATAGTACCAAGACAACTTATTTCAAAAATCTAATTTTGAAGTAATTAGGAAACATATGATTGCTCTGTAATGTACAAGATATTTGAGTTTTATGGTATCAATTTAATTTGACAAAAAAATGCATTTCTAGGAAAAAAATCACAGATAGAAGGCGTCCCATGGAAAAGATCACATGATATGCCTTTAATTAGATGTTAGATGATATGAGAGAGACAACCTTGGGTTGATGGCTGTTTCAGCACACGAGACGGCAGCAGATCTCAAGAAGCAAATGAAGAAGATAAAATAAGGATGCAGTTGCTGATCTACAAGGAAAACTGGTGGATATAAAGATCTAGAGCAAGAGAGTTTGGAGAAGAAGAACAAAAAGCCAGAATGAAAGAGTTGAATACCAAGATAGAGAATCTGGAAGATGTACAATCCAAGCACTCGTTGGCAGCAGATCTTGAGCGGGAGCATGAAAACAAGGTTGCCCTCTAATTGTTTATAATAAGCTGAGTAAGGCTGAGGAGGAGGCATATGTGAGATGGAAGAAAAAAAACAGATTACAACAAGCCAGAAAGATAATAACTATCTGAAAGCGGAAAATTATGCAATGAGTAAAGAGGGGGCTACACGTGCAGAGAAGAAGTGGCAGGATCTGGAGAAGAGAATAGCAGAGAAAGAGGCCCTTATAAAGGAACTGCAAGATGAGATCAGCAAGATCAAGGAGGAAATGGATGCATTGAACAGTAAGATTAAAGGGGCATATATACATCAAGAATAACAATAGCCAATCCACAGCAGGATGGCAATAATACACAGTTTTGTCATGGCTGCGACTGATTCAGAGATGCCACTTTGAATCAATGAAACTGTTGATAACCTGAAAATGTGTACACATTTTAGATACAAAATTACTTGAAACAAATACAACTGTGGAATTTTGAGTAACAGTGAACTAAAGAATAGAAGGAAGATAAAAAAAACTGTGCTCATTTCATGACGCATTTGAGAAAAAAAGTGACCCATTCTTTCTGACTCACCCTGTAGGCCTATAGGTATGATAATCCTATCTCAATGTCAATGGCATATTTAGATTCCTTATGAGATTTCCATTTAGAAAAATATCGGGTAGAGCAAGTAGTTCTTGCGATATGCTAATTCAAATCTCATCATCATCATCATCATTGGTCGCCCATGGACGAAATGGAGGAAGCAATCGCAAAATACTGGGCCCGGACTTTCCTGTCATTCATGAGTTGGTGGATCTAAACCCATATCATTCTTGACAGTATCAGGAGGATACGGTGTCTTCTGCCTCTGTTAGCTTTCCCAACAGGAGGAGCCCAGAAAATTAGACGGACGATAGGCTGGTTGGTTGTTCGCATGCAGTGGCCAGCGAAACATAAACGGTGCTGCCTGATTATTGATGTCAAATCTCAGATGATGTTAAATGTTTAAATCTGGAGTTTCAGTGCAACCCGTTTGGCCGTTGTAGCACAGGGTTAAGGTGTTTATGTTGCCTAATAAACATTTGCAAGAAAATCTTATGAACGGGCCTTCTTATTATTGTTTAGATAATATATTTATTTATCGTAAAATTAAGGAGTATGTTTGGATTTCATTGGTTAAACCATTTTAAAGCCTGATTAAGAACGCTCCAACTAATGAGTTCTCAATCAATCAATTGTTTTTAGATTCAAATGTCTGCCTTTTTTAAAAACTATTTTCACTTTGTATTCATATTTATTTATTTATTATATTTTGTTGTATTAATTTATTTATTTATTGTCTTTTTATTAAAGGTTTTAAACGGTTTTGATTGTTTCAAGAAAAGATAAAAAGGGTATTAACTACAAAACAATCTTCTTGTTGCACACCTTACAGAGAGGGGAAGAAGCGAGAAAAAGAACTATCTGACAAGTTGGCATCGAACGCAGAGGAGTTAGAAGTAGTTAAAAAGCAACTTGACAGGATAAAGGAAGATCCTGAGTGGATACATCAACAACAACGAATAAGTGAGTGTACTAGAACTTTTGATATAACTTATGAGAAAAATAACTATCTGACAAGTTGGCATTGAAAGCAGACGAGTTAGAGGCAGTAAAAAAGCAACTAGAAAAGACAAAGGAAGAGTCTGACAAGTGGATACAATACAGTAAGTGTACTGTAACTTTTAATTAAATTATTGAATGAGACCATGTATTGCACCCTAAACCCAGACATTTGGGCATATAGCAGGGTGTCTGCTATCTTCACAGCCACAGAAATCCTACAGCTCCACTATCTATTTTCACAGCTTAGCTACTTTATGGTAAATATCCCTGTGACCTATATAGGGTGTTTCAATAAGCAAGACTGGCATTGGATCTGAGAGCTGAGTGTCTGATGTCTTCATAGCTTAACTACTTTATGGTAAATAACCCTGTGACCTATCAGGGTGTTTCAATAAGCAAGACTGGCATTGGGTCTGAGAGTAGGGTGTATGATGTCTTCATAGCTTAACTACTTAATGGTACACATCCCTGTGACCTATATAGGGTGTTTCAATAAGCAAGACTGGCATTGGATCTTAGAGCAGAGTGTCTGATGTCTTCATAGCTTAACTACTTTATGGTAAGTAACCCTGTGACCTATATAGGGTGTTTCAATAAGCAAGACTGGCATTGGGTCTGAGAGTAGGGTGTATGATGTCTTCATAGCTTAACTACTTAATGGTAAATAACCATGTGACCGATCAGGGTGTTTCAATAAGCAAGACTGGCTTTGGATCTGAGAGTAGGGTGTATGATGTCTTCATAGCTTAACTACTTAATGGTAAATATAACCCTGTGACCTATCAGGGTGTTTCAATAAGCAAGACTGGCATTGGATCTGAGAGCAGAGTGTCTGATGTCTTCATAGCTTAACTACTTAATGGTAAATATAACCCTGTGACCTATCAGGGTGTTTTCAATAAGCAAGACTGGCATTGGATCTGAGAGCAGAGTGTCTGATGTCTTCATAGCTTAACTACTTTATGGTAAGTAACCCTGTGACCTATATAGGGTGTTTCAATAAGCAAGGCTGGCTTTGGGTCTGAAAGCAGAGTGTCTGATGTCTTCATAGCTTATTATAACTATGTTATGGTATTATAACCCTATATGGAGTGTCCAACACTCGCATTTGGGCTTAGAGTAGGATGTCTGCTGTCTTCATAGCTTAACTACTTTACTTTATGGTAAGTAGATCTATGCCCTATACAGGATGTCTCAATAATAAACAAGACTGGGGTGTTGGGTTTGATAGTGAGGTGTCTGCTGTCTTCATAGCGTAACTACTTTGTGGTAAGTAGGCATATCACTGCAAATTATGAGCGTTTACTTTTGGACAAACTAAAAGTAAACTCAAAAGTGAACGCAATACTAAACACTTATGTGAGCCCAACAACTAAGCTGTTTTCTACCTACCTTCTAATAACTGTCCAATATATCACAGATGGTGGAAACATCTGTGATTATATTCACTCACTTGGAGCCTGCTTTGAGGTCAATTGGGTGCAAAATGCAAGAAATTTTTAGTTTTGCGTTTACTTTTACGCTTACTTTTGTGTTTAGAATTGCGTTTACTTTTGAGTTTACTTTAAGTTTGTCCAAAAGTAAACGCTCATAATTTGCAGTGTATGGCATGGGGTGTCCAAATAAACAAGGCTGACATTGGGTCTTAGAGTAGGTGTCTGATGTTTGCTAGTAAGTACGCCTATTGCCTATACAGGGTGTTCCAATAAAGAAGACACAAATTTGGTCTAATAGTGATGTCTGATATCTTCTTAGCCAAATGATTGTATGGTGGTTGGTCTCTGAGTGAGGTGCCTGTAGCATGATGGCTTCATAGTTTGTGGTTACTTTATGGTCATGTCTATGAACTCGCCACCCTTGGCGTCATTTGTAAATTGAACATAAAATTGGAAAAAATTTACATTTTACATTATAGAGTTTGTACACACCATCACCACACCACCCTAGACTTTCAATATATAATTAACCATATCTCAGACAAACAGTGATAGAAATACCTGATTTATTCACAGAATGTAGCTAGACTGGCTTTCAAATGACCTCTAAACCATAGCTGTATCACATTTATTTGTTGAGTTGATAGAGAGAAATCAATGATTCCTCACCAAAAATGCAACACCACCACCCCTTTTGGGTGGTTAGTTCAAATCACTTGGGCTTATGGTAAGTGGATCTAGAGCTTATTAAGTGTGTCCCAACATTCAAAGCTGGTATTGGATGTGGCAGTATAGTGCCTCTGATGTCTTCATAGCTTAACTCATTTTATGGTAAGTAGACCTATACAGGGTGTCCCAATAAACAAGATTGGCATTAATTTTGAGTGGGAGGGATCTGATATCTTCATCACTTGGCTATCATGTGGTAAGAATGCAGGGTGTCCCAATATACATATCTTGCCTTGGATCTTAGAGTGAGAGATGTGTCATATCTTCAAAGCTATGCATCTTCAAGTATGACCTATACATTGTGTCTCAATAAACTTTTGGTTCCTAAATTAAGAAAAGTGTAAAACATTGCAATATGTGCCAAAGTGGAGATCCATGCAGATTTAAGTAACCTACATGTACATGCTGCCACATCGAGATGATTTTTTATAATAATAATGAAAACAAAAAATAAATATTTTTGCAAACTTATTCATGCAGAGTTTTCTAAGGAAAAATGATATTAAAATCATCTGGAACCTGTATTTAAATAACCTGGCATTTGCTCATACGGTGTCTTCAAAAAAGAAACAAACAAAAATAATGGATTTATATGTTGACACTGTTTTGATGTGTAAAAAGTATATCAATTAAACAAGGAACAGTAGCATCTTTCATATTTGAAAGCTATAAACAAACTAATAGTTTATATGAGCAGCTGCTGAATGCAACTTACACCATATTTATTTATCTATTTTATTTTTATATATGGCTCATTCCATGAAGTTGGGGCATTTGTTAAAATTGCAGAATTTGGTACTTTAGGCAGCTTATAAACTGTTTTACTCTATGTGTATATCAAAAAAATTTAGTGTCCAAAAACAGTACTAGGTTATAGTATTGAGCCATGAAAAAAAAAAAAATCAACCCTTCCTTGAAGAAAAAAAAATTAAAAAATGAGGTGGTGTCCAAGACCATTTTTGCTAAAAAACGTGACATGGAAAACACAACAATTAATATGAGTTTTATGTAAGCAAAACTATCATAGAATTGCTTGGAAATCGCTTTGATTAATAAAAGATACATGTATTCATAGTTTACTGACCAAAACACCTCGTCACGCTGGACTGATTTTTCACCCAAGCAACATAAAAATTGCCTTTCCGATGCTACGCACGGTGTCCACAAAATATACACGTGTAGCATCGGGAGTTTTCATTGCTGAATGGGGGTAGTTCTCTATCATACATTTTAAAATTATTTTCCAAAATTAAGAGCATTTATCAATTGAAAACTATTGCAAATGAGAATAAATTTCATGAAGACCATTCCATATATTCATGAAAAAGTATACCGTGCCGTGTGCATGGTGTCCTAACCATAAAATGTAGCATCGTGATAAACATCCTATGCAATTTGTGGGAATCCCCCCCTGGAGATAAATAAAACATTCCATATTTCTTGTGTAAGGATAGAGGTCAATAGCTATCAGGTTTGTTTGGAATTTGCCACATGTGAGCTAGTTTTATCAAGGTTTCAGTCGCTGATGTCCAGTTGTAGCATCGGGACTTTTATGTAGCATCAAAATGTAAACATTGGATAGTTTTGTGAATGGTAAGTGCGATTGTAATTATTTCTTAATGTTGCTTGTATGTCTGTATTTATTAATGCATTTTTATTGAAAGGGAAACACTGAATCAGAATTTCTTTTCATGTTATGATATTAATTTTGAGTCACGGATGCCATAATAATTTGGCGTCCATGTAGCATCGGGCATAGCATGGGCAATATTTTGCATTGGGTATCGTTATAGTTCGTTGAAATTGTAATTTTTTTGTAGAATCACATCATTAATAAACTTTGAAGTTAATAATGAATTAGTTTTTGCTCTTTTAATGCTAATAATATAGCTTACCAATACGATGCTACATGGACACCATGTCCATGTAGCATTTCATAAAATTTGCCTAATTAGACTAAAACAATTACCCCATTCGAAATTATCCATCACCCAAAACATTCAAAACATTGCCTACATTTTACTACACTTTACAGAAAAAAGGCATATTATGAGAGATGTATATCTAATGAAATATATTAATACACAATGCTACATGGACACCATTTCCATTAGTATTTCACTGAATTCACAATTTATACATTCCCTTATTTTAGTTTTATTTACTATAAATAAAACAAATAATTGTAAATCATTTAAGTTCTCTATCCTTTGCTATTCTTTTTCATGTTAAATGAATAATAAATAAAATACTCCAGCATAATTTTAATATAAATATTTTCCTGCAACACAACAAGTGCAACATGAATAAATAATCTACTCCAATATCAATACACAATGTTCCATGAAGATACTAAGCCATAGGGTTTATTTTGTTTTGCTTTGCAGGTTCTTGACATTAATTCAGAAGACAGTTCTATCGTCCTGGAATTTATTGAGATGAAGACAAGGAACCCATCATTTTCAAAAACTAGTACCTTTCCAAAGAAATCCATCATGGCAATTAAATTATTTTTTTGCAAACTGACTTTTTAAGTGATCAAACTTTTCACAATCATCTTTATCAATAATAGAGGATGATTCAATCAGAAACAAGCAAAGAGACTAAGATCACAAAGGGTACTTTAAGAACAACACTGCATGAATTTTGTTTCAGTGGACATCTTAAGTTTCTTTGATTAATGGTGTATTGTTATTGTGTAATTGTAAGAAATGGTGTATGTGTATCATAGGTAATTATGTTTTATGCTTCATGGCAGGTTATCTTTTTGTGTAATTTGTAGTTTTACAATCCATGTTATTAATTTTATCGTGTGCTTATAACATAAAAAGTTAACATCATAGTACATCCTCTCTATTGATCTGAAAAAGATGCACCTGTTCAAGCTGTTCCAAATATTTTAGGGCACGGTGTCCATGTAGCATCGTAATACTTAAGTACACAGAAAAGGTAAATTTTACATGAACAGTGTTTAGATAAATTTCAAGCAATTCACTCTGTGTATCTACTTGATATGATGAACAAGTAGACAAACCATTCACACTCAAATAATTGTAACAGTATGAATAGTCTTATTATTAACAATGTTACAAGACGCGGTTGTCCATGTAGCATCGGTAGTGCATTTTAAAACATTATACAGGTAAATAATACTTCATATACTTACTTTATGACTATAATGTAATCAATGTGCATGGTTTATAGAGTACTTTACATCAAACAAATATTGATATGTACTTTATTTAAATTCATTATACAAATTGCAAAATAAAGAGTCACTTTTCAATGAGTTTTTACATAAAACAGTTAATCTACGATGTCTTGTTCGTTAAGTTATGTTCAACCTAGACAAATCTGGTTTCTTTTCATGTATTTGTGGTTCCAAGTAGTTAATTGAGGTATAGAAACTTGGCCCACATCTTAAGCTAATTTATTAGAAAATGATATGGAAATGGGAAATGGTGTCCATGTAGCATCAGAATTTTTGGAAATGTCATCCAACTGTTGAACATGTGCGGTTATTTTACACCAAATGTTACATTTTAAAAAAAAGGTTCTACATTGGACTTTGGTAAATGTAGAACCTAAAAAAGAAGAAAGAGTTGGAAAATATCCATTTTGAAAATTTCACTTGGATGTCACATAATATGCCCCAACTTCATGGAATGAGCCATATATTGATTGATTTATTCACTTTATTTTTTACGTTTTGATTCATTATATTAATTTAGTTATCAATTGAATTTATTGATTCATTCACTTATTTAAAGGAAAACAAGACCTGGCTGATCTGCACGCTGCAATACGGGCTGGCAACTGGTCGATGGAGAGGAAATTTGACGATCAAGGCCCGGGTTTATTACAAAATGCAAGTTCCATTGCAATTTGCCCTAAAGGAGATGTTGTTATAACTGACTATGAAGTATGTGATATCAAAGTATACAGTAGAATTGGTGTGTATAAAAGCAGTATAGACATAAAGATGTCAGGATCAGGTGAGAGAATGCACCCTTGGGGGATTGCAGTTGGGGATGATGTCTGGTATTATGTGACTTGTAAAGATAAGCCTAATTATCAAGATGGTAAAGGTTATGTGCAGGTGTACAATGCACAGGGTGAGTACAAGCACCAGTTCCCAGCTATATCACCTGACAACATACCATCTGATAAAGAGCAAACTAGATTAATTGGAATAGCCATAGATGGTAATAACAACATACTGGTAGGTGCATACAGCAAATACATCAGTAAACATGAACGAAATGGGAAACACATTGGCAGCATCAGAGTAACCATTATACCCTGGTACCTGTGTACATGCCCTAATGGTAACATTGTGGTCAATGCCTGGGAACGTAACACAGCTGTACAGGTTATTGATCCTACTGGACATGTGTTACACAGACTCAAAGCACCATCAGGTGTGTGTGATGAATGGAATACAACAGGAGTATCCTGTTATGAGGATATCATCTTCATATGTAACTATGCTACACCACATGGTATATTCTGCTTCTCAACTGATGGTCAGTATATAGGATGTGTCACAAATGAGGTTGATGGACCACAGGATTTGGTTGCTACAGCAGATGGTAAAAGGCTGATTGTGATTGATCAACTTGGTAAACGTGTAAAAATATTCAAATCCACTATCCAATAATAACAGTCATTAGGATCAACACTTTGTAGCAATACATATTCCGTTCACCCATTCACCGTGGTATAAATTGAATCACATGAGACCACTGTAGTGTTTACAGATTACATTTGATATCATAGTCAATTGTATATTTCTGGAATATCTGTACATTCTGTGCTCATACAAACATATTCCAGAATTGTTATTCTATATATATATATATAATGTAAACACACATTTACCCTCATCTTAAATAAGAAAAATGTGTCCCCCAGTTTTTTAAGTCATAATTTTGAAGTCATGTCACTTTTATATTTCTATAGAATTCAAACAGGACTGGTGAGAATTCCATAAAATGTTTGTACTATTAAAATTGAGTGATAGGCCTACTTGTGAAATCACACATCAATTGATATATTTTTGAAATCTCTCAAATTGGCACCTTTTATTTAGAATATCCATAAAGTTAATTTCTCCGCATTTTATTGATCTCAATTTTTACAGTCGTTTGATTCAATTTTATGTGATTTCTAGTCTACATGAACACACCATAAAAACAATCTTATTCCAATTTTGTTGTGCGATCAAGCTGAGCAAAATGAGTCTGAAGTCAAAAATATCACAATTTGAATTGTCCACTTTATTTTTTTGTATAGAATATTGGTCTTGCAGTTCTGAATCTTGGACAAGCTTATTCCAGTTGTATTTCACTTTCTTTGGCTTGGTTTTGCTGTTTGCTCGTAGGCTTAATCTAATCTTTGAGGTCACTATTCTATGATCGGATCCAATACTTGCAAACGAATTGTAGGCTTCTGTGTTCAGAATACTATTTTTCTATTTCTTTCTGATCAGGATGTAGTCAAGTTGTGCTCTGAAACCACTTGGAAGAATACAGGCCCATAGTTTTGTTACCTGTTTTTGTTCACTGGCCATATGCATTAAGGGTGTCTGAAAAATCTTATCTCTGGTCATTCATGATAGTTGAGTGGCCCCCAGGATGTATGAGAAAAATGTTTCTTTGCATCCGGTAGAAAGATGGTGACTACTTATCACAGTATTTTATATATGTATCCTTTCTGTCAACGTAGGTTTGATAAGTATGCATGTTTATGTGTAACATTCCTACAGATTATGAGCATATCCAGCATGTTTGAGGATGTTATCTTCAATAGACAGCATGTCAGGACATTATGAGTCTATCCCCAGTTAACACTATGTGTAGATATACTAGAGATGCTATCTTCAGAAGATAACATGCCTATAGATTATGAGCATATCCAGCATGTTTTAGAATGTTATCTTCAGTAGACAGCATGTCAGGAAATTATGAAACTATCCCCAGTTAACATTATGTGTAGAGATGTTATCTTCGGGAGATAATATGCCTATAGATTATGAGCATATCCAGCATGTTTAAGGACGTTATCTTCAGTAGACAGCATGTCAGGAAATTATGAAACTATCCCCAGTTAACATTATGTGTAGAGATGTTATCTTCGGGAGATAATATGCCTATAGATTATGAGCATATCCAGCATGTTTAAGGACGTTATCTTCAGTAGACAGCATGTCAGGAAATTATGAAACTATCCCCAGTTAACATTATGTGTAGAGATGTTATCTTCGGGAGATAATATGCCTATAGATTATGAGCATATCCAGCATGTTTTAGAATGTTATCTTCAGTAGACAGCATGTCAGGAAATTATGAAACTATCCCCAGTTAACATTATGTGTAGAGATGTTATCTTCGGGAGATAATATGCCTATAGATTATGAGCATATCGAGCATGTTTAAGGACGTTATCTTCAGTAGACAGCATGTCAGGAAATTATGAAACTATCCCCAGTTAACATTATGTGTAGAGATGTTATCTTCAGAAGATAACATGCCTATAGATTATGAGCATATCCAGCATGTTTTAGAATGTTATCTTCAGTAGACAGCATGTCAGGAAATTATGAAACTATCCCCAGTTAACATTATGTGTAGAGATGTTATCTTCGGGAGATAATATGCCTATAGATTATGAGCATATCCAGCATGTTTAAGGACGTTATCTTCAGTAGACAGCATGTCAGGAAATTATGAAACTATCCCCAGTTAACATTATGTGTAGAGATGTTATCTTCGGGAGATAATATGCCTATAGATTATGAGCATATCCAGCATGTTTTAGAATGTTATCTTCAGTAGACAGCATGTCAGGAAATTATGAAACTATCCCCAGTTAACATTATGTGTAGAGATGTTATCTTCGGGAGATAATATGCCTATAGATTATGAGCATATCCAGCATGTTTAAGGACGTTATCTTCAGTAGACAGCATGTCAGGAAATTATGAAACTATCCCCAGTTAACATTATGTGTAGAGATATTATCTTCGGGAGATAATATGCCTATAGATTATGAGCATATCCAGCATGTTTAAGGATGTTATCTTCAGTAGACAGCATGTATGTCAGGACATTATGAGACTTGTAGAGATGCTATCTTCAGAAGATAGCATGCCTATAGATTATGAGCATATCCAGCATGTTTAAGGCTGGTATCTTCAGTAGACAGCATGTCAGGACACAATGAGTCTATCTGTAGAGATGCTATCGTCAGAAGATAACATGTCTATAGATTATGATATGAGCATAGTTATACAGCATTTTTAAGGATTTTATCTTCAGTAGACAGCATGTCAGGAATTTATGAGTCACCAGTAAACATTATGTGTAGAGATGCTATCTTCAGCAGTGGCAGATCCAGGATTAAAATTTACGGGGGGGGGGGGGGGGGCTGACCATTTTTTTTTGTAATTGGTACCCAAAAATAATCGTAAAAGGTCCCAATTTTTTTGGCCCGCCAGCTCGTGAAATTCTGCTAAGTGGGGTGGGGGGGCCGGGGTAGCTATGTGGTCGTCCCAAAACCGGCAAAAAATATTGCATGGTAGAACTCGCAAATGTACAGACGGAACCTACCTATGTCTCTGAAAAAGGTACTACAGTGGTACACAAAAAAAGGTATATTGTGAAATGTTACGGGGGGGCGCTCGCTCCTTCCGCCTCCTGTATCCGCCACTGTATAGCTAGGAATAAATAGCAGAAATAAGATCACACCTTACTTTTGTTACTCTGTTATGAGACACAAGAATCTTTTTGAGACCACGACTCTTCCATTGTGATGGCAGGGGTAAACGTCACTATTCATTATTAGATTATGGGATCGCCCACCTACCTTTTTGATTCTGTTATGGGACACAAGAACCTCTCTGAGAACTTGACTCTTCCATTGTGATGGCGGGGGTAAAGCCTGTCAATTCATTATTAACTCATGAAATCACCCACTTACATTTTTGATTCTGTTATGGGACACAAGAACCTCTTTGAGAACTTGACTCTTCCATTGTGATGGCGGGGGTAAGCCTGTCAATTCGTTATTACACAGATCTACACTCCGTAACCTGTCATCAAAAAATGAATAACATTTACAATGCAACATGTGAAATATCAATAATTTTGGAATTGAGTACGCTGGTTCTTACATTGATAGCAAGGTTTTATATTTAAAACAGATTCTTGACACTTTCCATGCGGCAGGCGTCTGCAGACGACATTCCAAAATGTCACAAAATGTTTCAAAAATGTCAAAATTATCTAATTTCATTATCATATTTTGAATCACCATGAGAAATGCATTGAAATAAGTACAAACATGCCTAGTATTGGTTCAGTAATTCTTGAGATAAGACTTTGATAATTTGGAAAGATTTCTGAAAAACTGTTTTGTATATGGTAAAACTAATAGCCGCGTGGACAGTATAGTTTTCCCCAGTCTAAGCATTAAGGCAAATCATGGGAATTGTTTTAATGATATATAATACCGCTTTATATTACACTAAAATCAGCTTTTTATATATTTTCGCATCAAAATATCTAACCACCAATACCAAATATCTCCGGTTCAAGTCCTGGTTAAGTCACTTGATCATCGAATGGTATTTGAATTGGATATAGAAACTTCATTCATTCTCAATTTAATAGGTAACATCTAAACATTGAATTAACATACTAAATAACATCTCACAGAAAAGCTAATTTTACCTTGATTAACCCTTCCACCCCGTATCCCATGAAATCCCATTTCCCAGCCTGTCGGTTCCACCTGGCGCTGAGGTTTTTGGGTGAAATAATGGCCCCGGGCTACAAAGCTTGGCGAGTACACTCTTTTTAAGCCTAACAACATGAAATTTATCGTGGCTCAGTTGGTAGAGCGTTCGACTTCAAACCGAGAGGTCGTGGGTTCAAACCCCGGGGCATGGCACCTCTTGTTGTGTGTGCTTTTTTTGCTTGAACAAAATTTCGTTGGAAAATCCACCGGGAGTGTTAGGGTTAATGATTGAAGGGGGTAGGTGGCAGAAAATCGATCGTGAAAATTACTTTGTATTCTTTGTGATGATAACGATATTGAGGACGAATATCATTTCGTTCTCATTTGTAATTTTTTCACCACCTTACGTACTAAATACTTGCCACTTTGGGTTTACGTTAAACCAACTCATCAGAAATTGTATTCACTGTTAAACACCTCTGACGCGACCATTTTAGTAGGCTTAGCAGCATTTGTGTACCACGCACTTAATCTTAGAAATTCAGTAGTTAGAACTTGATTATATTCATCAAATGTTGTGTAATTATTATATTATTATTTTTCCTATGTATCCGATGCCTGATATGATATGTAAAATATGTATCATTAATATGTTGCTATATTATGGGCTAATGGCCTGATTGTATTGTGAAATAAAACTTGAACTTGAACTTGAATTTCAAGATTGTCTAGATCTCTGATCCATCATGTTAAATGACAGAGAGTCATCATGGCTGTATAAGCCAGTTTAGTTTTTAAGCCTAACAACATGAAATTTATCAAGCGCTGTAACTTTTGGACTATTAATATGATGTATATTAAAGTAGGAAATGAGTCAGAGAAACCATTTTTGGTATCAAATTTCACCAAAAATGCTGATTTTTAAATTTTGGACAAAAACACACACTTTTTGGCTCAAAATGTGCTGCATTCGTAGCAAATTCAGTTTTTTGTAAAAAACGCTGAAATTGCACCAAAATCATCAAAGATAACTAAAAATATATTTTGTCAAACGTTTTCGTTCTTGTTTTATTTATAATCCTAATGAAATTATCTAGGAAACTTTTTTTTTAATATCTTATTTCTATTTTTGAATTAGTGACCAAAAAGTGCCAAAAATGTTGGTCAATAAAAAAATCTTTCATAGTAATGTTATGAGGATTATAATAAAACAAGAACGAAAACATTTGAAATATATTTTTAGTTATCTTTACAAAACCTAAAATGGGTCAAAAAACGTGTTTTTTATAATTTTCTCCAAAATTGTCAATTTCATGTTCATGGTTGGATTCATTGAACCCTTTTCTTCAAGAAAATGTATACTTTTATATAGATTTAAAGGAATAATGAAGAAGTTACGGCAGTTTTACGGAGGCTATACCTGAGGGTTCCAGATCCATCCCAGAGCAATGGACCCTCCTGGAAGTGATAAATAAGATTGATTTTTATGATTTCTTGGGTTCAATAATTGGGGTGTTTTTTAAATAAAAAAAAACATCTCCTTACCCTGGCAACTGTAGCAGTAATCTTGGGATGTACTGAGGCTCTGGTTGTGCCAAATTATTATGAGATAACCGTACTGTGCTCAAGTGGATTAATACATCGCCAACGTCCTCGGGTAGTAAAGCTAAAACAGTAAAAATACATATATAACTGTGAGTATAGAAATCAAATCCAACATTCAGGAGCAGATTAATGTGACGTCATAATGGCTGGCTCCTAATTTTCAATACGATTTATTCCGTCAAAATAAACAATCGGGTTCCAAGGCGTCGGCAATAATTATTTTTCTTCATCTTTACGCTCCCGAAAGAGAGATTCATAGAAATCCATCAAATCAATGTGTAGATGACATTTGACTAGTCTGTGGCATATGTGGAAGTTTTTACCTATTGCAGAATTAAAAAGTAGCAGTGATATATATCATTTTATGGTGATTCAAGTGTGTTTGTATTTATCCAATTTAAGTTTCATTCCCTTAGTTAGGTATCAAGTGTCTCACTTTAAATGAGACCAACTATAATATTAAAAATAAAACAATGAAAAATGAATAAGAAAAATAATATGTAATATGATAGCATGCCTTAAAATGTTAGGTATTTTGACTAGAAAACAGCAAGTAAATCATCTACAGGGTGTCTCAATAAAAACCGTGCATGTGTTTACCAAACTTATTGACCATGAACTTCCAGAATATGGTGTATTAATTGTATACATATAGATGGACTAAACACTTAGCTTTCATATGCCGTGTATTTCATCTAATTTGGTTTTGTCAATCCTGAGATATGATCAATTAACTAAAGCTACCTAAAGTCGACATTGTGCCACTTTTACAGAAAGAATGTTTAAGATAAGCATTAAAACCCTCGTCCTCCTAAGGGAGGGTGGTCGCCGATTGCGCTAAAACGCAAAGAACAGTGACCTAGGGCGTCTAGTTGATCGCTTTAACATCCCCTGCGTTAATTTTGACGAACACAAATTGAGGGTGCCACCTTACCCGGGGGTAGGGTAAGCCGTCAAAGTCCGATAGTAGGGGGTGGTTGCCATCTTACAATTTTGTTTAAATCGCCATTTTGAAAAGTTTTTTTTTTTAATTGTATGGTCCTGAATATTATAGCATAGGCCTATGTTATAAACACCATTTCCCTCACTTATAAGCAAAAAACCGGGTGAAATTCCGATATTTGGACTTTTTTGGCGAAGATTTCTATTTTGGCCTATTTCACGTGTAGCGGATACGGCGGGATTTTGAGGTCGGTCATGTTTGGTGACGTCATTGTGACGTCATGCGTATGATGTTTATACTTGTTTTGGTATGTATGGATAGAGGGAACCTCTAGCTATACCATGGTACCCAAATAAGCATACTCTGCATTTCGGATTAGATTTGTTTAGGGGGTGGTAACAACCCCCAACCCCCCTCTCCGGAACCCTTTCTATTCATTGCAAACTGTAAAGTGGCACAATGTCGATTTTAGGTAGCTTTAGTTAATTGGTCATATCTCAAGATTAACCAAACCAAATCAGATGAAATGAACGGCATATGAAAGCTAAGCGTTTAGTCTATCAATATGTATACAATTGTTACACCAAATTCTAGAAGTTCATGGTCAATAAGTTTGGTAAACACATGCACGGTTTTTATTGAGACACCCTATAGCTCCATAGTTTGTGTTGTCTTAATGTCTATGGGAATTAAAAATGAAGTCACAGAGTTAAGAGGAATTATTGAAATGAAGTGTTTCCATGGTAATAATTACATCTGCAAGCAGACTGTTGGTAAGTATAGAATGACTTTTCGGAGCATTTTCCATTCATTAAACCAATACATATCAATAACATAAATCTCCAACTGAAACATTATGATGGTTCCCTCCTATATCTCCTCTCTTAGCTAAGTGTTATTATTGATCGTGACAGACTATATAAACACACAATATTTGTAAAAGTTCATTGTGTTTATTTATTTTTTAATTAGAGGGGGAAGCATTTTTGTTGCATGACTCATGGTGTACGTAACACCTAGGGCAAGGACTCCTAAATGGGTGACCTGCGTGTGATTCCGACCGGTTACTGCCAGAGCCAGTTTTTTATCACATTATTTCAGCACCTTTATTCCCCCTGAAAGTGTTACAAGCTTGGTTTATTTAGATGCAACCCCAATCTAACCTTTCTTTTGAGAATTAATTCATTTCAACAAAATATCAATGTATTTATCTTGTAGGCACTATTTGCTAAAAATGTGCCCAATTGTTGATTTTAATGCAACCCCAACCTAAACTTATTTCGAGAATTATTTCATTTCAACATTGAAAAAAATAAAAAATACTGGATTTGTTTATCTTAAAAGTTTTGCCAATAGAGTTGCTACATAGCAGTGTTATTTGTTCTTTGATATCGTTGTTATTGATATAATCGATATACAATTGATATTCTCAATATAGACATGGATAAAGGATGGAAAATGTACAGTTGGAATCTGGACCACCTCAATCAAATCATACAAATAATGAACTTTAAAAAATAAAATTCTTTCATCCCAAAAAGTAACAACATTTAACACGACTGTATCATTTTCATAATTAATTTAAAATCTAATTGGGAGGACGACAAGATCAGCGATAGACAGATCCTATTTTAGCTGTTAGGCGACACACATAAAACCTGTTCTAAAAATGTTGGGCAATTTTCGACATTTTCAGCAATTTTAGCAATTTTCAAAAACAATGTGTATAGAATTTCAACAACAAAAAATGCCAACAAATGTGTTAAAACAATACAGGCGAGTCAAAAAGAAGTTGATCGAGAATGAATATTTGTTTAAAAATAGACCAAACAAATTTGACAAACCAATGAGGCACATATTCAAAGAGCGACTTATTCCGCTCATATGACAAACGGAATCATTAAAATCGATCAATTATATCAGGAGCTATGCCTGTTTTAATACAAGAGACCCTTTTTTAGCTGTCCACGGAACGCTTAATCTTCTTGAAATCTATCCACTCTAAGTGGGCAGCAAAATGTACACACGGGCATTCATATTCAAATGAGATTAAAGCCTGGGAGTTTCAAACACAGGTGGGAATGGTGTGCATCAAATAAAAAATCAGTGACAACAATAAGAAAATGATTAAACATTGAAGGCCCACTCAAAACAATTAAGGGGGGATTTTTTGAATTTTGCAAGTGCTGTAATTATTGAACTATTAATCAAATGTATATAAAAGTATACATTTTTGGAAAGGAAATGGATCAGAGAATCCAAATTTGGCATCAATTTTGACCAAAAAAGTAGATTCACTTTGTTGACCCAAATTGTTTTTGAACAAAGCTAACAAAAAATAATTTTGAGTAAACATTGGCCAAATCACTTTATATTGATGTTAAGACACTAATGAAGGGACAAAAAAAAGAAAAAAACCTAATCTAATCTAATCTAATATTTTTGAAAATTTTGACCAAAAAGTGCCAAAAAACGTGAAAAATTGGATTTTTTATTTATTTTTACACTTTTTTCTCAAAATTTCAAAAAATATTGGATTAGATTTAAAAAAAAAAAGTTGTCCCTTCAGTAGTGTCTTAACATCATCGTCAAGTGATTTGGGCATTTTTAACTCAAAATTATGTTTGTTAGCTTTGTTCAAAAAAATTGGGTCAAAAGTTTGGATTCTCTGATCCATTTCCTTTCCAAAAAGGTATACTTCTATATACATTTGAGTCATGGTTCAATAATTACAGCACTAACAAAATTCAACAAAAAACTTCCTTAAATCCCCCCTTAAGACACCTTGGAGGACAATTATCAGCAATCAGTTTGGTCTATTTTTAAACAAATATTCATTCTCGATCAACTTCTTTTTGACTCACCCTGTAGTGTTCTAAAAGAAGAATATTTGGTCAGTTGGACCCGTAGACAAGGGTATTTCCCGTCGCCTATGACAACAATTTTTTCCAATTTTTTTTTTAGCTATGAAGATAACAGTGTCATCATGGGATTGAAGTTCAATGTGACTAGTGATACTAATAGATATTGTTAGGGAAGAGGGGTGGCACTCAATACAAAAAACATACATACATTTTCTATTTTGTTTTTAGAAAATCACATAATATTTTTAAAACATTACAAAAAGGTTTTTTTCTTCATAAAGCAGCTCCAGTTTTTCAAAATAAGTCGGTTGAGTAATTGGAAGTGCATGGTCAGGATATTTTGGTTTTTTTTCATTTGTCTCATTGTGGTATGTTATGTTAATGGGTCTTGTTCAATATCCCATACTTGTGTGATGTTGGTCTAAAAATAGTTATGGTTTTATATAATGGTATATGTTCAATGTCTTGATATTGATGTACCACAGATACGTCTGATGAGCACCCCTGATGTAGAAGTATGATAATGTGCCATTATAACCTCCATTGTATTATATAATGATCACTCTACTCTACATCCAGGACTCAAACCCTCAACTAGCTACTCAGAGCCGAACGATTTGTTGAGGACAATATTATATTTATACAAACCAAAACATTGTAAGGCACATCCATTTAATCAGGAGGAGACTCAATCCACTGCCTCTGAGGTGACCATTTACAGGTATGTCATTGGGCAATGTCTTGCTAGACGTCCCGTAACCAAAGTGCGCATGCTCAAACCAATTAAAATATGTAGAAGTAGTTCACGGTTTATTCCGTACGGGACGTCTAGCAAGATATAGCCTGTCATTAAGTGATTACTAAAATGTTGATATATATGTATTTGTATCCGACACCTTTTTTTAAAATCTCGCATGCTGCGTTGACTTTAGCTCAATATAGTGATTATCATCACATATCAGAGGCTACTGTATATTAATATTGCCACATATGAACAATAACTCTGTCTATATGACCCAAAATATTACAAAATTCATTACTCAAATTCCATATATTAATAGAGAATCAAAGCAAATTCTTTAAAAATGGCTCAAGAATACGTCAGAACTGGTACATAACATTTGGCCCAAATGTCACTGAATTTCATCGGCCACCCACAGACTCAATCTTGATCAAATAAACCCACTGAAACAGATGCAATTCGGCACTACACTGATGTGTAAGCTACCTGCCGATTGGTCAGAACGATGGATACATCATTTATTGCACCAATTACAGACAATGTTAGAATAACTGTATCCCTGGTACACCTTGGAGTAAAATATTTTAGAAGCCGGCTTCTAATTGGTTATTCATGTCTTAAAATTGACCAATCATAAACGTTGTTAAATAGGCAGGTAATGCACAGGGTTAGGTGATTATTGCACGCTGCGTTTGGGATGTGTGAAAGTTTGGACAGTCTGACCACTTTTTGGTTCAGTCTTATAACTCTTATCCCGGTGGCAATTTATTATATTAAACTAGAGCTAATTGTGCTTCAAGAAACATGGATATTGGCTTCCTTAATTGAAATCGGACAATAGGTCAATGACCCATGTGTGCATGGACATATAAGGAATCTTTTGCCCAAATGTGGGCAAATATTCACAATTTGACCTCTAGTGGCCCATCAATGAGCGTTAGAATGATTGACTTATTTTCTTGGCTCATCAACAAGTCCGGTCCAAATCGGACTATGCCTTAACTGTTTTCCCCCTGTATAGGTCAATGACCGCTCGTGACCTCATTTGAAATACCACATTTAATCGCTGTACACCCTATATAGACATGGACGTAATGAATCTTTTGACTAAGTTTGACGATTGTCTATGTAGGAGAAGAAGCATTTCAAAGTAGCGTTTGAAGAAAGAAAAAAACGGGAGGATCACAGTATATTGGCTCGCTTCACGAAGCCAATATAATAAACAACCAAATTCCAATCAAAATTTCAATAATGAACCAAAAGACTTCCACCATTACATAATTATTACCTTAGTTGATTTCTGTATTGTTGATTAAAGACAAATTTGAGGGGAAAAGTAAAAGGAACCCCACATGAAATGCATTTTTTTCTGAGATGCAATGTATGATTACCATGATATAAAATTGATGAACTTATTAATTTTGTATTTATTATATAGCTTGAAAAGACCATCTCGGCAGAAGACAGACATAAGACCCATGAAACCTTTCTCCTCAATGTCTAGATATAGACATCAAACATGGCGTCATGTAATCCATTCTGTTGTTGCAGAGGCAACCAGCAAGGTATGTTAATTTGAAATGGATTTTGTTCACCAGCAACTGCATTTTTTTTCTTCATTTTGATAATTGCACCGCATAAGCACACAGGAAAAGTGCAGTAAGACGCAAATGTGTGTGATATGGAACAAAACTATGGTTACCACTCACTGCACATGGTCACGCTATAAGTATTCATACACTCTAACATGTTATATTCGTTTTTACATAGATTAAAATTATGAATTTTGATTTGTATAGTGTCGTGTATGAATTAGGTCAATACATGCATATATTTTGTTTCTCGAAAAATTAGACAAATCAATGCACTTGTGTAAATGTTAATATGCTCACAATAGCACTCTCCCTGCGGGTTGTGCCATTATTCACACATCAACATTAGCGTGCGTGCATTGATTTTTCTCATTTCTCTTGAAACAACACATACGCATTTATTGACCTATAAATGTGAGCAAGAATTCACTATAATAACTCCTTGCCAAAACATACATCCAAAATCACCCCCAAAACCTACAAAATGGATTCCATTTTGCAATGGGGTAGTTAGTTAAAACCTGAGTAGTGTCACTCAGCTAATCATTTGGGTTGAATTGTGCTGCAAGAACAATTTAGAAATTGCCCCTCAATTTTACCAGTTTTCAGATGGAAATAGACCCATATATTTACCTGAGATTCATAATTTTTGCCTTGATTGCCTATGTTGAATATTGTCAAATATGTACCATATGAAGTCTAAACAGATATGTTTGATTAAAAAGGGTACCAGCCTGACGCAAAATGTACCTGCCTCGGACGGGGCAGACACGTGGGTACTCAGCTTTTAACATCTGTGTAATAATTGCACATACCAAAGTTAAATGTTTGTATAATTTGAAGAGAGGACAAAATGTTTGTTCATATGGTTAAACGTTTTAGATTCTATACATATAGCACTATGTGTAGATGCGTTTATCATTCGCAAGCTTTATTTCTAATCACAAAAATCCCCTTCTATTTTATAGATGTTCCTGGTACACCAGGCAAACCGGAAGCATTAAATATTGATGCTACACAAATAACAATCTTGTGGTCTCCACCACAAGAGTTTATGGATGAACATAGTGACTTGATCCCGCAAAGCAAAGGATACCATGTAGAACAGAAGAAAGATGATAGCGCCGAGTGGGTGAAAGTCAACAAAAAGCCTGTGTCGGAGACTGCACTTACAGTAAAAGGATTGGTTGAGAATTCCAAGTACCAGTTTCGTGTGTCAGCCGTGAACAAGGCTGGTGTCAATGGGCCATGGAGCGAGGTATTAAACGTCATCATGGCTCAGTTACCTCAGGGTAAGTAGATCAATGACCTTAGGGTATCCTAATAAAGTAGGCTGGTTTCAGGCTATAGACTGAGGGGTCTGATACGTAATAGTTAATTTACCTGTGTCCTTATAAACAAGGTGCTGGATCTGTGAGGTGTCCAATGTCTTCATTAAGCATGTTTATAAGCTACCTGAGGGTAGTATACCTATTCGCTGGCGCGCAGAGAGCGTGTAAGAATATAACCGCTGCCAGATCAAATGGCTCACGCTAACTTTGGGGGGAAACTGGGGTAAGACAAAATTGGAGGGGGTTGGCAAGAAAAAAAATGGGGGGGGGGGATGCGCACTAAGCATGAAAACATTTCGGCTTTTAATGAGAAAAAGATCCTGAAATTAGCGTAATGGTTGTCGACCCTCTGGATATACTGTGCAGTAAACCCCCTTCTATATTTTCAAATTATATATCATATAAAACCTTTGAATTCATGTATTCATGGCAAATATAGAATCTCAGGAAAGGTATAACAAATAAGTGCCCCCCCCCCCCCCCCCCCCCCCTTAAAATATTTTTCTGAGGGCACTGGGCACTTAATTAATAGGGATAAAATGGTAACTCCAGAGATGACATAGGTACGGTAATGTAACAGGGAGAAATTGTGACTTTAACACACAGGAGAACAAGTCCAGATGGCTGATAGACAAATATCTGCCGAGGGAATGCAGAGTTCACCCCAGACGGCTGATAGACAGATATCCGCAGAGGGATTGCAGAGTTCATCCCAGACGGCTGATAGACAGATATCTGCAGAGGGAATGCAGAGTTCATCCCAGACGGCTGATAGACAGATATCTGCAGAGGGATTGCAGAGTTCATCTCAGACGGCTGATAGATGGATATCTGCAGAGGGAATGCAGAGTTCATCCCAGACGGCTGATAGACGGATATCTGCAGAGGGAATGCAGAGTTCATCCCAGACGGCTGATAGACGGATATCTGCAGAGGGATTGCAGAGTTCATCCCAGACGGCTGATAGACAGATATCTGCAGAGGGATTGCAGAGTTCATCTCAGACGGCTGATAGACGGATATCTGCAGAGGGAATGCAGAGTTCATCCCAGACGGCTGATAGACGGATATCTGCAGAGGGAATGCAGAGTTCATCCCAGACAGCTGATAGACGGATATCTGCAGAGGGAATGCAGAGTTCATCCCAGACGGCTGATAGACAGATATCTGCAGAGGGATTGCAGAGTTCATCCCAGACGGCTGATAGACGGATATCTGCAGAGGGAATGCAGAATTCATCCCAGACGGCTGATAGACAGATATCTGCCGAGGGATTGCAGAGTTCATCCCAGACGGCTGATAGACAGATATCCGCAGAGGGATTGCAGAGTTCACCCCAGACGGCTGATAGACAGATATCCGCAGAGGGATTGCAGAGTTCACCCCAGACGGCTGATAGACAGATATCCGCAGAGGGATTGCAGAGTTCACCCCAGACGGCTGATAGACAGATATCCGCAGAGGGATTGCAGAGTTCATCCCAGACAGCTGATAGACGGATTTCTGCCAAGGGAATGCAGAGTTCATCCCAAAACAATGATACGAGAGAACATACGACTGCTGCTGGAACGTGTCGAAATGTCACTCAGATTGGGGACGATGGGATTGCTATTGGTGGTAGCGTCGATGGAAACGTAGGTGGTCATCATAATTCTGTAACAGGTAGGTTATAGGCAACAAATAAATCCCTGTTTGACATGGTCGGTTGAGTGGGGTATTTTTGTGCAGGGAGTGGTTTTTCTAATGTGTGTGCTTTTGGGAGGGGGCTTACTTCAACATTTTCAAATTTTCAAAAGGTTTTTGACAAAATCAGAAAAGTACTATATAAATGTTTCAAAAGTTTCCAATGTTTTTACATTTTCATATTTTTCAAATTTTCTCAAATTTATTTTTTAAATCAGATAAATACATGTAAATGCACAATGCACGGCACTGTGCGGTTTGACCATGCACATGCAATGTGTATAAATACATGCAAATATAAAATACACAATAAGTCACTGTGGAGTTGATCTACTGCATACTTGCTTAACCAAAAAAATACTGCAAGTCACGAGTTGCTAATCCCCTGGCTGGGAGATCAACTAAATGAGGTCAAAGGTCACATAGAGGTCATGTTCCCCCGGTGTTCAAGTTTCTTTTCACCAAGTTTGACGTCAATCGGGCAACTTTTACCATTTGACCTGTGGATGACCTTTGACCTCAGATGACCTCGGATGACCTCTAATTATTTTTTTACATGTTCCCCAGTGTTTATTGCACGATTTAACCCCTTGTTAACCTTTAACCTAAGATGACCTCTAATTAATTGGTGTTCATGTTTTTTTCTCTAAGTTTTGATGTCAATCGGGCAACTTTTACGGTTTGACCTCTGGATGACCTCAGATGACCTCTAATTATTTTTTGACATGTTCCCCCAGTGTTCATTGCACGATTTATCCCCTTGTTGACCTTTGACCTTGGATGACTTCTAATGACCGTTGACCTTGGATGACCTCTAACTAATTTGAGACATGTTTACCCGGTGTTCATGATTCTTTTCTCCAAGTTTCAAGTCAATCGGGCAAGTTTTACGATTTGACCCCTGGATGACCTTTGACCTCAGATTACCTATGCAAATTAGACCCCCAAAAATGAGGTCGGATGACCTATAATTATTTTTTGACATGTTCCCCCGGTGTTCATCGCACGATTTAACCCATAGTTGACCTTGGATGACCTCTGATGACCGCTGACCTTGGATGACCTCTAATTAATTTTAGACATGTTCACCCAGTGTTCATGTTTCTTTTCTCCAAGTTTGAAGTCAATCGGGCAACTTTTACGATTTGATCCCTGGATGACCTTTGACCTCAGATGATCAGATGACTTATGCAAATTTGACCCCCAAAAAAGCAGCCACAGTTTTTTACCATGGCTTACCTGTCACTGAAGGTTTGAAGTCAATCCGTCCATCCGTTCAAAAGATACAGCATTCGGAAAAAAGGCTAAGCAAAAGGCACACACGGACGCACATACGGACGCACGGACGGACATTGACATGATGACAAAATCCCTTCTGGTTTTAAAACCAGGGGGATAGAAGGAGCTTTGTGAATGACACCTCTGTGTTTAAGATTGGATACTGCTTCCGCACAACTTTGTTTTGGGTGTTATTAAACTTGTTAACATGTTTTTATTTGCTTGAATCAAAAATAAAGATAGTATAAACATATCACTCTACACTGGCTCGATCCCTACTTGCAAGTAGTCACACTAGCAGATGTGTGATAGGTTCACTAAAATATTATATTGTTATTCTACAGGTGACACCATTCAGAACACAAATTATCATACTACTTTGCAGCAGGTAAGGTGAACAAAATGTATACTCATCGCTGTTCTGTCAAAATCTTGAATGTTTTTCCAGCCCTTAATTGAGCATGTAAAAGTAAAACTGTCCAAAGGTCATGCATAAGAAGTAGTACATGTTCAGGGAAAAACAAGAGCATTTACAAGGTTTTAATATATATGTGTTCGTGGCCCATGAACATGTTTAGAGCAGACTGCCTAAATGTTATACATGCTTTATTACTTTATACATGTTGAAGGGCCAGATAGAGGAACAAGGTTTTGATAGAAGATGCAGCAACGATATATGGCATTAGTTGATATTACTGTAGAATTGATTGCACATTTAACTTGTATTGGATTCAAATGTTTCAAATTCAGACAATCTTTTGGCTGCTATATGTATCCCTTATAACAATGTATATGCCTTATGAAGCAATACTGCAAGCAATATCAGAAAATATTGCTAATTAAGCAGTATTAAGTGACCACGCAAGCAATATATTGCATATTTGTATCCAAACAATTAAGCATATCAAAATTAAGAAATATTACTAGCAATATATTGCTCATTTGTATCTAAACCATTAAGCATATCTAAATTAAGCATTCCGAGCAGTACCTAATAAGCAATATCAAAATTATAGGCATATTACGAGCATCTTTTTAGCAATATATCGACACAATCAATTTTATGAGCTGATGCGCATTAGAAAAAAACAAATTATGATTTTTTTTAAATTCCAAAATGTCACCGATTTTTCAGATTTTCATTGATCACATCATTTTAATACAAAAGTTCACTTTTACAAGGATTTCAATATTTTCTATTTATAAAAAATAAAAATAAATAGGTTTTGAAAAACTGAAGAGCTTTGCTCAAGACAAAAGTTTTTTAATATAGTCTTATAGAATAAGCACTATATTGCCTACATTATAGTAATGCATTGTGGTATGGGGTTAAAGGTTATAAATGCCATGGAGGGAAAATAAAGGTTAGCACATGTATCTGAGTTGATGGTTAAATATTATGATCTTGGTCTAAAACAGATTGCACAAATAATTCTTTTTACATGTAACATGATTCTGTTGATCTCTAGCCTATCTTTTGACTTTACACAGTAAAATTGGATGCTTATTTTTTTAATTTTAAAGCAAAAGTTTTAAGATGTTTTGTAGGGAGCAAAATTTATATTGCTTTTTAAACAATATATTGCTTAATATATTGCTGATTTATATTGCCTATTTAAGGGAAGTGTCAACCCTAAATATATGAAATTTATCAAGCACTGTAACTTTTAAACTAATAAAGTAATGTACATTTTTAGTTTTGAAAATATTGACCAAAAAGTGCCAAAAATAAAGTAATGTACATTTTTAGTTTTGAAAATATTGACAAAAAAATGCCAAAAAAAAAGTGCTTCCCAGATAATTGACTTTAAATGATTTTGGTGAAATTTTGGAATTTTTAATCAAAAATTGATTCTGTTGGGTTGTCTGAAAAATGTTGGCGCCAAAAAAGTGATTTTTGGGCAAAAATGTAGAAATCACTATTTTGGGGGAAATTTAATACCAAAAATGGATTCTCCAACTCATTTCATTTGAAAAATTGTATACTTTTATGTATGTTACATTATTAGTTTAAAAGTTACAGTGCTTGCTAAATTTCATATATTTAGGGTTGACACATATTGCTTAAATATTGCTCATAAGGCATATTGATATTGCTTATAAGCAATATTTGTTCAGGCATTCATGCCTTATTTATTGCTTAGTATATTGCTTTAATATGCCTTGATTTTTTATAACTCTGATGTTCTCCCCAGGGACTGACCGTGGTAGATATTCGTATTACCACACTGACGATTGTTTTTCCACAGAGCAATTACCTATCAGTGCAATTAACTCGCAAATCAACCAATTATATGAGTAATTGCTGTTTGATATTTATGGGCATTATACCTATGATGAGTAAGTTATATCGTGAATTAGCCTAGTCGTAATTATCTTCCGACTTAGAAACGTTATCCCCATTTTGAGAAAATTGAATTGAAAGCAAAGGTTTACATACAATCTGAGGATACTGGGATTCGAACTCGGGTCCTTCAGTCTAAGGTTGTGTATATACCTTTGATGCTCTCTCATCATCATCGGTCGTCCTTGGACGGAATATTGGAAGCAGCAGTTACAAATTTCCTCCACGCAAGTTTATCCAACATAAGCTGTTGAACTTCATTGGGTTCAAGATCAAGGTCCTTTGAGATGCTGTCAGGATAGGTGGTGGATCTCCTGCCACGGGATGAATGGCCTTCACTTGGAGTCCAGAAAAGCACTCGGGAGACAGGTTGATCGGATGCTCGTAGGCAGTGTCCAGCAAACTGGGGCCGTCGCTTCCTTACTGAGTTAGCCAGCGGAGGAATTTCACCATACACCTCTTCATTAGTTTTGTGGTCTCTCCAACTGATGTTAAGGACTCTCCTCAGCAACTGTGTGTAGCATCCATTTATTCTGTCCTCAAAAGTCTTTGTAACTGTCCATGTCTCTGAACCATATAGTAGAATACTTTCCACGCAAGCTCGGAAAAACTTGATTTTAGTTGGCCTATCAAGTTTAGATTTCCATATCTTCTCCAGCTTGTTGCATGCAACCCAGGCTTGAGCTTTCCGGCACTTGAAGTCATGGAAAGAGTCTGGCATTGACGATCCTAGGTACTTAAACTCCTTGATGTTGTCAAGTTTGGCACCACTCAGAGATGTGACATTTGTGGAGGATGGGATGCCGACTAGTAGAGTCTTGGTTTTTCCAACATTAAGGTGCAGGCCAACACAGTTTGAAGCTTCTTCGATATGCTGTAGCAGAATTTCAGCTGACTCAATGGATGAAGACAAGAGTGCTATGTCATCAGCGAAGTCCAAATCATGAAGGCGTAGCTCTGGATGACGTCTACTCTTCCTTCTCTCAAGAACGATCCCGGTGGATTGGTTGATGTCCTTCAAGGCATGCCGCATGATGTAATCTACTACCACTATGAAGAGGAATGGAGCAAGGGTGTCTCCTTGTAGAACTCCAGCCAGAATCTCGAAAGGTTCGGTATCACCGTCTGCAGATATCACTAAGGCAGATGAATCTGTGTAGATAGCCTTGATTGCATCAATGATGACTCCTGGAATACCATACGCATGTAGGATTTGGAACATCCGTTCACGATGGATCGAATCGAAAGCTTTTGAGTAATCTATGAATACTACTGCCAGAGGAAGATTCTTTGTCTTCATGCCTTCAATGATACGTCTCAGAGCCAGTATTTGAGAGACGGTTGATCTATGCTGTCTGAAGCCATTCTGGTTCCAACGCAGCAAGGGGTCAACAAATGGTCTTATCCTGTTTAATACCATCCTGTTGAAGAGCTTGGCTGCAATACTGGTAAGGGTGATGCCCCTGTAGTTGGTTGGTTTTGATAGGTCCCCTTTCTTTGGGATGGGAATGATTCCACCTGTTGACCATTGCTTAGGTTTCTCTTGGTGTAGCAGAAGATTGTTGCACAGATGAAGAAGGTGGGGTTTAAAGGTGTCCGACTTCCAGAGCTCAAGTGGGATGCTGTCCAGTCCTAAGGCACCTCCTGGTTTTGACTGTGAAAGCGCTTCTTCCAGATCAGCTAACGTAAACTCTGAGGTTGAGATTGGTAGTGTATCATCAACCACCTTGGAGATGGTGAAGTCTCTGTCTGGTACTGTTGGTGGTTTCCCAAGAAGAGTAGAGAAATGCTTCAACCATGAACCTTTCCTGTCATCTGGCGTTCCTGAGAGCATAGATCGCTTGCTATCCTTTCTTCCACTGATGTCGTCCACAATTTTCCAGGCAGTGCTGTGTTTGCTGGAGAGAGAAGCTTGTTGTACCTGCTCGATGCTGGACTCCAGTAATGCTTTCTCCTCTGCTATGTACGCATCTGTCAACTTTTGTTTGGCCATGTTTTTATCCACCTTGGTTGACGAGATGTAGGCTTCTCTTGCCGCTTTTACTTTCTGGGTCTGTGATATGCTCTTGAAAGTATTCCTTGGTTTCTTGGGCAAGATTTCCTCTGCTGCCTTGATGCAGGAAGATTGGAGGAGGTCGTACTTCTCTTGGAATGGCATGGTGCTCTTCTCTTGGGCCAAAGGATCAAAGAAGTTGGATACTTTGATGGTATATTCATCCTGGAGGTCTCTGTTGAAACACAGTGCTTTGAAGTTCAAGGACCGTGCTGCATTAGGCGGCTTCTTCTTTGGAGCACGCAGACGTAGCTTTACCATCGCTGTGATGATTCTGTGGTCAGACCCCACTGTTACAAAGGTGTTGTATGCCTCTACATTTTGCACAGAGTTTACCCATTTCTTCCTCACCAGAATGAAGTCCAGTTGTGCCTTTGTGGTGTTTGGGTACTGGAATGTCCACAGCTTCCTGTTCGGCTTCCTGAACTTGGTATTTGTGACAACAAGATCGAAGCTGTTGACAAAATCTAGAAGAAGGATGCCATTCCGATTGGTGGCATCATGGTAAGAGAATAGAACTTCGCCTGTACCAAGTTTTGCATTGAAGTCGCCACCAATCAAAACCATGTTGTGTGCGGGGATGTCTCTCATCGCATCTGAGAGGTTCTTGTAAAAGGCGATTACATCCTCTTCTTTGGAGCAGTTTGTAGGGCTGTAGCAGCACATGATGGTTGTGGCTGGATTCCCTGTGAAGGAGGCAGTAATGATCCTATCAGAGTATTTCTTGACCTCAGTAAGACATTTCATGGTGTAGTGGCTCATCAGTAATCCTATCCCACCAGTAGCAGCTCCACTTTTATTCCTTGTTGCTGAGGATGTTACCAAGGTGTACTTTTCAGATACCTTTGTATAATCTATGTCAGCATCGTGTACCATTCGGTGTTCTTGCACGCAAATCACATCGATTTTGAATTTGCTGGCTGCTTCCGTCAATTCACCCATGTTGTGCGGTTGTCTCAGTGTCCTGGTGTTGAAAGACGCGAAACTAACTGACTTTTTGCATCTCATGAATTTCGAAATAGTTCTCCCTCGTCCATGTCTGTTCTCAGCTCCTGCCCTCCCTGAAGGGTTTAAGGCAGACGCGTCATATGTTCCGTCTTGCGGATCAGACCTGTCAGAGGAAGTTGTTGCAGGGGCTTTAACCCTGGTGCTATAATTTGCTTCCATTATTCTTTCTTGGCTGATTTACTCCATTGGTGCGCCACGCCTAGTGGAGTTTGTGCTGTGGAACAGCACAGGTTTTCTGGTGACCGTTAAGCTGATTCAACTAGTTCACAACTTCTCCGCCCTTAACTCTGGAGATCCAGACTCCAATCTTAAATTCCAGTTGTTCAGACAACCAGACTGCCTGTTGAGTCCATTGGCCGGTAACATTTATAATATTTATAATTGTTGCGCCCTTTTGCCGTTGGAGGTTGCTCCTCTCTTCCGCCCAAGGTAATGGACTACCTTTGTAATCATAGTGTTCTCCAGATATTGTTTGCTCCGCTCTGGACGCTGGGACGGGTGATCGGCCCTGAGCAGCTAAGCGGAGTTTGAACATGCCAGTCATTGATGGAGATTTGACCATGGTGGGATGTTCAGCACCACCCTACTGATGGTTCACAGATGTTGTTGTCGACCAATCTTGCCAGTGATGGAAATGATATGGCTATGAGGTAGGGACCCACAAAAAGACCTACTCAATCTCTATGATAGGTTAGAAGGAAAAATTTTAAAGATAAGTAACAACACAGGTTGGCATCCACACAAGTGTAAGCCGACAAAAGAAGATGGAGGTCATTATCCGTTTGTGGACAACATCCCCCCATCTCCTGATGTCAGTGTGGCGATGCGCCGTCACCAGCACAAAGGGGATCTGTGTCCTGTACCCCAGTGTGCTATCACCTATTACCATGACCATTGCGGGGTTCAAGCGCCTCTACCCTACACATGGGATTAAAAGCCTCCTCCCAGACAAACCAGATTTCAACAAACTACCAAGCCAACTAACTTGGCTTACCTTTCCTAGCCAACTGTGTTGTGAAAATGAAATGAGGTAAAGAAGCTAGTAGAATAGATTGTAGAAAGGATGAGAATAAAGGATAGAGATGAGTAGGAAGGAGCACCCAAATGGAAAAAGAACCCATTTGGGAAAATCCAACACTGATGGAATGTGTTGGCAAAGGTAATTTTCAGCTCCTCGACACAGGGATAGTGCCTTCCTTTTCCTTTTGATGCTCTCTAGGGAAGGAGGAAATAGTAGTATTTTGACAAATTGGGTCAAATCTTAAAAAAGAGGGCAACACATAAAAAGAAATGTTGCCTTACGTATAGTGTATACCAATTGTATAGTTTATAATTGCACAGCATTAAACAATCCAATACATAAAAACTGGCAGCTCTTGAATTAGATAGCACTATACACTAGGGCGGGCGTAAATAGGGAAGGTATTTTGTTCAAATCGGCCATGGTCAAAATGTATTCCACTTGACCCCACATGATCAAATATACACTTTAACAAAATTCGGAGGGGGTCTTCAAAAAGGGGGGGTTTTTTTGGTTGTTTTTTTAAGGCATGAGCTTCACATATCCATCAAAGTTAAAATCCATATTGGATTCATTCCGTATGACAGTCTCCCAAGAGAAACTGGCAATGCCAATTGATTCAGATAGGCACACTGTTTTGGTAAAAATCAATGTAAGGCGACAATCAAAAGGATGGTTATAGATATGCAAAAAATCACATTTATTATGTGTGTGCCCCTCTTTACATACCTGCTTATGATGCACATCACACACATCACATTTACAAACCAATAAAAAAGCGCAACACCAGGGTTTCTGTTTGCACCCGTGGAGCCTTACAATTCTGATTTGGAACTGATGAAACTATACTATATATCTATTTACAGGCACAACTAGAAGAATTGCTATATCAAATAAATAAAAATCTTAAGGAGATGAGAGAATTGCAAAAAAACAGCGCCACCCAGCTGAGTCTAAATATCGAACAGGAAAAGAAGGTGGAGGAACTGAATAAGATGTTGGATGATATGAAGAGCGAGAGAGACAGCCTTGGGTTGATGGCTACACATGCAGAGAAAGCCAAGATGAAGTGTCAGGATCTGGAGAAGAGAATAGCAGAGAAAGAGGCCCTTATAGAGGAATTACAAGATGAGATCAGCAAGATCAAGAAGGAAATGGATGCATTGAACAGTAAGATAAAAAAGGCAAACATCAAGAATGCCAACTTGAGGCAGATGGCGAAAACTAAAGAAGGCGAGGTAGAGATGTCGAAGCAGGCAATTGACAATGTACGCAGAGATATGCAAGACGCAGTAGACATTGGATTTCTGAAAGCGAGAGAGATTGAAGGGGAACATCTGATATCAAAAGCAATGGTGTCTCAGTTGGAATGTGAGGTCGAGAAAGAGAAGAGTAACGTGAAGATACTAGTGGAGACAAAGGCCAAACTCAATGAGCAATTGAAACAAGCAAGAGCCGAGGCACTGCAGTATGAGAGACAATCTAATGAGGCTACAGCTAAGAAGGCAACTCTAGAGCAGCGTCTGAGAGCCAATGAGGAACAACTGATGACACTGAAGAATTCAACAGATCAGAAGACTCAAGAAATGGAGGCGGCAATGGAGCAGCTTAAGAAAGAATGTGCAATACTTCAGGAAGATTACAAGAAAGCTTGTGAACTAGCCAACACCAAGAGAGCTAAGGCAGCAGACTTGCAAAATGAACTGCAGGCAAGCAAGAAGGAGTTAGTCAACATGAGACACAAGGTTGACATTACTGAGAAAGAATTAAAAACGGCCAAAAGGTATGTATCTATACAATCCCTGTACATATTATATTCAAACCAATGGTAATGCTACAAAGACCAGTATTTGGCTCTCATACAACAAAAAAAAGAATTTTAAAATTTGACCATTGAGTCTTAATAATGTTACATTATTGTTATTTTTATTATTATTATAGGCACTTATAAAGCGCTCTTAAAAAACACAGCGCATAAACAACGCCTCATGCCATTATCAAGATTATATTTCTTAATCACTGGAGTGATAATAGACTGTTTTAATGTGTTTGGAAACACCCCAGACATCAATGAACTATTAATTAATATATTAATTTTAGTAGAGCCTGGTATTTTGAGGCCAATCAACAGCAGGATGGCAATAATACATAGTGTTGTCATGGCTACGACTGATTCAGAGATGCCACTTTGAATCAATGAAACTGTTGACAACCTGAAAATGTGCACACATTTTAGATACAAAATTACTTGAAACACTATAGAACTGTGGAATTTTTAGTAACAGTGAACTCAAAAATAGAAGGAAGATAAAAAACCTGAGCTTATCGAAGAAAGAACGATTCATTAGAATATATTGAAAACGGTTTGATAATTCGTCCATTCAATGGTTTGACTCTGCGAAAGAGGGCTTTAAAGATTGGTATAACAGGATAAAACAAAAACGGTTGATATTCAAAATTCTTGTTTGAATTAAAGCCAAATTGTCTTGCCTGACATTTTCATGACGCATTTGAGAAAAAAAGTGACCCATATTCTTTCTGACTCACCCTGTATAGGTATGATAATCCTATCTCAATGTCAATGGCATATTTCTTATGAGAAAAATATCGGGTAGAGCAAGTAGTTCTTGCGATATGCTAATTCAAATCTCATCATCATCATCATCATTGGACGAAATGGAGGAAGCAATCGCAAAATACTGGGCCCAGACTTTCCTGTCATTCATGAGTTGGTTGATCTAAACCCATATCATTCTTAACGGTATCAGGAGGATACAGTGATCTTCTGCCTCTGTTAGCTTTCCCACCAGGAGGAGTCCAGAAAATTAGACGGACGATAGGCTGGTTGGTTGTTCGCATGCAGTGGCCAGCGAAACATAAACGGCGCTGCCTGATTATTGATGTCAAATCTCAGATGGTGTTAAATGTTTAAATCTGGAGTTGCAACACAACCCGTCTGGCCGTCGTAGAACAGGGTTTAGGTGTTTATGTTGCCTAATAAACATTTGCAAGAAAATCTTCTTGTTGTTTAGATAATATATTTATTTATCATGAAATTAAGGAGTATGTTTGGATTTCATTGGTTAAACCATTTTAAAGCCTGATTAAGAACTTTGGGGTGCTCCAACTAATGATTTCTCAATCAATCAATTGTTTTTAGATCTCAAATGTCTGCCTTTTTAAAAAAACACTATTTGTCTTAATTTTTATTTATTTATTATATTTTGTTGTATTAATTTGTTGTGTTTTTTGTTGTATTAATTTATATATTTATTGTTTTGTTATTGGTTTTTTTAAAGGTTTTAAACGGTTTTGATTGTTTCAAGAAGAAGAGAAAAAAGGTATTAACTACAAAACAATCTTCTTGTTGCACACCTTACAGAGAGGGGAAGGAGCGAGAAAAAGAGCTATCTGACAAGTTGGCATCAAAAGCAGAGGTGTTAGAGGCAGTTAAAAAGCAACTAGAGGATCCTGAGTGGATACATCAACAACATCAACAACATCAACAACGAATAAGTGAGTGTACTAGAATTGTTGATATAACTTATGAGAAAAAGATCGAACTATCTGACAAACTGGCATTGAAACCAGAGGAGTTAGAGGCAGTTAAAAAGCAACTAGAAAAGACAAAGGAAGAGTCTGACAAGTGGGTCAAATACCGTAAGTGTACTGAACTTTTAATTAAATGATTGAATGAGACCATGTATTGCACCCTAAACCCAGACAGACTGGCATTTGGGCATATAGCAGGGTGTCTGCTATCTTCACAGCCACAGAAATCCTACAGCTCCGCTTATCTATTTTCACAGCTTATAGCTACTTTATGGTAAATATCCCTGTGACCTATATAGGGTGTTTCAATAAGCAAGACTGGCATTGGATCTGAGAGTAGGGTGTATGATGTCTTCATAGCTTAACTACTTACAGGTAAGTAACCCTGTGACGTATCAGGGTGTTTCAATAAGCAAGACTGGCATTGGATCTGAGAGTAGGGTGTATGATGTCTTCACAGCTTAACTACTTAATGGTAAATAACCCTGTGACCTATCAGGGTGTTTCAATAAGCAAGACTGGCATTGGATCTGAGAGTAGGGTGTATGATGTCTTCACATCTGAACTACTTTATGGTAAGTAACCCTGTGACCTATCAGGGTGTTTCAATAAGCAAGACTGGCATTGGATCTGAGGGTAGGGTGTATGATGTCTTCATAGCTTAACTACTTTATGGTAAGTAACCCTGTGACCTATCATTATCAGGGTGTTTCAATAAGCAAGACTGGCATTGGATCTGAGGGTAGGGTGTATGATGTCTTCATAGCTTAACTACTTTATGGTAAGTAACCCTGTGACCTATCATTATCAGGGTGTTTCAATAAGCAAGACTGGCATTGGATCTGAGGGTAGGGTGTATGATGTCTTCATAGCTTAACTACTTTATGGTAAGTAATCCTGTGACCTATCACTATCAGAGTGTTTCAATAAGCAAGACTGGCATTGGATCTGAGAGTAGGGTGTATGATGTCTTCATAGCTTCTCTACTCGATAGATGATAAGTAGACATATGGCCCATAGAGACTAGTGCTTGGTCGGTGTGTAGATCTATGCCCTATACAGGGTGTCTCAATAAACAAGACTGGGGGTGTTGGGTTTGATTGTGAAGTGTCTGCTGTCTTCATAGCGTAACTACTTTGTGGTAAGTAGGCATATGACATGGGGTGTCCAAATAAACAAGGCTGACATTGGGTCTTAGAGTAGGGTGTCTGGTGTCTTGGTAGCTTCTCTACTCGATAGATGATAAGTAGACATATGGCCCATAGAGACTAGTGCTTGGTCGGTGTGTAGTTGTTTGATGTCTTTATAGGTAAGCTGTCTGCTAGTAAGTGGGCCTATTGCCTATACAGGGTGTTCCAATAAACAAGACACAAATTTGGTCTAATAGTGATGTCTGATATCTTCTTAGCCAAATGATTGTATGGTGGTTGGTCTCTGAGTGAGGTGCCTGTAGCATGATTGCTTCATAGTTTGTGGTTATTTTATGGTCATGTCTTTTGAACTCGCCACCCTTGGCGTCATTTGTATAAATTGAACGTAAAATTGGAAATTTTTACATTTTAGAGTTTGTACACACCATCACCACACCACCCTAGACTTTCAATATATAATTAACCATATCTCAGCCAAACAGTGATAGAAATACCTGATTTATTCACAGAATGTAGCTAGATTGGCTTTCAAATGACCTCTAAACCATAGCTGTATCACATTTATTTGTTGAGTTGATAGAGAGAAATCAATGATTCCTCACCAAAAATGCAACACCACCACCCCTTATGGGTGGTTAGTTCAAAACACTTGGGCTTATGGTAAGTGGATCTAGAGCTTATTAAGTGTGTCCCAACATTCAAAGCTGGTATTGGGTGTGGCAGTATAGTGCCTCTGATGTCTTCATAGCTTAACTACTTTAATATGGTAAGTAGACCTATACAGGGTGTCCCAATAAACAAGATTGGAATTTTGTTTGAGTGTGAGGGATCTGATATCTTCATCACTTAGCTATCATGTGGTAAGAATGTGGCCTATACAGGGACAGGGTGTCCCAATATACATATCTTGCCTTGGATCTTAGAGTGAGAGATGTGTCATATTTTCAAAGCTATGCATCCTCAGGTATGACCTATACATTGTGTCTCAATAAACATTTGGTTCCTAAATTAAGAAAAGTGTAAAACATTGCAATATGTGCCAAAGTGGAGATCCATGCATATTTAAGTAACCTACATGTACATGCTGCCACATCGAGATGATTTTTAGGTCGTCCCTAGGAAGAGACCTTATGGCAGCATGCTTCGTCAGTATGTGTCTGTCTGTTGTGTCTGTGTAGTCTGTCAACAATTTGGTATACACTTTTTGTTTTGTCCATTTCTTTTCCATACAATGTCCAATTGCAATCAAACTTCTGTCATAGATGCAACATGGAAACCTTCATATGTTAATTAGGTCAAAGGTCACATACCAAGGTCAAAGGTCATCTGAGGTCAAGATGTAAAAGTGGCTGCATATGTAAAATTGATTATATTTGTCCATTTATTTTCCATACAATGACCAATTGCAACCAAACTCGGGTCATAGATGCAAAATGGAAACATTCATATGTTAATGAGGTCAAAGGTCACATACTAAGGTCAAAGGTCATCTGAGGTCAAGATGTAAAAGTGGCTGCATAATGTAAAATTGATTACATTTGTCCATTTCTTTTCCATACAATGACCAATTGCAAGTTGCAACCAAGCTTTGGTCATAGATGTACCATGGAAACCTTCATACGTTAGTGAGGTCAAAGGTCACATACCAAGGTCAAAGATCATCTGAGGTCAAGATGTAAAAGTGGCTGCATATGTAAAATTGATTACATTTATCCATTTCTTTTACGATGACCAATTGTAACCAAAGTCGTGTCATAGATGCAACATGAAAACCTTCATATGTTAATGAGGTCAAAGGTTACATACCAAGGTCAAAGGTCAAGATGTAAACTTGGCTGCATATGTAAAATTGATTATATTTCAACAGGTGAAGTACAGTTGTAACCAAACTCCAGGATGTTTATTTATTTACATTATAATGTTTACTTATTATGTCTTTAACAGTGAGGCTATACTATGTCCTCTTTCTTTCTAGTTGCCTGATGCCTGTGGTTTGAGAGCCACCTTGTTTTTAATCTACCCATATAAACGGACGACCTATTTAGGACTGCTGTCGTTATTTTTTATAATAATAATGAAAACAAAAATAAATATTTTTGCAAACTTATTCAAAATGATATTAAAATCATCTTGAACCTGTATTTAAATAACCTGGCATTTGCTCATACCGTGTCTTCAAAAAAGAAACAAACAAAAGTAGTGGATTTATATTTTGACACTGTTTCAATGTGTAAAAGTATATCAATTAAACAAGGAACAGTAGCATCTTTCATATTTGAAAGCTATAAACAAATTAATAGTTTATATGAGCAACTGCTGAATGCAACTTACACCATATTTATTTATTTTATTTTATTTTTATATAATATTGATTGATTTATTCACTTTATTTTTTATGTTTTGATTCATTTATATTAATTTAGTTAGTTATCAATTGAATTTATCAATTCATTCACTTATTTAAAGGAAAACAAGACCTGGCTGATCTGCACGCTGCAATACGGGCTGGCAACTGGTCGATAAAGAGGAAATTTGGCGATCAAGGTCCAGGTTTATTACAAGATGCACAATCCATTGCAATTTGCCCAAATGGAGATGTTGTTATAACTGACTATGAGGCATGTGATATCAAAGTATACAGTAGAATTGGTGTGTATAAAAGCAGTATAGACATAAAGATGTCAGGATCAGGTGAGAGAATGCGACCTTGGGGGATTGCAGTTGGAGATGATGGCTGGTATTATGTGACTTGTTATCTAGATCGTAAAGGTTATGTGCAGGTGTACAATGCACAGGGTGTGTACAAGCACCAGTTCACAGCCATATCACCTGACAACATACCATCTGATAAAGAGCCAACTGAATTAAGTGGAATAGCCATAGATGGCAATAAAAACATACTGGTAGGTGCATACAGCAAATACATCAGTAAACATGAACAAAATGGGAAACATATTGGCAGCATCAGAGTAACCATTAAACCCGTGTACCTGTGTGTATGCCCTAATGGTACCATTGTGGTCAGTACCTGGACATCTGACACAGCTGTACATGTTATTGATCCTACTGGACAGGTGTTACACAGCCTCAAAGCACTATCAGGTGTGCGTGATGAATGGGATACAGCAGGAGTATCCTGTTATGAGGATATCATATTCATATGTAACTATGGTAGACCATCTGGTATATACTGCTTCTCTTCAACTGATGGTCAGTATATAGGATGTGTCACAAATGAGGTTAAGAATCCAAGGGATTTGGTTGCTACAGCAGATGGTAAAAGGCTGATTGTGATTGATCAACTTGGTAAACGTGTAAAAATATTCAAATCCACTATCCAATAATAACAGTCATTAGGATTGACTCTTTGTAGCAATACATATTCCGTTCACCCATTCACCGTGGTATAAATTGAATCACATGAGACCACTGTAGTGTTTACAGATTACATTTGATATCATAGTCAATTGTATATTTCTGGAATATCTGTACATTCTGTGCTCATACAAACATATTCCAGAATAGTTATTCTGTATATATATATAATGTAAACACACATTTACCTAAATTTAAACTGAGACTAATATATTAGTCTCAGATTTAAATAAGACAAATGTGTCCCCAGTTTTCTAAGTCATAATTTTGAAGTCATGTCACTTTTATATTTCTATAGAATTCAAACAGGACTTGTGAGAATTCCATAAAATGTTTGTACTGTTAAAATTGAGTGATAGGCCTACTTGTGAAATCACACATCAATTGATATATTTTTGAAATCTCTCAAATTGGCACCTTTTATTTAGAATATCCATAAAGTTAATTACTCCGCATTTTATTGATCTCAATTTTTACAATCGTTTGATTCAATTGTATGTGATTTCTAGTCTACATGAACACACCATAAAAACAATCTTATTCCAAATTTGTTGTGCGATCAAGCTGAGCAAAATGAGTCTGAAGTCAAAAATATCACAATTTTAATTTTCCACTTTATTTTTTTGTATAGAATATATTGGTCTTGCAGTTCTGAATCTTGGACAAGCTTATTCCAGTTGTATTTCACTTTCTTTGGCTTGGTTTTGCTGTTTGCCCATAGACTTGATCTAATCTTTGAGGTCCCAATTCTATGATCGGATCCAATACTTGCAAACGAATTGTAGGCTTCTGTGTTCAGAATACTATTTTGCCATTTCTTTCTGATCAGGATGTAGTCAAGTTGTGCTCTGAATCCACTTGGTAGAATACAGGTCCATAGTTTTGTTACTTTTGGAATCTGGTGTTTGTAATAACTAGGTTATTTTCCATTGCAAACTCTTCCAATATCTCCCCGTTCCTGTTTGTGGTTTCATGGTAGGCAAAAGGAGCAATGTCGTTACCAATTCGGGCATTAAAGTCCCCAATTACTGTCAAAACATTATGGGCCGGTACTGATTTAATAGTTTCTTTCAGCTCGTCATAGTAGTCTCTTACCTCATCTTCACTTGCCACATTGGTGGGATATATATGTAGATATAACCATAGTTTTTGGATTGCCATTAAAGGTTGCTTGAATATAGTTCTGGTGCTTATGTAGCAGATTGAGGAACGTCAACGGTAAACGTCACAATTCATTATTAGATCATGAAATCACCCACCTATCTTTTTGATTCTGTTAAAGACACAAGAACCTCTTTGAGAACTTGACTCTTCCATTGTGATGGCGGGAGTAAGCCTGTCAATTCATTATTACACAGATCTACACTCCGTAACCTGTCATCAAAAAATGAATAACATTTCCAATGCAATGTGAAATATCAACAATTTTGGAATTGAGTACGCTGGTTCTAACATTGAAAGCAAGGTTTTATATTTAAAACAGATTCTTAACCCTTTCCACGCGGCAGGCGTCTGCAGACGACATTCCAACATTTCGCAAAATGTTTCAAAAATGTCAAAATTATTTAATTTCATTATCATATTTGAAAACACCATGAGAAATGCATTGAAACAAGTACAAACATGACTAGCATTGGTTCAGATAAGACTTTGACAATTGGGAAAGGTATCTGACAAATCTGTTTTGTATACAGTAAAACTGATAGCCGCGTGGACAGTAGTTTTCCCCAGTCTAAGCATTAAGGCAAATCATGGGAATTGTTTTAATGATATATAATACCGCTTTATATTACACTAAAATCAGCTTTTTATATATTTTCACATCAAAATATCTAACCACCAATACCAAATATCTCCGGTTCAAGTCCTGGTTAAGTCACTTGATCATCGAATGGTATTTGAATTGGATATAGAAACTTCATTCATTCTCAATTTAATAGGTAACATCTAAACATTGAATTAACATAACAAATAACATCTCACATAAAAGCTCTAAGCCGGCTGAGATGTTCGAGTCATTCATTAACCCTTACAGCCCCGTATCCCAATTCCCAGCCTGTCGGTTCCACCTGGCGCTGAGGTTTTTGGGTGAAATAATGGCCCCGGGCTACATAGCTGGGCATGTACACTCGCCCAGTATAGCTTCCCCCGTGGCTCAGTTGGTAGAGTGTTCGACTTCAAACCGAGAGGTCGTGGGTTCAAACCCAGGGGTGTGGCACCTCTTGTTGTGTGTGCTTTTTTTGCTTGAAACAAATTTTGTTGGAAAATCCACCGGGAGTGTTAGGGTTAAGGAACGATTTTTTTTCTTCTTTTTAATTTTCACTTTTTTTCTCTAATTTTACCTTGATTAACCCTTACAGCCCTGTATCCCATGAAATCCCATTTCCCAGCCTGTCGGTTCCACCTGGCGCTGAGGTTTTTGGGTGAAATAATGGTCCCGGGCTACAAAGCTTCCCCCGTGGCTCAGTTGGTAGAGCGTTCGACTTCAAACCGAGAGGTCGTGGGTTCAAACCCCGGGCGTGGCACCTCTTGTTGTGTGTGCTTTTTTTGCTTGAAACAAATTTCGTTGGAAAATCCACCGGGAGTGTTAGGGTTCGGGTAGGTGGCAGAAAATTGATCGTGAAAATTGCTTTGTATTCTTTATGATGATAACGATATTGAGGACGAATTTCATTTCGTTCTCATTTATAATTTTTTCACCACCTTACGTACTAAATACTTGCCACTTTGGGTTTACGTTAAACCAACTCATCAGAAATTGTATTCACTGTTAAATACCTCTGACGCGACCATTTTAGTAGGCTTAGCAGCATTTGTGTACCACGCACTTAATCTTAGAAATTCAGTAGTTAGAACTTGATTATATTCATCAAATGTTGTGTAATTATTATATTATTATTTTTCCTATGTATCCGATGCCTGATATGATATGTAAAATATGTATCATTAATATGTTGCTATATTATGGGCTAATGGCCTGATTGTATTGTGAAATAAAACTTGAACTTGAACTTGAATTTCAAGATTGTCTAGATCTGATCCATCATGTTAAATGACAGAGAGTCATCATGGCTGTATAAGCCAGTTTAGTTGTTAACCCTAACAACATGAAATTTATCAAGCGCTGTAACTTTTGGACTATTAATATGATGTATATTAAAGTAGGAAATGAGTCGGAGAAACCATTTTTGGTATCAAATTTCACCAAAAATGCTGATTTTTAAATTTTGGACAAAAACACACACTTTTTTGGCACAAAATGTGCTGCATTCGTAGCAAATTCAGTTTTTTGTAAAAAACGCTGAAATTGCACCAAAATCATCAAAGATAACTAAAAATATATTTTGTCAAACGTTTTCGTTCTTGTTTTATTTATAATCCTAATGAAATTATCTAGGAAACTTTTTTTTTAATATCTTATTTCTATTTTTGAATTAGTGACCAAAAAGTGCCAAAAATGTTGGTCAATAAAAAAATCTTTCCTAGTAATGTTATGAGGATTATAATAAAACAAGAACGAAAACGTTTGAAATATATTTTTAGTTATCTTTACAAAACCTAAAATGGGTCAAAAAACGTGTTTTTTATAATTTTCTCCAAAATTGTCAATTTCATGTTCATGGTTGGATTCATTGAACCCTTTTCTTCAAGAAAATGTATACTTTTATATAGATTTAAAGGAATAATGAAGAAGTTACGGCAGTTTTACGGAGGCTATACCTGAGGGTTCCAGATCCATCCCAGAGCAATGGACCCTCCTGGAAGTGATAAATAAGATTGATTTTGATGATTTCTTGGGTTCAATAATTGGTGTTGTTTTTTTAAAACATCTCCTTACCCTGGCAACTGTAGCAGTAATCTTGGGATGTACTGAGGCTCTGGTTGTGCCAAATTATTATGAGATAACCGTACTGTGCTCAAGTGGGTTAATACATCGCCAACGTCCTCGGGTAGTAAAGCTAAAACAGTAAAAAATACATATATAACTGTGAGTATAGAAATCAAATCCAACATTCAGGAGCAGATTAATGTGACGTCATAATGGCTGGCTCCTAATTTTCAATAAGATTTATTCCGTCAAAATAAACAATCGGGTTCCAAGGCGTCGGCAATAATTATTTTTCTTCATCTTTACGCTCCCGAAAGAGAGATTCATAGAAATCCATCAAATTAATGTGTAAATGACATTTGACTATAGTCTGTGGCATATGTGAAAGTTTTTACCTATTGCAGAATTAAAAAGTAGCAGTGATATATATCATTTTATGGTGATTCAAGTGTGTTTGTATTTATCCAATTTAAGTTTCATTCCCTTAGTTAGGTATCAAGTGTCTCACTTTAAATGAGACCAACTATAATATAAAAAATAAAACAATGACAAATGAATAAGAAAAATAATATGTAATATGATAGCATGCCTTAAAATGTTAGGTATTTTGACTAGAAAACAGCAAGTAAATCATCTATATAGGAACTCCATAGTTTGTGTTGTCTTAATGTCTATACTCAAGAATGTGAGTGAGGGTTAATGTCTATGGGAAATAAAAATGAAGTCACAGAGTTAAGAGGAATTATTGAAATGAAGTGTTTCCATGGTAATAATTACATCTGCAAGCAGACTGTTGGTAAGTATAGAATGACTTTTCGGAGCATTTTCCATTCATTAAACCAATACATATCAATAACATAAATCTCCAACTGAAACATTATGATGGTTCCCTCCTATATCTCCTCTCTTAACTAAGTGTTATTATTGATCATGACAGACTATATAAACACACAATATTTGTAAAAGTTCATTGTGTTTATTTATTTTTTAATTAGAGGGGGAAGCATTTTTGTTGCATGACTCATGGTGTAACACCTAGGGCAAGGACTTCTAAATGGGTGACCTGCGTGTGATTCCGACCGGTTACTGCCAGAGCCAGTTTTTTTATCACATTATTTCAGCACCTTTATTCCCCCTGAAAGTGTTACAAGCTTGGTTTATTTAGATGCAACCCCAATCTAACCTTTCAACCCCAATCTAACCTTAGAGTTGTAGGCACTATTTGCTAAAAATGTGCCCAATTGTTGATTTTAATGCAACCCCAACCTAAACTTATTTCGAGAATTATTTCATTTCAACATTGAAAAAAAAAACTACTAGATTTTTTTATCTTAAGTTTTGCCAATAGAGTTGCTACATAGCAGTGTTATTTGTTCTTTGATATCGTTGTTATTGATATAATCGATATACAATTGATATTCTCAATATAGACATGGATAAAGAATGGAAAATGTACAGTTGGAATCTGGATCACCTCAATCAAATCATACAAATAATGAACTTTAAAAAATAAAATTCTTTCATCCCAAAAAGTAACAACATTTAACACGACTGTATCATTTTCATAATTAATTTAAAATTTAATTGGGAGGAGGACAAGATCAGCGATAGACAGATCATATTTAAGCTGTTAGGCGACACACATAAAACCTGTTCTAAAAATGTTGGGCAATTTTCGACATTTTCAGCAATTTTAGCAATTATCAAAAACAATGTGTGTAGAATTTCAACAACAAAAAATGCCAACAAATGTGTTAAAACAATACAGGTGAGTCAAAAAGAAGTTGATCGAGAATGAATATTTGTTTAAAAATAGACCAAACAAATTTGACAAACCAATGAGGCACATATTCAAAGAGCGACTTATTCCGCTCATATGACAAACGGAATCATTAAAATCGATCAATTATATCAGGAGCTATGCCTGTTTTAATACAAGAGACCCTTTTTTAGCTGTCCACGGAACGCTTAATCTTCTTGAAATCTATCCACTCTAAGTGGGCAGCAAAATGTACACACGGGCATTCATATTCAAATGAGATTAAAGCAATACAGGTGAGTCAAAAAGAAGTTGATCGAGAATGAATATTTGTTTAAAAATAGACCAAACAAATTTGACAAACCAATGAGGCACATATTCAAAGAGCGACTTATTCCGCTCATATGACAAACGGAATCATTAAAATCGATCAATTATATCAGGAGCTATATCTGTTTTAATACAAGAGACCCTTTTTTAGCTGTCCACGGAACGCCTAATCTTCTTGAAATCTATCCACTCTAAGTGGGCAGCAAAATGTACACACGGGCATTCATATTCAAATGAGATTAAAGCCTGGGAGTTTCAAACACAGGTGGGAATGGTGTGCATAAAATAAAAAATCAGTGACAACAATAAGAAAATGATTAAACATTGAAGGCCCACTTAAAACAATTAAGGGGGGACTTAAGGAAGTTTTTGATTTGATTTTTTGAATTTTGCAAGTGCTGTAATTATTGAACTATTAATCAAATGTATATAAAAGTATACATTTTTGGAAAAGAAATGGATCAGAGAATCCAAATTTGGCATCAATTTTGACCAAAAAAGTAGATTCACTTTTTTGACCCAAATTGTTTTTGAACAAAGCTAACAAAAAATAATTTTGAGTAAACATTGGCCAAATCACTTTATATTGATGTTAAGACACTAATGAAGGGATAATTTTTTTTTTTTAAACCTAATCTAATATTTTTGAAAATGTTGACCAAAAAGTGCCAAAAAACGTGAAAAATTGGATTTTTTATTTATTTTTACACTTTTTTCTCAAAATTTCAAAAAGTATTGGATTAGATTTTTTTTTTTTAAAGTTGTCCCTTCAGTAGTGTCTTAACATCATCATCAAGTGATTTGGGCATTTTTAACTCAAAATTATGTTTGTTAGCTTTGTTCAAAAAAATTGGGTCAAAAGTTTGGATTCTCTGATCCATTTCCTTTCCAAAAAGGTATACTTCTATATACATTTGAGTCATGGTTCAATAATTACAGCACTAACAAAATTCAACAAAAAACTTCCTTAAGTCCCCCCTTAAGACACCTTGGAGGACAATCATCAGCAATCAGTTTGGTCTATTTTTAAACAAATATTCATTCTCGATCAACTTCTTTTTGACTCACCCAGTAGTGTTCTAAAAGAAGAATATTTGGTCGGTTGGACCCGTAGACAAGGGTATTTCCCGTCGCCTATGACAACAATTTTTTCCAATTTTTTTTTCAGCTATGAAGATAACAGTGTCATCATGGGATTGAAGTTCAATGTGACTAGTGATACTAATAGATAGTGTTTAAGGAAGAGGGGTGGCACTCAATACAAAAAACATACATACATTTTCTATTTTGTTTTTAGAAAATCACATAATATTTTTAAAACATTACAAAAAGTTTTTTTTCTTCATAAAGCAGCTCCAGTTTTTCAAAATAAGTCGGTTGAGTAATTGGAAGTGTATGGTCAGGATATTTTGGTGTTTTTTTTTCATTTGTCTCATTGTGGTATGTTATGTTTATGGGTCTTGTTTAATATCCCATACTTGTGTGTTGGTCTAAAAATAGTTATGGTTTTATATAATGGTATATGTTCAATGTCTTGACATTGATGTACCACAGATACGTCTGATGAGCACCCCTGATGTAATAGTATGATAGTGTGCCATTATAACCTCCATTGTATTATAAATTATCACTCTACTCTACATCCAGGACTCAAGCCCTCAACTAGCTACTCAGAGCCGAACGATTTATTGAGGACAACATTATATTTATACAAACCAAAACATTGTATAAGGCACATCCATTCAATCAGGAGACTGATCCCACTGCCTCTGAGGTGACCATTTACAGGTATGTCGTTGAGTGATTACTAAAATGTTTATACATTTTTATTTGCATCCGACACCTTTTTTTAAAATCTCGCATGCTGCGTTGACTCTCGCTCAATATAGTGATTATCATCACATATCAGAGGCTACTGTATATTAATCTTGCCACAAACACACTATGAACTATCTCTATAGAAGTCTATAACCCAAAATATTACAAAATTCATTACTCAAAGTCGATATATTAATAGAGAATCAAAGTAAATTCTTTAAAAAATGGCTCAAGAATACGTCGGACGTACTGGTCCAAAAGATTTGGCCGAAATGTCACTGAATTTCATCGGTCACCCACAGACTCAATCTTGATAAAATAAACCCACTGAAACAAATGCCATTCGGCACTACACTGATGTGTAAGCTGCCTGTCGATTGGTCAGAACGATGGATACATCATTTATTGCACCAATTAGAGACAATGTTAGAATAACTGTATCCCTGGTACACCTTGGAGTAAAATATTTTAGAAGCCGGCTTCTAATTGGTGATTCATGTCTTGAAGTTGACCATTCATAAACGTTGTTAAATAGGCAGTTAATGCTCAGGGTTAGGTGATTATTGCACGCTGCGTTTGGGATGTGTGAAAGTTTGGACAGTCTGACCACTTTTTGGTTCAGTCTTATAACTCTTATCCCAATGGCAATTTATTATATTAAATTAGAGCAATTGTGCTTCAAGAAACATGGATATTGGCTTCCTTAATTGAAATCGGACAATAGGTCAATGACCCATGTGTGCGTGGACATATAAGGAATCTTTTGCCCAAATGTGGGCAAATATTCACAATTTGACCTCTAGTGACCCATCAATGACCGTTAGAATGATTGACTTATTTTCTTGGCTCATCAACAAGTCCAGTCCAAATCAGACTATGCCTTAACTTTTCCCCCTGTATAGGTCAATGACCGCTCGTGACCTCATATGACATATCACATTTAATCGCTGTACACCCTATAGACATGGACATAATGAATCTTTTGACCAAGTTTGACGATTGTCTATGTAGGAGAAGAAGCATTTCAAAGGAGCGTTTGAAGAAAGAAAGAAACGGGAGGATCACAGTATATTGGCTCGCTTCACGAAGCCAATATAATAAACAACCAAATTCCAATCAAAATTTCAATAATGAACCAAAAAAATTCCACCATTACATAATTATTACCTTAGTTGATTTCTGTATTGTTGATTAAAGACAAATTTGAGGAAAAAAAGTAAAAGGAACTGCACATGAAACGCATTTTTTTCTGAGATGCAATGATTACCATGATATAAAATTGATGAACTTATTAATTTTGTATTTATTATATAGCTTGAAAAGACCATCTCGGCAGAAGACAGACATAAGACCCATGAAACCTTTCTCCTCAATGTCTAGATATAGACATCAAACATGGCATCATGTAATCCATTCTGTTGTTGCAGAGGTAACCAGCAAGGTATGTTAACTTGAAATGGATTTTGTTCACCAGCAACTGCATTTTTTTTCTTCTTCCTTTTGATAATTGCACTGCATAAGCACACAGGAAAAGTGCAGTAAGACGCAAATGTGTGTGATATGGAACAAAACTATGGTTACCTCACTGCACATGGTCACGCTATAAGTATTCATACACTCTAACATGTTATATTCGTTTTTACATAGATTAAAATTATGAATTTTGATTTGTATAGTGTCGTGTATGAATAAGGTCAATACATGCATATGTTTTGTTTCTCGAAAAATTAGACAAATCAATGCACTTGTGTAAATGTTAATATGCTCACAATAGCACTCTCCCTGCGGGTTGTGCCATTATTCACACATCAACATTAGCGTGCGTGCATTGATTTTTCTAATTTCTCTTGAAACAACACATACGCATTTATTGACCTATAAATGTGAGCAAGAATTCACTATAATAACTCCTTGCCAAAACATAAATCCAAACACCCCAAAACTTACACAATGGATTCCATTTTGCAATGGGGTAGTTAGTTTAAACCTGGGTAGTGTCACTCAGCTAATCATTTGGGTTGAATTGTGCTGCAAAGAACAATTTAGAAATTGACCCTCAATTTTACCAGTTTTCAGATGGAAATAGACCCATATATTTACCTGAGACGCATAATTTTTGCCTTGATTGCCTATGTTGAATATTGTCATGTATGAAGTCTAAGCAGGTATGTTTGATTAAAAAGGGTACCAGCCTGACGCAAAATGTACTATCTGCCTCGGACGGGGCAGGCACATGGGTACTCAGATTTTAACATCTGTGTAACAATTGCACATACCAAAGTTAAATGTTCATATAATTTGAAGAGAGGACACAATTTTGGTTAATATGGTTAAACGTTTTAGATCTAAAAGTAACCCGATACATATAACAATATGTGTAGATTCTATACATATAGCACTATGTGTAGATGCATGTATCATTCGCAAGCTTTATTTCTAATCACAAAAATCCCCTTTTATTTTATAGACGTTCCTGGTACACCAGGCAAACCGGAAGCATTAAATATTGATGCTACACAAATAACAATCTTGTGGTCTCCACCACAAGAGCTTGTGGATGAACATAGTGACTTGATCTCGCAAATCAAAGGATATCATGTAGAATATAAGGAAGATGATAGCGCCGAGTGGGTGAAAGTCAACAAAAAGCCTGTGTCGGAGATAGCACTTACTGTGAAAGGATTGGTTGAGAATTTCAAGTACCAGTTTCGTGTGTCGGCCGTGAACAAGGCTGGTGTCAATGGGCCATGGAGCGAGGCATTAAACGTCACCATGGCTCAGTTACCTCAGGGTAAGAAGACCAATGACGTGTCAGCCATGAACAAGGCTGGTGTCAATGGGCCATGGAGTGAGGCATTAAACGTCACCATGGCTCAGTTACCTCAGGGTAAGTAGACCAATGACGTGTCAGCCGTGAACAAGGCTGGTGTCAATGGACCATGGAGTGAGCCATTAAACGTCACCATGGCTGAGTTACCTCAGGGTAAGTAGACCAATGACGTGTCAGCCGTGAACAAGGCTGGTGTCAATGGACCATGGAGCGAGTCATTAAACGTCACCATGGCTCAGTTACCTCAGGGTAAGTAGACCAATGACGTGTCAGCCGTGAACAAGGCTGGTGTCAATGGGCCATGGAGCGAGGCATTAAATGTCACCATGGCTCAGTTACTTCAGGGTAAGTAGACCAATGACGTGTCAGCCGTGAACAAGGCTGGTGTCAATGGACCATGGAGCGAGGCATTAAACGTCACCATGGCTCAGTTACCTCAGGGTAAGTAGACCAATGATGTGGCAGCCGTGAACAAGGCTGGTGTCAATGGGCCATGGAGCGAGGCATTAAATGTCACCATGGCTCAGTTACCTCAGGGTAAGTAGACCAATGACGTGTCAGCCGTGAACAAGGCTGGTGTCAATGGGCCATGGAGCGAGGCATTAAACGTCATGGCTCAGTTACCTCAGGGTAAGTAGACCAATGATGTGGCAGCCGTGAACAAGGCTGATGTCAATGGGCCATGGAGCGAGCCATTAAACGTCACCATGGCTCAGTTACCTCAGGGTAAGTAGACCAATGACGTGTCAGCCGTGAACAAGGCTGGTGTCAATGGACCATGGAGCGAGGCATTAAACGTCATGGCTCAGTTACCTCAGGGTAAGTAGACCAATGACGTGTCAGCCGTGAACAAGGCTGGTGTCAATGGACCATGGAGTGAGGCATTAAACGTCACCATGGCTCAGTTACCTCAGGGTAAGTAGACCAATGACGTGTCAGCCGTGAACAAGGCTGGTGTCAATGGACCATGGAGCGAGGCATTAAACGTCATGGCTCAGTTACCTCAGGGTAAGTAGACCAATGACGTGTCAGCCGTGAACAAGGCTGGTGTCAATGGACCATGGAGTGAGGCATTAAACGTCACCATGGCTCAGTTACCTCAGGGTAAGTAGACCAATGACGTGTCAGCCGTGAACAAGGCTGGTGTCAATGGGCCATGGAGCGAGGCATTAAACGTCACCATGGCTCAGTTACCTCAGGGTAAGTAGACCAATGACGTGGCAGCCGTGAACAAGGCTGGTGTCAATGGGCCATGGAGCAAGGCATTAAACGTCATGGCTCAGTTACCTCAGGGGAAGTAGACCAATGACGTGTCAGCCGTGAACAAGGCTGGTGTCAATGGACCATGGAGCGAGGCATTAAACGTCATGGCTCAGTTACCTCAGGGTAAGTAGACCAATGACGTGTCAGCCGTGAACAAGGCTGGTGTCAATGGGCCATGGAGCGAGCCATTAAACGTCACCATGGCTCAGTTACCTCAGGGTAAGTAGACCAATGACGTGTCAGCCGTGAACAAGGCTGGTGTCAATGGGCCATGGAGCGAGCCATTAAACATCACCATGGCTCAGTTACCTCAGGGTAAGTAGACCAATGACGTGTCAGCCGTGAACAAGGCTGGTGTCAATGGACCATGGAGCGAGGCATTAAACGTCACCATGGCTCAGTTACCTCAGGGTAAGTAGACCAATGACGTGTCAGCCGTGAACAAGGCTGGTGTCAATGGGCCATGGAGCGAGGCATTAAACGTCACCATGGCTGAGTTACCTCAGGGTAAGTAGACCAATGACGTGTCAGCCGTGAACAAGGCTGGTGTCAATGGGCCATGGAGCGAGGCATGAAACGTCACCATGGCTCAGTTACCTCAGGGTAAGTAGACCAATGACGTGGCAGCCGTGAACAAGGCTGGTGTCAATGGACCATGGAGTGAGCCATTAAACGTCACCATGGCTCAGTTACCTCAGGGTAAGTAGACCAATGACGTGTCAGCCGTGAACAAGGCTGGTGTCAATGGACCATGGAGCGAGGCATTAAACGTCATGGCTCAGTTACCTCAGGGTAAGTAGACCAATGACGTGTCAGCCGTGAACAAGGCTGGTGTCAATGGACCATGGAGTGAGCCATTAAACGTCACCATGGCTCAGTTACCTCAGGGTAAGTAGACCAATGACGTGTCAGCCGTGAACAAGGCTGGTGTCAATGGACCATGGAGCGAGGCATTAAACGTCACCATGGCTCAGTTACCTCAGGGTAAGTAGACCAAAGACGTGTCAGCCGTGAACAAGGCTGGTGTCAATGGACCATGGAGCGAGGCATTAAACGTCACCATGGCTCAGTTACCTCAGGGTAAGTAGACCAATGACGTGTCAGCCGTGAACAAGGCTGGTGTCAATGGGCCATGGAGCGAGGCATTAAACGTCACCATGGCTCAGTTACCTCGGGGTAAGTAGACCAATGATGTGGCAGCCGTGAACAAGGCTGATGTCAATGGGCCATGGAGCGAGGCATTTAACGTCACCATGGCTGAGTTACCTCAGGGTAAGTAGACCAATGACGTGGCAGCCGTGAACAAGGCTGGTGTCAATGGGCCATGGAGCGAGGCATTAAATGTCACCATGGCTCAGTTACCTCAGGGTAAGTAGACCAATGACGTGTCAGCCGTGAACAAGGCTGGTGTCAATGGACCATGGAGTGAGCCATTAAATGTCACGGCTCAGTTACCTCAGGGTAAGTAGACCAATGACGTGTCAGCCGTGAACAACGCTGATGTCAATGGGCCACGGAGCGAGGCATTAAACTTCACCATGGCTGAGTTACCTCAGGGTAAGTAGACCAATGACGTGTCAGCCGTGAACAAGGCTGGTGTCAATGGACCATGGAGCGAGGCATTAAACGTCACCATGGCTCAGTTACCTCAGGGTAAGTAGACCAATGACGTGTCAGCCGTGAACAAGGCTGGTGTCAATGGACCATGGAGCGAGGCATTAAACGTCACCATGGCTCAGTTACCTCAGGGTAAGTAGACCAATGACGTGTCAGCCATGAACAAGGCTGGTGTCAATGGGCCATGGAGCGAGGCATTAAATGTCACCATGGCTCAGTTACCTCAGGGTAAGTAGACCAATTCTCAATCTCAATTATTGTTTTTAGACCGTACCCGTGTTATATTGTCTGACATAAATGCGGACGATAGTATTATTTTAAGTAGAACAACGGCGCCGCAGGCGGAGTTGTTCTTCGCAAAAAATAATACTATCAAATACTATCGAAACAATACCTTTATTCTCATTCTTAAACAATCATAATTTAGACATTTATCAAAGAAATAAGTACATTTTATTGTCCACATTTGACAACTTTTACCCCTGCTAGGATCGAATAACCCACAAACATTCCATCCAATCACATGCGATGAGTAAACCATGAGTAAGCGTCGCGGCACCGGCATAAACGCATGAAAAGCGCTAAAGACGCACTGCAGAAGTGCGCGTTATGGAGCAAACCACGCATTGTAAAGGTCGGGCGCACTGTTAAAACGTAGGCCCCACCTTCCCGTGTTAAGTTGTCTCATCTAAATTAGATGTCGCCGATTTCTCTGAGAACCAATGAGATTGCTTAAACTATCTTAGCTGTTTAAGAATGACCTATACAGGGTGTCCAATGACCTATACAGGGTGTCCGAATAAAGTAGAAACAAACAAGATTGGTGCTTGATCTGTGAGGTGTCCAATGACTTCATTAAGCATGTTTATAAGCTATGTTCCAGTGTCCTAATAAACAAGACTGATGCTGGATCTGTGAGGTCTCCAATGTCTTCATTAAGCATGTTTATAAGCTACCTGAGGGTAGTAGACCTATTTGCTGGCGCAGAGAACGTGTTAGAATATAACCACTTCCAGATCAAATGGCTCACGCTAACTTTGGGGGGAAACTGGGGTAAGACAAAATTGGAGGGGGTTGGCAAGAAAAAATGGGGGATGCGCATGAAGCATGCAAACATTTCGGCTTTTAATGAGAACAAAATCCTGAAGTTAGCGTAATGGTTGTTAACCCTCTGGATAAACTGTGCAGTAAAACCCCTTCTATATTTTCAAATTATATATCATATAAAAACCTTTGAATTCATGTATTCATGGCAAAAATAGAATCTCAGGAAAAGTATAACAAATAAGTGCCCCTTCCCCTCCCACCCCCTTAAAATATTTTTCTGAGGGCCCTGGGCACTTAATTAATAGGGATAAAATGGTTACTCCAGAGATGACATAGGAATGGTAATGTAACAGGGAGAAATTGTGACTTTAACACTTTCCATGCGGCAGGCAGCTGCAGACGACATTCCAAAATGTCATAACATGTTTCAAAAATATCAAAATTATTGAATGTCATTACCATATTTGGAATCACCATGAGAAATGCATTGAAATAAGTATAAACATGCCTAGTATTGGGTCAGTAATCATTGAGATAGACATGGAAAATTGTGAAAGGTTTCTGAAAAATCTGTTTTGTGTATGGTAGATATAATAGCCGCGTGGAAAGTGTTAACAACCCTTCATCCATTTCATCACACAGGAGAACAAGTCCAGATGGCTGATAGACGGATATCTGCAGAGGGAATGCAGAGTTCATCCCAAGACGATGATACGAGAGAACATACGACTGCCGCTGGAACGTGTCGAAATGTCACCCAGACTGGGGACGATGGGATTGCTATTGGTGGTAGTGTCGATGGAAACGTAGGTGGTCATCATAATACTATGAAGGTAACAGGTAAGTGATAGGCAAGACTTGGTTATAGTCAACAAATAAATCCCTGTTTGACATGGTCGGTTGACTGGGGTATTTTTGGGCAGGGAGTTGCTTTACTTGCTTAAGGCGTCCCGAAGGGACGAACTTCTGTGATGGCCTTCCACACTGGTCTTTCAAGCATGCAGTTTTTCATGTCCTGCCTAGTTAATCCTATCCTCTGATAAAAGCTTGATGTAATTCTTTCGTGGTGGTCCTCTAGCCTTGTGTTGTGTCCATACTTAGGTTGCCACAGGAGAACTTTGGAGACTGCTTCCTCTTCCCTTCTGGCACAGTGGCCGGCAAATTTTAATCTCCTCCGTCTTAGCCTCTCTGATATTGGTAGCAGGTTCTCATAAAGATCTTTGTTGGTGGTGTGAGATTGCCATGATACATTAAGTGCTTTTCTTTAAAAAAAAAAGGCGAGTGTAGCAACCATCCAGCGCTTTTCTCATTTTAGCTGTTAGTGTCCAAGTCTCGGCTCCATAGGTCAAAACAGATTCAACAGTGGTGGTAAACAGCTTTATTTTCAGGTTTCTTGGGAGTTTACTGTTCCATATTTTTGTCATGCTGTTACAGGCTTTCCAACCTTGAGCCTTTCTTATGTTGAAATCTTGCTCACTACCAGCAATCCAGGCACCAAGGTATTTGAAGTCTTGGACAATTTCAAGATCATTCCCATCAAGTGTTTTAATTGGTGTTGGAGCTTCTTTGTACAGCATTGCCTTTGTTTTTTTGGCGTTCATCCCAAGACCAACTGTAAGCGCAGCTGCTTCCACTAGATGTAGTAGTTCCTCTGCATCCCGTAGATTGTCAGCAAGGAGAGCAATGTCGTCTGCGAAGTCAAGGTCTGCTACTCCTACTTTGCCTGGGAACAAGTGTGAAGCCTAGTTGCTCTTCTTTTCCTGCTAATGCCTTCCTCAGTACATAGTCTAGGATGATTATGAACAAAAACGGTGCTAGTGTATCACCCTGAGGAACCCCTGCTTGAATTTCGAAGTCCTTAGTGATGCCATCTGGAGAAGTAACATGTGCTTTGGTTTGTTGGTATGTATGTCCAATGGCAGCCACTTGCCTTTCTGGTACACCATAGGCTTGTAAAATATCCAACATCTTACCACGATGGACGGTATCAAATGCTTTTTTGAAGTCTATGAAGACCAATGCTGCAATGAGGTTGTTGTTCTTAATTTCCTCTACTATCCTTCTTAATGCCAGAATTTGAGACACTGTTGATCTACCTGGGCGAAAACCATTTTGATTGATTCATAGAACCGGGTCTAGGTGAGGGCGAATTCTGTTAAGGAGCAGCCTGTTGTAAGTTTTTGCTACAATGGACGATAAGCAGATTCCCCTATAGTTCTTTCCTTCTCGTAAATCTCCACTCTTTGGGATTGGGATGAGATTTAGTATGGACCACTGGTCTGGTTTTCTCCATTTATCAGCGCATCATTGCAGAAGTTATGAATTATATCATCCAGGTCACATCTTTTGAGAACTTCCGGTGGAATCTCGTCTTCACCAGGGCTCCGGTGGAATCTCGTCTTCACCGGGGCTTTTGCCTTCAGTAATATTCTTCTTGGCAGCATTGTATTCTTCCTGATCAAAAGCGTCTGTTCGTATGTTAAATTCCTGAAACAATTGACTTATTTCTTCATGCTCATTTGTTATGACAGGGGGATTTCCGAGTAGTTTCTGGAAGTGGGTATGCCAGGATTCCAATCTTTCTGTCTGTGTTTCACCTTTGATCTGTCCCTTTTCAGCTGTTTTGCGCCCACTGATCTCGTTGATAAGGTCCCAAGATGCTTTATAATGCTGACAGTTTATGTTGAAATTTTCTACTTGCTTGATCTTCCTTCCTAGGTTCTCTTCATTTACCATCTGGTATGTGCTGCTTAGTTGGTTCTTCTCAGTTTGCAGCTCCGATCTTGATATACATGATCCTTCCTGGATGTCAATGATTTGAGCCTTTTGCAGTTCTTTCCTGGCTTCCTTAATCCTAGGGTCATTCCAAATGGCTTCTTTGGGTCGCTTGGGGGCTTTTGGGATCAGTTTTTCTGTTGCTTCCCTGTTTGCTTGTATGAAACATTCATAAGCCGATGTGGAATTCTCATCACAGCTCTTGTGTAAGACACTAAATCTGTTCCGTACCTCTACAGTGTAACAATCTTGTAGCTCAGCATCCTGTACAAGTTGTTTCCAATCATATTTTACTTTCCTTGGTGGTGTTTCCCATTTGCTCGGAGACTCAGGGCAGGGAGTGGTTTTCCTTATGTGTGTGCTTTTGGGGGGTTTACTTCAACATTTTCAAATTTTCAACAGGTTTTTGACAAATTGAGAAAAGTACTCTATAAATGTTTTAAAAGTTTACAATGTTTTTACATTTTCATATTTTTAAATTTCTCTATAATTTAATTTTTCAGATAAATACATGTAAATGCACAATGCAAGGCATTGTGCGGTTTGACCATGCACATGCAATGTGTATAATACATGTATGCAAATGTAAAATGCACAATAAGTCACTGTGGGGTTGACCTACTGCATACTTGCTTAACCATGCACATGCAATGCAGTTTTATGCAAAAAGGTGCAGTTGTCTCTCAAAGAAAATGTTGAGATCTTAAATAAAAAATACTGCAAGTCTCGACTTGCGAATCCCCCTGGCTGGGAGATCAACTAAATGACGTCAATCGGGCAACTTTTACCATTTGACCTGTGGATGACCTTTGACTTCAGATGACCTCGGATGACCTCTAATTATTTTGTACATGTTCCCCCAGTGCTTATTGCATGATTTAACCCCTTGTTGACCTTTGACCTTGGATGACCTCTAATGACCGTTGACCTCACATGACCTCTAATTAATTTTAGATGTGTTCACCTGGTGTTCATGTTTCTTTTCTCTAAGTTTTGACGTCAATCGGGCAAATTTTACGGTTTGACCTCTGGATGACCTCGGATGACCTCTAATTATTTGTTGACATGTTTCCCCAGTGTTCATTGCACGATTTAACCCCTTGTTGACCTTTGACCTCTAATGACCGTTGACCTCGGATGACCTCTAACAAATTTTAGACATGTTCACCTGGTGTTCATGGTTTTTTTTCCAAGTTTGAAGTCAATCGGGCAAGGTTTACGATTTGAGCCCTGGATGACCTTTGACCTCAGATGACCTATGCAAATTAGACCCAAAAAAATGAGGTCGGATGACCTCTAATTATTTGTTCCCCCGGTGTTCATTGCACGATTTAACCCATTGTTGACCTTTGACCATGGATGACCTCTGATGACCGTTGACCTCTGATGACCTCTAATTAATTTTAGACATGTTCACCTGGTGTTCATGTTTCTTTTCTCCAAGTTTGAAGTCAATCGGGCAACTTTTACGATTTGACCTCTGGATGACCTTTGACCTCAGATGACCTATGCAAATTAGACCCCAAAAAAAGACCATGGCCTACCTGTCGCTGAAGATTTGAAGTCAATCTGTCCATCCGTTCAAAAGATACAGCATTCTGGGGAAAAGGCTAACCAAAAAAGGCTAACCAAAAGGCACACACGGACGCGCACACCGACGCACGGATGGACATTGACATGATGACAAAATCCCCTTCTGGTTTTAAAACCAGGGGGATAAAAAGGAGCTTTGTGAATGACTCCTCAGTGGTTAAGATTGGATACTGCTTCCGCACAACTTTGTTTTGGTGTTATTCAACTTGTTATAACATGTTTTTATTTGCTTGAATCAAAAATAAAGATAGTAAATATATGTCACTCTACACTGGCTCGATCCCTGCTTGCAAGTAGTCACACCAGCCGATGTGTGATAGGTTCACTAAACATATTCTATTATTATTTTACAGGTGACACTCAGAACACAAACTATTATACTACTTTGCAGCAGGTAAGGTGAACAAAATCATCGCTGTTCTGTCAAAATCTTGTATGTTTTTCCAGCCCTTAATTGAGCATGTAAAAGTAAAACTGCCCAAAGGTTATGCATAAGAAGTAGTACATGTTCAGGGACAAACAAGAGCATTTACAAGGTTTTAATATGTGTTCTTGGCCCATGAACATGTTTAGAGTAGACTGCCTAAATGTTATATACATTACTTTATACATACTGAAGGGCCAGATCGAGATACAAGGTTTTGATAGAAGTTGCAGCAACGATATATGGCATTAGTTGATATCACTGTAGAATTTATTGCACATTTAACTTGTATCGGATTCAAATGTTTCAAATTCAGACAATCTATAGGTTATATGTCTCCCTTAACAATGTTGCCTTATTAAGCAACACTGCAAGCAATATCAGAAAATATTGCTAATTAAGCAGTATTAAGTAACCGCGCAAGCAATATATTGTTTAATTGTATCCAAACCATTAAGCATATCAAATTTAAGAAATATTACTAGCAATCTAGCAATATATTGCTTATTTGTACCTAAACCATTAAGCATATCTAAATTAAGCATATTCCGAGCAGTACCTAATAAGCAATAATCAAAATTATAGGTATATTACGAGCATCCTTTTAGCAATATATTGATACAATCAATTTTATGAGCATTATATATTTATTGTTATAGAATAAGCACTATATTGCCTAGAGTAAAGCATTGTGGGATGGGGTTAGGTTATAACTGCCATGGAGGGAAAACAAAGATTAGTACATGTATCTGAGTTTATTTATGCTTTCTTTATTGAGGGTAATATGATTCAGTGACTTGCACTGCTTTCCGAGCAGGCCCTCATTTCGATACATAAGTACATACAAATAATAAATGTTAGTGTTTAAATATAATACAAATTATAATACAAATTATGATACAGTGGAAGTATATGATTTGAATTGACCGAGTGACAAATTTTCCAAATCAAAATAATCAAGATAAATTGTTCCACAGATGGCTAGATCTGAAAAGAAAAGTGCGCATACCAGAAGTTGATGGTTAAATATTATGATTTGGTCTAAAACAGACTGCACAAATAATTATTTTTACATATAACATGATTCTGTTGATCTCTAGCCTATCTTTTGACTTTACACAGTAAAATTGGATGCATATTATTTTTATTTTAAAGCAAAAGTTTTAAGAAGTTTTGTAGGGAGCAGAATTTATATTGCCTTTTTAAGCAATATATTGCTTAATATATTGCTGATTTATATTGCCTATTTAAGCAATATATTGCTTAATATATTACTTATAAGGCATATTGATATTGTTTATAAGCAATATTTGTTTAGGCATTCATGCCTTATTATATTGCTTAGAATATTGCTTTAATATGCCTTGATTTTGTATGACTCTGATGTTCTCTCCAGGGACTGACCATGGTAGGCATGTGTGATATTCGTATTACCACACTGACAATCAACCAGTCATTTGAGTAATTAAAATTAAAATTGCTGTTCGATATTTATGGCCATTATACCTATGATGAGTATTAGTAATATCATGAATAAGCCTAGTCGTAATTGTCTTCCGACTTAGAAACGTTATCCCCATTTTGAAAAAATTGAATTGAAAGCAAAGGTTTACATACAATCTGACGATACTGGGATTCGAACTCGGGTCCTTTCCTTCTACAGGCTGTTATGTACCATTGATGCCCTCTAGTGAAGGAGGAAATAGTATTTTGACGAATTGGGTCAAATTTTAAAAAAAGAGGGCAACACATAAAAAATATGTTGCTTTACGTATAGTTTATACCAATTGCACAGCATTAAACAAGCCAATACATAAAAACTGGCAGCTATTGAATTAGATAGGCCCTGTGGCACTATACCGCCCTCCATATCAACTTGCTCATCTACAGTCATCAAAAAAAGTAACTATACAGGTAATAAATGGGCTTTTAACTCAAAAAATATATATCCTAAAAGAATATTGAATCGTGAAGTTGTTGAGAAATTTATCTTCTTTAATATGAGATATTGCATGCCAGGATCAGTTGAATATTGAAGAAATGACAATCAAAAATGTAAGGTAAAGTCACAATTTCATTTTCAACACGGTGCATGACAGGTACCGTGTGTGTGGCGTATTGATCCATCAGAACAATACGGCCGACTATTCAACCTTCGCATGGATACCTCAATTGCACTACCGGTAATTGATAATGTACCTGTAGCTGGGTCCGCGTGTAGAAAAGAAAAATGTGAAATTAAAAATCGGACTTCACCTTACATTATGGAGTGTCACTTCCTCAATAATCACCCGATCCTAGCGTGCAATATCTCATATTAAAGAAGATAAATTTCTCAACAACTTTATCACTAAATATTTTTTGGGAAGGATATATATATTTTAGAGTTAGAAGCCCATTTATTACCTGTATAGTTACTTTTTTTGATGACTGTATAGATATCTGCACTTAAAAGAATGAAGAATTGGGATAGCAGATCATTTCATAAATTCTTATTGTTTTTCTTCTGTAATTCTCTCAACAACAAAACCGATAAGGTGAAAGAAAATGGAGATACTGAGATGGCACATCAGAGTATCAAAACTACCTTCCAGATGATGGAAAAGCTTTTGCAGGAGAATCAAGCTCAACTGCAGCTGGAAATCAAACACAAAAATGATCTACAGGTAGATATGAAAGAAACCATTTTGACTTGAATTAAAGTCAAAGAAAATATGTCCCCAAAAGCCCTGTTCTACTGCGGGATGGACCTGTCAAGTACAGTAACTTTTTAAAATATATTTTGTAAATATGCTTATAAATGTTCAAATATACAGGGTGGTTCAATAAAACCTTGACAGTTTTTTGAAGCCATTTGTTTGAAATTCTGTAGATTTAAAAAATAAACTTTTTCAATATTCATCAACTATATGATCTTGACCATCTATGCTGAAAATATCATTACAAATAACCTTACGGTTGCAAAATAACAGCTATTTGAACAAAGTCTGTCCCATTTCACTCTGTCCACGGGTACTGATTTCGCGACCTTACAACCAGTGTGGTTAAATAAACGTTGACAGTTTTTCAAAGCCATATTTTAAAAAATATTTGTGGGATTTGAGTGGTTTTTTTACATATTCCTCAAAAATATCATCTTGGCCATCTATGCTGAAAATGTCAATGTTAATAATGCTATGGCGGCGGCAACATGATAGCTATTTGAAGAGAAATCTCTCCAAATCTCTTTGCCCACGAGTAAGTCTACGGGACATGCCCAGCAAGATAACATTAAATGGCATCGTCACTGTTAAGGCATAGAGCATAGACAATTACACTTCCAATCTATGAAAATCAATAATTCTAATTAGGGTCACTCGTGGTTTTATTATTACGTATTGATTTCACACCTGAATAGATAGTTAACAATTACACTGGCGGGATCTTCAAATCTTAGATTACTTGCATGCAATTCATCATTCAGTATTCAATTATAACGTCGCGAAATCAGTACCCGTGGACAGAGTGAAATGGGACAGACTTTGTTCAAATAGCTGTTATTTTGCAACCGTAAGGTTATTTGTAACGGTATTTTCAGCATAGATGATCAAGATCATGTAGTTGATGAATATTGAAAAAGATTTTTTTTTACATCTACAGAATTTTTTAAAAAAATGGCTTCAAAAAACTGTCAAGGTTTTATTGAACCACCCTGTATAGAGTATCAGACTTGCAAATTATGGATCATTGGCTGAAAAACAGTGTATTGTTCATTATGCAACCACTAATAATAACCCTTACAGCCCCGAACCCCATGAAATCCAATTGGAAAACTTATGCTGGCAGCATGTGTAACCTATTGTCTATTTCGCCGGGCGCTCACGGTGGGTGATAAATATGCACGGAATTGTTAACTATGGGTGCATAACCCCCTGACCGTGGGGACTAAGACACTGTATTCCCAGATACTGAGAACACGGGGTCCAATCCTGTCGCTGACAAATCCATTTTTTCCTGCTAAATTTCACTCATTTCCACCCGCAGAGAGTTTTTTATTCATAATTTCCACCCCAAAAGTGTTAGGGTTAACAACCGAGAAAAATCCTTAGATATATTTTAAATTGAATGCAAACCCTCAAAATGGCCCCATTCAGTTCTAGCTAAAACAGTATGAGATATAGTAATGTGGCAAAATGGCTATAAAAAAGGGGTTTTGGTTTTAAGGCATGAGCTTCACATATCCATCAAAGTTAAAATCCATAGTGGATTCATTCCGTATGACAGTCTCCCAAGAGATACTGGCAATGCCAATTGATTCAGATAGGCACACTGTTTTGGTAAAAATCGATGTAAGGCGACAATCAAAAGGATGGTTATAGATATGCAAAAAATCGCATTTATTATGTCTGTGCCCCTCTTTCCATACCTGCTTACGATGCACACACACATCACATTTACAAACCAATAAAAAGCGCAACACCAGGGTTTCTGTTTGCACCCGTAGATATAAGCCTTCCAATTCGGAGTTGGAACTGATGAAACTATACTTATCTATTTACAGGCACAACTAGAAGAATTGCTATATCAAGAAAAGAAAAATCTTAAGGAGATGAGAGAATTGCAAGAAAACAGCGCCACCCAGCTGAGTCTAAATATCGAACAGGAAAAGAAGGTGGAGGAACTGAATAAGATGTTGGATGATATGAAGAGCGAGAGAGACAGCCTTGGGTTGATGGCTTCACGTGCAAAGAAAGCCAAGATGAAGTGTCAGGTTCTGGAGAAGAGAATAGCAGAGAAAAAGGACCTTATAAAGAAATTACAGGATGAGATCAGCAAGATCAAGAAGGAAATGGATGCATTGAACAGTAAGATAAAAAAGGCAAACATCAAGAATGCCAACTTGAGGCAGATGGTGAAAACCAAAGAAGGTGAGGTAGATTTGTCGAAGAAGGCAATCGACTATGTATGCAGAGTTAGGCAAGACACAATAAACATGGTATTTCTGAAAGCGAGAGAGATTGAAGGGGAACATCAGAAATCAAAAGCAATGGTGTCTCAGTTGGAATGTGAGGTCGAGAAAGAGAAGAGTAATGTGAAAATACTAGTGGAGACAGAGGCCAAACTCAATGAGCAATTGAAACAAGCAAGAGCCGAGGCACTGCAGTATGAGAGACAATCTAATGAGGCTACAGCTAAGAAGGCAACTCTAGTGCAGCGTCTGAGAGCAAATGAGGAACAACTGATGACACTGAAGAATTCAACAGATAAGAAGACTCAAGAAATGGAGGCGGCTATGGAGCAGCTTTTAAGCTGCTCCATAGCCGCCTCCAAGAAAGAATGTGCAATACTTCAGGAAGATTACAAGAAAGCTTGTGAACTAGCCAACACCAAGAGAGCTAAGGCAGCAGACTTGCAAAATGAACTGCAGGCAAGCAAGAAGGAGTTAGTCAACATGAGACACAAGGTTGACATTACTGAGAAAGAATTAAAAACGGCCAAAAGGTATGTATCTATACAATCCCTGTACATATATTCAAACCAATGATAGTGCTACAAAGACCATTATTTGGCTCTCATACACATAAAAAAAGAATTTTAAAATGTGACCATTGAGTCTTTAACATTATTATTATTTTTATTATTATAATTGGCACTTATAATGCGCTCTTAAAAAAGCACAGCAAAATGCAGCACACATAATACACAAAACATATACAATATTACAATGTTACACATTTGGAAATAAATAGGTCTTTAGAAGACTCTTAAAAGCAGACACAGTCCTAGCCTCTCTGGCATGAACAGGAAGCTTATTCCAGAACTGAGGGCCAATTATGGAACCCTGTGGCAAAGAGTATGTAAGCGTGTGCTCACTAGAGATAGCGTTTTTAATTGCAACTCTGACATTACGCTGATTAAAATAAGATGTATACCAAGAGAGAACAGAGCCGATAATAAAGATAAGGTTCTTATACTGATCCAAATAGTATACTCACAACTGTGGACGTTTCGGCAATTGCCTTTCTCATACACTTGGTAGATTGTGGTGAGTTATTTACTGTCACCGACGCTAAAGGGAATTTTCTCAGTGGCGGTTTTGGAGTTGCCAGTTCGTTTCTTGACTCCAGACAGTAAAAGTTCGTCAAAAACGTGTGAAAGGTACACTGCCCCTCGTCTCGGTTCATGGTGGTGCCCCCTTTCTTTCTTATCTCCACTTAGCCTCTTTCCATCCAATCACCTGACTACTGTCCACAACATGATCCGTAATAGCCGACTTATGTATAGTAGATTGTGAAGACTCGCGGCTGGCCCGGGTGGCAATGTTCTTGCTGAATTTCTCTGCTTCAGTCTTGTGCTCCTCCAGACGAGTGCCAAATTTTCTACCCGTATCATCAACATAACTTAAGTTGCAGTTTTTGCACGGGATGTTGTATACAGCATGCGTGGTGTTGAGTTGATCACGTTTATCTTTCGGGTGGACGAGTTGATTCCAAATGGTACAGTGCGGTCTCATAGCTGTTGATACGTTGTATTGCTTCATTCCCCGCGATACTCTTTCCGAAATCCCTTTGACATACGGTATGACAACAAAGCCTTTGTTTTTATTCTCCTCCTGGTGTTTGGGGTCCTTCTTTGGTTTGGTCTTCTTTGTTGACATATATTTCTTGACTTTGTCAAAGGTCCATTTTGGGTATCCACATAGAAGTAAGGCTTCTTGTACATGCTTTTCCTCCTCTTTTTTGTCCGCTTTCTCCGTGATCACTCGCTCTTTCCGATCGTATAATGTTCTTATGACGCCCAATTTCTGGTGTAGAGGGTGATGTGATTGGTAATTTTAGTAATGATCTGTGTGGGTAGGCTTTCTGTAGAACAACAGCTTCACTGATCCATCTTCTTTCTTGACGATAAGGGTGTCCAGGAAATTCAAAGGTGAATTTGATAGAGTCAGATTTGTCTATTTTGTTAATATGGTCCGTAAGCTGTTCCACAGCATCTTTGTGTATCACCTCCAACACATCATCGACGTATTGCAGCCATAACTTCGGTTTACAATCCAGGGGTGCCGTGGCGATGGCTTGTTGTTCTAGGTTTTCCATGGAAATGTTTGCAGCAATTGATGATACTGGACTGCCCATCGCAGTACCAAAGCATGGTAAATTTGTTTTCTTGGTGTCGCTTGACATGTCAGCGGCCTTTGATACAGTTGATCATTCCATTTTGTTGCATAGACTTAAATTACATTTTGGTATCGATGGCTCTGTTCTCTTATTGAATAAATTCATCAGGATCGGTAGACATAAATGATAAGATAAGGTTCTTATACTGATCCAAATAGTATACTCCAACTGTGGATGTTTCGGCAACACTGTTGCCTTTCTCAACCCTTGGTAGATTGTGGTGAGTTATTTACTGTCACCGACGCTAGAGGGAGTTTTCTCAGTGGCGGTTTTGGAGTTGCCAGTTCGTTTCTTGACTCCAGACAGTAAAAGTTCATCAAAAACGTGTGAAAGGTGATACTGCCCCTAAACTCACATGACGTGATAAGCTTTTTCACCAACACTCCGATCGACCAAGTGCTCTCCATCGTAAAGCAGAGACTAGAGAATGAGAAGGTACTCCAAGAGAACAACAAAGAAGAAGGGTACAATCTGGCCAGTGATGACATCGTAGCATTACTACAATTCATTCTCACCACTACATACTTCATGTTCAGGGGAATGATCAACTGTATCAAAGGCCGCTGACATGTCAAGCAACACCAAGAAGACAACTTTACCATGATCCACGAACTGGTTGATATCGTTCTTCACCTTTAGATGGGCAGTTTCCGTACTATGAGACCGCTTGTATGAGGACTGGTAAACTTCGCCCATATTGTTGTTGTCAACATGTGTGGTCACCTGACATGAAGCAGCCTTTTCAATTACTTTGGACATGAATTTCATGTTGGCCACAGGTCTATAATACTTTAAGATGTTGTTATCAAGATTAGATTTCTTAATCACTGGAGTGATAGACTGTTTTAATGAGTTTGGAAACACCCCAGACATCAATGAACTATTAATTAATACATTAATTATAGTAGAGCCTGGTATTTTGAGGCCAATCCACAGCAGGATGGCAATAGTGTTGTCATGGCTACAACTGATTCAGAGATGCCACTTTGAATCAATGAAACGGTTGACAACGTAAAAATGTGCACACATTTTAGATACAAAATTATACTTGAAACAAATAAAACTGTGGAATTTTGAGTAACAGTGAACTCAAGAATAGAAGGAAGATAAAAAACCCTGAGCTTATTGAAGAAAGAGTGATTCATTAGAATACATTGAAAACGTTTTGATAATTCGACCATTCAATGGTTTGACTCTACAAAAGAGGGCTTTAAGATTGGTATAACAGGATAAAACATAAATGGTTGATTTTCAAAATTCTTGTTTGAATTAAGGGGGGACTTAAGGAAGTTTTTTGTTGAATTTTGTTAGTGCTGTAATTATTAAACCATGACTCAAATGTATATAAAAGTATACCTTTTTAGAAAGGAAATGGATCAGAGAATCCAAATTTGGCATCAATTTTGACCAAAAATGTTGATTTTTTGAGAAAATCACAAAAAATCACTTTTTTGACCCATTTTTTTTGAACAAAGCTAACAAACATAATTTTGAGTTAAAAATGCCCAAATCACTTGATGATGATGTTAAGACACTACTGAAGGGACGATTTTTAAAAAAAAAAATCTAATCCAATATTTTTTGAAATGTTGACAAAAAAGTGTAAAAAAAAAAAAAGAATAATTTTTTCACGTTTTTTTGGCACTGTTTGGTCAACATTTTCAAAAATATTAGATTAGGTTTAAAAATAAAAAAAGTCCCTTCATTAGTGTCTTAACATCATTATAAAGTGATTTGGCCATTTTTTCCTCAAAATTATTTTTTGTTAGCTTTGTTCAAAAAAAATTGGGTCAAAAGAGTGAATTTTGTGATTTTCTCAAATAATAATTAATTAATTAATAATTCAATAATTACAGCACTCGCAAAATTCAAAAAAACAAATCAAAAACTTCCTTAAGTCCCCCCTTAAAGCCAAATTATTGTCTTGCCTGACATTTTCATGACGCATTTGAGAAAAAAGTGACCCATTCTTTCTGACTCACCCTGTATAGGTATGATAATCCTATCTCAATGTCAATGGCATATTTGGATTCTTTATGAGATTTCCATTTAGAAAAATATCGGGTAGAGCAAGTAGTTCTTGCGATATGCTAATTCAAATCTCATCATTAGTTGTCCATGGACAAAATGGAGGAAGCAATCGCAAAATACTGGGCCCAGACTTTCCTGTCATTCATGAGTTGGTGGATCTAAACCCATATCATTCTTGACGGTATCAGGAGGATACGGTGTCTTCTGCCTCTGTTAGCTTTCCCACCAGGAGGAGTCCAGAAAATTCGACGGACGATAGGCTGGTTGGTTGTTCGCATGCAGTGGCCAGCGAAACATAAATGGCGCTGCCTGATTATTGATGTCAAATCTCAGATGGTGTTAAATGTTTAAATCTGGAGTTGCAACACAACCCGTTTGGCCGTCGTAGAACAGGGTTAAGGTGTTTATGTTGCCTAATAAACATTTGCAAGAAAATCTTATGAACGGGCCTTCTTATTGTTGTTTAGATAATATATTTATTTATCATAAAATTAAGGAGTATGTTTGGATTTCATTCGTTAAACCATTCTAAAGCCTGATTAAGAACTTTGGGGCGCTCCAACTAATGATTTCTTAATCAATCAATTGTTTTTAGATCTCAAATGTCTGCCTTTTTAAAAAAACTATTTTTACTTTGTATTCATTTTTATTTATTTATTATATTTTGTTGTATTAATTTGTTGTGTTTTTTGTTGTATTAATTTATTTATTTATTTATTGTTTTGTTATTGGGTTTTTTTAAGGTTTTTTTTTAAGGTTTTTTAAAACGGTTTTGGTTGTTTCAAGAAGAAGAGAAAAAAGGTATTAATTACAAAACAATCTTCTTGTTGCACACCTTACAGAGAGGGGAATGAGCGAGAAAAAGAACTATCTGACAAGTTGGCATCGAAAGCAGAGGAGTTAGAGGCAGTTAAAAAGCAACTAGGAAAGACAAAGGAATTGTCTGACAAGTGGATACAATACCGTAAGTGTACTGGAACTTTTAATTAAATGATTGAATGAGACCATGTATTGCACCCTAAACCCAGACAGACTGGCATTTGGGCATATAGCAGGATGTCTGCTATCTTCACAGCCACAGAAATCCTACAGCTCCGCTTATCTATGTTCATAGCTTATACCGATTAGCTACTTAATGGTAAGTATAACCCTGTGACCTATCAGGGTGTTTCAATAAACAAGACTGGCATTGGATCTGAGAGTAGGGTGTATGATGTCTTCATAGTTTAACTACTTTATGGTAAGTAACCCTGTGACCTATCAGGGTGTTTCAATAAGCAAGACTGGCTTTGGATCTGAGAGTAGGGTGTATGATGTCTTCATAGTTTCTTATAACTATGTTATGGTATAATAACCCTATATGGAGTGTCCAACACTCGCATTTGGGCTTATAGTATGATGTCTGCTGTCTTCATAGCTTAACTACTTGACTTTATGGTAAGTAGATCTATGCCCTATACAGGGTGTCTCAATAAACAAGACTGGTGGTGTTGGGTTTGATAGTGAGGTGTCTGCTGTCTTCATAGCGTAACTACTTTGTGGTAAGTAGGCATATGACCTATATGGGGTGTCCAAATTACAGGTTTACAGGTTTACAGGTTTACAGGTTTACAGGTTTACAGGTTTACAAGGCTGACATTGGGTCTTAGAGTAGGGTGTCTGATGTCTTCGTAGCTTCTCTACCCGATAGATAATAAGTACACATATGGCCCATAGAGACTAGTGTTTGGTCAGTGTGTAGTTGTTTGATGTCTTTATAGGTAAGCGGTCTGCTAGTAAGTACGCCTATTGCCTATACAGGGTGTTCCAATAAACAAGACACAAATTTGGTATAATAGGGATGTCTGATATCTTCTCAGCCAAATTATTGTATGGTGGTTGGTCTCTGAGTGAGGTGCCTGCAGCCTGATGGCTTCATAGTTTGTGGTTACTTTATGGTCATGTCTTTTGAACTCGCCACCCTTGGCGTCATTTGTTAATTGAACGTACAATTGGAAAAATTTTACATTTTAGAGTTTGTACACACCATCACCACACCACCCTAGACTTTCAATATATAATTAACCATATCTCAGCCAAACAATGATAGAAATACCTGATTTATTCACAGAATGTAGCTAGATTGGCTTTCAAATGACCTCTAAACCATAGCTGTATCACATTTATTTGTTGAGTTGATAGAGAGAAATCGATGATTCCTCACCAAAAATGCAACACCACCACCCCTTTTGGGTGGTTAGTTCAAAACACTTGGGCTTATGGTAAGTGCATGGATCAAGATCTTATTAAGTGTGTCCCAACATTCAAAGCTGGTATTGGGTGTGGCAGTATGGTGCCTCTGATGTCTTCATAGCTTAACTACTTTATGGTAAGTAGACCTAAAATACAGGGTGTCCCAATAAACAAGATTGGCATTTTGTTTGAGTGTGAGGGATCAGATATCTTTATCACTTAGCTATCATGTAGTAAGAATGTGGCCTATACAGGGACAGGGTGTCCCAATATACATATCTTGCCTTGGATCTTAGAGTGAGAGATGTTTCATATCTACAAAGCTATGCATCCTTAAGTATGACCTATACATTGTGTCTCAATAAACTTTTGGTTCCTAAATTAAGAAAAGTATAAAACATTGCAATATGTGCCAAAGTGGAGATCCATGCAGATTTAAGTAACCTACATGTACATGCTGCCACATCGAGATGATTTTTGTCTCGCCTGATGTAATCAGAAAGAGACTATGTTATCACTATTTCTGTCCGGCGTCCGCCGTCAGCCGTCAGCCGTGTGCTAAGAAATACCTTTGTGACGCGATATCTGGAGATCCGTAAGGCCTATCGGGGGGGGGGGGTGGTGCGTTCTGTTGCTGATTGATTTTTAAGGTCATCGGGGGTCATACAAGGTCATCGGGGTCAAATATGCTTAAAACTTTTGAGACGCGTTGTGACGCGATATCTAGAGATCCGTAAGGCCTATCTTGATGGGACTTGATGTCAGGGAAGGGGGTGGGGTGTTCTTTTGCTGATTAGATTTTCAAGGTCATTGGAGGTCATTCAAGGTCATCGGGGTCAAATATGGGGTCAAATAAGATCCGTAAGGCCGATCTTGATGGGATTTGGTGGAGGGAAGGGGGTGGTGTGTTCTTTTTGTTGATTAATTTTTCGGGGTCATCGGGGGTCAAATATGGGGTCAAATAGATCAGTAAGGCCTATCTTGATGGGATTTGGTGGACGGAAGAGGGATGGTGTGTTCTTTTTGTTGATTAATTTTTCGGGGTCATCGGGGGTCAAATATGGGGTCAAATAGATCAGTAAGGCCTATCTTGATGGGATTTGGTGGATGGAAGAGGGATGGGGTGTTCTTTTTGTTGATTATTTTTTCGGGGTCATCGGGGGTCAAATATGGGGTCAAATAGATCAGTAAGGCATATCTTGATGGGATTTGGTGGAGGGAAGGGGGTGGTGTGTTCTTTTTGTTGATTAATTTTTCGGGGTCATCGGGGGTCAAATATGGGGTCAAATAGATCAGTAAGGCCTATCTTGATGGGATTTGGTGGACGGAAGAGGGATGGTGTGTTCTTTTTGTTGATTAATTTTTCGGGGTCATCGGGGGTCAAATATGGGGTCAAATAGATCAGTAAGGCCTATCTTGATAGGATTTGGTGGACGGAAGAGGGATGGGGTGTTCTTTTTGTTGATTATTTTTTCGGGGTCATCGGGGGTCAAATATGGGGTCAAATGGATCAGTAAGGCCTATCTTGATGGGATTTGGTGGACGGAAGAGGGATGGTGTGTTCTTTTTGTTGATTAATTTTTCGGGGTCATCGGGGGTCAAATAGATCAATCAGTAAGGCATATTATTTGTACCTCCTGGGCTCTTTATAACACATTAATAGACTCATTTATGATCCACATATTTAATGTTATTGTTCATTCTACTCCATTGTAATATCGGCATGCCCGTATTATAATGTGGGTTGCCGGTTGCATTATGTAAACATTATACTGTTGCCCAATGTAATGCTTTACTCTAACATCCCCCTTCCTTTAAAGAAAGGTTAATACTTTGCATGTACTTTCAGATACAAGATTAATGCATTCATAATAAAGTTACAGTCTTTAACTATAGAGTTTACATGACAGTTCACTGTGAGTTGCTTTCAATATAGTCTCTGGTATTGATATATTGTTCAGTCTGTTTGATTGAGTTCTTGTGGAGTTAGTTTTCATTTGAACTATAAACTTCAAACTTTTAAAACACTTTAAACAACTCTGAAATGTAGTTAGATTTCTACATTTAAAACACATATGATTAAATGATTGATTGGTAATAATTAAACTCAGAACCTCGGCTTTCATACCGGATACACTGTTCTGGTTTTCACACAATAAAGCTATGCATATTTGACTCCTCTTTTCTCCTCCAATCACAAAAAAAATTAACACAATACTGTGCTGGCAAGATGACTTGATAAAATGTCTGATGATTGACTGGATGACATGTTGAATTGACTTGACATCTCCAAAGCTGCTCCACTGGCAAAATAATTGAGGAGGCATAGCATACAAAAAATCAGTAAATTTTTCACTGAATTTGGTACCCAAATAATTTTTTAGTGTGTGTAACATGTAACATGCTGGAACATGTAAGACATGCATGTGTATACATATGTCTGGTATTGTGAAACGAAACGTTTGGTAGACTTCCAACATTTCTATGTAATTAACTTAGATGAGTTATGTATTATTTATAATCTCATCATCTAAAATTTGGAAATTATATAACTGGCAAATTACACAGTAATTTGTATATAAAACTGATTGATGCAATTATGACACATAAAAATTGACATGTTTAAAATTTAGCAAAAATTAGCAATGAAATCACATGATAGTCTTGAATCAAGTCTTTTTGATGAACTTAAAACTGCTCATCCACAGGAAGCTAGACCTGGTTCAAGCCTCAATAAATGTAAATATTCACACAAAATGATTTTTTTAAACAAAAATAGTCTGTAGACTTGGCCTGAGTCTCACACTAAATACTAATCAATGAAATAAAAACAATGCCAGTAATGTTACCAAAAATGGTCCCTACAATGTACACCTTAATTGGAATGGGTGACGTAATCTTGCAGGTAACGTGGCTTCCTGATTGATCTTCCTGCTCTGGACTTTGATTCTTTTGGAGGTTGATCATGTTGCTGTGGCTGCGGTACACACTGCTGTTCTGGCTGTGCTGGAAATCGCTGAACTGGCATGTCATCATCTGAGTCATCACTATCTCGTGGTTGGAATTGTTCTTTGGATGACTTGAGTTGTCTGCGGTTGCGACGCAAAATGACACCGGATTCAGTTTCAATCTCGTAGGATCTTGGTGCTACTTTCTTCTTAACAACAGCCTTTGTCCAGATTTTCTTGTACTTTCCAGGTTGAACACGTACAACATCACCTGACTTGAGTTCGGGCAGGTCTTTAGCAGTTTTGTCATAATATTGAGCTTGCTTCTTCTGCTTCTGTTGGTGTTGATCAGCAACCTTCTTGTTGAGCTCAGGTTTCAGGAGCTTGTCTTTGGTTGGTAACAAAGTCTTTGTTCTTCTGTTGAACAGTCTTTGTACTGGGCTTGTGTCCATATCTTTGGTAGGAGTGTTTCTATACTCCAGCATTGCTAAGTGAACATCTGTCTTTGATGCTTTAGCTTTGCGCATCAGATTCTTGGCTATCTTAACCGATGATTCCGCCTTCCCATTGCTTTGTGGGTATAATGGGGAGGATGTTGTATGCTTAAACAACCATTCCTTACTGAACGATTCAAATTCTGTGCATACATATTGTCTCGCATTGTCTGACACGACCTCATCCGGAATTCCGTATCTACAGAAATGTGCCTTCAACTTTCTGATAACTGTCTTGGATGTTGTGTCTTCCAAGTAGTCTACTTCAAAGAATCCTGAATAATAGTCTACTGTCAGCAGGTAGTCTAGGCCATGTATCGTAAACAAATCTGTTCCTATTTTGGCCCATGGACGATCTGGTATGTCATGTGATTGTAGTGTCTCTTTCTGCTGTTTGGTCTCATACGTACGACATACTTCACATGTCTCGATGAACTCTTTAACTTCTGCATTCATCCTCGGCCAATATAATATCTCTCTGGCTCTTCTCAAACAGCCTTCCACACCCATATGTGATGAATGGATTCTGTTCATCATATCTTTACGAAGGGATCTTGGAACCACTACTCTTTCACCACGGCATATTATGTCATCTTCGACACTCAGTTCGTCTCTTATGTTGTAATATACAGCTGCAGCATTTGGCACATCACTTTTATGTTCTGGCCATCCTCTGAAGATTACTTCTTTCAGTTGCTGCATTGACTTGTCTTTCTTGGTTTCACTGCGGATCTCTTCCAATCTTGGTTCTGCTACTCTCATACTTTGTAACATGTTTACAGTCTCTTTCTCTTGAACTGCGACTGGATTGTCCACATCTGGTAGATAAGCTCTACTCAGAGTATCTGCAAGATACATATGCTTGCCTGGATGATAGTTGATTTCTGCTTCATACTTTTGTAGTCTTAACAGGAGAGTCTGCAGTCTTTTAGGTGCTTTGTAGAGTGGCTTTCTGGTTATGATCTCTAGGGGTTTATGATCAGACTGTACGCTGACTTGTCTTCCATAGGTATACTGATGGAATCGTTCTAGTCCCCAAACCACTGCTAACAACTCCTTCTCGATCTGAGCATATCTTGTTTCAGCGTCGAGTAATGCTCTACTAGCATAAGCTATCGGTTGTCCATTTTGGATTAAAGCAGCGCCCAGACCGGTATCAGATGCGTCGGCCTGCAGCGTCAACTCTTCATCTGGCTCATAGTACTTCAGAATTGGATGCTCTGTTACTGCCTTCTTGATGGCATCCATGGCTTTATCATGCCCTTCATTCCAGTGCCAAGCTACTTCTTTCAGTGTCAACTTTCGGAGAGGCTCACAGAGATCACTCAATCTGGGCAAGAATCTGCTCAAGTAGTTAACGAAGCCTATGATTCTTCGTACTCCGGTGACATTTTCCGGCTTAGGCATCTGTAGTATCGCTCGTACTTTGTCTTTATCTGGTTTCAGTCCTTGGTCAGTGAGCAAATGACCTATGAACTTTACTTCAGTCAAGGCTAGTTTGGCTTTTGCTTTGTTTAGCTTCAAGTTCTTATCTTGACATCTCTTCATGAGATTTCTGAGATTTCTGTTGTGGTCTTCTGTAGCTTCTTCAATCGTGCTGCCTTTGCCCACAATCAGGATGTCATCTGCTACTGCTGTGACACCTTGCAAACCTTCTAAGACTTGATCTTGCCGTCTCTGGTATTCCTCAGGACTGCTTTTCAACCCAAATGGCATACGCTGCCATCGGTATCGACCATACGGCGTATTGAATGTTGTCAGTCTTGAACTTTCATCTGTCAGCTCTACTTGACAAAATCCATCCTTTGCATCCATGACACTGAATATCTTTGCGTTATTTAGTTCTGGCAAAATGTCATCGATGGTCGGCATTGGATAGTGGCGGCGTTTAATCGCTTTGTTTAAATCCTTTGGATCCAAACAGATTCTTGTCTTATTTGGCTTGTCAACAACTACCATGCTGTTTACCCATGGTGTTGCCTCATCTTTTATAGCTGTGATGATTTCTTCACTTACTAGCCGGTCTAATTCACGTTTTAGCTTCTCTTTGAGTGCTACGGGAACTTTGCGAGGTGGGTGTACGACTGGATGTACATCTGGATCCACTTCGATACTGTATTTACCTGGCAGCTTTCCAAGTCCAGTAAATACACCTGGAAATTCTTTTTCCAGTTGCTCTACAGTTAGTGGTGTTTTTTCATCTGGTGCATCTATTTCTGGCTCTGCGAGGAGAACATTCTCATGGTTGATGCGATCAGGTTGTATTTCTTCTGTTAACATAACATTGCGTTCATTAACAGTCACTAGCTTCATCTGTTGCATGGCTTTCCACCCAAGGAGAGGATCACTGACACCATCACTGACAACTATGAAGTTTACTCTGTAACGCTTGCCATTCTGTGGATTATTTATCCTGACTTTACACTGTCCAAGCGGCTTGATTCTTGTTTTATTGTACATCACAAGCACTTTGTTGGTTTTCTCCATCTTTTGTGAAGTTGGTATATTGGACTGGTTAATCACGTTACAGGTCGCGCCTGAATCTAGCTGAAATTTCTTTCTTTCTTGTTTCTGCACCACTTCTAATACTGCGAAAAGCTTATTCTGTGCGTTTTCAACTGTGTTGATACGTTCTTCTTCTACGCCAACGACGTAAATATCTTCTGTTGATGAACTCGGATCTTCATCTTCTGTATCTACTTCATGTACAGATTTCTTTTTCTTCATTGGTTTTTTCTTTCTACAATGAGACGCGAAATGGTTGTAGCCTGAGCATGAATTGCATTGTTGACCATACGCTGGACATGCCTTACGGTCATGCGTTCTGCCACAACGATTACAGTTTATTATCTTGTCAGATTTTTCCTGACTTTGGCCTTTCTTCTTATTTGGCTTGGCAGCTGTGTTTCTTTGTTTTCTGCGGCGACTATCTTGCGTGTAGTTACCGTAGTGAACACTTTCATGACCTTTTTCTTTTGACAGGTGTTTTAACTGCATACTTGACGCTTCACTGATCTGCAAAATATCAATGGCATGCTTTAGATCGCATGCAGCCTGCCTGAAAATATTTGCTCTCGCTGCTCTATCCTTAGTACCGATGACGAGCATGTCTCTAATCAACTGGTCTTCAAGGATACCAAATTCACAAGGTTCCGCTAAACCTCGTAACCGGTGGACGTATGCCTCTATGTTTTCTATTGCCAATTGTTCGGTGGTAAAGAAAATAAACCTGTCATAGATAACATTTCTTCTCGGGGTGAATGTTTCTTTCAGTTGTTTTAAGATTTCTTTAGGGTCCTTCAACTGGTCTGCTGTAAGCTGTAACTTTGCAAGCCTTTTACAACACTCGTCGCCCATGACGCGCTTGAGAGTTGCCACTTGTATTGGGTCATCTTTTTCACTTAATTCTGTTGCGATTAAGTAATCTTTCCAGGATTCTTCAAACATTTTCCAATTCTCCGCTATATCACCTTTTAATTTCACGGGACTGGGTGAAGGTACCTGATATGTTGCCATTTTACTGACTTGCTTTACTGTTTATTGATTTATCGAGTCTCTGTCACATGGTAAGCTTCTTTACATCGAGTAAAAAGTTTCCGAGACTTGACGGCACACAGCGCAAGTTTTTGGCATTTTCCCACTTACAGCTTATTTCTTTAGCGGAATTTCGGCATTTTGGTAGTAGAACGATGTTTTATTCCACATCTGTCACCATATTTGTACCTCCTGGGCTCTTTATAACACATTAATAGACTCATTTATGATCCACATATTTAATGTTATTGTTCATTCTACTCCATTGTAATATCGGCATGCCCGTATTATAATGTGGGTTGCCGGTTGCATTATGTAAACATTATACTGTTGCCCAATGTAATGCTTTACTCTAACACATATCTTGATGGGATTTGGTGGAGGGAAGGGGGTGGTGTGTTCTTTTTGTTGATTAATTTTTCGGGGTCATCGGGGGTCAAATATGGGGTCTAATAGATCAGTAAGGCCTATCTTGATGGGATTTGGTGGACGGAAGAGGGATGGTGTGTTCTTTTTGTTGATTAATTTTTCGGGGTCATTGGGGGTCAAATATGGGGTCAAATAGATCAGTAAGGCCTATCTTGATAGGATTTGGTGGAGGGAAGGGGGGTGGTGTGTTCTTTTTGTTGATTAATTTTTCGGGGTCATCGGGGGTCAAATATGGGGTCAAATAGATCAGTAAGGCCTATCTTGATGGGATTTGGTGGAGGGAAGGGGGGGTGGTGTGTTCTTTTTGTTGATTAATTTTTCGGGGTCATCAGGGGTCAAATATGGGGTCAAATAGATCAGTAAGGCCTATCTTGATTGGATTTGGTGGAGGGAAGGGGGGGTGGTGTATTCTTTTTGCTGATCAAATTTTCAAGGTCATCGGAGGTCATTCAAGGTCATCTGGGGTCAAATAAGATCCGTAAGGCCTATCTTGATGGGATTTGGTGGACGGAAGAGGGATGGTGTGTTCGTTTTGTTGATTAATTTTTCGAGTTCATCAGAGGTCATCTGGGGTCAAATAAGATCCGTAAGGCCTATCTTGATGTGATTTGGTGGAGGGAAGGGGGTTGGTGTGTTCTTTTTGCTGATTAAATTTTTAAGGTCATCAGAGGTAATCTGGGGGTCAAATAAGATCCGTAAGGCCTATCTTGATGGGATTTGGTGGACGGAAGAGGGATGGTGTGGTTTTTTTTGCTGATTAATTTTTTAAGGTCATCTGGGGTCAAATAAGATCTGTAAGGCCTATCTTGATGTGATTTGGTGTAGGGAAAGGGGTTGGTGTGTTCTTTTTGTTGATTAAATTTTTCAAGGTATTACATCCCTTGCATTAACTACAATGCATACCTCTGTGACAGTGCTACATTGTATCATATGTTTCATCATCATTTCTTTCAAGTCACTTTTGATGAACAGGCGAGACGCGCCGTTCGAGAACCGCCTTGTTTATAATAATGATGAAAACAAAAATAAATATTTTTGCAAACTTATTCATGCAGAGTTTTCTCTGGAAAATGATATTAAAATCATCTGGAACCTGTATTTAAATAACCTGGCATTTGCTCATACGGTGTCTTCAAATAAGAAACAAACAAAAGTAATGGATTTATATTTTGACACGGTTTCAATGTGTAAAAAGTATAGTACTTAAGGGGGGACTCAAAGAAGTCACTTTTTGAATTTTGTGAGTGCTGTAATTATTGAACTATGACTCAAATGTATATAAAAGTATACATTTTTTTAAAGGAAATAGGTCAGAGAATCCATATTTTGCGTCTATTTTGACCACAAATGTTGATTTTTTTAGAAAATCACAAAAAATCACATTTTTTGGAAGTTTAACAAAGCTAACAAATATAATTTTGAGTAAGAAATTCCCAAATTGCTAAATTATGATGTTAAGACACTAACTTAGTGACAATTTTTTTTAGTGAGAAGAAAAAATCACTTTTTGCCGCTTTTTGGTCAAAATTCCAAAAAATATTGGATTAGGGTTTTAAAAAAAAAATTGTCCCTAAATTAGTGTCTTTACATCATATTCTAGCAATTTGGGATTTTCGTACTCAAATTATTTTTTGTTAGCCTTGTTGAACTTTTTGGGGTAAAAAAAGTGATGTTTTGTGATTTTCTCAAAAAATCAACATTTTTGGTGGTCAAAATTGACGCAAAATTTGGATTCTCTAATCCATTACCTTTCCAAAAATGTATACTTTTATATGCATTTGATTAATTGTTCAATAATTACAGCACTCACAAAATTCAAAAAATCAAGTCAAAAACTTCCTTGAGTCCCCCCTTAAACAAGGATCAGTAGCATCTTTTATATCTGACAGCTATAAACAAACTAATAGTTTATATGAGCAACTGCTGAATGCAACTTACACCATATTTATTTATTTATTTTATTTTTATATATATTGATTGATTTATTCACTTTATTTTTATGTTTTGATTCATTTATGTTAATTTAGTTAGTTATCAATTGAATTTATTGATTCATTCACTTATTTAAAGGAAAACAAGACCTGGCTGATCTGCACGCTGCAATACGGGCTGGCAACTGGTCGATGGAGAGGAAATTTGACGATCAAGGCCCAGGTTCATTACAAGATGCAAGATCCATAACAATTTGCCCAAAAGGAGATGTTGTTATAGCTGACTATAGAGCATGTGATATCAAAGTATACAGTAGAATTGGTGTGTATAAAAGTAGTATAGACATAAAGATGTCAGGATCAGGTGAGAGAATGCACCCTTGGGGGATTGCAGTTGGGGATGATGGCTGGTATTATGTGACTTTTAATCTAGATGGTAAAGGTTATGTGCAAGTGTACAATGCACAGGGTGTGTACAAGCACCAGTTCACAGCCATATCACCTGACAACATACCATCTGATAAAGAGCCAACTACATTGTATGGAATAGCCATAGATGGCAATAACAACATACTGGTAGGTGAAAACAGCAAATACATCAGTAAACATGAACAAAATGGGAAACACATTGGCAGCATTAGAGTACCCATTAGACCCAGGTACCTGTGTTTATGCCCTAATGGTAACATTGTGGTCAGTGCCTGGGAACATAACACAGCTGTACAGGTTATTGATCCTACTGGACAGGTGTTACACAGCCTCAGAGCACCATCAGGTGTGTCATCATGGTATACAGCAGGAGTATCCTGTTATGAGAATATCATCTTCATATGTAACTGGGCTACACCATATGGTATATACTGCTTCTCTTCAACTGATGGTCAGTATATAGGATGTGTCACAAATGAGGTTGAGAATCCACTGGGTTTGGTTGCTACAGCAGATGGTAAAAGGCTGATTGTGATTGATCAATATGGTAGATGTGTAAAAATATTCAAATCTACTATCCAATGATAACAGTCATTAGGATTGACACTTTGTAGCAATACATATTCCGTTCACCCATTCACTGTGGTATAAATTGAATCACATGAGATCACTGTAGTGTTTACAGATTACGTTTGATATCATAGTCAATTGTATATTTCTGGAATATCTGTACATTCTGTGCTCATACAAACATATTCCAGAATAGTTATTCTATATATTCTTTCGCCTGACGATTGGACAAAATGACCATATGGGATTGTCCATGAAACTCAGAGTAGCGATAATATTCCGGAAGGTCTATACCTCTGAATTTTTATATATATATATATATATATAATGTAAACACACATTTACCCTCATCTTAAATAAGAAAAATGTGTCCCCCAGTTTTTTATGTCATAATTTTGAAGTCATGTCACTTTTATATTTCTATAGAATTCAAACAGGACTTGTGAGAATTCCATAAAATGTTTGTACTGTTAAAATTGAGTGATAGGCCTACTTGTGAAATCACACATCAATTGATATATTTTTGAAATCTCTCAAATTGGCACCTTTTATTTAGAATATCCATAAAGTTAATTACTCCGCATTTTATTGATCTCAATTTTGACAGTCATTTAATTCAATTTTACGTGATTTCTAGTCTACATGAACAATCTTATTCCAAATTGTGTGTGTGCGATCCAGCTGAGCAAAATGAGTCTGGAGTCAAAAATATCACAATTTTAATTTTCCACTTTATTTTTTTGTATAGAATATATTGGTCTTGCAGTTCTGAATCTTGGACAAGCTTATTCCAGTTGTATTTCACTTTCTTTGGCTTGGGTTTGCTGTTTGCTCGTATGCTTAATCTAATCTTTGAGGTCCCAATTCTATGATCGGATCCAATACTTGCAAACGAATTGTAGGCTTCTGTGTTCAGAATACTATTTTGCCATTTCTTTCTGATCAGGATGTAGTCAAGTTGTAATCTGAATCCACTTGGTAGAATACAGGTCCCTATTTTTCTTACTTTCTTTTGGAATCTGGTGTTTGTAATAACTAGGTTATTTTCCATTGCAAACTCTTCCAATATCTCCCCGTTCCTGTTTGTGGTTTCATGGTAGGCAAAAGGAGCAATGTTGTTACCAATTCGAGCATTAAAGTCCCCAATTACTGTCAAAAAATTATGGGCCGGTACTGTTTGGTAGTTTCTTTCAGCTCGTCATAGTAGTCTCTTACCTCATCTTCACTTGCCACATTGGTGGGAGAGTATGTAGATATAACCGTAGTTTTTGGATTGCCATTAAAGGTTGCTTGAATGGTTCTGGTGCTTATGTAGCAGATTGAGGATATGGCTCGTTGTGCTCGTGGACTTAACAAGATGCCAACTCCACCCACTGCAGCTCCTTGTCTATTTCTAGTAGCAGATGCTGTGACAAGTTGGTAGCCATCTATGATATTATCATATCTTATCTGTTCATCTGTATGAACTATCCGATGCTCTTGGATTCCAATAATGTCAATTTTATATTGTTGAGCTAAAGCACACAGCTCAAGTTGTTTGTTTGAGTTCCTAATCGTTCTTGCATTTAGGGTCGCAATGTTCATCACTTTCTTGCATTTCAGAAAATGAGGTTTCCCTTTACTGTCGCCGTTATCAGTCACTGCCCTTCATGATGTTGTCCCTGAGGATTCAAGGCACTGACGTCATCATTTTCACTTTGAAGTGAGGAGGTTTCAGCATTTGGGAGATTATCAGGGACTCTAACCCTGGTGTTTTTATTTGATGCCAACATAAAGTCTTTCGGTTGCTATTGTTTGCTGGTGGTCGCAACTCCTACCAGCAGTGGTCGTTGAGAAATGCATGTAGTTAAACGTTTCCCATTCGCCCTTTACTCTGGTCATCCCAGTCTCCAACCCAAGAATAATAAGAGGTATTCAGGTCTCAGGACTCCCTGTTTTTGTTCACTGGCCATATGCATTAAGGGTGTCTGAAAAATCTTATCTCTGGTCATTCATGATAGTTGAGTGGCCCCCAGGATGCATGAGAAAAATGTTTCTTTGCATCCGGTAGAAAGATGGTGATTTCTCATCACGGTATTATATATATCGTCAGCCTGCTTCGACAATTGCCTAACTCATTTTTTCTAGTTCTTAGAAAACAACAAAAGTATGAAACCTGTTACCTGTGTACCTGTTACTCATTTTGCATTATTGATGGATGGATATTCATTATGTGGAATGAGGCTTGTATTGTTGATGTAAGGCTTGTATTGTTGATGTGACTTGGATTAGTGCATCCATGCACGCCAATTGAGGATTGGCGTGCATGGATTCACTATTCCAAGTCATATAGAAACAGATGAACACAGCCATACAATAATTTGATTAATTCCATGGATTTGTCAATGCAAATTCAATAATGCAAATGCAACAAAGCTCTTCATTTATCAACACTTTTGATTGGTCAATGACTTAGGTATTATAACAGCATGTGCATAATGTAATAAAGTCATGATTTATGCAAAAAACTCAATTTTGCTGAAAAGTGAGTTAGGCAAGTATCGAAGCAGGCTGACGATATGTATCCTTTCTGTCAACGTAGGTTTGAAAAGTATGCATGTAACATTCCTACAGATTATGCTATGTGTAGAGATGCTATCATCAGAAGATTGCATGGCTATAGATTACAAGCCTATCCAGCATGTTTTAGGATGTTATCTTCGGTAGACAGCATGTCAGAAAATTATGAGTCTATTACCAGATAACACTATGTGTAGAGATGCTATCTTTAGAAGATAACATGCCTATAGATTATGAGCATATCCAGCATGTTTAAGGATGTTATCTTCAGTAGATAGCTTGTCAGGACATTATGAGACTATCAGCAGTTAACACTATGTGTAGGGATGCTATCTTCAGGAGATAACATGCCTATAGATTATGAGCATATCCAGCATGTTTAAGGATGTTATCTTCAGTAGATAGCTTGTCAGGACATTATGAGACTATCAGCAGTTAACACTATGTGTAGGGATGCTATCTTCAGGAGATAACATGCCTATAGATTATGAGCATATCCAGCATGTTTAAGGATGTTATCTTCAGTAGATAGCTTGTCAGGACATTATGAGTCTATTACCAGATAACACTATGTGTAGAGATGCAATCTTTAGAAGATAACATGCCTATAGATTATGAGCATATCCAGCATGTTTAAGGATGTTATCTTCAGTAGACAGCATGTCAGGAAATTATGAGTCTATCACCCGTTAACACTATGTGTAGAGATGCAATCTTTAGAAGATAACATACCTATAAATTGTGAGCATATCCAGCATGTTTAAGGATGTTATCTTCAGTAGACAGCATGTCAGGAAATTATGAGTCTATTACCAGATAACACTATGTGTAGAGATGCAATCTTTAGAAGATAACATGCCTATAGATTATGAGCATATCCAGCATGTTTAAGGATGTTATCTTCAGTAGACAGCATGTCAGGAAATTATGAGTCTATCACCCGTTAACACTATGTGTAGAGATGCAATCTTTAGAAGATAACATACCTATAAATTGTGAGCATATCCAGCATGTTTAAGGATGTTATCTTCAGTAGACAGCATGTCAGGAAATTATGAGTCTATTACCAGATAACACTATGTGTAGAGATGCTATCTTTAGAAGATAACATGCCTATAGATTATGAGCATATCCAGCATGTTTAAGGATGTTATCTTCAGTAGATAGCTTGTCAGGACATTATGAGTCTATTACCAGTTCACACTATGTGTAGAGATGCTATCTTCAGGAGATAACATGCCTATAGATTATGAGCATATCCAGCATGTTTAAGGATGTTATCTTCAGAAGACAGCATCTCAGGAAATTATGAGTCTATCACCAGTTAACACTACGTGTAGAGATGCAATCTTTAGAAGATAACATTCCTATAGATTATGAGCATATCCAGCATGTTTAAGGATGTTATCTTCAGTAGATAGCTTGTCAGGACATTATGAGTCTATTACCAGATAACACTATGTGTAGAGATGCTATCGTTAGCAGATAACATGCCTATAGATTATGAGCATATCCAGCATGTTTAAGGATGTTATCTTCAGAAGACAGCATCTCAGGAAATTATGAGTCTATCACCAGTTAACACTACGTGTAGAGATGCAATCTTTAGAAGATAACATGCCTATAGATTATGATCATATCCAGCATGTTTTAGGATGTTATCTTCAGACAGCATGTCAGGACATTATGAGTCTATTACCAGTTAACACTATGTGTAGAGATGCTATCTTTAGAAGATAACATGCCTATAGATTATGATCATATCCAGCATGTTTTAGGATGTTATCTTCAGACAGCATGTCAGGACATTATGAGTCTATCACCAGTTGACACTATGTGTAGAGATGCTATCTTCAGAAGATAACATGCCTATAGATTATGATCATATCCAGCATGTTTAAGGATGTTATCTTCAGACAGCATGTCAGGACATTATGAGTCTATCACCAGTTGACACTATGTGTAGAGATGCTATCTTCAGAAGATAACATGCCTATAGATTATGATCATATCCAGCATGTTTTAGGATGTTATCTTCAGACAGCATGTCAGGACATTATGAGTCTATCACCAGTTGACACTATGTGTAGAGATGCTATCTTCAGAAGATAACATGCCTATAGATTATGATCATATCCAGCATGTTTTAGGATGTTATCTTCAGACAGCATGTCAGGACATTATGAGTCTATCACCAGTTGACACTATGTGTAGAGATGCTATCTTCAGAAGATAACATGCCTATAGATTATGATCATATCCCGCATGTTCAAAGATGTTATTTTCAGTAGACAGCATGTCAGGAAATTATGAGTCTATCTGTAGAGATGCTGTCGTTCCATATCCAACTTTTGTGATGTTATCCAATGCTCCTGTGATTCCTCATTTTGAGTATGCCAGCCCAGTATGGTCCAACTGTTCAAATACATATCAAGCAAGACTTCAAGTCTTACACAACCGTTTGACCAGAACAATATTATCTGCTGATATCAAAACACCAATAAATGATATGATGAACTTACTTCATTTGATAGGTGGAAAATTCAAATACTTATTATCTTATTCAAATGTTTAAAAGATATAAGTCCAACCTATTTATCATCCAATTTTGAATTTGTACATAACTATCACAATCATACTACCAGGAATCATTCAAGTGATACTTGAATCATTCCTAAAATCAACACAACTTCTGGTATGCGTACTTTTCTTTTCAGATCTAGCCATCTGTGGAACAATTTATCACCATCTATTCGTATTGATTTAGAAAATTTGTCACTCGGTCGATTCAAATCCTATATTTCCGCTGTATCATAATTTGTATTATAATTTGTATTATATTTAAACACTGTAACATTTGTTATTTGTATGGACTTATGATGTATCGAAACGAGGGCCTGCTTGGAAAGCAGTGCAAGTCACTGAAGCATATTACCCTCAATAAAGAAAGCATAAATTAAAAAATTAAAAAATCTTCAGGAGATAACATGCCTATAGATTATGAGCATATATCCAGCATGTTTAAGGATGTTATCTTCAGACAGCATGTCGGGGCACAATGAGTCTATCTGTAGAGATGCTATCGTCAGAAGATAACATGCCTATAGATTATGATATGAGCATAGTTATACAGCATTTTTAAGGATTTTATCTTCAGTAGATAGCATGTCAGGAATTTATGAGTCTATCACCAGTAAACATTATGTGTAGAGATGCTATCTTCAGCAGTGGCGGATCCAGGATTAAAATTTACAGGAGGGAGGGGGGGGGGGGGGGAGCTGACCAATTTCTTTTGTAATTGGTACCCAAAAATAATCGTAAAAGGTCCCCAATTTTTTTGGCCCGCCAGCTCGTGAAATTCTGCTAAGTGAGGTGGGGGGGGGGGGGCCGGGGTAGCTATGTGGTCGTCCCAAAACCGGCAAAAAATATCGCATGGTAGAACTCGCAAATGTGCAGACGGAACCTACCTATGTCTCTGAAAAAGGTACTGCAGTGGTACACAAAAAAGGTATATATTGTGAAATGTTACGGGGGGGGGGGGGGGAGGGGGGGGGGGGGGGCGCTCGCTCCTTCCGCCCCCTGTATCCGCCACTGTATAGCTAGGAATAAATAGCAGAAATAAGATCACACCTTACTTTTTGACTCTGTTATGGGACACAAGAATCTTTTTGAGACCTTGACTCTTCCATTGTGATGGCAGGGGTAAACGTCACTATTCATTATTAGCTCATGAAATCACCCACCTACATTTTGTTTCTGTTATGGGACACAAGAACCTCTTTGAGAACTTGACTCTTCCATTGTGATGGCGGGGGTAAAGCCTGTCAATTCATTATTAATTCATGAAATCACCTACCTACCTTTTTGATTCTGTTATGGGACACAAGAACCTCTTTGAGAACTTGACTCTTCCATTGTGATGGTGGGGGTAAGCCTGTCATTCATGAAATCACCCACCTGCCTTTTTGATTCTGTTATGGGACACAAGAACCTCTTTTAGAACTTGACTCTTCCATTGTGATGGTGGGGGTACGCCTGTCAATTCATTATTACACAGATCTACACTCCGTAACCTGTCATCAAAAAATGAATACCATTTACAATTATGCAATGTGTGAAATATAAACAATTTTGGAATTGAGTACGCTGGTTCTATCATTGAAAGCAGGGTTATATATATATTTAAAACAGATTCTCATCACTTTCCATGCGGCCAGAAAAAATGCTAATTTTCCAGGAACCTAACTTTAAACATTTCTCTTCAAGGAGAAAATTTCTCTTCAAATTCTTAAGTATTTCTTTAATTTTTTGCCTAAATTGTCCCTCCAAATCTGGAACAGTTCTCTCCGAAGTCAAAATTCCCTTGGAAACAGGTTCCTGAGATCCCCATTTTTTCAGCCATGTTTTATACCAACCCATTCTACTCCTTGGCAACATTTAAAGTGGCATTGCGAGATTGCTGAGAAAAATAAAATTTGGAAAAAAGGAATTGTTTAAATAGATAAGGTACGTAGGAACCCTGAAGTGTAATGATTTACGGGAAAACTGTTGAATAATCGCACTAGATTGAAATTTGGTTGACGCAAGTTATGTGGTGAGTTATGCTGATAATTTCAATGTGGTCTACATCTAAATTACCAAATCGTGACATTTTACATGATAGTAGGCGAATTAAGGTAAATGGTTTCAGATGGTAGTTATATAGTACTAGAATTCGCGGTTCGTGGGTTGGTCGGTTCTCGGGTTGGGGGGTTCACGGGATGTGTAAATTCAGTTATCACAGGTGCCCTTAATATTCCAGATGACCCATAATACAGGCACCACAGGTGCCCTTAAATCCAGGTACATGTATAGGCTACCCCATCCATGGACATACTATATCCATGTAATTCAGTAGGCCTACATAATAATTCATCATAGGCATAGGATCGGGTTTTTATAGTGGGGTCTTACTTCAGAGTTCGTCTTTTAGTTTATAGTTGGTGGTAGGAGGGGTCTATCGTCATGATCATCTGTACCCAGTCTTGAGAACTTTGTGTGCAATATATATACGTTTATTTTTTTCAGTCTATTGACATTAATTATTCCTCCAGAAGGCATGTAGGCCTATGCCTAAACGAAAGTGTATTTCAATCACGCATGTTTCCTCACACCGGTCATTTTAACATGTCCATGTAACATTTATATAAAAGGCATCCCATGATTATCATAGGGCCTATCCGAATTGTTATATATAGTAACTCAGGCCCGTTTTGGCCCACGCGCGTTGGGGCCGTGACGGGTGATGTTGAGGCACTGACATCATACTACCCGCAATCAATTTAACATATTGACACGGTTTACGCTCCCATTTCCTTTATTAGCCCTAACCATGGCCATATCCTTGAGAAGATCTATGCCCTAACCCGCGCCGCCGAAACATTACAAACTTGCACACAGGTCTGAGGGTTTGATTCCCGGCACATGCAAAAACTGACCACCCCCCCCCCCCCCCCCCCCCCCCCCCCATCTATCCTGATCATATAGTTTAACTCATACAAAAACACGACCGGGAGTTAAAGTTAATTGGAATCCTCATTCTATATTCTGGCTGTATATGATTGACTTTTTTCTCGTCTCCTCGTCCCCATTTTGTAGGCCTACTGTACGGTTTGCACTGGAGCCACGGACTGGCCTTTTACCCGCCCCGATATTACAAAGAAAAATACAGCTTGCACCACGACGCGTACGCACCTTACGGTCTGCGCCATTACGCGTGCGCCATGTTTTGTTTATATGCGGGCGCGCAGCAACAGTGCAAATGTTTGTTTACATATAGAAAAGTTCGTAAAATATTTTATTTGTCGGTCGTATTATCCTGTATAAATGCTTATTGCGATGCAATCTTTAAGGATAACAAACAGCCACATATACAGGAATGTAGCTATGTCCATAATGAAAATATTTTGGGTGAAGACCATATGTCTTCACTCAGTCCGTAAGCCACAATTTGAGTCCAAATAGTAGTTACCGGGGTTAAAGAAAATCAAAATTTCGGTAGCGGGCCGTTCGTGACACTCACGTGACTGTTGCGTGGCAATGGTTGCTACGTGGGGCGAAGATCCCTGCGCATAGCGATTGCACGGACAGATGGGCAGGAATCTACACTCGAAGTCATTGGACAGACAGAATCGCCACAAATAGTATTTAGATATGCCCAAGTATTACATAGGTGCAAAAATACTGATTTCCAGAAAGATTGAGGGCACACTCCCATACACATCTCTCCGATCAGTGTCCCTTTAAACAAATGTTGATATTATGTTTAATATTTTCCCTAATGGCAGATACAATTTTGTAAAAATGACCAATGATTATAAATAAAAGCACTCATTTACCAATTCTAAAGGTAACAGATAAAAGTAACTGTATCACTTGCTTAGGCCAAACAAAGAAGGTTTGTCTCAGAAGCCCGCCCGCATTGGTATGTGAAATGAGCTACGGCGCGTAGGTCTATCGCTGAGGCCTATTTTGTGGGTGGGGGGGGTGGGGGTTTGGGATTTTGGGGATTTTTAAAAATGTTTTTAAAAAAGTGCTCTTTAAGCTTGGATTAGCAACACACAAAAAAGCATACTAGTACCTCATAGCCGATTTTCTAAAGAAAAATTAAAAATCGTGCAGCACTTAGTTTTTTGGCAAAATGTTTCTGAGACAAACTTTCTTCTTTGTTTGGCCTTAGATGACACCTCTCACGTTCCATGTAAACTTATATTTGATGATTAGTTTCTTCAATTTTTGACCACTTATATAATTTACCAATATCTCAAATCAGCACCAGTGATTCTTCTTTTTGGCATTGAAACTTCTCAAGTACTGGTCAAATAAATTGTAAACATTTGTTATTGTTATTCACCCCAAAATAACACCTATGCAAAATGTATTCATGGACATATGAAGAGGTATTTTGCAAAAGGGCTATGGTGCATTTTTTCAAAAAATGAGTTTGATATAGAAATGTATAGGGAAAAATCATATGTTTCAAGGAAACAAAGTCATTTTTTTCAAAAAGACCTACATCTCATTGTAAACAGCCATTGAAATTGTTGTTTTGTTGCAAAAGGGCCTGTATCCAGAATTAAATCGGGATACAGGCCCTTTTGCAACAAAACAACAACTTCAATGGCTGTTTACAATGAGATGTAGGTATTTTTGAAAAAAATGACTTTATTTCCTTGAAACATATGATTGTGACCTATACATTTCAATATCAAACTTATTTATTTGAAATGATTAAAATAAATGAATTTTTGTGTGTGGTATTTTTTCTTTATGTACAAACAGATGGAGTTTTGTTGCAAAAGGGCCTACATCCAAATTTTCAAAAAATGTAAACATGATTTTAAAAAAAATTAAAACTAGCACATTTAAAATTTATTTCAATTTCAATTAGTATGTAGTGTACCTCTTTCATAATCCATTCAGTTTTTCAATTGCTCAACTTGAATATTTAGAAACAGTTTTTTGACTTTTTCTCAATAAGAGCCAAAGTGGATGTAGGCCCTTTTGCAAAATACCTCTTCATATACCACTTGTGTTATCAGTGCTGGTACTTCTACACCTTTACTTGCACAAAATGTAAATGTAATATCAAAATACTAATGTGACTCATGTTGATGGAGTCTATTTTGCAATGTTAAGAGGTTTGGGGGGACTTAAGGAAGTTTTTTTGTTGAATCTTGTGAGTGCTGTAATTATTGAACTATGACTCAAATGTATATAAAAGTACACTTTTTTGGAATGGAAATGGATCAGAGAATCCAAATTTGGCATCAATTTTTGGACAAGCTAACAAAATTATTTTTTGAGTAAAAAATGCCCAAAATTGCTTGATTATGCTATAAAGACACTAATCTAGTGCCGATTTTCTCATTTTTTTTCTTCTAAAGTTGTATTTTTGAAATTTTGACCAAATATGGCCAACAAAGTGGGAAAAAAATGGTCAAATTAAAAAAAATACAGCTTTAAAAGAAGAAATGAGAAAATCGTTCAAAAATTACAGCACTCGATAAATTCAACAAATCCCTTGAGTCCCCCCTTAAGACATATAGAGATGTTGCTTTCTTAATGTCATCAGTTAAAGGTATATTATGTGATCTTTTCCAGGGAATATGCCCTCAAAAAAAATTGAAAGCAGATTTTCTTGCAGATTTACATTTCTGATCATAAATCGTACATACATTCCATGTTACAGGGCGATACGATTCTTAATTACTTAATCATTATTTTAGAGTGAAAATGAATTGTCGGCGCACCTCTAAATTCACTCTAAAACCATGATTTTGAGGTAATTAAGAATAGTATCGCTCTGTAACTTGGAATATATTTCATAATTTATGATCAGAAATTAAAATCTGCCTCCATTTTTTTTTTAGGATTGAGGGCGTCGCCTGAAAAAGATCACATAATATACCTTTAAAGCAGCGATTTAGTCAACGACGATTGCATTTTTTCAGCTCCCTTAAATTATCTTTCTAGACTTTCTCCATGTCTGGCAAGCATGGCCATGATTGGCATTACATTGAAATGAATAAATCCCCAAATACGACAAGTTTTTAATTAAAAAATGGTAGATAAAAATGTAGAATATGTTTTACTCTAAACCAACTATTAGATGGGTAAAACTTGATAAAAGATGGCATAATCACCTAACTCTTATTGTTTTTAAATGTTTGAGAAATTTAAGTCCATCATACATATCTGCCCAATTTGAATTTGTTCATAACAGCCATTCATATCTTACAAGAAATCATACCAGTAATACATTGGCTGTGCCAAAATTTAAAACCAATTCAGGCTTGCGCACATTTCATGTTAGGGCAGCATATGCCTGGAATAGCCTACCATCAGCAGTCAAAATTGAACTGGAGAACATGACTGTGCATCAATTTAAGTATAAGATTAAGGAACTTTAATTATGTGCAAAGTTCTTCTTAATTATATTATTTTGCTATTTATGTTTCATTCGTGTATATACGATATACTGTAATATTTTCTGTATGATGGGGGCCTGCTTGGAAAGCAGTGCTTGACACTGAAGCTGTTTACCCTCAATAAAGAAAGATTAAATAATAATAAATAAATGATAGAGAGAGCACATTATTAGGTGGGTAGGGGTGGGTATATCACAAGGAGAGCACCATTGTCAGTATTGTATACCTTGAATTTTGCTGACGTTGATCGTCACAGATGCATTGAATTATTTATATAAAATCAGGATTACAGTAGACAACCAGACCATTGCCAATACTGGACATATGTGACCTGGCACCACAAAATGAGAGTAAGTCGCATTTTCAGAAAGTAGATATCCTCAGGTTTAAAATGACACCAAAGTTGTTATAATAGGCCATTCCAAAGTGAAATTATGATAAATAGGAGAAAAGGGCCTTCAAAGTCAGTGAAGCTTATCGTATCAAAACTTAATCGAAAGATTGTTTATGCCAAAGAGCGCATTTCATTGGTTAATTTGGGAATTTACAGGGTTCAAACTACTATTAATAGCTTTGGAAAGCCCTGACCTTTAAGACCATAACAAATTTGCCATAGGGGATATACTATTTTAACCTGTGGAAATGACGATTACAAGGTAATTTTGAGACATTTTTCCTCTCTTTGCGTTCATTTCTTGAGATGTAAGAATATAATGCCCTCTCTGAAATTACTTATATTAAGACCCAAAATATTTTCTTAATACTTCGGAATGTGATACATAAATACTTTTTCTTTCAGAAAATGAAAATATTGCATTTTCGACCTCCCTTGTCAAATCGACTATTAGTATTTCAGGCCATAACTCAAAATCAGCCCCAGCGACTTTACGCTCATTTTGTCGTGCCAGGTCACATATATGTCACTATGAAATTGTCACTGTATGCTGTACTTGTTCTCCTTCTTCTGGTACAGTTCCAGACTTAGATACAGACTTAAATACTATTAGAGCGCTTGGTGGGATGTGAATTCAAGCTGGCACGGCATAGTTAGATGTTCTTCGTGTCTTGGAACTACTTGGGCCTGGAATGCAGTAGAGAGACGACCCCTATAACAAAACCAAAGAAACAATCAACAAAAAGTGTATCCTAACCAGGTTCTTTCACAATGTTAATGAGTTATTAATACAAAGTGGACTACAATCTTAGAAAAAAATGTTATCAAACATGGACCCTAATTGACACGCTGTTTGTACCCTAATACAGTAGCGTACGTAGCCAGGGGGGTGTAAGGGGGCACCCTGAAAATTAAAAAATTAAAAAATAACTAGGAAAATCGGGAAGGGAAAGGAAGGGGACAGAAAGGAGAAAGGAAGATTGCAGTTTTTCACGCCGGTATGGGGACACAATGCCTCTGAAATAAAATAGCACATACAGGGTGAGTCAAAATAGTCAGGTCCCGATTTCACCGATTTTTTAAATCAGTTAAAATGCAAAAATGAATATATTTTTTTAAGACTTGCCTAGCAAGGTGGAATTACTAGCTATAACCTACATTTTATTTCATTCAAATTGGTTATTTGAAATGGGAGATGCACAATTTTTCCAAATTCTGTGAAATAAAATCTGTTCCAACTTATCCAAGGGATCCCTATGGATGTACAAGTGCAATGCACGCCTTTTGAATAAGACTTGTTGGTATTCACAGCAATTACAATAAGAAAAGAGATTCTATTGTTTTTTCGGTTATGTTTTTAATAATTTTCGTGCAATCAGAGATAGCCTATAACAAACATTATTGAATGTTAACAAAATGTTGACCACAGTATTTTTAAACTTGGTATTTTAATCGAACTGATATGAGAGAAGTCTGAGAGAAAAACAGATCTTACATCTTTGAGCAGTTTGTGCTTTGACAACTTACCATGCCAAGTGCATAGTCCATTTTTATGAATATGTTTGTTCAATACTGAGTTATATTATAATATATTTAAATACCTTTCATGCAATATCGTTTTATTTATCAGAGATTCAACAAAAAACATGTTAGTTTGGTTTAAATTGCAACAGTTATACCTTGTGTTGTGTTGTATGAATAACTAATATTACTGTAGTATTACCCATAGCAAAAAAAGGGACGTTGCTGGGGGCTACCCGGTGCCTACCGGGTAGCCACCAGGTACTACTATGATTGTCTTAAACCGTGAGGTAGCGGATGGCCACCGGGTGGCCATCGGGTGTCCATCCGATAAATTTTCACATGCAAATTAGTAGGTACCAGATAGCTATCGGGTAGCTACCGGGTGGTCACCTGGTAGCTTATATGCAAATTTATGCAAATTAGGCTCCTGGTAGCTACCAGGTGCCTTTGAAAGGGAACCAATAAGTAACTTTTAACCATGAGGCATCTGGGGGTTACCTGGTGGCTACCTGGTGACCACCGGGTAGCCACCAGGTACCATGAGGTAGCGGATGGCCACCGGATGGCCACCGGGTGGTCATCCGATAAATTTTCACATGCAAATTAGTAGGTATCAGATGGCCATCAGATGGCCATCGGGTGGTTACCGGGTGGCTAATATGCAAATTTATTTGCATTCACATCTAACCTGGTAATATTTGTGAATCAATAGATGTTGATCGGCTCCAACTGTAAAACTGGTCAGATTCAGCAGCCATGAGCTTTTGACGTGTGTGTGTATAAGTGGTCAGTAAAATCGAGACAGCGCACATCCTAACCAATTATGCAATTGTCACAAATGTCAAACTGATTAATTGATAAATATTAATTCATTGTTAATTGATTGATTGATTGATTCACATTGAATTAAATAATTATTTATTTATTAATGTTATTAAGTTATTACAATTAATTATTAATTAATTATCAGTTTGATTTATTATTTCTTTAATTTATTCATTCATTAATTTATTAATTCATTAATTTATTAATTCATTAATTTATTGATTCATTAATTTATTAATTCATTAATTTATTAATTCATTAATTTATTAATTCATTAATTTATTAATTCATTAATTTATTATTTCATTAATTTATTAATTTATTAATTCATTAATTTATTATTTCATTAATTTATTAATTCATTAATTTATTAATTTATTAATTTATTAATTCGTTAATTTATTAATTCATTAATTTATTAATTCATTAATTTATGAATTCATTAATTTATTAATTTATGAATTCATTATATTATTAATTTATTTGTAATTTATTTATTAATTCATTAATTTATTATTTCATTAATTTATTAATTCATTAATTTATTAATTCATTAATTTATTAATTTATTAATTTATTAATTCATTAATTCATTAATTCATTAATTCATTAATTTATTAATTCATTAATTTATTAATTCATTAATTTATTAATTCATTAATTTATTAATTCATTAATTTATTAATTCATTAATTTATTAATTCATTAATTTATTAATTCATTAATTTATTAATTCATTAATTTATTAATTTATTAATTTATTAATTCATTAATTTATTAATTCATTAATTTATTAATTCATTAATTCATTAATTTATTAATTCATTAATTCATTAATTCATTAATTTATTAATTCATTAATTCATTAATTTATTAATTCATTAATTTATTTATTCATTAATTTATTAATTCATTAATTTATTAATTCATTAATTTATTAATTCATTAATTTATTAATTCATTAATTTATTAATTCATTAATTTATTAATTCATTATTAATTTATTTGTAATCAATTAATTAATTAGTTAATTGATTAATATCAATTCATTCATTATTAATTGATAGTTTACGTACTAACGTAGTAATTTCACATACGTACGTAATATTGTTATTTTTACCATGTACGTATATACATACATTTTTTTTACCATGTCCCCTCTGGGTGTTCGTACTTACTTAACCACACCTACCAAATTCAACAAAAAATCTCCCAATTTTAGTGTTGTGTGCCATTAATCCCTTCTAGACTCTAAATACATCACCCAATGCCAACACACCCCCACCCCTCACACCAGGTTCATTCAAAACATCACCCAAACACTTATCCACATCACTTAAAGTGACGTGACCATTGGAGGTAAGCCAAATTTACATGGTCTATATAATGTAAGTGTATTAAGCTTACTTATAATGTAGCTTATTAAGCTTGCTATATTTTACACATTTTAGTCATCTACAGTACAATTTCAAGGATATATATTCCACATAACTGCTCCACATCACAACTGCCATGATCATAGCTATAGTGTAGACAACAGCAAATTTGAAATAGCAGTTGGTCATCATGTGATCTTTTGCCTTGACCTTTGACCATTTGCTGCTGCCTTCCTGGGGACTCATTTTCAGAGACTAAGTTTGCTGGTGCCTTCATGGGGACTCATTTTCAGAGACTAAGTTTGCTGGTGCCTTCCTGGGAGCTCATGTTTGCTGGTACCTTCCTGGGGACTTATTTTCAGAAAGTAAGTTTGCTGATGCCTTCCTGGGAGCTCATGATGTTTGCTGGTGCCTTTCTGGGGACTCGTTTGAGGCATCGGAAAGGTACCGGCTAGCCGGTGCTTTCTGGTACCTTTCAAATAGACACCAGCAAGCTATCCGGTGACCATCGGGTGACCACCGGGTGGTCACCCGGTAACCTTTTTTTTTGCTATGGGTAACATCCACTTTAACATCTTTTCGTAAATATGTTGTAAATCTGGCGTGGAATATGATATTGTCGTGAAAACATCACCAGGTATAAAGAAGTATGTCTACTCTCATAAACAATGAAAATATTTACAAATTTTGTACAAGAAGTATTTTTCCTTATTTTTCGAAAACGGGACCTGACTATTTTGACTCGCCCTGTACAGTTATGCTACCAACAACAAAAAACGCCCACATCCTGTTACGGGACCCTAAAATCATTTTAAAAAGGGAGGACAATCAGTGTATATATTTGATACTATTATCAATAACAATTGTTTTCATTGTTCAGGAAAAGTTCTTCTCTTGTACAATTCAAACCCTACTCGGAAAGTAACTCGACAAAAGATTAAAAAACACGTTCAAAACACTTACCCAAAACTGCTAGGACTCCACCACATTTCAATTGGATAGGACTATACTCTGCATCATCCCTAGTCGCAGTAACATGTGTCTCAGGACTTATAGTAGAATCAGTAGTTGATGTCCAGATGTTAATGATAGATGAGATTCGCAGGTCCTATGTTACTAGGACTACATCATCCCACAGTCTTGTAAATGTAGTCACAATTACAAGAACAATGCTGAATTGTTCCTCAAATAGCGTCCGGTATAAATCAACCAAAGTTCATACAGGAATGGTGCACTGACGTTTCTGGTACTGGAAGGAATACTCCACAACCTGAGACTATAAGTTTGGTCTTGGTCCGTCCCCAACACTCCTAGTAGAGTTGAACTAAGTAGGAAGTGTATGGTTCACTTTTCCTAACAAGAGTGAGCTTTCTTCCAACTGTGTAGGGGTGCACTTGTTCAACTAACGTTGGCTGCAAGTGGGTTTTTCTTGTTGTAATGATCACAGGACAGGATATTTTAAGAGGTGAGTTTGGTTTGCTTTGGCTCACTAAACCCTTGCTCTTTTTCAGAATATTTAGTGTGAGGAGCAAAGCTTTTACCGATGTCGAACAGCACAGATATAGAATATTGTAGCGAATAGCATCTGTTCCTGCACATTCACACACCTGCAGAGCAGTTGAAGTTGCACCTTTCCGGATGTAATAACAACAAATCAACAGCACTTTTGATGAATCATGGGTTTTGAACATTTAAATCTTGGCCATGAAATTACCCACCAAAACCACACATCTACTCAGTACTCAACAACGGAATAAATCTCATTATCCTCATTTGCATACTTGGGACTTATACACCATACCCATACCAAAACTTTGTAGAGAAATCTAGCAGCATATCAAACCATTACATTTTGTTCATGAGTTGAAACTATAACCATGTGTGAACAATTATTATAGGCCTGGAAGATACATTTTCTCAATACCAACTTTTATTGCCAACTATTAGATAGCAACACACTTTTTTGGCCTGAAACCCAAACGATGACTTATATTTGGCAATGTCAGATTTTAGTTCTTCAAAGTAGCCCAATAAATACAGTAAAGGCTCATAGATTGGCAACACTGTCTGCTCTAGTCAGACCAATGATGTGATTGGTTTAAACTACAATGCATTCATGATTTATGCAAAACTAGCCTTATCAAAGACAATTCATATGCAGGATTTACTGCATGTCTGCACAGAGAACCTCCTTGAATAGAGTGAAGTGTGAGAAACTCATCTAATCTAATGTCTCCATAAAAAGTTACTTTCAAATGTGAACAATTAAATATGAGGACATATTTGTACTGTCTCGGCAAAGGGGTGCATTTGTCGGTAGAATGCATTTTGAGGTATTAATGGAATTTAGGCATGGAAAAGAAGATTTTTTTCATCTTCATTTTCTTCATAAAATCAGAAAGCAGTATCGCATCTTAACCACAAAGGTGTCATTTTGAAGCATTCAAAAAGCAATTTTGGTTGGTATTAAGATCTAAACTTCTTTTCTTTGAGAGACAACTGCCTCTTTTTGCCGTGACAGTACACATATTTTCTATTTGAACTATTTCAATAATTATTAGATAATGATAAACAAAATCTGTTTTACAGGGCCAACTCAATGTGTGTGTTTTTTTAATTTGAGTTTGTTTTGGGAGACGGGGTGAAAATTGAAAATTTTAGTTGTTGAAGAGACTTTATCTAAGCGCTCTTGGGGAGACAGATATTTTGCTATTGTAGATCCTCGTCTCTGGAATGAACTTCCTATCCATATTACAACTGCAAAAACTGTCACAATCTTCAAAAAACTGTTGAAAACACATCTGATGTCTGAGATTTTGTGTAATAATTAAGTAGTTTTATTGTTGTTGTTTATCGTTTTTTCTGTATATTGTATTTTTTATGTTTGTGCCTTGAGCGCTCTTATTTAGAGTGGATATATGTACATGCCTTGTCACTATTATTATTATTATTATTATCTCAGGTAGGGTCAGGTGTTTTGGGGGGAGTTCAAAAGTTTTTGGAAATGTGCCGGCCAAATCAGAAATTTGAGAGCGGGGGAGGGAGGTACGTAATTGAGACTGGGGGATTTGGTGGCATTCTCAAATCTCATAACTGGAGTTTTATTTTTTTAATTTGGTTATTTTTAACGCAATTTTCAAATATTTCATAAATTTTACACCATTTTAATTTTTTTTTTAAATATGGGTCGGTCAGGCAAGTTTATTCAAAAATGGTACTATATTCCAAATTAATTGAAAGGTTGGTATTCTGAATTGAGTAGTTGGGTAGCTAAAAAGCTAGGGTTTTAGACAGATTTGAGATTGGTTTGAGTTCAAAATAACAACCCTTTAATCAGACAAACAACCTTATGCATAATTTGGAATGACAAACTTTCAAAATAATGACCCGTCAGAATAAAAAACTGGTTAGGCCTATCCATTCATAATCAATTTCCAGATCAAAGTAATCCAGCAGCTAAATGATGAAAAAACACATTTTAAACACAAGTCCTTATCTTTTATATATGGATTTTATTTTGACCCTCAAAAAATTGAAGAAAAAAAAACATGATTAAATGTGACACATACATTAAATACAAAAACACACTTTATCTATCATATTAAAAGTTGTAAACAATTATTGTAAATGTTACTGGCCCAAAACATTGTGATACACAATGGATTTGGAGTTTGTGGGTGTTGGTGCAGGAGTAGAAACTGTCTATCTATTACAATTTTGGCTGTCTTTTTCAATGCACAAGGGGCATTCCATCTTAACACTTTCCAAGCGGCAGGCGTCTGCAGACGACATTCCTAAAAAAATGTTTCAAAAATTTCACAATTATTGAATTTCATTACCATATTTGGAATCAGCATGAGGAATGCATTATAATAAGTACAAACATGCCTAGTATTGGTTCAGTAATCCTTGAGTTAGACCTTGAAAGTTGGGAAAGGTTTCTGAAAATTCTGTTTTGTATATGGTTAAACTAATAACCGCGTGAAAAGTGTTACCCCCTGAGAACTACCGGCCGATTGGTTAAAAAGATGGATACATCATTTATTGCACCAATGAGAGACATTGTTAGAATAATTGTATCCCTGATAAAGATGGGAGTGAAACATTTTACAAGCTGCATTTGAATTGGCTATTCATATGAGTACATTCTTGTAAAACCAATCAAAACCACTGTAAGATAGATAGGTAGACCCCAGGGAGTTAACAGACCCCTTTCAGAGCCACCTATTATCTTTATTAGCAATGAGACGTCTCCTTTCCCATAAGCATACAATATGGCAGCCCAATGTTGATTCTCTATATACAGGGTGAGTCAAAAAGAAGTTTACCCGGATTGGTGATGTTTTAAAAAACAAACAAATGACACTCGAGAGTTCAATAAAGCATATATTTAACAAGCATTCTCTCCTGCTTATTAGGAAAAAGGAATGACACAAATTGAGCATTGCTAAGAGGAGTTATGTCTATTTTAATAAAGGTACTCATTTTGCAAGCTGTCCACGGAATACTTGACCAAACACATGTAAAGTATGCATTTTAGTTGCGTACTTCCCTATTGACCGAGATTGGTGATGTTTTTCAAAACAAATAAATGACACTTAAAAGTTCAGTAAAGCATTTATTTACCAAACATACTCTGCTGCTTATTAGAGAAAATCAATGAAGCAAATTGATAATTCCTAAGAGAAGTTATGATTGTTTTACTGAAAGCGCTCATGTTTGTAGCTGTCCATGGAATGCTTTACATTTGTTTTGTCAAGTATTTTTCACTTTTTTTGTATTTTGGTTAAAAACTCACCACCAATTGAATCAGGGAGGTCATGACTATACATCACGTAACAAGCCATGGGTGATCTTCAAGGTTATTTTGAATAAACATGAAACAAATATTAGTAAGAAACCATCTGTGGCCTTTTAGATGAATTTGGGTAGTTTCGATGTGATTTCGATCGAAACTCAAAACGCTATCAGATCAACAAATTTTACATGAACTACTGCCAATTAAGCTCTATAATTTTAGGTGGTAGTAAGTATGTATATACGAATTTACATATATATGTGAAAACCCCAACTTCTGAAAAAAATTGAGGGCTCCCCATCCATGAAGGATCTTTTAGTGCCCCTTTAAACTCTGTGCAGTGATGTCAAAGCATATTCCAATGATCGCACCTCATTATGGCATGTGTTATTGCAATGCACTGGCATATGTAGTTGCCATATGAAAAACCAATCCTGGCACCAGTTCCAAATTGGCGAAGACTCTGTACACACTTACAACAGCGATGGAAAACAGAAGGACACGGGCACGCATGAACAAACAAACAAACAAATGAAGGCAACCAATGCGCACTGTGCATTATATGCGTGCGTGTGGCCATAATCGCATGCGCACAAGGAGAGATAAAAACCGAATATTTGGAACTGATTAAATTATAGATACGCTGATGTCATTGTACAGAGTATTAAAGACGAGCAAAGTGTATAGGGGCTAAAACATGTTTAAATCATTTTTGTACACAAAGTCTAGGCTAATTTTGACGAAACTTTATAGTTTCAAACTTGTCTGACAGCTAACCTGTAGGAACCCCTTACCTATATTAAATATTACACATACATATATTTTCACTTTGGACCTCAAAGCATAGCCCATCCACGGTAGAACAGAAATTGTTGTCATCTTAATTACTAATTCCATAAATATGACATAAAATCTTAAATTTGATTTAAAGATCTTAGTATCACCGTAACAACAAATAATTGTTTGATTGTCCTCGTCCGCCCAGCCATTGAAATCCTTCTGAACCCAAAATCCTTTATTTTCTTTTTTTCTTCTTGAATATTTCGATTGTTTTACACATTTTAGTCGAAAATCACAAATTTATTCCTTCAATTTGTTTAGAAAATAAAAATACTGGTCAAAATATTACAGATTTTTGTTTTCGATTTGGTTACCACAACAAGTACATCTCATTTTACTTTTGGTACCTGAAAAAAGGGGCAAGGGAGCTAGAGAAGAAAAAAAAACTTTTCTTGACTGACCGACAATCAAACAATTAATTTTGTATGGCCTTACCAATTTTTCAACATTTTCTAACCATAACTGATATTCAAAACTAATCTACCAACGAAATAAAAATAAATGAAATTCAATAGTGTTTCTATAAATAAATATGACCACAAATCTTTAATTTAATTTATAGATCTCCTAGCTATAATCGTAATTGACGTCATAATTCCTCTCGCTCACTTTCAATTTCATCATCTACTATATTTTCAGCTGCAGAATTCTCATCAATTTTTTGGCTTTCATCTACTGCGATGTTTTCTGTATTCATTTGTACTGTTTCTTCATACTGTTCATTATTTTGAATGTTTTGAGAATTGTCCTGTGTGTCTTGTTGGTGAGGGTGGCTCTGAAAAGAGTCCTTAACTGTTGCATCGTCGCCATCGTGTGGTTCTTTGGTATTTTCCGCAATTGGCACATCACCGGGATTTGTATTGGTATCGTCATGTAATGATGGGGCTTTGTCTTGGTTTGATTCTTGATGAAGGGCTTCAGGGTCTATATTGGGGTCATTTTCTGGGATGTTATCATCATTAGTATCTGCAATAACAAAAAAAAGAGTAACAATAATAAAAGTTTGGGATTAAATATGTACAAGATACTAGTAGTAACCTAAATTAAAGGCATATTATGTGATCTTTTCCAGGGGCGCCATCTATTCATGATTTTTTTTTAGTAGATTTTCTTGCAGATTTACATTTCTGATCATAAATCATAATATATTCCTGAGTTACAGGGGCAACAGGGCGATACGATTCCTAATTACTTCAAAATCAGCGAATTTTAAAGTAAAGTAATTAGGAATCACATCGCTCTGTAACTCAGAACATATTTATGATTTATGATCAGAAATGTAAATCTGCAAGAAAATCTACTTTCTAAAAAAAAAATCATGAAGTGCCCTTCCAGCAACGTCATCAAAAGAGGAAATAAGTTGACTGTTGGTTGCCAACAAGCTGCACCGCCAAAACATTGCATGTTTTTCTGGCCCTTCCGCATGTATAAAGTAAAACTGCTCAACAGTGGTGCATAGGAAGTGTTGCTTTATACATGTTCAGGGGTCAAGTGCACTTACAAGGTTTTGATAGATGTGTTTTGGCCCTTAAATATGTTTAGAGCAGACTGACCAAAGGTTATACATAGGAAGTATTACTTTACACATGCTGAAGGGCCGGATGGAGATATGTGGTTTCGACAGAGCAGCAATGATATAAGAGGAACATAAATTCATAACATGATATTGCAGGAACAATGCAAATTATTACATAGCAATTTTCTTAGATTATTTCAATTCACAGCACAGCAGAGGAAAAACAAAATGGCTACATGCAAAAGGGAAACTTGAACATTATGTAACAATTTAAAAATCACATTATTAGAAAATGATACAATTCACTATGGATATCACACTTTTAAAGCGAGCATTGTGTAGAATATTTGCATGTTTGTTTGTGTTTTTGCAATTGTGTTTTTTGCTTGTTTGTGAGTTTTTATTTATTTACGAGGGGCATTCAATAAATACCTGCAACCATTAAAAATCTCTGAACCGTGACATGTGTCAATAAAATAAACTTATGATACTTAAACTGTAAGCCTTACCCCTTTCTCACAGAAAAATTCAAACATGTGGGTCATTTTTATCATGTAATTTCAGTACTATAAACATTATGGTCTCTGGGCACTGAAAATTGACAAGGATCGGCATTATAAAATCAAACGCCAATATTAACACTGTTAACGCATACAAACACTGCACAAAAATAAAGTAACCACTTTTTTCGAGACACCCTGTGTTTAATTCCTAAGACCCTTAATAAATTCGAAATATGGGAAAAAAACAGTATTTTTTCCTGCACATTTTGACACCTCATTGTCACAATAGCACTAATATTGATGAAGCAGTGGCCATTTGAATAACAAATGATGCAATTTCCAATGTTGCACTTAATGCATGCCATAAACTTGTCTTTCAGATTTCCTGCCATTGTAATATTTAGTTCCCTAACCAGTGCCCTGAGATCACGGTATTCACAGTGATAAAATGTAATGATGTAAATGACCTACGTCTTCAAGATTGTCTGTGAGAAAAGAGTAAGGCTTACAGTTGAAGTATCATAAGTTTATTTTACTGACACATGTCACGGTTCAGAGATTTTCAATGGTTGCAGGTATTTATGGAATGCCCCTCGTATTTTTGTTGATAAGTAAGGCTCTACTCATGTTGAGAAATTCAATCACATCAGGGATCTTGTTCACTCATCCTATAGTCTATTTGGCCATCACGAGACGGTGACGTAACTGCGTATTCTACTAATTGCAGCACATTACGCGCGCACCTACTCGAGGCGCTGGCGTATACATACGAGCGTTGAAAGAAGACGGGAAATACATAAGCGTGCGTAAAAGCTGCGCCTGTTAAGTTACGTCACTGTCCAGAGGAAGCCAAATAGAGTATAGCAGGGAAGGGACGGGTGGACATAGTGTTAACCATTACTTGTACTTATAGGCTAAAATGGCTTATAAATGGCCTTCTTTTTCGGCCTTGGGTATCATTGAAAAGCTTGTTTAATATTCTATAATTATTTTTTTAATCTGATATTTTTCTAAAGTACACCACAATATGTATGTACCTCTTGATGTGATGCCTCACATGTCATCTATGTTCTGTCAAAACCTTGTATCTCCATCTGGCCCTTCAGCATGTATAAAGTGATACTTTCTATGTATAACCTTTGGGCAGTCTGCTCTAAACATGTTCAAGGGCCAAAAACACATATATCAAAACCTTTGTAAGTTAAGTGTTTTTGCCCCTGAACATGTATAAAGCAGCACTTCCTATGCATAACTGTTGGGCAGTTTTAGGTTATACATGCTGGAGGGCCAGACAAATAAGTTCTGACAGAACAGAGACAATATCAATCTATTAGCAATACCAATTTGATTGAAATGAATGCTTGCAGTACACGAATACAAAAAATTGTTGTTTTTGAGTAACCCGCCTGACCCTAATTTACCCCCGACCCTGACTTTTTTTCTTTCTTATTTGAAACAAACACAAAATCAACAAAACAAACAAAAAACAAATAAAAAAATCTTTGGTTCTCCTCATCAAACAGCAAAACAGTACACAGCAAATCTGACGATCGCAAACGGCATCATGACATTTTGTGACTTATTTGACGCTGTGAGAAATTAAAAATTAAAAAATCCCGCTCGCCCTACCTTAAGTTTCAATGGCATGTTACGCTAAAACAACAACACATTTTTTGGGGCCTAAGCAAGGCATTATTTTCTATGTACCTAGCACACACACAATAAAGAAACAGACACTCCACTTGTTGTTTGAATTCTTCAAAAGATTTTATTTTGCCAAAAACACATGAAATACAAGTACTAGTTGCTAAATTTGCCGCCAGCAAAGGGATTGGCTACAAAATAACAATTCGAAACTGTCAATATTTTAGTACAATCATTCTAATTTCAAGACTGCTCATCCCGATCCCAGTAAAAAAAAGGAGAAATAATTCACTTGTTTTGGTAAAGAAATAATTCACTTGTTTTGGTACAGAAATAATCAAAAGGTTTTGGTACAGAAATAATCAAAAGGTTTTGGTACAGAAATAATCAAAAGGTTTTTGTAAAATATGTGTGCTTGCTTCAATAGAAAATAATACCCTGCTATTTCACATGACTACGTTGATAGCAATTATAGCATTAATTATGATACAATAGGTGTATCTTCAGTAATTCAAGACATATATGACACGGAATAACTATGTAATATACTTCACATTGTACCCTTCACAACTCTACAATTACTGAATAATAAGTGTAGTAAACTCTGCACAAAAAGAAAGTAACCACTTTTTTCGAGACACCCTGTGTTTAATTCCTAAGACCCTAAATAAAATTCAAAACATGGGCAAAAATTGGAATTTTCTCCTGCGCATTTTGACACCTCATTTGTCACAATAGCACCAATATTGATGAAGCAGTGTCCATTTGAATACAAAATGATGCAGATTCCATTGTTGCACTTAACGCTATACCATGAAATAAAGAATGAGTTCACATACGCAAATGATAAGGATGGTAAGCAAGGTTTGTTTTGCTCATGGGCTTTGTTTAATCAAAACAAATAATGAAATTAAAAAGTATTGTCAAAATTAACCACAAATCCATCAGTATCGTGCGTGTCCTCCTACAGGTGTTGGAAACAAATGATGAAGTGAGATGTTCGGATTTTGATTTTCTTTTCATGGAGAAAAGGAAGTGGTACACTTTAGATTTACTGTTTTGTTTACGATCTTTTCATGGGTATAGGGCTAAGTGCAACAATGGAAACTGCATCATTTCGTATTCAAATGGACACAGCTTCATCAATATTTGTGCTATTGTGACAAATGAGGTATCAAAATGTGCAAGAGAAAATTCCTGTTCTTTCCCATATTTTGAATTTATTTAGAACCCTAGGAATTAAACACAGGGTGTGTTGAAAAAAGTAGTTACTTTCTTTTTGTGCAGTGTTTATAATAAATAAAGGTATGGAGGGAATAGGTCATTCTACAACTTGAACTATAGTCACTGTCTTAATACTATTGACATAATTCAAGCTATTTCATGTGAGCGTGTTTAATTGCTGTTCGCGAAGCTGAGTCCAGATCATAAATGCACGAACAAATATGCATGCATGCATGTCACGATTGACCGATCACGACGCGCTGTCATTTTTTAAATCGCCAGGTACACACTTCCGAGTTTACGCACGTACGCACACACTCATTGTTGGAATTATGTCCATAGTTTTTTATGCTTAATATACCACTGTCACAACTCTGCAAATAAAAATGGGGGAAAAGGAAATCTTTTTGAGTGACCCATGTTCACTGTAATCCAAAAAGAGTCACTAATCACACACAAGATATTGCTTAAAGGTATATTTATGTGATCTTTTCCAGGGGACGCCCTCAATCCTCGAAAAAGTAATTTAAAATCATATCGCCCTATAACTAGGAATGTATGTACGATTTATGATCAGAAATGTAATCTGCAAGAAAATCTGCTTTCAATTTGTTTTTGAGGATTGAGAGTGTTCTCTGGAAAAGATCACATAATAAGCCTTTTCCCATTGAACCAAACAGTTAGTCATTATTTGAGAAGGTTTTACTACCAGTGGTATGACAAGGAGTAATATCTGTTTCAAATAGCAATCTGTCTCTACAATGGCTATATTTGCAGTACACTGATTGAAGATCGTTAATTTCACCTACTGTGTCCAACATTTTAATAACATTTGACGCACACAAATATTTCATGCTCTAAAAGTATACACATGTATTACAACACATTTCCACAATCATGCATACCACTACTGGCATCTCTTATCACTGCAATCATATAAATAACTAAATGACCGCATACCATGTGGGCAGTTTTGTGTTACATTGATATCTTTGCACATGAAATGGTAGATCTCCTTAACACCTTCCATGCGGCTATTATTGGTTTTACTATAATATACAAATCAAGATTTTTTAGAAACCATTTCAACTTTCAAGGTCTATCTCAAGGATCACTGAACCAATACAAGGCATGTTTGTACTTATTTTAATGCATTTCTCTAGTTGATTCCAAATATGGTAATGAAATTCAATATTTATGATATTTTCGAAACATTTGTACAATTTTGGAACTGTCGTCTGCAGACGACTGTCGCATGGAAAGTGTTAAGATTGTATGTGATAAATAGTGGCCTACCTGTGTGTGAAACTACTTGTGTCTTGTGCGCTCGTGAGTTTACAGTGAGTAAAATAGCCAGCTCAAGTCGGACATGAAGATTTGAGGGAAGCAAAAGAAAAGAAGACAATAGGGTGGAGTGGTGGGTGAGAACAATAATAGCACAATGAGGGGATGATATACAAATTATCAACAATGTGCATAGATATATTGTAGTATCATACACATGGCTAATGGTTCTCATTGACAGTGACTGTGAGCATTGAGCATCAGCCCTCAACCGCCACCCCCCCCCCCCCTTCAAACATTGTGACGAGAAATACATTTGTGACACACCATGTCATAAGGTACATTTCTGCAAACACTGTTTGAAAAAACACCTGTGATTGAGCCTTTGGCTTGACATAAACTGGCAACCCTATGATCTTTATAAAATCAACACTATCTGTTAAGTCACAAAAGATGAGTGGACATGTTGCGCTTAGACGACAAAAAAATCACCCTGTTCTACGGGCTAACAGACCTCTCAGATAGGGTCGGTCATGTGGGTTTTTTTGATGGGGTTCTTTCTTTTCCCCCAAAATATTGTGTGAAGATTTTGTGATTTTTTTTTTGTTGTTGTTGAAATTTCAACAACAACATTTTTTTCAATTTTTTCCATTTTTAATTTTTAAAAAATCAAATATTTTTTTAAAAATGTAAATAAAAAAATGTTCTTTTCCAAATATTTTTTACAGTTGGGCCAGCAGAACAGGGTGGGTTTTTTCCGTTGCTGTACAGCAAAGTGCAATGGGGTTTTCCCACCTATAGATTGTACATAAATCTTATCACTTTTTTGAGCAAACCAAATATACAAAATTGTGTGTCTGTTCTCCACATTCCTCTTTCAGTGCAAATAGGTGGGCATAACATTTTGAAAAGCGAGTTTCAAATAATAAAAGGGTGAGCATTCGATTGTCCTGTAAAAGGTTTCAAAATTGAAACAATCTGATCCTTTTTTGTTAAAAAAATTGTATGGGAAACAGGCAGTGGGAGGACAGACAACCAAACTTTTTATTTGCCTCATCTTTATGTTAGAACGAATAAGACAAAATTTGACCCTTCACATCAAAACAACAGACCAGTTATCCCCAGATATGAAAAATGAGAAAAACTGATCTGTTTTGATGTGATAGGTCAGATACCATTATGTTACAACCGGTGCTCTCTCAAATCGAGTTGACTAAAACAATATACATAAATGACATCGAAAGTGCGAGGAAGTATATGTAATTGCATATCCCTAATGGTTGACGAGTGGTGCCGGCACGCAACAAGTGTGTGACACACGAATCTTAGCCAATCAGAGGCTACAACATGCGGCCCCCACTTGTGCGATTGGGAGCAGATTTTGCTTTCTTTTTCGCACGCTTGTTTTTAGAACGACGAAGTGAAAACTTAATCATCAAAATATTCTGTTTGTATGATTTATAATTATAATATAAATACCCTGGTCGACCAACAGTTAAAATTTGGTGTTTAATCGACTTGATTACTTCAAGAAACAGACATTTCTGTTAACTTAACCGCAACACAAGGTACATTTAAATAAGCTTAACTTACACTACCACATTCAAGCTAAAAAACCACGCTTGAAACACGTCATTAATGACAATAATAAAAGGAATAATAACATTGATAACACACAAGCAGCGTCACAGAGGAGAAAAAATTGAAACGCTTCAAAATAATATTATATTAGAAAGGAAGACATATTGGTCATAATACTATTTTGGTTTCCATGGTTACAATAAAAGTAGATGAGCTATACAAACAACGGCTTTAAGTTGGAACGCATGGGGCATTTTCTAGGTTTTAGACAGAAAATGTTTAGATTATTGCCAGTACGAAAGACCTTCCCTTTTCAACTCCCTTAGCTAGTCTTCAGACTACTGTAAAAGTGTTAATTTTTGCGCGATTACATTTTTGCACTTTGCTGATTTACAGCCATTTCGTTTGTTTATAAACTTACGATTTGAAAGTTCATTACATAGACTTATACACAGAATAAATATGTTCACATGATTTAATATTTGCGGTAGCTGCTTGGAGCGCGAAAAGCGCGAACATTAATGTAGCACGGAAATGTCAATGTTTACAGTACCCATTATTTTCAGATAAATTTAGCTTGTATGACACCCCACCATTTTCTCAACAATTTAATTAAACAATATTTTTTATTAATCATGTATATTTTCTTTCTTTTTTATGGGATGGGGGAGGGGAATGAGGTCTTACTTACAACACAACTCCTTTTTTAATCAAAAATCTGTTGTGCAGACCAATAATATTTTGACAAACATCAGTTACCCTGTAACATTTTGGAGAATTGGCAAGTGCAGTTAAGTATTAAAACTCTTTTATCCCACACACAAATAATAAAAATATATACATACATTGAATGAAATGAAAGACACCTTTTCAACCAAACCAACCATGTATGGACAGTTTTCCCGAATGGAAAACAACAACTCCTGAGGAGAACCTTATATTTGCATAACAAAAGGACATACAGGTGCATCTCTCTGTCAAGATTTCTAGCCAGTTAATCCTACAATGAACTTATTAGCAAACAGGTGTGTGGCTGACCTAGTTTCTTGAATTCTGGATGACTAGTGGGCCCCGAATGGAAAACAACAACTCCTATGGAGAACCTTAAATTTGCATAACAAAAGGACATACAGGTGCATCTGTCTGTCAAGATTTCTAGCCAGTTAATCCTACAATGGACTTGTTAGCAAACAGGTGAGTCCAAACCAACCCTGTATGGACAGTTTTCAGTAGTGGTCTTCCTAATGGAAAACAAAAACTCCTGAGGAGAACCTTAAATTTGCATAACAAAAGGATGTACAGGTGCATCTGTCTGTCAAGATTTCTAGCCAGTTAATCCTACAATGGACTTGTTAGCAAACAGGTGTGTGGCTGACCTAGTTTCTTGAACTCGGGATGATTGGTGGGTTAATTACATAAAATTATACACCTGGACAAAAAAGTGGGTTCCCTTATTATTATACTGTATTATAAAAAATAAGGCTCCCTTTGCATCCTAATGTGACTTATTAAATCATAACAATGTTCACGTGACAAGAGAAGATAAGCCAAATCTCTGCTAAAAGTACATACCCTAAATATCTTGACCAACTTATATATATCTTCAAAAAAACTCTACATATCTTGACCAACCTATATTGTTGTGCAAGTGCAACAACATCGTATAAAGTGACATTTTTTGGCAAAATTGACTTTTTAACATATTTTGAAAAGAGTAGGTAATTGCTCACATTTTTAGCTGATTTAATCCTAGAATTATGCACAAATAGCTGCCCTCTGTTAGAATGTGTTGATATCACATATCTAATGCAGAGTAGCAGAAATACAATACTATGCGGCAGCAATCAAAAAAGCCATCAATATTCAGTACAAATAGCTGCCCTCTGTTAGAATGAATTGATATCACATATCTAATGCAGAGCAGCGAGAATACAATACTACGCGACAGCAATCAAAAGCCATCAATATTCAGTACAAATAGCTGCCCTCTGTTAGAATGTGTTGATATCACATATCTAATGCAGAGCAGCGGGAATACAATACTACGCAGCAGCAATCAAAAAGCCATCAATATTCAGCACAAATAGCTGCCCTCTGTTAGAATGTGTTGATATCACATATCTAATGCAGAGCAGCGAGAATACAATACTACGCGACAGCAATCAAAAAGCCATCAATATTCAGCACAAATAGCTGCCCTCTGTTAGAATGAGTTGATATCACATATCTAATGCAGAGCAGCGGGAATACAATACTACGCAGCAGCAATCAAAAAGCCATCAATATTCAGTACAAATAGCTGCCCTCTGTTAGAATGAATTGATATCACATATCTAATGCAGAGTAGCGGGAATACAATACTACGCAGCAGCAATCAAAAAGCCATCAATATTCAGTACAAATAGCTGCCCTCTGTTAGAATGAATTGATATCACATATCTAATGCAGAGCAGCGAGAATACAATACTACGCAGCAGCAATCAAAAAGCCATCAATATTCAGTACAAATAGCTGCCCTCTGTTAGAATGAGTTGATATCACATATCTAATGCAGAGCAGCGGGAATACAATACTACGCAGCAGCAATCAAAAAGCCATCAATATTCAGTACAAATAGCTGCCCTCTGTTAGAATGAATTGATATCACATATCTAATGCAGAGCAGCGGGAATACAATACTACGCATCAAAAGCCATCAATATTCAGCACATAATCCAATATAATATAAAAGTATCAAACCATCCACAATAAAGTTTTTTTAAACTAAATTCTAAAACCACATACTGTAAAAGTGATAATTTGCCGACAAGCCAAAAAATAAAAATCATACGTCATGTACTTTTTGAGCTATGGCCATTTGAAATTTGCGTAAAATGGCCGATTTTCACGCGCTCGCGAGTCGTGAAAAGTGACTTTTTGACTTATTTCAGATTTCAAAAGCTCATAAATCTGTCTTCGTAGCAGGTAAAGAGTTGGAAGTTGGTGTTTTAACATAACTTTTGCCATATTTCATGAATCTGCAATCAGATAAAATGTATCTCCTTTAGATTTAAAGTTATATACACTCAAAGTAGGCCCCACACTCTGTGAAACTTTTATTTTTTGATTTTCGGGGTCACCCTATGCGGCAATGCCGAATTGACAAAGACAGATTTATGAGCTTTTGAAATCTGAAAGAAGTTAAAAAGTCACTTTTCGCGACTAGCGAGCGCGAAAATCAACAATTTTGCGCACATTTCAAATAGCCATAGCTCGAAAAGTACATGACGTATGATTTTTATTTTTTGTATGTGTTCATTTGGGCCACATTCCATCATTCTGATGAAATGTCATCAAAATCTGAGGGAACTGGGAACTTTTCTGAAAATTGGTTGATTTGACACGGAATGACCCATATCCGTTTTCTGAAACTTGGTCTATAGGACAAGGAATATACAAATACAGGAAAATACCAACCACTGCTTGACGATGGCGTACTCATTTGGCTACAAGCTACCTACATTATAATATCCTTCATTTTTCACTATAATTTTACAATGTATGGATAACTATAGTACTGCTATATCATAAATAGTCATAGTATAATAGGATAACAATAATATTCACAATCTTCACTTCACACAACACCTCATATAAAATATTTAACAAGCTAAATATAGTGATGAATAAGTCATAGTTAGGGGGCTAACAGTTGGGGCCTCACATGAGACCATATACCCAACACAGGAAAATTATTTTACCAATGTCTTACAATTTTCAGGTTGCATCTGATCTTAAGATGCCTGCATTTTTCATGTTGTGCTTGAATGCCTATTTTTTCATAAAATTGTATTTTACCACAAATTTGGACAAGACAGTTCTTTTAAAGACCCTACTCTTAGGAAAAAAATCTTGATGAGATCCAATATACTGCCAATTATCTGCTCAAAATCACTCATTTTTGAGACTTACGCACCCGCATCCAAAAAAAGGTGAGTGCCCCTGCCCCCCCCCCCCTACAATAAATATAATTTTCCCCCTATGTTTCAGACTATAACAGAACACTATTGCAGATAACATGATGTAAATGTGGATGCACACACCAAAGTGCACCCTTTTTTTATTGACACTGAAGTACTCCTCATTCCAGATAAATGTAGAACTTTTTTCTTCTTTTTTTCTCAAAAAAAAAATAGTTAGAAGCCCTATTATAAAATGATGTAAAATCCAGCTGAAACTAGGGTATTTAGGGCATCCATGTTAAAAACTTCCAGAAGAGGTCAATTTGGGTTAAAAAGTTTCTAACCTCTTCACGTGTTTTACCACTTGGTCTTTCTACACTAAAACAACCAAGCTCGAGACTTTATGAAAATAACTTTAAATATTAGGCATAGATAATTCCAAACAAAGGTTTCAAGTTAAATTATTAATCTCTGTTCATTCACCTATAACATTTGGGGAGGTGCTTCAACCTTATTTCATGAAATTGAAAATGAGACTCTGGCAAAGTCTGCATAATTCATAACAAAACTGGTCCAAATTATAACATTTCTTTGGAATAAATCTGTATTGCATGTAACATTACACCTGTTTTCAAAAGCATTTCTACATTTATCTGGAATGAGTATAGGGCGTGTCAAAAAAGTGTTCCATGAAGGACATGAATAATTAAAAATACATCCCATGGTTGGGTTTTTTATCCAACTAAAGTTGACCCCATAACTCCTGAGATATGATCGATTCAGTAACAAGAGTGCAAATTCCACTTTTAATTGAACTTTCAACTTACAAAACTGCATTCGAGATTCCAATGATGATTTTTATAGGATACGTCAATGTATGGTTTAAAATATATCTAATGTTCAAATATTTTGTTGTTTGTCATTGATAATATGGATGAAAATGTGTTTTTCTGTTCAAATGAAACTAACCATCACTATTTAGTAGATAGATCATTATTGATTTGATTGATTATGTTCAATTAATTACTAAATGACATTTCTAATAATGGAGTTCAAAGTTCTCTGTACGCAAAAAGTGGTCAAAGCTGAAATTGACATGTATGAGTAGATTTGCCATAATTTGATAACGAAAGCTCCAAAATAGACAGATTTTTTAACATAAATATTACTATTTCACGTCCAATATTTATATTTTCCATGGCCAAATAAAATCATGTTTCACATAGGACACTTTTTTTGACACACCCTGTATGTCAACTTTCAAAACAGTTAAACTGGTCACATTTATGTACAAAACACAATCAATATACACTACGAATCACAAATGTTATAAGTCTGGCTCATCGGAATTGTTGATAATTTTGAATACATAGTAAAATCCTAACGCCATCCCCAGTACAATGGCCAATAGGGGATTACCCTTGGCCGCTAATACAGACCCTATGAATAGGAAAAAGTACAGGAGATAAATAAGTATTTCACCTTTGAGGCCCAGGTCCGGGTCGGGTAACGTCATCTTGCCGCTCTGCAAATCTTTTACTGCACGTTGAGAAAAAAAGAAATCAAGATGGTGGAAGAATGTTACTACCGGCCGATTGGTTAAAAAGATGGATACATCATTTATTGCACCAATGAGAGACATTGTTAGAATAATTGTATTCCCTGATAAAGATGGGAGTGAAACATTTTACAAGCTGCATTTTAATTGGCTATTCATATGAGTACATCTTGTAATAAACCAATCAGAACCACTCTAAGATAGACAGGTAGACCCCAGGGGGTTAATATACATGTATATAACCAAGGGTTGAGAGTCAGAAGGCTGTAACTCAACTTTTGGGCAAAATGAGATTTTGGTACCAACATAATCCATATAACCTAGATTTTCAGAACCATAAAGAGATAACTCATAAACACTCGTGATTTGACTAAAATTAGAGTTATAAGTTGGGTGCTTGCTACAGTGTATTGTAATGAGTCCCGAATATTTGAAAGTTGATTATCTCAGAATCGCATCTTTTGAGTTACAGCCTTCTGGCGCTCAACCCTCGATATGTAAATAATAATAATCGTGATCATGGCGTTGTGTGCCATGTGTGGCTACCATATTGGCGCACGGCACATCAGAGATACCATATGTGATGCGATCTGTGAAAACCCGTCGGATGTCGCAAAATGTGAAATAGGGATTATGGGTAAAATAAGAAAAATAAAAAAAATAAAAAATGTTTTTTTATTTTTTAGATTTTGTTTAGAAAATTAATTTCTAATACTTTGTGTCATCACCTTTTATGAAATTTCACCTTCAAAAACTTACTTAAGTCACTTTTCTAATTGGCCTTATAATGTTATTCTGTTGCACTATGTATCTTTTATGGCCTGTTTTCATGATTTATTGTTTTCTAGCTTTTTATGACATCACACTCATCATTCACTCATAACTTTTTTTGTAGTGATCGTAGAAAAATGATCAAAACAGTTCTGTAATCAGCACAGATTCAGCTTTCTTATGATATAAATATCTCCAATATGAAAAATCCCGACATGTGGCGGGTTTTCACAGATCGCATCACATATTATGAAGAAACACAAATATCAAATTGATATTCATTTGATGCTCTCCAGGAGTTAAAATACTTTTTGGGCTATGAGGGCTATTTTGAGCAAATTCTGCCAAAAATTGCCTTTTAGTAGATTTTACCAGAGGCCAACATTTCCTCAGGGGGCTATTTTGTGAAAACTGTGGGCTAATCGCCATTCGCCCCCATGTATTTTGAGCCCTGACGCTCTCAATAAAAAAACACGCAGGTTTTCTACATTCTTGTCTGAAAACTTAAAGGGGCACTAAGAGATGTGTTGGAGACTGCGCCCTCAATTATGATAAAAACTGAGATTAGTGTATTTTTATAATTGTATTACATGTATGAACTTACACGTATAAGGATTAAGAAAAATCAGCCCTCTTTGTACAAGAAAAACGTCGATTCAAAAATGCTCGTACAGCCGCGACGAGCATTTTACGTCCGACAGTATTCCCCTGCAGTACGCGTGATACATAACGCAAACCATATTTGTATAGAGGGCGTTTTTCAATAAATAGCGATGATATTGTTTTAATCAAGTTTTGCTGTGTTTTTGTTAGTAGAAACAACAATAATGGCAATTTTGAATGTTCATCTTGAATTCTGAAGTAAATTTTTAAACATTTAAAATTTTCAACACCACTTAATGTCCCTTTAAGGACAAACACACTGAAAAGTTAATGTTGTGTTTATTAACTTCAATTATTCCAATGCTGGTAACATGGCACAAACTATGTTCTTTGTCTGTGATTGATTTATAGAGCATTAATCTGGAAATCATCATTCATACCCTATTGTAACGGACGCCTGGCATGATTTGATGTTTTGGTAGTTCCTGATGTACAGCTATTTGCAATTATAATTTGACCAGGTACACATCAGAATTATTTCATTTGAAAAAAACCCTCTAATAAGGCCAAACAAAGAAGAAGGTCCGTCTCAGAAGCCCGCCGGCATTGGTATGTGAAATGAGCTACGGCACGTAGGTCTATGCGCTGGGGGCTAAAACACTCTCTTTTGTTGATTTTGTTGATTTTTTTTTTGATTTTTAAAAATTGCAAAAAAAACCCCAAAAAAACCGCATACCTCATAGCCTATTTTCTAAAAAAAATTTTTTTACAAATCGCACAGTACTTAAGCTTTTTTGCACAATGTTTCTGAGACAGACTATCTTCTTTGTTTGGCCTAAACAACCCACACCCTTTTCAAAAATATATCTTATATTAGAAATGCCAAATCTCAGATTAACCTTGACCACAAAAAGCTAGCTCTATGTCGAGTGATTTCCTCGGATCACTCATTCTTAAAAGATGGTGGAAGCTCTGAAGAGATCAAAAGACATCTGACAATGGCTAAAACATCAGCAAATGCCCTGTCAAACATTTGGAAGGATAGGGCCATGTGTTTTGAACTCGCCACCCTTACCGTTGCATGTCCAGATATTTACATTTTACACCATCTGAGATTCGAATTAGCATATCGCAATAACTACTTGTTCTACCCCATAAAAAAAGTATTTTCTGGACGGTAATCTCACAAGGAATCCAAATATGCGATTGGAATTTGCATAGGGCCTAATGGTAACATATTGTGATTAAGAATGTTCAAAGAATATTGATTTCTTTCATATTTTGATTAAAGCTCAATATTTTTTTTATTCCTATCCCAATCATCATTTTACTGTGCATATTAGTTCCTCATGCAATTTACCCATCAGAACATAATGGTTGTCAAGGGTAACTTGTTGAAATATTCTATATAAGGAAGTAAAGGAGCACAAACGTTTAAATTTCATATTTTTTAGAGTTCACACATATATTTTTTTGGCTATTCACCCTATCCTGATTTAAGCGGGATTTTTGAATTCCCCTATTTGACAGCTTTCCAAAAATGTATAATTTTGCTATCATCGGTTGAATAATTTTGTTGTTATAGTCATGTATGTAAAACCGATGAATTAGGGCAAGTTCACTGTGTAGAGAATAGGGAAAAAGCCAAGGACAATGCAATCGATTCGAGATTACAATTGTTACGTAATAGTTGACACGTTTGTTGAAACAGAAACTTATAGAATATAAAACAATCTATAAAATGAGAGCAAAATCATGTTTGTACCATACAGAGATGAGGAGTTATTGTAGTTTGAACGTAGAATTGGGAACATTTTCTATATTCCCCATAGAGATTGTACACAACGCCACTGCCACCGCCGCCACCCCTGACTTTCAAAATATAATCAATCATATCTCAGTCAAACCGTTATAGAAATACCTGATTTATTCACACAGTGTGGCTAGATGAATAAGCTTTCAAATGACACCTAAACCATAGCTCTACCACATTTAGTTTTTGAGTTAATAGTGAGAGATGGATGATTCGTCAGCAAAAATGCAACACCGCCACCCTTTTTGAGTGTTCAGTTCAAAACACATAGCCATAGAGGAATTACAAAGGCCACAAAAATATGTATTAAGACGGCATTAATCTTTGCCGGTTGCAACATTTGGAGCTGAAACATAGTCAGTCGGAATAGCGGATTCAAAGAAAATATCAGCATTTGATATGTGGTGTGGCGCAGATGTTAGGAATATCATGGAAAGAGCATAAGACCAATGAATTTGTAAGAAGCCAGATTGGGAACCAAACTTCTCTGTACACAAAGATCATGCGCAACAAACTGCAATACTTTGGACATATTGCTAGACAGAGGGTGACGACAATCTAGAAAAGGTGATAATACAAGGAGCTATCGAAGGAAGACGTAAACGTGGCAGACCAAAGCTTCGTTGGACTGACGGCATTAAAGAAGCAACTGGTCTATCTCGTATCTCTGCGCATCGCATGTCACAAAATAGACAAAGGTGGCGCTCCATCATCAATAGGGTTACAAAGAATCAGCCATGATCCATAGAATGACGTCGACGACGATGATTAGTGGTACAAAGGGTTTTGGCATTGTGGTAACGTTTCTGCTAGTAAAGATGAGAAGGTATGGCTTCTCCAGGGTTGCATAATGTGCGGTAGCAGGGAGCACCGCTCCCGGGAAATAATGAGCAGAATTGGGGAAATAATGCCAAGTGAAAGAATAAAGAGTATTGGGGAAAAGGGTGAAAAAGAGAAAAAAATGCAACTTTGGGTTATGAGCTGTGGTTGTAGGTATACTAACGTGTTTATTGTTTTATTGCTTTTCCCCAGTGGTGGCGCTAATACAGAGGGCAAGGGGGAGCATTTCCCCAAAATATATTTGTGTGCCCCCACTTGGCCTTTTAGCATAAAAAGGGTTTTTTTTCACGCTTCACGCACATTTTCTTTTTAAATTAGGTTCAAATTAACAAAATATGACAATTTGTGCGTAAAATGCCACAAAAAAAGAAGAAAATGTGCGCGTTTCGCGCAAATCATTTTTTGTTCATGCCCCCCCCCCACCCCCTTAAAAAAATCTTCCCAAATGTAAAATTATTACCATGGTAGGCCTACTGGTACGTTCTAAACAACACTATAGCTAACATATTGTAATCTGATTGTTATCAAACCTGTAAGTATAATTGGGGAAATGTTAAGCTCAAAACCTTGCTCCTGGGGAAGAAACAACTTTGTGCAACCCTGGTTCTCTATAGTTTGTAAGCAGTGGCGTAGCCAGGATTTGGATACTGTAAAACCAGAAATGTTCGCGGCATTTTATTTTCGCGAGGAGCACTTACTCGCGAAAAAATGTCGTGCCGCAAATATTTCCAATTTACCTTGTAGCAGTGCATTGCAAAGTTACATTCGCAAAAATGTTCATGCCGTGAATTAGGCCAGTATCGCCGATTCGTGACATTTTTAACCTCACGAATATTTCTGGTTTTACAGTATAGTAGTGGAAGGCAACTTACATAAGTCTTTATCTATGCATTCTTCTCCCATCCTTGTGAATCCCTCGGCGCAGTCACAGTAGTGTCTACCCGGTAGATTGGTACAGCTCATACCCTCTGTACATATATCTTCTTGTTCGCATTCATTTATATCTGTAAAAGAACAGAAAAAGTGTAGTCAATAGTAAAAAGCATTTATACAGGACTATGCGTCCTACAGGGGTAGCGCTAGGTTTTTAAATTAGGGTTTTTTAGAACCCTGAACCCCATAAAAGTTTGAAAAATAAGGGGTTATTTTGGATTTTCAGCTAATTTATTGCGCCAAAATTTAAAAAATATGCGCTAAACACGCAATAACCCCCAGTAGCGCTATCCTTGGCGTCCTACAAATTACAATATTTCACAGACTTTTCTGTAAGTAAACAACTACTGTAAAAGCTGACATTTTTGCGGTGGTTTTATTTTCGCACTTTTCACGCAAATTATTTTTCCACCAAAATTATAACACGCGAAAATATTGTTTTAAACATTCATGCAATGCATCCAGAAGGTCATCCGTGAAAAAAACAATTCATGAAATGTCTATGATATCAAAATGAGTGAAAATATCTTTACGCAAAAATATTGGCTTTTACAGTAACTCTCACACCGATGTTAAAATAACACTATTACCGTATTATCCCTATTAAGCGCCCAGGGCGGTTAACCAAGTCACTTTGGGTGGGCGCTTATTTGTATACTGATTTACAAAGTTGTTGACCATCAAGGTTGCAAAATTCAGCAACCTTTACGTCCAAAGACGATGTTTTGCAATTCAAGATGGCGGCCTCCACGAAGGACAACAAACACGCAACGTGCGTATTTCGGATGGTTTCTGTTGCTGTTTAAAGGCCTAACACATGGTTTAAGTTCACTTTTGGAACACAAAACAATATGTCAAGTATGTCTGAAGTTAAAATAACCATAATTTCCCCTTTATTTTCAAGCAATTTGTAGTCCGAGATTTAGTGTGATGTGAGTAATTTTTAAGTAAGCTTATTTTTTAGGTGGGCGGTTAATTAGTATATATTTTTAAAGTCACCTGAGAAAAAGGGGTGGGCGCTTATAAGGTCCTGGGCGCTTAATAGGGATAATACGGTACATTTGTTAAATCAGCGCACATGGAGTCTGATGACTCCTGATTGTTTCGGAGGTGGTCTAGGATGACTCCCAGGTCAACCAGGCAAGTTGTCCGGAATATTTTCATGAAAACTTTGATTAAAAATGGTCTATACAATAAGAGAACAGTAGAAACTAGACACCTACCTTCGCAAGCTCCGTCATCTTGGACGTAGCCTTTTTTACACGCAACGCATCCGTTGTTGCCACCAGACATGCATTCATTACAAGAGGCGTCACAGTCCATACACTTGCTGGAGCCTTGCGTGTTCTCGCAGTACTCTTTCTCACTGCACGGGTAACTTAAGCACTCATCAACATCTAAAAGAAGGGGAAAACAAAATTGGGTTATTATCGTTTATATTTTGAAGATTGGGCAAAAAAAAAAAAAATTGTCTCAGATGACATGAGAGACTGAAAATTTAATGCGGTCTGAGGATTTTTCTTTGATTTTTTTTTCAATTTAGACCTGATCGTTATTTGTTTGGTCAAAAAGTTGATTTTTTTTTGAGAAAATTGAAAAAGAAAAAAATATGAAAAAATATGGGGACAAAATGGATAAAAAATTGAAGAAAAAAAAAAATGGAAAAAAAATGGGAAAAAAAAAAACCCCTTAAAAAAAAAGCTAACACAGGCGGTTTCGGGAATGCGCGCGGGTCATCTGAGATTTTTTTTTTTTTTGGCCTTGTTTCAACCCACAACTGTAAATAACTAAATCCCTCTAGAGACTTTCATGGCACCTGGTTCCACCACAATTCCTGGACTAGGCCAGATATCAAAACAAGGAAGCCACTAGCATGGAAGGTGTGTAATAAGCTCAACAGGATATGGAGATCCAACCTACCAAGATCAACCAAAATTAAGCTATTCCAAGCTACAGTGGAGAGCATTCTTATCTATGGCTCAAAAACATGGACAGTAACAATAACAACTTAAGTTCGCAAGCTATTGGATGGATATTACACCAGAATTCTTAGATCAGCCCTTGATATAAGTTGGAAGTCACACATACCATCAAAGAACTCTATGGGGATCTTCCTAGGATAAGTGAAAGAATCAAGAAGAGGCGACTACAGTTTGCTGGACACTATGTCAGACGTTCTGGGGATGTGGTATCAGATCTAGTTCTACAGAAACCAGTTCATGGCAAAAGAAATGCTGGACGTCCGATGTTAAACTATGTGGATATCCTATGTCAGGACACTGGACAAACACCTGCTGAGATGAAGACCTGCATGGTAGATAGGCGTGTCTGTAGAGCCATCGTTAACGTCCGACAGGTGAGAGTGAGGCCAGACTGGACAGGAATGATTCTGAGGTCAGGCACTCAATTATGCTCGATATGGTGGATATCATGTTTTGGAACTTACATTGGTGAAATTGAACCATCATTTAAGACCAAGTTTTTTGAGCATATACTTTCAATTTTCTCATAATCCGATCAAGCACAACATATGGACTTAAACGAGGTTGAGGTATGAGATAGGGAATCTTGTTTGTAGAAGAGAAGCATCATGATTGCAATTTTACATGAGAGTCAACCAGCCAATACTCACCAAATAATAGGGCCATTTCAGATTACAAAGAGTATATATCTGATTCTGCCATCACTTTCTTGATAGCCATTAGCAACACAAACACAAACTTGTAGAACTACAAGCCCGACCGACCCATTTTTATTTTTTTAAATCCATTTTTCTACCATTACCCCCCCCCCCCCCCCCCTCCCTCTCCCCCACCAAAATCTTTTGGAAAATGATGATTTTTGTTCGAAAATGTTTTTCATTGCCTTTCCGTAAAATTGAGTTACCCGGCTGCTCACAAAAACGGTGAACATTTTAAAGTTTTTATTGTTTCTTTGTGTTGTAAATTCTCTCATCAATTTCCACACCTAGTGAGAATCTACCCAATTTAATGGAAATTATTTGAATTAACGTATGTGATGTGATCTGTGAAAACCTGTCGCTGAACTTTGGAACAATTTACCATATCATGTTAAATCCGCCAAAACTCTTGAACAGTTCAAATCATTGCTAAAAACTTACCTATTTAATGTTAATGTTTAATTTCTTTTTGTTTTGTCTTTTTGTTACTCATGTTACTGTGTGTTTTTGTTTTTGTTTTTGTTTGTGATAGCGCATAGGGACTTAATTGTGTTATGCGCTCAATAAGTATGGTTTTATTATTATTATTATTATTATTATTAGATGTGAACTAGGGATTATGGGTAAGATTTAAAACCTTTTTTTTTAAACTTTTTTTTTTATAGATTTGTTTTTGAAAATTCATTTCAAATGCTCTGTGTCATCATCTTTCATGAAATTTCAACTTCAAAAACTTACTTAATCACTTTTCTAATTAACTTTATAATGTTATTCTTTTGAACTATGTATCTTTTTTGGCATGTTTTCATAATTTCTTGTTTTGTAGCATTTTATGACATCACAATCATCATTCACTCATAATTTTTGTTTGCAGTGATTGTAGAAAAATTATCGAAACGGTTCTGTAATCAGCACAGTTTCAGCTTTCTTATAATATAAATATTTCCAACATGAAAATTCCACCATGTGGCGGGTTTTCACAGATCGCATCACATACAAAATAGATTTTTCAGAAACCATTTCCCACTTCCAAAAAGTCTCATCTCATGAATTTCTGAACCAATACTAGACATGTTTGTACTTAGTTCAATGCATTTCTTATGGTGATTCCAAATATGGTAATGAAATTCAATATTTTTGACATTTTTGAAACATTTTGTGAAATTTTAGAATGTCGTCTGCAGACGCACATGGAAAGTGTTAAAGGAATACCGTTCTATTCATTAAACCATGTATTATATGGTAGGAAAATAATTATCTAATGTATATTGACCATTTTTATTGAACACAAAACTATAATGTTCAAGTAAACAAATTTAAACTGCACATCCCCAACCTGTGATTATTTGAAATTCGCGCCCAGTTGTCTGTGTCGAAAGTGCTGTTGGGATTTTAGTGACTATGACATGATATTGTGATGCCATCGTCACTAAAACTGCCTCATCAGCAACAGGTCGCTGGACGGTATCACGCAGGAGTTCAATGCATAAATCGATAATATCAATACATGAAACAGAGATGCGGACATCTCGTAACTGTTTAGTCATAGCTTTGATCAATATGGCGACGTCCATACATGTGACTGTTTTTCTTTCTAAAGCCGATTTTGTCTTTACGCGGTACTTTTAAAAACTTTAACCTACAGAAGTGGTCTGTTTAATAATAATGCTACATATCTGAGCGCTAAAGTTCCATGGCACAGATTTCCTTTAAGGTCCCAGACATGCTATTACATGGTATAAAATATCTTGTTGTGATTTTAAGATTTATTACCTTTACATCCCTCTTCCGGTTCCATTGTATAGCCAGATTTGCATTTGTTGCAGCCCTTGGGTCCCTCTCCGGTACAGGTAGACGAACAGGAATCGTGACAAACTACAAAAGTTCAATAGAACAATTTGCACAACGTTAGCCAATATTAATGTTTGAAATTGAATTTAAGGGGGGACTCAAGGAAGTTTTTGATTTTGATTTTTTTTTAGTTTTGCAAGTACTGTAATTATTGAACTATTAATCAAATGCCAATAAAATTATACATTTTTGGAAAGGAAATAGATCAGAGAATCCAAATTTGGTGTCAATTTTGACCAAAAATGTTTTTTTGAGATAATCACAAAATTCACTTTTTTGACCCAATTTTTTTTTGGGACAAGCTGACAAAATTATTTGTAAGTAAAAAATGCCCAAAATTGCTTGATTATACTATTAGGACACTAATCAAGTGCCGATTTTCTCATTTTTTTCTTTTAACTGTATTTTTGTTGTTGAAGTTTTGACTACAAAGTGCCAAAAATGTGATTTTTCTTTTTGTGTGGTGATTTTCTCAAAAAGAAATCAACATTTTTTGTCAAAATTGATGCCAAAAATGGATTTTCTGACCCAAACCCCTTCCAAAAATGTATACTTTTATATGCATTTGATTAATAGTTTAATAATTACAGCATTCACTAAATTCAAAACAAAAACTTCCTTGAGGACAAACATTTTCAGTATAATTATATTTTAAACATAAATTGTTCTCCTTGGGGGAAAATACATGTTAACAAAAGGGGGTCCATGCATATCAATACAAAGATACAATTTAAAAGAGGAGATGAATTTATACCGTACTGTTGTTTTCTGTAATAATTGTAATAAAGTAAGACTTCACCATACTTGAGGGAAATGTCAATCCTTTTTGGCGCCAAATGTATCAAACACTGTAACTTTTAAACTACAAATGTGATGTACATAAAAGTATACATTTTTCAAATGAAATGAGTCAGAGAATCCATTTTTAGTATCAAATTTCACTAAAAATAGTGATTTTTACACATTTTTATTTTTTGGCGGCAAACATTTTCAGACCACCTTACAAAATCTGTTTTAGGTATCACATTTCTTGTCTATCTCAAGAATTGCTGTACCAATACTAGGCATGTTTGTACTTCTTTAAATACATTTTTCATGGTGATTCCAAATATGGTGATGAAAATCAATAATTTGGACATTTTTGGAAACATTTTATTACATTTTGAAATGTCGTCTGCAGACCCCTGCCGCGTGGAAAGTGTTAAAAGGTGACTTGAATAGGACGATCATATTTCAATATTTTTGTCTGGTATTTGTATTTTCAGCTGCTTTTTTAAGATTGTGCTATTTTGAAAAGGCTATCAAAATGCACCTACAAGTTATGCATTTAAATTCTTAAGGGGGGACGTAAGGAAGTTTTTTGTTGAATTTTGTTAGTGCTGTAATTATTGAACCATGACTCAAATGTATATAAAAGTATACCTTTTTGGAAAGGAAATGGATCAGAGAATCCAAATTTGGCATCCATTTTTCCACTTTTTTGACCCAATTTTTTTGAACAAAGCTAACAAACATAATTTTGAGTTAAAAATGCCCAAATCACTTGATAAGGTTAATGAAGAAGTTAATAAGACACTAATGAAGGGACGATTTTTTTTCTTTTTACCTAATCCAATATTTTTTGAAATTTTGACCAAAAAAGTGTAAAAAAAATTAAATCAATTTTCATGTTTTTTGGCACTTTTTGGTTAAAATTTTCAAAAATATTAGATTAGGTTTTAAAAAATAAAAAAAATCTCTTCATTAGTGTCTTAACATCATTATAAAGTGATTTGGCCATTTTTTACTCAAAATTATTTTTGTTAGCTTTGTTCAACAAAATTTGGGTCAAAAAAGTGAATTTTGTGATTTTCTCAAAAAATCTACTTTTTTGGTCAAAATTGACGCCAAATTTGAATTCTCTGATCCATTTCCTTTCTAAAAATGTATACTTATATAGGCATTTGATTAATAGTTCAATAATTACAGCACTCACAAAATTCAAAAAATCAAATCAAAAACTTCCTTTAGTCTCCCCTTAATTTAAGAGAAATCGATTCCTCGACGCATTTCGTTGACCTACCTTTGCACTCGGTATGCGTCTCATTTTTAGACTCTTCGTAGAATCCATTTTTGCATATTTCACAGTTCCAGCCTTTGTAGCCTCCGTTGCACTTGCATTTCCCCGTGCCACCGCGCGTACCTCCACCCTATGGCGATGATGAAATAATACACAATTATTAGAAAAAGTGAGTACAGGACATTTTAAATATCAAATGTCTGTGAGGTGATGGAAAAAAGGTCTACGGGCCCAACCGACCCATTTTTTCCTGAATTTTGATAGATTGTTTTGATTCTTTAAACGAAAATAATCGAAACATTTTGATTTTGTTTTGAACTTTTTTGATTTTTTGATTTTTTTAAATGATTTTTGTTGTTGAATTTTTCATGAATTATTTTGATTTTTTCATTAATTGTTTTTGATTGTTTTTGTTTTGTTTTTTGAATTTTTCATTATTTTTTTTAATTTTAAATATTGTTGAAATTCAGCAACATTTTCATGAAGAAAAAACAAACGCAACGACCATCCCAACAGTCTGTTTGCCCGAAGGATATTTTTTATTATTTGTGTGTTGTTGTGTGTGTTTTTTTGGGGGGGGGGGGGTTGCCTAAGCCCATGTGTACTATTACATTGTAAACTTCTGAATTTAGGGAGGAGGCTGGCAGTACTCAATATGACCGCTTTCACATACAAAACTCTGTGGTGAGTCACTGCTATGTATCTGCAATCATGGCCATAATTAGTTGGAACACATCAAAAAATGATAATAATTACACTTTAAGGTGTCCCAGTTTCCGCAAAATATATACTATTGAAAAATAGCTGTCTTTGACAGAAAGCTTGAAGCCTCTACTCCACCTGGATAACACCCCCACGAGCAATGTTAACCCCATTGAACCAGGGGGAGGGGGGGGGGAGTTTTTTATTGACACACAGCACGCATAAGTGTTCTAACCATATTGACCAGCATTGTAGGTGCATAATTAGTGTAACTGTAACTCAAATTTACTCTGCATACATACAAGCGCATCTTACGCCACTGTATATCAAGAACAAAGGAATTTAACGCTATATTTCATAAACCCATTCTGATAAATCCATCAATCGACTAATTCACCACATTGAACAATATTTTTACATGTCTGCATGGAATTGTTTAGTTCTTGTCTATACTGAAGGAAACCTTCAGGGCTGGGCAGGTAATAGTCTCAAAAATACCTGCCTGACGGAAATTCCACAAGCCAGTGTAACTCAGTGGGTTTGAAATTTTTTACCCGTTTATCGGTTGGGTACTTTTGCATCCTCACCCGCCCGACGCAAAGGTTACCCCAAAGAAGAGTTCTTGTGTAATCCGGCATGCTTAGCACCACTACGGTGCCAACAGGAATTTTCCCCAAAACAAACAGTGACAAACATGCGTTAAAGTAATTTACAGCTGAAAATCGTCTGACTTCCACCTTCATAATACATGGTATAGATAGGCATTTTAGTCACGGATTTGAATCTCAACTAAAATGTGTTATTCAACAAAAAAAGGGTCTTTTAAGAAAAACAAGAGAGGACTGAATTGAAGTCACATCAATTGTACTACTTGCAGCAGGATTTTCTTAAAGACACCCTCATTTAACAACATTACAAGCCTTTCATTGCAATGTAATGTCAATGGGAACCAGTGGACACTGGTGACAGAAATCAGTGGTCATGTGATGAAAGTGAAGCATGCTGGTGTTGCTCAAGAAATCTTCTTTGAGGTTTACCCGCTATGTACAGGCGGGCGGATGCTATTTCCAGGCCTGTAAACCTTTGTTGCTCATGTATTCATAAGGCCAACAAAAAAAAAGAGTTGACTTGCCCTTTCCGACCGACCCAAATTTTCGGAAATCTAGGGTCGCTATTTTTTTATTTTTTTATTTTTTTCAACAAAAAAAAAATTGAAAAAAAAAAAATTAAAAAATTGAAAGAAGCACATAACAATAAAGAAAAATGAAAACGTGTTTTTGAGTAGTATTTGCTTGTTTAAAAAATCAAAAAAATCAAAAATCAAAACAAACAAAAATCAAAAAACGTGTTTTTGTGCAGTAAATTTTCAAAAATTTTCAACAACAACAACAACAAAATCCGACCGTCCGACCCTGACTTTGACCCTGAAAGGGCAAGTCAACTTTTTTTGAGGGCCTAACTGTAGTCACAAGAAAAGTGGTAAAATTTGGGTCATAAATACTCACAGAACATTTGCCATTGTCTCTGCATGGTCTATCAAGGCCTCCTAGACATTCTGTGAAAACAAAGTAAACAAGTGGTAAAATTGTATTAATGCAAAGGATTAAGACAAACACTTCTTAAGCGTGCATGCCTTGCCTGCTTGCCTGCTTGCCTCCGTCAGTTGTGATGATTGGCTGCCATACGTTCGCATGTCCGGATCATCATTCTCCAAGATGCTGTCTGATGCCAGCACTTTATAAGACCCATACCAATCCATTCCTTAATGTTATCAAACCATTGTTTCTTCTGACAACCTCTTTTCAAGCTACCTTCCACTTTCCCTTCTATGATGTGGAGTGCCGGTAAGCTACCACTGCCTCTTATGATGTGCCCAAAGTAGGCCAGTTTTCTTTTGATTAGCTCTCCTAGCAGTTGTCTCTTCACACCAAGTTCTTTCAGGATACTTATGTTGGTTCTTTTCTCCTTCCAGTTGACTTTCAGCATTCTTCTCCAGATCTACATTTCAGCAGCCATTATTCGGTTCTCATCTGCTTTGATTAGAGTCCGCCCTTTCAGACCATATAGGAGTACGCTCCCCACAAGTACGCTCAAAATCAGCCTGCTTATTAAGCAGGCTGATGTAAAACAGATCATCAATGATATGTGCATTCCAGTGAACGATGTCAACATTTAGCAACAGTTTTGGAACTTGTTTTTGGATTGAACAGGTTCATACACCAGCGTATCAGATTCAGTACCTGCACATTTCATTAGGAATACACTCTAATATCTGCAAGTGGAAAATGATCGCTTCATTATTGGGTACCCCTTACATGTTATAAATAAGACTTTGGTGGCATAAATACAGATCAATCAATTTGAAAATCAGTTCCTCCATCACAAAAAAATGAGTTTATCATTCCGCAAGACGTCCTAAGTGTGGGTTCACTCACACATGATGAAATCACACTATTTGAATACCTTTCTCAATGTACTTCACCGAACTAAGGCCTAAAAAAAAAAATGTTTGATTGGCGTTACCCGACCTACCCTAAATACATCGCCGACCCTGGATATTTTTTATTATTTTGAGGGAGGAAAAAAAAAACAAAAAAAACAACTGAAATCTGAAGTTTGTTATTGTTTAAAACTTCAGAAACTTGTACTCATAGAATCTGTTAGTTTCTATAAATAAAAAGAAAAATGTTTAAAGAAAAGGGAATTTTTGCCGTCTCTTCATTTGTGTGTACTGCTGTCTTTTAAGTGTTCAAAAGTAGATGATTTAAAGATTAAAAAAATTAAAAATTTTTTAAAAAATCCCGACCGACCTACCCTATTTGTTTTGGTCATGTTACGCCAATCAAACCTTTTTTTTTTTAGGCCTAAGCATGGGTGATATCGTAACCATGATAATATCGCGATATTAATCTGTGATCGCGATGACAAATTTTCAACATGCTTTCCACTGATATCTGTACACATGTGTGGGTAAGCTTAAATCTAAATTTTGAAGGCCTGAAAATTCACAGTTAACCCACAATAATATCATTTTGAAGCACTTTAAAGTATTAATAAAGTGCTTGACAAACTAGCAAATCGGTGAACAAACATTGAACATATGAAACATCAAAATTATGGACTTTCACCTGCCTATAATTTGACCTAGAAGCATCTTATTTTGCTGGCAATATTCCAAAACCGGATGGATTGGAACTTCTAAGGGTTATCATAGGGGTAATTACCTAACCAGGTGCTTTAAAGGTAGGTGTTCCGAGTTCTCACCTGATTTTCAACTCAATCTTTTCTTATCTACATGGAGGGTCACCCTTAAAATAGTCTTATTCCAAAGTTTGAGTTGCATAACTCTAGTAGTTCTTATTCAAGAAGCATAAGATAACATGAAATTTGCCCATTGAGTAGTACCTAAACTAGCCGGGTGGTTAACCACTTTTGGCTGTAATTCACTGCATTTTGGCCTATAACGTCTAAATGGAACATATCTTGCGCCTAAGATTTAAAGAAATAATAAAAAAATATGGGATTTCTTTTGATATCAAAATATTTTGATGTGAAAAAAGTGATCGGAACATACACCTTTAATGTTATCTAATTTAAAATCAGTAATTAGTATCAAAAAACTGAATGGATTCTTTAAAGTTATGACCTAAGTAACCATACCAACTAAGCACAAAGTTGCATTAATGTGATTTTTAATGGGATATCATTATTGCCTATAGTTCAGTCAGTTCCAAATTGGCGAAACCTGTTTACAGAAGCGAATGAATTCAGAAGAGCGTCGCGCGCAAAATGCTCTCATGGCGCAATATGGCGTGCAATGCGGCAGTGTCATTGTATGGGCGACACTTGCATATGCCAAAATCGCGTTGATACACTCAGATTACTTTTGCGTGCGGATAGAAAAAACCCCGAATATTTCTCGCCAATTTGAAACTGATTGAACTAAAGGGTTCAACAAAAGAAAGTATACCACTTTGTTTATGTCATTTTGAGTAATTTTTAATTTGTTGTTGACCAAACAGGCTAGATAGGCATTTAGATGAATCTTTTAGGCATAATTTGATACCAAATTTGCCCCCTAACAACAAAGATAAATCATGATTAGCACCATTTAAAGGAAAATATCCCATTTTCAAAAGTCGCATTTCCAATACACAGCACGAGAAGATTTGGTTAATCTGTCCATGTTCTACCCATCCATAACATTCCTTTACATTCAATTCCTTCAACCATGCATCAGTTTACATTTGAATTAGCCCGCGCATTGAGGGATATGCGCGGTGATCAGTACGGGATAAATACGGCATATGTATGTGTTAACAATTGGCCCTTTCTTCTCGTGCTGTGTATTGGAAATGCGACTTTTGAAAATGGGATATTTTCCTTTAAATGGTGCTAATCATGGTTTATCTTTGTTGTTAGGGGAAAAATTTGGTATCAAATTATGCCTAAAAGATTCATCTAAATGCCTATCTAGCCTGTTTGGACAAAACAAATTGGAAGCTACTCAAAATGACATAAACAAAGTGGTATACTTTCTTTTGTTGAACCCTTTATAATGTGTGTGCTCAGCAGTGACAATTTGTGTTAAATGAGTCACAGCTCACCATTTATCCGTACAAGCCTGGCCGGTTTCGATAGATCAGTGTTCAGGTGTCGTTGCTAAAAGCATCATAACTTATCAAGTATCGGGTGATTTTTTTTATGAATGAGGTGTCATATTGTGGAGAGGAAATTTGCTCGTTTAATATATATCAGGTTTTTTATTCTGGCTACTGATTTTAAATTAGCTAACATTAAAGCACCTGGTGTGGAACTTTTTGTATTAAGAGTTTTTCAAGTTTATGGATTGAACATACCTTCACAATCTGGTCCATATCTATTGTCAGGACAGCATACTAGAAAGGGGAAAAAAAGAAAGACCTATCATTTTAGAACAAGTTATATTTCTTTTCATTTAATGATGAGAAAAAAGCACAAATAATTAAGACTTGAGTTGAGAAGAGACGACACAGGTCTGGTATTGGTAGCATTTGGCTGCATACCTAACTCGTATTTATTTATTTTGCTAGCATAAAGACTTCCGTTGTGTATGCAGTCAAATGTGATATGACAAGAAACAGAATGGAGAAAAGACAAAACGTCAGAAAAGACATTTACCAGCGTGGAAACAACTTCCAGTCGGCAAGTGGGCTTTACACATAGCACGTAAACACATTATCTGCGTAGTGCAGGTCGATCGGCGTGCTAGTTTCCATAGCAGCGTGGTTTATCTCAAATTAACAATGCTTTGCTACGGTTCTTCAGGTATGGGGGAGTTGTTGAATACAACAGTAATTGTATCTGTATTATCACTACCAACAGTTTGTGTATGGATAAGTCAGGGACCTACTTGCCCATCACTAAAGCAACAGCGCAAACAGAATTGAATTTAGAGCCTGTAAAAACAGGGTCTTCAAATTTGATATTTTTTCCAGATATATTATCATTGGCAACTAGAATGTTGGTTCAAATGAAAATGGGTGTGCTGGTGGAGCTGCCATGCAGTTTCAAGAGTGAAAAATTACCAAAGGACATCCCAAGATACCCGGCATAAATCCCTACCTTTCATTCTGTCTATACATAGCCATAGCAAAAGATCTGGGTCGGTTTCTTGATTATTCTTCCACCATTCCTCTAGATCTTCCTCATTTTCTTCAAACATGGCATTGCACTGAAAAAAAACAGAGGACAAATATATAAATGGCTATGGTTTAAAATAAAAATAGGTGAAATAGCTATAATAAAATGTGCGAATATATTCATTTTATATGTAGGCCTACGTAAGGAAGCTCAAAATCACGAAAATAAAAACAGGTAAAATAGTCAAAATGTGCAAAGCGCTGAAAAATTACACACACAAAAAAAATTCCACTTTTTACAGTATTCAAGATCAGGTTCAAGTGGTAAATCACTAAAAGCAGTTCACTGGAATTATTAGCCCCATTTTGAGGTGAGGTGTGAAGAAAAATATCAATGACAACATTTTCAATACATTTTAAAATATAAACAATTCTGACACTATACAGGATACTTATCACTCCATAGCGATTCAAATTGACTAGTTGTAGAAATATATATCACAGATTGCAAGAGCCAACAATATGTTTAATTATTTTATAAATTTTCTTTCGTAAAAAAAGTAAGCGTGATTACAATTTATGCTATAAAGATAAAAATTGTGTGTAAGAACCAGCATGCCACACTAATAAACTATTATCTTAAACATATAACACCACACCACATGTGAGATATATATTTAGGGGCACTTGTAGTCTAGTGGATAACGTGTTTGCCCCATGGATTCTAGTCCCGCTAACAGCTAAGCCAACATGTTGTGCACTTTTGATCAAGTCACTTTACCCCACATTCCCTCTCTCCACCCAGTTGCAAAATGGGGATCTGTTAGGAATATAATAGTCCATTGAGTACTGCCTATAGGTATGAATTTTCCACAGGGATTTGTATGACAGAAATAAAAGAAATCCTGCATCACATTTAGGCCAACAACAAAAAAGAAGTTGTGTTGCCCTCAGCGACCGACCCTAAAATCGTAAGAACTAGGGACGCATTTTTGTTTAGATTTAAATTTGATTAAAAGTGTCTAAATGTTACTATTTCTTGCTTGAAATGAATAAGTAAGCTTAAATAAATGTTTTTTAGACTATTGTCACACTAGAAACATTAGTTAAATTGAAATATGGGCCTATACTAATTTTGTCTTGACATAAAACATATATTTTTCTGCCAAAAAAAAAAGAAAAATGAACAAAAAATTGAACAAAAAGGTGAACAAAAAAACACCTTTCCGACCGATCGACCTGATTTTAATTTTTTGCGACTTAAGGGCAACACAACTTTTTTTTGTTGGCCTTATGTAACTACAGGATTGTTTTCAATTCCAGATGGAACAACCTCGGGAGCAACCTACAGGAATCCATCCTCTGACACAACCAACCAATATCATAAAGAAAGTCAATCAAAGACTGGGAAATCATAATGGATTCGGAACATTAATTAGGCAGCAAAACAGGCTTCATCATCAACTCTGAAAGAACAAAAACTGTGGTTATCAACTTATCATTGACCCTCGAGAATTATGAAGACACCAAAACAACCAGACATGACAACCTATTCTAAAAATTTACAAAACCTGTTGTCATCCTCAAACATATTTTCTGAGCAATGCATAAGACCCTGGCAGTTGCCTATACTATACAGTCATTACAATAAGTAACTGACCAGGTAATAAACATGCTGATAACTCTAAAAGTATAACTCCTACATACACATATTTAATTATAAAGTTGTTGAGAAATTTCTCTTCTTGAATTTGAGATATTACACGCTAAGAGTGGTTGATTAATGAGGAAGTTACAATCCCAAACGTTAGGGCAAGTCTGATTTTCATTTTAACATTTTCTTTTCAACACGGGGAGAGTATGACAGGTAAAGCGTGTGTGCCCTATTGATCAACCGTAACAATGCCAATGGCCGACAACCAACAACCAGGCCATCGACGAGTGAATTGGCACTACCACTACCAGTAATCAATAATTTGCCGGTCCGAGTCCCCGTGTTGAAAATGAAAATGTGAAAATGAAAATCAGACTTGACAGTACATTTGGGATTGTAACTTCCTTAATAATCAGCCATTCTTAGCGTGTAATATCTCAAATTCAAGAAGAGAAATTTCTCAACATGTTTATAATTTAATATGTTTATGTAGGAGTTATACTTTTAGAGTTATCAGCACATTTATTACCTGGTCAGTTACTTATTGTGATGACTGTAGTCTATCCATCACGAGACAGTGGTGTGACTGTGTCCAGTGGCGTAACCAGAGGGGGGCGTGATTGGTTGTGATTAAGAAAACCAAAACTACTACAACTTCTAAACAATGCACTAAGGATATGCTATATCATCTTGTAATGTCAACAAGACAACACATTCCAAGTTCTAACAGCTACAAAAAAAGTATATTTTCAAAATTATCTACAATGGGAGAGGACAACACTGGGCACCCCAAAATATGTTTGGCATTATCTGATTCTTCACCTGTGACATCACTTTGCACACGGAATAAAGCAGTGCGCTGTATTAAAAACTTGCATATTAAGCTTAAGCTTATTCTGTTCGGGTGGTTGAAGTTTGACCATATATTATATATACAAAACAGATTTTTCAGTAACCTTTCCCAACTTTCAAAGTCTTATCTCACGAATAACTGAACCAATACTAGACATGTTTGTACTTACTTTAATGCATTTCTCAGAGTGATTCCAAATATGGTAATTAAATTCAATAATGTTGACATTTTTGAAACATTTTGTGAAATTGTGTCATGTCGTCTGCATACGCCTGCCCCGTGGAAATTGTTAAACATATTAAGCTTAAGCTTTTTCCATTCGGGTGGTTAGAGCACACACTGACAACAGTGTAACCCACCCAGTTAGTGGTCTAAAACAAAGAGACAGCAAATTGAACATTTCGATTAAAGCCAAGAGACAGAGAAGACAAGGTGATTAAATTTTTTCCCAAGCCAGCTTTCAATATTCATAAATCGTCTTCACAATGTGTGAAAAAGCTTTTTAACGGTAATTGCAATATATAGTGATCAACCAACAGATAACTTCTCAAGTGCCAACAACACTACAGAGTGACACACTTTACGTCACAGTGCTGTGTTAAACATCAAAATACCTGTATAGATCCCACTTCTTCCTTTTCAAACGATGATTTAGACATCTTTTTACCCTTCTCCGGAATGTACTTTCCCCAAATAAATATTTACAGAAAATAGTATTAGTGGAGGAAAATATCACTCTGGTGTAGGCAATCCAATGTACTGTAAAACACTATAATTTCACGGATACTTTATTTCGCAAATTTTAAAATTATTGCTATTTAATGCATTAAATTTCGCGAATCTGGAAATGTTACTGTTACTTTCAATGCAAAAATGGTCAGTTTCAGGGGTATTTAATTTCGCAAATCCACATCCCTCGCGAAATTCGCCTAATTAAATCCCTCGGGAAATTCAGCGGTTTTACAATATGCCAAGATTTTGTTGTTTTGAAAACTAACTTTAAAACCACTTAATTTCGTAAATTTCGCGAAGGATGTGGATTCCCAAAATTAAATACCTGCGAAACTAACAATTTTGCATTGAAGGTGACAGTAAAATTTCCAGATTCGCGAAATTAAATGCCCGCTAAAATAGCAGGTCATATCAGAATTTGCGAAAAAAGTATCCGCGAAATATATTAGTGTTTTACATATTATTATGATTCTAGACGGTTTCTGTTTTATAACAGTACATTCTTTTGCCTGCAAAATGGTTGGAGTTGATTATTAGTGTAATGTGATCTGAAAGTCAGTAATCAAATGACACTAATCTCATATAATTACTTACCTCATGAGTAGAGCCACATAGCTGTTCTGTGATTTCAATGAACCGGGTTTCACTGTAACAATTCAATAGAATAAGATTTAAAATGATTCAATTTATTAAAATCATAGTTGCTGATAACCACAATGTCTAAAAATAGGTTATTTCTTCTGGTTTTGTTTTGACTGTTTTAGGAAAACTACAATCATAATTAGTTGGAACATCCTGGTAATAAACTGCTCACAAAAAGTATCGAAACACTTAGAAATGATCCAATATATTACGGCTCGAAAGGGTATGCATTAATCGAAGCAAATAACCAAGTGCATAATTTTGTTCTGCATATTTTGACACCTCGATCGATGAGATACGATGTTGCGGAGCAGAGTTATTGTCATTTCAATGGTCGTGGGTCCAGTTTCAAAGGTGACAATCATCCTATAGAAAGAGGTTTGCATTACTGTTTAGAATGATCAGATTCGTGCTTTTCAATAGGGATGAGTGTCACTTTTGAAACTGGACCCACGATCATTGAAATGACAATAACTCCGCTCCGCAACATCGTATCACAACGATCGAGGTGTCAAAATACGCAGAACAAAATTATGCACTTGGTTATTAGCTTCGATTAATGCATACCCTTTCGAGCCGTAATATATTGGATCATTTCGAAGTGTTTCGATACTTTTTGTGAGCAGTTTAATTACACTTTCATGCGTTCCTGTTTTCGCAAAATTTACACTATTGAAACATTGCTGTCTTTGATGGAAAGCTTGAAGCCTTTCCTCAACATGAATAACTCCCCACCCCACTGGTGACCCCTTCCAGTATCCTATCCTGTAACCCAACAATCATGTTTCAACATTGATCCAGGGGGAGAGGATGAGTTTTTAAACACACATACAAAAGTGTTCCAACAATATTGTCCGTGATTGTAGCTCCCTTTTCATCAATCTTGAAAAGAGTGATCGCTTGCACTTACAATCAATTTTAACTTTCATTTAATGGTAACCCTTGTGAATGAACACGGTAAGAGGCAAAGGTGATGGAACATAACACTCCCGGGTGGAATCCGGGGTAACACTATCAGGAAAGAAATGGGCAAAATTTAGGGAGAAAACCGACCCCGCTGGCATTACGTGGGAGTTCCATGCCTTTAGTCCATTTCAACAATTCCATCCGCATGTATCATCACCAGTCGTGATTGCCCGGGGACTGAGGGAACCGGTGCTAGTTTTCAAATGGGATTTTTGGAATTCTCTTCCTGATAAGCAAATAATTCTTGCACTGTGCAACAAAATTCTACCCCTGACAATTACATACAATCATTACCTCGTAGCATAACTTCCTAACTTTTTCTCCTCCCAATCCACATCGCCTCCAGCAAAGTTGTAGCGCTCGGTTCTATCCATACCCTATGGGAAAATAGCAAATATTATTGACTGACATGCTAGCAATGAACTGATGGTACCCTTAAAGAGATCCAACAGTTTGATTCCTAAATCATGATTCCTAAATCATGATTCCTAAATCATGATTCCTAAATCATGATTCCTAAATCATGATTCCTAAATCATGATTCCTAAATCATGATTCCTAAATCATGATTCCTAAATCATGATTCCTAAATCATGATTCCTAAATCATGATTCCTAAATCATGATTCCTAAATCATGATTCCTAAATCATGATTCCTAAATCATGATTCCTAAATCATGATTCCTAAATCATGATTCCTAAATCATGATTCCTAAATCATGATTCCTAAATCATGATTCCTAAATCATGATTCCTAAATCATGATTCCTAAATCATGATTCCTAAATCATGATTCATTATCCTTTTAGTATTGTTCATATTTGCACTTTAAAAATCACCACCCACTATTCACACACTCTGGATTGGAACCATTTCTCTTCATTGACTTATGCTGGTAATTCATTCTTCATTTAAAGGCATATTATGTGATCTTTTCCAGAGGGCGCCCTCTATTCATGATTTTTTTTAGAAAGTAGATTTTCTTGCAGATTTACATTTCCGATCATAAATCATACATACATTCCAAGTTACAGAACGATACGATTCCTAATTACCTCAAAATCATGGTTTTAGAGTGAATTTAGAGTGAAAAATATAAAGTGTCCGGATTCGGACAGTTTATTTTCACTCTAAAACCATGATTTTGAAGTAATTAAGAATCGTATCGCCCTGTAACTTGGAATGTATGCATGATTTATGATCAGAAATGTAAATCTGCAAGAAAATCTGCTTTCTATTTTTTTTTCGATGTTGAGGGCGTTCCCTGGAAAGATCACATAATATACCTTTAAGCGAGTAACAGGACAAATCAAGGTTTTATATCACTCTTTCCCTTTGCACAGTCCGCCAGAAAAACTGGGGAGAAACTCTCCTGCTGTAAGAATCCCGCAAATCATGAAAATAGGCCCTCCTGGCTTTCACTGGTCCTGAATTTCCGAATCAGTATGATTATTCTGATTGATCTTGCAGGAATTGTATATTGCACGGTTAGGATCAGAGCTGTATGCCGCAGTGAATAAATCAAGCTGTTACGATATTGAGGGCGTACCGATTTTTAACATTGCCCATTGTGCCAGCAGCAGGGGGAGGAGTATGATCGCGAGTACGATCTTTGATTCTGAAACATGTATTTTTTCGGGGGATTTCGTAAAGTTCCCCCATTTCTGAATTTCGCAGAGACCGATTCATAAAATACACCCTATTTTCATGATTTGGAGGTCCGCGCTAACACTCGAAAATAAACCTGGGGTCTGGAGAACCGTCCGAATGCGTAACGGTTGTAACGTGTGTCAATGTTACAACCGTTATAAAAACAGTCATGAAATGTCATAAAATGTCATGAAACTCGAAAAAATGACAATATTTCAAAGTCCTTTCACATTATTCAGGTAGCCTTAATGTGTTGAATTACGAAAATCAAGGAAAGCCTCCTAACAATTAATGTGCGCTTCAGGAGGCCATTCAGTAGGTCATTTTTAATGTTTGACATACATTTCTGTAATTTTCATGATGTGGAGGTCCGCGCTAACACTCGAAAATAAACCCCTTTTCCGCGATATTTAGAACACGCATTGTTACCAACATTTGTGTTGAGTTGGGGTCTGGGGAGCCGGGCCAATGCTATGTGATAGATAGCAGACTGTTAATTTATGCTTTGATATACAGGGTGTATCAGAATGAACTACATTGTATACCGTGTTTCTAAAATACATAAAATATACAAAATGATTATTGTTTTAAATTAAAACACCTGCAATATAAAGGTGAACATGTTTTCTACATAACATGTTAATTTCATTGATATAACTCTTTTTGTTCTCGTATGGCAAGACTTAATCGAAAATTGTTGAAAAATGTGTTTTCAATTTGTTACAGTTAACTCAAAGAATTCACAGACCTTGAAAAGCCATCGGCAAATCTGATTTAATCCATGGTTTCTTCTCACGCTTATTTTATGTCAACTACTTTTATTATTTAAATTTATCAATTCGACCAAAATGGAAATCCACCATCTTTACCAGAAAGTCTGTATTTTCCATCAGAAATGTCCGATTTTCAAAATCTAAAATTCTTATGAAAGCTGGACGTTCGCGCAAGATATATGTGAAAACGGTTTGAACAATATCGATCGAATCCATACCGTAATAAATCATATTGCCTCGGTATAGTTCATTCTGATACACCCTATATCCTGGGTAATAGTTTGATTATTTCCGAACCACAAATGTGATGCGATCTGTGAAAACCTGTCAGATGTCGCAAAATGTGAACTAGGGATTATGGGTAAAATTAAAATAAAAAGAAATTAAAAAAATTAAAAAAATTAAAAAAAATTTAAAGAAAATTATATTCCAATACTTTGTGTCATCATCTTTCATGAAATTTCACCTTCAAAAACTTACTTCAAGTCACTTTTATTATTAACCTTATAATGTTATTCTATTGAATTATGTATCTTTTTTGGCCTGTTTTCATGATTTCTTGTTTTGTAGCTTTTTATGACATCACAATCATCATCATTCACTCATAACTTTTTTTGTAGTGATCATAGAAAAATGATCGAAACAGTTACTGTAATCAGCACAGTTTTAGCTTTCTTATGATATAAATATCTCCAGTGTTCTCACTCACCCTATACAAAGGGTGAATACCCTTCACTTTTGATTTTCAAATTTGTTCTCAAGAGTGAAAATTGTTGCAAATGTCATTGTTATACTGCCCAAAACAGTATTTGGCCCGTTTTGTCAGGCGGAAATGGCGAAACAGTGTTCTAATTTTTAAGTTCACATTTTTACCCATAATCCATAGTTCACATGTTTTGACACGTTTTGGTCACCATTTTGGTTTTTCACCGTCGAGAAATAAACCCAGTGAAATTGCTCATCTCCAATATAAAAAATGCCACCATGTGGCGGGTTTTCACAGATCGCATCACAAATGTACATACATACCTCTGTGAATTTTTTCATCATATCTCTGCACGTCTCGCACTTCTTGGTGATGTCGCTGCTCTTCTTCTTCGCGTGTACCGAGCTATCCCGACGCATCAGCAATGTTAACACAAACAGAACAAGAGTGCCCTCAAACCACCCTGTCACTCGCGCCATTATTGCTGCTCCTATAACTAGCCGGTTCAAATGAGGTAGCTTGATTGTAGATATTTATGGAGACCAAGTACTATGTAATCAGATGAATGTGAGTCAACAACAAGTTGAATCGTTATAATTTCTTCATGGCCTCTCTGTTGAGAAAAAAATAAGGGAAACATGGAAACATTTTCCAATTAGGTTCATATAAGAATCTAAAAGTGCATTAATAAAGCTGGTTAAATTGCTATTTGTGTCAGGTCTAAAAGCTTGCATGAAAAGGAAACACTTTTCCTTTTTTTTCTTAGCTCCTGAAAAACATAATATTAATACCAGGTTGTTTAGACCAAGTGAAAAATTATCCTTGGCATTTAATCATGAAATATTTTCATCAGGTCAACACTCAGCAGTCAAGTACCACACACCAGCCTTAAAAAAATGCTTGTCCACCCAAAGACAAACTTTCCAACGAGGACAAGGTTGGGGTCGTGTATGAGATTCCCTGTGCCAACTGCAAAAAGACTTTACATTGGTGAATCTGGCAGAAAATATGGCACGCGAAAGAAGGAACATGAAACTGAAGCTGAAAAATGAGCGTTTAAAACTATTCTCGGTCCAATGTATCAATTAAAATGTTTATAACCTTTAATACCGCTTAAAACCTTTTACTTTACCTTTTACTGCTTAAAACTTTTAATACGAGCTTCCGTCGCAACATTTACGATTTTTATCATGCAATTTTTCCGGGCGGATTTGAGGAAAACGTCAACGCCACCCCCCTCCCCCCCCCCACACTTATTTTCACAAGAAGAAAAAAATTGGAGTCTGTATCTCTCCATCCCAGTCCCAGCAAATCCCAAAAGTTGACAGCCCTGAGCTTTAAATATAGCCACTCTCACAGATAGAGCATTGAGAGAGCTTTGAAGTATTCAGAGTTACAGAGAGCTATGAATTGAATGAGTAGGCATAGGCCTATGTATGGTCTAGTGGATAAGACGCCGGTCTCACGATGCAAAGGCTGTGAGTTCGAGCCCCGCTACGGCCAACATGTTTGTGTCCTTGGGCAAGGTACTTAGTCTCAATTGCCTCGTGGTTCAGAAGTCACGTATAAAATGATTTTAAATGGTGGTCTATTAAAAAGGTCACAGATTCCTTCGTAAAGAGTAGGATCCAGATAATTCAGAGCGAATTTTAAAATTCGGTTTTTAATTTTTAATTTTTTTTTAATAATTATTATTAATTAAATAGGCCATAGCTTTCTCTTTCGTAGCAGCTCATCAAACTTCTGTATAAAGAGATGTAATACTCACTATTGATGCACAGGGGAATGATTAAAAAACATCTAAAGCATACTTACAGAACTGCATACCTTTGGCAAAAATACACGTCAACAAAGGGCTAATCAATTTTTTCTCAGCTCAGTGGGCGCTGACATCTTGGATTTTATTCAACCAATCAGATTTCGCCACATAAGATCAATGCGCATGTGCAACTTATGAGCGCAAATCCTCGCACGATGGCGCTATTACACCACTAATTATTACCAGGCGGTGTTGGATTCTGGACCACGTCTTGGTTATTATAGTCCCGAACTAAAGGGTTAGTCATCATACTGTAATGAAATTCTACTGTAACATGTGTGACAAGAGAACGGGCAAGAGAAACTAAACCATCGAAATTTAGAGGGTTAAATATGGGAGAAAAACCGAAAATAAGGCCTTGCATTTTTAGGTCTATTAATATTTCGCTGTGGAGTGTTAGTTATTACTTTGGTTTATACAATTAGGCCTATAGGGTGTCTGGAAATCTGTGTTTACACATATTACATTGGACTGAAGCAAGTACATAATGGAAAAAGTGGACTTTTTACTATTTACCAACTTGTTGACCTTAAGTTTGGACAAAGCATAATATACTACCCCCTTTAATTTAATCGCTTCGCTCGCAAAAAATATTTAAACCAAAATCATCGGACCTATTGGAGAGGAGTGCGTGACCCGCTCACTCGCCATACGCCACTTCCCTATTGCATCGGGTCCTAGCCGCCTTTAGTGTCACTTTTATTAGTCTGAATTGCCTCTACGGTGTTTACAACTCAATCGCGGTAGTTTTGCTTATCAGGGCCGTCAGATTGGGGTGGGGGTGCGTTGGGTGCGGACGCACCCCCTTGAAAATCTCTTCTTTTTTTCTTTCTTTTTTTAGGGTAAAAATTGCGTTTTTCTTAGTTTCAAATTTCAATGATAGTAAAACTACTCATAAAACATGTTGTTTCACATGACCAAATCATACACTATAACAACTAGATTTTGTTAAAGATTAGTACATTCAAAACATCTATAAGTATTCTCAAATTAGCCATAAAATTCAGAATTTTGCTTTTCTATATAAATAATCCTCTCAAAATAGTGATATTTCAAATCTTGGCCAAAAAGAAAAGAACACTAAGAGTATTCCTAAAAGAGTCATATAATAGTTTTGGTGTTGTTGTTTTTTTCTTCTTTTTTTTCTTCTTTCTATTTTCGAATATATTAAACAAAGCTTAAGATTTACTTACTTAAATTTCATATAATTAATTAAATCACCCGAGCTCATATACGTTTTGCGTTTAAGGCTAAGTTTGAGTAAACAAATAATCAAATCAACCAATCACATTCCGCATCATTTACGGGTTTACATATAGTTTGTGTCTTCATAATGATAGTACCATGGAAACATATCAAAACAACAAAACAAACATATCTAACATAATTCTTTAAAAAACACATCATGTTATGGCATATTACGTATACACTTTAATCATTTCTTTATGTTCTACTACATTTCATAATCTAACCATTCAACACACAAAAATATCAAGTTTGGGTGTTTTGCAATTACAATTAGTCTACCGTATTTATATACTTGTTTTCTTTATCGTTTCCTTTACAAAACCCAAACATGGCATCAGTAAGAGATATAATAACCCTAACCCCGGTTTAGGATTTTTGACCGGGATCACAATTTTCGAGGAAAAAACACCAACTAAATCTCCGGGAACCTGCCGGGATTCGATCCGGGGACCCTCCGTTCTCGAGCCCCACCTTCCTAACACTAAGCCACGGCCCTCAGCTACACATTCGTGCAGTATACTGCACTCATTATATAGGCTCGGTTGACTACGTCATCGAAAACCGACGGCGCATGCGTTTGGAGAGGGACTTTGGATTAGCATTTTTTAGCACTCAGGGGGGTTAGGGTTAATAGTTTTTCCTGTTTCCCAAGTAACCATTGTGTTTATTTCTGACCATATCTTTCTAATTATTTTGCAGTTAAAAAAGAAGTGTTCTAAATAATCTTTCTCGTTACATTTTTCACACATATTGCTCCTTGCTATTTCCATTTTTTTCTAAAAGAATATTTGTAGGATATATATTACTTAAGAGTTTCCAGTTTAAAGTTATAAGCCTGCTTCATTGGCGTGGGACGGTATGTTTTTCCAAATGGTCTCCCATACAAAATTATAATTTGGAAATTTTCTTTCCCAGAAAATTTGGCAAATTGGTTTGACAGAAATGTCAGTAATCAATCTACAACGAGCAATTTTAGATGTACATTGTTCTAATCTAAAGGATAAAAGATCAGTTTATTTTGTATACCATTTTGGTGGACTTTATTTGAACTTGTATTTCTATATTCTTTCCAGCTTTCTGGAATGGATGATAGTAACGTTAGATAATCTAACATGACACCACCATGCTTTTAATTTTATCATTAAAGTACTGCATTGATCTTTTTGAACCATCTTCGTTGTATATACAATGATGATATAATAATATAGCTATTTCGGATCCAATGTTTGAAGTACAATGTTTTGCCGTTATATTTTATATTTTCATTATTTCAAAGAATTTCTTGTTCGTCATTCTTTTTTCCATCAATGTTTGTTATTCTTTTACATTTTAACCATAATTCAACAAGCTTGCGGTAAAATAATTCCATGTGGTTTATTTCTTGTATACACATTTCATTCAAAAACTTAAAATTACAATTACATTTAAATATGTCGATACCAATACTGAGTTTTTGAAATTCAAATAATGCGATATTTTTCCAAGTAGAGACCGTTTCATTTGTCAATCTCTTTATCCAAGAAAATTTCAGAGAATCTAAAAAGTCAGACCACCTTTTTCAAAATCGTGAATTATCGTTCTTAGTTTTACCTTTAACTTTCCTCCCCATACAAATTGAAAAAGGAGTGTATTGAGTTCTTTTATTACATGTTCCTGAAGATTCAGTATGCTAGATACATATGTTAGTTGTGACGCTAATAGGCTTCTTGTGACGATGATTTTACCAATCATTGTCAAATCTCTTCCTTTCCAAGCTTTTATTATGTTTTTAATTTTCTTTATTTTTCCTTCCCAATTCTGAGGTATCTCATTAGCAGAATTAGTGCTACTAAAACTAATACCGAGTGATTTTACGTTATTATTTGGGTAAAGCGTCCATTTCAGATTACACACTTTCTTTTGCCTAGTTTTACTTGACTCAATCCACATTGCTTCAGTTTTTGTTTTATTTAACCTAAGACCTGATACGGTGGAAAATTCGTCTAAGACTTGTAAAACTATTTGTACATGCTTTTCATCCTCTACAAACACTGTCATATCATCCGCATACATAGATAAACGTACTTCATTCTTACAATAATTTCTAAGGGAAGTTCAATACCCTTAATATCTTTATGTTGCCTTATCTTACAAGCCAATACTTCAATTGATACAATGAATAATAATACAGAGAGGGGACAGCCTTGTCTCACACCTTTGTCCAATGTGAAAAATTCTGAGACATTACCATTCTGCACAATACAACTGCTTGTACCATTATAAAATGTCTTTACCCATTTTATAAAATCATACCCAAAGTTAAGCTTTTCTAATACTGTGAAGAGAAAGTTTCTGTCTAAGCTATCAAAAGCTTTGCTGAAATCTAAAAATAATAAAAACCCTTGAAGATCTTTATTTTCGGTGTATCTGAGAACATCTTCTACTAATCTAATATTTTCGCCAATGTATCTTCCTTTGATGTAACCAGTTTGGTCTGGATCAATTATTGTTATTATTAACGCAGTGATTGCTGATTACGATAAAGGTGGTATAAACATGTTTCACACCAAACTCTTTTTCGATTCGCTAAAGCTGTTATGGATTAAGAAACTTTTAAGTTGTTAAAACAACTCATATATTGCATGTTGGAAAAATATCCCATTGTGTACTAGATAAACAAGTTGAGTATTGGTGTGAATATTTTTAATTGTAACTGTACATTTAAGCAGCTTTAACAACATGTGTCATATTATTCTAAAGAGATTGCCTTCATTTTACTATAAGCTATTTAAAATCTGGTTCGACACTAAGCAAATGCCATTAACCACTTTCGTAATCGTCTAAATAATAAGGGTGCCGTAATTTTACAGTATTACGCTCTCCGCAATGCGCTCCCCATTTACTGGAAATTAGCACAGACTCCTGGTGACAATGCCACGACTCCTGACAACAACGGAGAAGATGTTTATTTTAATTCAGTCTCTATTGATACTTGTACAAAAAAAGAAAAAGAAAAAGCCATGATTAATAATTTGTATGTTCCTCCTCTTTGTACACATTTCTGGTCACTGAGGTTCCTCAATTACTTTTTCAATTTGGCTCGCCACTGCACAGTGCATGCACCGATGAAGCGAGGTTGATCTCATTAAATTGGGAAATCCTTCACAACATTTATCCCACCAAAGTACTTTTATGTAAGATGGGTAAAGTAGATAATAATATTTGTCACACATGCAACGTAATTGATTATATCGACCATTTCTTTTTCAAATGTAATAGAGTTAAGCAGCTATGATCTTACGCTAGTCAAGTCATTCCGCGTAATGTCTACATGTTTTGTTACTTTTGTATGTTTTTGGTCATGTGATGCAAACATGGATTTATATCTGTATTTATGAATATATGTATTGTATTGTGATCATGCTATGCAAAAGGTGTGAATGATTGAGAAGAAGAAAAAAATTAAATCACTGAAAAAAAATAAAAATAAAATTTAAAAAAAATAAAATAAAATAAAATAAAACATGTTGTTTTATGAATGGAAAATGTGGTCAACGATGGCAAGATACATGAAAATTGAGTGTCCTAAATTCGCTGTAATGCTCAGAGCTTCCCCCCCCCCACCCCCCCCCCCCCCCCCCCCCCCCTTGGGCAAAAGTGTCTGACAACCCTGCTTATCGTGCCAAGGGCTAGTGTTTTTCAAGTGATACAATTGAGAAAACACAAGGTAGCGCCAAACCGAGGTCCATCAAAATTATATTATTATTTTCCGATCATTTTCCGAGCACTAGGGTAAAATTGTTACTCAGAAGTGCTGTTTCAACATTCGTTGGACAATACAAATTATGTACCACCATCAATCTATCATCAATTTTAATTTAAAGACAAATTATTCTAAATCATCGGCAGCAAGTGTCTATATTCTTAATAGGTAACGTAATACTTGTTTTCAATACATGTTAGCAATACTTTTAGGTGTTACATTATTTCATGGCCAGGAATTATAAGCAGTGGCGTACCCAGGGGGGGGGGGGGGGGGGGGTCCAGGGGGTATTTCACCATGCGGGTTTTTTTTGCCGGTTTTGTGAACAAACCTATCGCTACCCCCCCCCCCCCCCCCCACACCCCCACCCCCCCCCCCCCCCCCCCCCCCCCCACCCCCCACTTATCAAGATTTCAGCTGCTGACGGAGAAAAAAATTGGCATGTTTTACGATTTTTTGTTTTTGGGGGGAGTCTGTAAAAAAAATTGTCGGTAAATCATGCCTTTCGTCGGTACAACTATGGTCGGCCCCCCCTGATTCCAAAAGCTGGGTACGCCACTGATTATAAGATAGAATTTAACACATGTTGTGTCATGTAGCACTAGCAGGGATAGAAGGATGTTTGATCATTTTCCGTGGGCCCAAAAAATATTACCAACATGCCAAAACTCTCACCGGCCACTCCTCCGGGCGTGTGTTTTTCAAAAGTTTCCGCCCGGCCGCAAAATTTGGAGTTCTTTTAGTATAGTCAGGCGCGTGCCCAAGGGGGGGGGGGGCGGGCGCTGGGGGCTCAATCCCCCCCCCCCCCCCCCCAGTCCCCAGAGGGTAAAAAAAAAGGGGAGAAAGGGGAGAGGAGGAGGGGAGGGGAGGGGAGGGGAGAGGAGGAGGGGAGAGAGGAGGAGGGGAGGGGAGGGGAGGATGAGGAGGGGAGGGAGGGAAAGGAGAGACCGGGAGCTTTTATAGTGTCTTTCACTTTATCTCTACGTCTCTGAACCATGTGAGTGTTTTATAACGACAGTAAATATTGATTGCCAGGAGAGCTTTAGGTCTTCTAGGCAAGTTGAAACCCAACAGCTCGGCCATCTGAATCACCAGTGGCGTAACCAGGGGGACATCCCCCCCCCCCCCCCCCCCCCCCCCCTCCCATTGGCAAAAGAGTAAAAAATAAAAAGGAAGATAAGGAGGAAGGTAACGAGCATAGACACTCAGTGCAGTGCAAGCGGAGATAGACAGTGCAAGCGGAGAGCCTCCCCCCCCACCATCATTGTCACGGTGGGCACGATGCCCCCCCCCCCCCCCCTCAAAAGAAGCCATTTTTGTGCGCGAATTAGTTTCAATGTTCAGCTAATCAAGCTTAACAACATGGTTTCAGGAACGTTAGATTCAATGTTTCTTTATTCAAGTTATAAAAAGAAAAAAGATGGCTTAAGGAACGTTTTTCTGGACCAAAACTGAGAGTTCGGGAACGTTTTTCTTGAGCTTTTATAGTGTTAAAATAGCATATTTTTTTTGGATTCAATGTTTATTCAAGCTTTATAACAACATGTTTCAGGAACGTTTTCTGGTTCATTTTAGTTAGTAAACTAGACATTTTTGAGCATTTCGAGCGAATTGGTTCATTTTTTTTAATATTCTAGCTTAAACAAAAAGGCTTCATTAACATTTGTCAGGACCATTTTGTAGTTAAAATAATCAGTTTTGCACAAATTATGTTCAATGTTTTATAAATCAAGCTTAACAAGATGGTTTCAGGAAAGTTTTTTTAACCTTTTTATTTACAATAGCCATTTTTTTATTCAATTTGAACAAGATGTCTTTAGAAACGTTTTTTGGACCTTTTTATTGTTAAAATAGACATTTTTGCGCGCTACTCGCGTATTAAATTTACTGACTATTTATTAAGATAGCTTAACAAGATAGCTTCATGAACGTTTTCTGAACTTTTTAGTGTTAAAAATAGACATTTTGTTCCGCGCTACGCGCCGCATTAGTTTCACTGTTTACTTATTATTCAAGCTTAACAAGATGGCTTCAAGAACGTTTTTCTAAACCTTTATTTTTACAATAGGACATTTTTGCGCGCTCCGCGCTAATTATTTTTATACTTCTTTGTTATTCAATTGGAACAAGATGGCTTCATAAACGTTTTCTGGGCCTTTTTAGTGTTAAAATAGACATTTTTGGCGAGCTACGCGCAAATTAGTTTCACTGTTTAATTATCAGTCAACTTAACAACATGGCTTCAAGAACGGCTTGTTAAACCTTTCTTTACTTATAGCCAATATTTTTGCGCTACGCGCAAATACTTTTTAATTTATTCGCAAGTTCAAACCCTTACGCCCTATTGTTTGCTTTTGCAAAATTGAAGAGAAAAATCCAATTTTGAATGATATTGATAATAAGCCAATATTGATTGGTAATGAAGTTGAGGCTTTTCAATAAAATATTGGTCAAAATTACACACCAAATCGCACCAAATGGGTTCAAAAAATTTAAAAAAAATTCCAATTCCCAGGTGGGCAGTGGCGTATCCAGGGGGGCCAGCAGGCCTTACCCCCCCCCCCCCCCCCCCCCCCTTGAAAAAAGAGTATAAAAAAGGAGGAAGAGAAGAAGGAGGAAGAGGAGAAGAAGGAGAAAGAGGGTAGGAAGCCGGGGTAAGAAGGAGGAAGAGAAGGAGGTAGGTGGAGAAGGAAGGGTATAGGGACATACCAGTATGCGGCGCAAATGGGGGGGGGGGGGGGGGGTTACCGTCACGTCCCCATAATTTTAATGTGAGGGACGCGGACGTTAAAAATGTTATACTAGACCTTTTAAGTGCTAAAAATGCTTTTGTGCGCGCCCCCCGCTTGCACCCCCAAATGAAATCAAGTACGGCTGTAAATGAAATTTACAAACAAAGTACACACCAAATCCCCCCAATAATGACATCGTGTCGGTTGAGATTGGCACTGTCGGTTCATTTGACTAAAGGAATCATGGAATTATTATGGTCAAAAGTACACATATGAAAATGTCTTCCCAAAAATGAAATATTCTTTGGTACAAGCTTGTTTAGAGCCAAAATGTAGCTCAATCGTCCAAAGAATAGCTGTAAAGTCGAAAATTTTCGCGTGCTACGCGCGCATCTCTTGACTCAAAAAATCTTATGAGCCCCCCCATTTCAAGTCACTGCCCTTTCTTACCCCCCAAATGAAAAAGTCTAGTTACGCCACTGCTATAACAGAAAATGGTTTTCAACCTATGATAGCAAAAGTAGACATTTTTGGAAAGCTTGGAACTAGAGGAATTCAGAAATGCGGTTTAGATCAGGGAGGGGTACATCCTTAAAAAATATTTCTGAAAATTCTAAAAATATATAAAATAAAAATTGGAGATATTCACTAGCCGGTATAATTACCTTACCGACGTAGTAACAATTATGTATCATCTGATGGGTAATTTCATGAGGAATTCAAATATGTAAAGTAAATAATGATAGGGGTAGGTATAAAAATTATATGGATCTCAAATTAAAATTTAAAAATTCTGATATTTTTCCGAACATTTTGAATCATACCATTTTATTCCTTGGTCGTACTATAATTTCAATGGCATATTTAATTTCCTCATGCAATTTCCCTTCAGAAAATGTATATTTTTACTACCTCAGGGGGGTATACTAAGCAAATATAAATGTGTAAATTTAAATCATGTCGCGAAAGCCAAAATCCGTGTGTAACGCGAAAGGAGGCGAGCGTATATACACATGAACATATATACAAACTGAACCAAGGCTCAGTCACCAATGGGTTCCCCCTTTACCTGTTTACCATGTTTGGCCCTCCCGACTTCGCCAGTAGCCGCCTGCCAGGGATTCTACAATTTTGGGCCTGGCCAAACTCGATTCCGACACCAGCTGGAGCATCGACTGAAGTTGAAGAATGTAACGTGACTAACCAGTTTAATTAGTGCGCATGTGTACTTTACTCTGTATATTGATAGGTATTTGACCTGTCAATCAATTCAATGGAATGGCGCGTTATTTTAAAGGGAGCTAGAATAACGTGTTAGCCCAGAAACAGATTGCGTGAAAGGTAAACAGATGTTTGTCAATTACTTCATGTCAATCAATGTTATTATTGTTTTGTCTTTTGACACACAGCTAGTCGGTAAGTCGGGATAGTTTGTGGTAACATTGTTTGCAACATCAAAAGTATGTTGATCAACATGAATACATTGTGCAGTTGACTTTGTTATTTATCTGACCACCTGTCAATCATTCTAGCAACGTCTTTCACGCGACCTGGCAGCAGCATTAATAACCGTAAAGATAATAATAGGCCTACGTTGATAAACATGAATACAATGGACCGGCAGGTGACATTTGTTATTGCACTTGTCTGTCAAGAGGGCCTAATTCCGTTTGATGTAGCAATGTCAATTAGGGCCTAGCGACATTTTTAAGCTTAAAGAAACATCTGTTGTAAGATTACGTCACCAACAATCACTCAAAAACGGTACTGACAACAAGCACGCGTCACGGACATTTGTTTAAGCCGTCTGACAATAACAGCACCGTTGTGTGAACACTTGCCTTAACCCTGGGTAGGCCCCGGTAGGCTACGGTGGGCACTACTCAGCTACCCCGCCGTCTCCGGAGCCGGGAGCTTCCTTCGTAGACGTGAACGATACCCTGAGGGCATGAAGCAGACCATCACAGGACCACCATATACTACACCGCTCACACTGTGGACTTTTTGATAGACCGTCACCGGATGGTCGGACCCATCCAGACCACACGGACCGGACCTGACCGTGCCAAGATAAACCGGTCACCGTTAAGAGAACTGCGCCGGAAAACACCACCCGTCTCCACCGTGTCACAATCGGATGACCAGAATCCAACGAAAGGGATGACCAGAATCCAACGAGACCGGAAGGGTTAAAAAAGTAAGTTTCCTCCAAAATGATTGGATCGCGTTTGTTTGCATATATTAACTCCACACACAATTGGATGTTTTGAGAGATTGAAACACTTACGAAAAGTGGTTAAAAACTGCCTGGCTATAACCCATTGCAGGTTTCCCCATTTCAATATCGTTATAACTCTTCCCAAAATAGTCACATTTTGCCAAAATGATGTTTTCAGAAGAAAAAAAGGCACTTTTCAAGATCCATACGAGGTTGTTTGTATATAACTCCTACTCCACACATATTTACGCGTTTTGAGAGATTAGCACTCAGTGTTAAAATAACAATTGTTCGCACTACTCATCGCGCGAATTTGTTTCAATGTTTATTATTCAACCTTAAAGGTAGATGTTCCGATTGCTGGCCCGATTTTCAACTTGATGTTTTCTATTTTACATGAAAGGTCATCCTTAAAATTGTCGCATTCCAAAGTTTGAGTTGCATAACTCTCATGGTTCTATTTTTAGAAGCAAAAGGTCACAAGACATATACCCATTGAGTAGTACACGAACTGGTTCAACATAGAAATCCTACAGCTTACGGGTTTTACACGCGAGTTTCCGCGTATCTATGTTGTTCAAGCAGATACGCGCCCTCATTTCCCTAAAAAGGTTTAGAGCTGAAAACGCCTCAATTTTGAAAGCCGCGTAGCCCAACAGAGGTCGCTTATCGGTGAAGCAGATACTCCAGTCTGAGACACTCGGTATACCATGTTATTCAAGCATGCTAGGGGGTCATTTTTTGGTGGTGGGGGGGGGGGGGGGGGGCGGAAGGCGGTCCTAAAAATGTTATTATCGTCGTAATTATTTATGACAAAGGCCATTAATTTTATGACCCCCAACACACAACAAATCTGTACTTAGAGGTAGATGTTCCGATTTTCAACTTGAATTCTATTCTACATGAAAGGTCATCCTTAAAAACGTCGCGTCCTGTCCCAAAATTTGAGATAGGCCTATAGCTATAATTATGGTTCTTATTTTAGACGCACAAGATGCTGTGAACTGTATACTAAATTTAGTACCTATTGAGCTGTTGAGTAGTAGTACTACACAAACTATATCGGTGGTATAACGACCATTCGCGGTAATTCAACGCTATTTCGTCGATTTCTCTGTCATTATACCGAATTAGGCCGTCAAATTTCAGTATGATGATGAGAAAAATACGAGCTTTCATATGATATGAAAATCTCCGTATGTTTGAAATAATTCTGTGTTACGAAAATGTGATCGCGTCATCTACCTTTAAAATATGCCGCCCCAATGTATTTATTTTTTAAATTATCATTTTCTTTTTCACAGTAGGCCTAGGCCTATATGTTTCAATACAAAGTATAATATAGATCACATTTCTTCATAATATACAGACGATAATGAGCATTAAATAAATGTTATTATAGGGTCCTTTGCTGATATATACTACACATCCCGAAGAGGGAATTCCATTTTTTGTTAAAACTCGCAACTGTTCCCGGTTTTTTACGGCGATATATTTTTTTCTAGTGAGAAGAACAGCTTTCATTTTGATCTTGCATAATCTATTATTGGGAAGACAGTTGAGGCAGAAGAACTGTGTGAGTGGGGGGTGGGGGGGGGGGGGGGTTCAAAAAGCGTGAATATTTTTAAATTACCTATTTTAGACTAATTTTAAGTAAGTTTGACATTACAACTCAACATTTTCGATTGTTTGGGGGGGGGGCAAAATGGGGTGGGGCTTGAGCTGACGGGGGGGGGGGGGGTCGTGACCCATTCCCCCACGTAGTGCCGCCACTGCCTTAATTTGTTCATTTTAGACTAATTTTAAGTAAGTTTGACATTACAACTCAACATTTTCGATTGTTTGGGGGGGGGGGCAAAATGGGGTGGGGCTTGAGCTGACGGGGGGGGGGGGGGGGAGGGGGTCGTGACCCATTCCCCCACGTAGTGCCGCCACTGCATATTACATAATTAAAATGGTAATTAATTTCATGACCCCCTCCCGATAGGCCTATTTTTCAAGTGAAAAAACTATGACTCCCCCCGGATATTCTATGAATGTTCAATTGATTAATTCAAAGTTTCCTCAGTTTACCCTGAGTAATGCCGATGTCAGACATCTTGGCCTAGTAACTGATGCATGCACATTGCACAAGGGGATTCCACTTGAATGCAGCTCAAAGAAACTGGTGTCTTGTAAATAAGGTTGTCGATGTGATTCACCAACAGCTCCCAGACCTATGTATAATTCACCTGATTCACATCTCATCAGCCTAAGAAATGGGACTGTACTACAGTCATAAAAAAAGTAACTAAACAGGTAATAAATGGGCCTTTAACTCTAAAAATATACATGTATATCCTACCTAAAAATATTAAATTATAAAGTTGTTGAGTAATTCATCTTCTTTAATATGGGTATTGCACGCTAGGATCGGTTGAATATTGAAGAAGTGACAATCCAAAATGTAAGGTGAAGTCACAATTTCATTTTCACATTTTACATTTCAACGGGGGAGATCCATCGGAACAATACGGCCGGCCGACTATCCAATGCGCATGCATCCCCCAATTGCATACCGGTAATCGATAATGTACCCATAGCTGGGTCTGCGTGTAGAAAAGAAAAATGTGAAAATGAAAATCAGACTTTACCTTACATTTTGAAGTGTCACTTCCTCAATAATCACCCGATTATAGCGTACGATATTTCATATTAAAGAAGATAAAATTTTCCACACATTTATGATTTAATATTTTTAGGTAGGATATAATGGGTTTTTTTAGAAGCCCATTTATTACCTGTATAGTTACTTTTTTGATGACTGTAGTTCCGGGGTACTACTACTAGCTCTTGGTACTACTGCTCAAAAAAAGTTTGGAAATTTGTTTTCAATCGCCAATTTTTCAAATATTTCTTAATATACTCATATTGTGTTTCATATCAATAAAAAGCTGATGTGTTTCTCTTTTCAACGATACCTCATTCTTAACAATCACCTGTTTCAGTGCTTTAGCCACCTGCTTGTGAATGTGGAGAGGTCTCATTCAAAATGTGCTAAATTATGAACCACTATTTCGTGCTCAAAATCAAACGAACAACTCTGTCATCTGTACAAGTTGCATCGAGAGCTACAGTGTAAGAACGTTGTTTAAAACTTTTCTACAACTGCTTTTGTTCAAGTATCCTGCTCATACTACTAATGTCTGAATACGCTAAACTTGTTTAAGCAGGGTCTTAGAGAAACCCCGTTGTTTAAAACCGTTAAACAACATTTTTACTGTGTTGTATAGAGAGGTGCTCTTTTGACTTTTGTGGACAAAATAGCGATGATTTGGGCACATTCAGATATATTGAGACCTCCCCATTTTCTCAAGCACGTGGTTGAGCCCTGGGACGTTCATATTGCGTTGCATATCAATTGAAAGCTGATGTGTTCATCTTTTCAGTGATTCCAAATTTGTAGCAATTACTTGTTTCAGAGCTCAGCCACGCTCAGAGCTCAGCCACGCGCTTGAGAATATGGGGAGGTCTCAATCTGAATGCCAAAAACATCACTATTCATGCTATTAATTTGTCCTCAAAAGTCAATAGGTCATCTATCTAAACACAGCAAAAATGTTGTTTAACAGTTTTAAACAACGGGGGTTCTTCAAGCACCCTGCTTAAACAGGTTTTACGTATTTAAATATTCGTCTTAGCAGGGAACTTGAACAACGCCAGTTGTTTAAATGTTTTAAACAGCATTTCACAGTGTAGCTGTCAAGGTAATACTTCATTATGACGAGTTGTTCTTTTGAGCACGAAATACAGGCTGTCCCAAAATGATTAGTACCCATCGATGACCAAAGTTCAATAATTGTTGTCATCATCAAAATCGATGGGATAAGGTCCGTTGTTTTTACATCATCTTCGTCATACTGTACTATTTCATTAGAATTTCAGATCATGAATATCGGATTTATCACACTCAAGATACACTCCATTATGTAAAACATGGTGATTTCACCTTATAACAACAATGATTAAAAAACAACGGATCTAATATCATTGATTTTGATGATGAAAGAAATTATTGAACTTTGGGCATCGATGGGTATACTAAACATTTTGGGACAGCCTGTAGTGGTGAATTTGGCACATTTTGAATGAGACCTCCTCACATTCACAAGCAGGTGGCAAAGCACTGAAACAAGGGATTGCTACGAATGAGGTATCGTTGGAAAGTAAAACACATCAGCTTTTTATTGGTATGAAACACAATATGAATATATCACGAAATATTTGAAAAATTGACGATTGAAAACAATTTTTTTGAGCAGTTTAGTATACGAGCTTCTTCGTTCACCATGGTCACGAGATTTTCAAGGTTCTTATGATGATATATATGTACATGTTCACACAGAAAAATGTTTACATAATTAGTATGACTTATAGCACGAGGCAGCGTAGCTGCCGAGTGCTATAAGGAATTAATAGCACTCATCGACAGTGACCATTTTAGTGATGATTTATATGGCAGCAGAGCTCTACCCTACCACCATCTATGACCCTTCACACCAGATACACACCACTTTCACAGTAGGACACCTCTCACTCACCCAGACCAAGGCATCACTTAGACAATCATCTACTATTAAACACACACACACCAAGTTGGGTAATAATTACAGCCCTGTAATTAATCAGGTTATTTACGATGTCAAATTTACAGCATTCTGAAGCTGTACAATAAGTGAAATTTGTGGAATTCTGGATTGGCTGTGTATGTGCTATTATGTTAAAAAATAGAACTCCATAAATATTATGTAAACCTTTCACACAGTATATGTGTACAAATTACACAAGTTATGTAAACATAACTTGTGTATTTTGTGCACAATTTAGTTGTGTACACAATACACAAGTTTTATTTACATAAGTTGTGTATTTTGTACACAAATACTGTGTGAAAGGTTTACATAATAATTATGGAGTTCTATTTTTAACATAATTATGTAAACATTTTTCTGTGTGATGTATACAGGCTGTAACAAAAAAAGTTATACAGTTTTGAAAAAAATATTAAAAATATCTCCCGTAGAATTTCTGTTTTGAGTTTTAACCCTTTGAACCCGGAGTTATTATAAGGGTTTGGTACACCCACCCTGACTTCTCCGGGGTAAAATGCTAAATATAGTACACCTATATCATCCGTAATATATGTTACCGATGATAGAGGGCAGTATGCCATTGTACTACACGTATAACGTAACCTATCTATAACATAAAAACGTCCGTTTTTATTGCCAAAATTGCCAATCATGACCGTAAAACAATGCATCCCTGTCTACCTGAGAATCATCTGCGCCGTATTGGGTTGCATATTCATCCAATTTTGCGCTATTTTTGACTGTTTTCTTCAGCTAAATGACATCAAATCACAACGAAAACCTTGTGAAACAATGTATTTCACATCGGGTGAACATCACATGACTTTCAAGTCACATGACCACTCAGTCATATGATCAATGTGTCACCTGATCGCTCAGGCCGATTTATCGGCCTATCGGGTCACAGCGTGTTCTTAAATAGGCCGATTTTTCGGCCTTTCGGGTTCGAAGGGTTTAATGGCGTGCTAGGGGAGTTTTCTTAGCTTTCGAATAAGCTTTGTTTCATGACAATCGATGGTCGGTTAGCAGAGATATGATCAATTGTCTCAAGTAGTCATGAAATCACCTGGGCCACCCACTTTGGTTTAATCAATGGTAAAACCATGGGGATTAATATGAATGGAATCGAACCAGGAACATAGCAGTAGTAGAGTGCTCTTGTTAGACAACAATGGTTCGTTTCAAGTGGTTAAAAGTATTACAAAGAAGGTTAGGTCTTTACAAATATAATTTATTTATTTTATGAATTTATTTATTCAAATGAAATAAAACTATTTGAAAAAGAATGATATTGTTCTCTTTAATGTTTACTCATGTATTTTGGCTGCTAGAGGCTTTCAATAAAGACTTTGACATAATAGCTCGTTCGTCTGGTATCCATGTAAGCACAGTCCCTGTAGCCTAGTGGAGTAACCAATCGCCGCGATAGCGAGAGGGACCGGGTTCGAGGCTGTGTATTTTTAAGGTCTTTGTTAATTTAATTCTCGCCAGTTTGTCCGAGTCTATATATTATTTAAGATTTAAGATTGTATGATATTGTGAAAGTGGCCCAACCCGATTTCTGGACGACTTAGTAGATTAGTCATAAATGTTAAACGCAAGTAGTTAAAAAGACCAAATAAAATGATTCTGTAGCCAGAACGGAACTCAACACAGAGTGTAAAAGATTTTGACATTGCATGATTTAAACATTAAATTAAAAATAAAATTGCGATTGTATAACTTTTTTTTGTTACAGTCTGTAGAGAGGTATGAAATCAGTTGTGAAGACCAAACTGTATAGAATTATATTCAATAACATGGGCAGACCTTGGCTACATCGCGAGCGAACATTTAATAGCACGGAATGTTTTAATGACCCGACCACCAGGCAGGCGCGGATACAGGGGGGGGGGGGGGGGGGGGCACGACGGGCCCGCCCCCCCCCCCCCCCCCTCTACCAAAAAAAGAAAGAAAAAAAAGGAAGAAAAAGGAAAAAGAAAAGAAAAAAAGAAAAAAAAGAGAGGAAGAAGCTAGTAAGAGAGAGAGAGAGAGAGGGGGGGGGGCACATCACCCCTCAGACTCCCCCTGTTCGAGCTTTTAAACAATCTATACTTAAATTTTAAAAAAATCAGTATGCTCTACTTCTTTCTTGCATTGATAAAAAAACAAAATATTTATTGGAAATGATAAAATGTTGGTCAAAAGTATACACCAGATCGCACCAAATGAGTTCGAAAATTGAAAAAAAATCTACTTAATAGGGGGGCACATCCCCCTCAGACTCCCCCTGTTCGAGCTTTTAAATCATCTATACTTAAATCAAAAATATATCAGTATAATATGCTCAACTTCTTCCGTGCATTGATAAAAAACAAAATATTTATTGGAAATGAAGAGGTGGCTTTTCGATAAAATGTTGGTCAAAAGTATACACCAGATCGCACCAAATGAGTTCGAAAATTGAAAAAAATTCTACTTCTGAGGGGGGCACATCCCCCTCAGACACCCCCTGTCCGAGCATAGCTCGGAGGGCGGTGCTGCGCACCGCTTGGATGGTACCGGCAAAATTTCATTTTTTTGGGCCCCCCCCTAAAAGTTTCCTGGATCCGCCACTGCCGACCACTGATCAAGAGCGAAGTCCTGCCTAGATCTATCCCATATTCAACAACTCATGACAACAGGAAAGTCTGTTCCCAGTATGTTCCTAAGTTAGGAACATAACTGATGGGAACATCCTGTCGTCATGCGGCGACCAACGATGATGATGACGATGACGACTTACGAGGACGATGGCGATGGTGTCCCATTGGTGTGCTGCTCCTCATGGTAATATTATAATCTTACAGAGGCTTTTATAATATAGCAACCAATCTACTCTATACTGTATGGAAGGAAAGAGACAATTATAGTCCGCAATCAAATTAGACAAGCTCTGTCTACGTTGTATTAGACTATATATTTTGGTAATTTGGTATCCTTACATTTATAAGCACCTATAAACATAATAAATGCACATGGTTAATGGTTAGAAGTTTAGACTTGGCAACAGCAAGCCATCATGTATATAAACTCTTGGTCCGCCGGACATGCCGAAATCCGTTCACCTTATCCTTCTCCTTCTCTTTCTGTATAGTAGAGCACAACATTTTACCATGCACCTTCAGCATCATAGAGCGTCTATCTTTCGTTATCGAATAGTGTCTTCATTATACTGTATCTAACACGTGTATTTTGAAACTAAGATGGCCAGATTCACCGCCCACACCAGCTGATCTAAAGATGTGGAACAAAAACACACAATTCAAACGACTGTGTGCTCTCTGTGGATACAGCCAGCGATTCACAATGATATATTCAATTGTCTAATAGGCCAAGGAAAGGAATATACAAGTCTCTTTGGGATCTTCTTTGCCAGTTTGCTCTGCTTCTGAAGGCCTTTGGGATTGCAACAGTAGGTGTATCTATACCTTCAAACCATCAGATGGTGCGATAGGCTCTTCAATCTCTCATCACGCCGCCTCAGAGCCAAGACACACGGACGTGCGAGACGTAGACGTCCTCATCAGCATGATCAGAGCCTCGCTCGTGCCGTTCGCTTGCTGATTAACTGTATGCCATTGGAACTCAAGCATATCAAACGCAACAAGAACCACAGTCATACATCTAATGGACTTGGGCAGGTTCCCAAGCTTGCAAAGATTTCGGACTGACCAGTGATGAAAACTAATGTTTTGGCACAAGATAGTGGTAGCCCTAACCATCACAATCGAACTCGATGTTGTCCATCAGTTCAATCAACTATAATTGTATCTCGGATCCACCATCACCCCATCTACAATATCTCCTTCAACTGTTCAAGACATCGAGATTGACAAGAGGATTGGTAAAGGCATCCGCAAACACTTTACTCGTCTCTACCCGAGTGTGCGCTACCACCAAGCTTACTGTGGACATCAGGTGTCAGAGTACAATGCTGGTGTCGTCACCTTGTCAGCACACTGCATGCTATGGCAGCGGGAAACGTACCACTTATGCCAGACGACTCAACCCTATGATTCGCCGCATCCTGAATATATCCTGGCAAGTGGCAAGACAAAGTGTCCAACGCCGAGGTCTTGCCCGGCACCAAGCTTACCAATGTGTACATCCTTTTCGAACAGCGCACGGACGTTGGCTAGGCGCTAGGACAAGGAAAGGATGGACTGGTCGCATCGCATCCCAAAGGACATCATCATATGGAGAGCTGGCATCTGTGAGGAGAATCACTGGCCGTCCGCCTGGCAGTTACGCTGGAAGGAATAAGGATATCTGCAAGCACTTGACAATGACATCGTATCTTAAGAGAGCATGGCATGCAGCTGACCGCATGAAGTCGGGAATCAGTTCAAGAGGAAGCGACTAGCTAATAACAGCAGTCAAACGTGCTCGCCGAAGTACGTATAAGACCAACGACTCCAACAGACCAGAGATTATAAACACTGATAAACACAGTGTTACATCAACAACATGCCATTCCCGCTCTGCCTCAACCGACGCAGTCATTATGTTTCATCCATGGTCAACCATGATCCGACGGAGGCCTACGACACAGTCCTTTCGCGAGATTGTCATCCAACAGCTGACCAGTTGCCACCCTTTGGACAAGGACACCACATTATTGAGCATATTGAGGATAATGACAGGCCCGTATAGGCAAATATATCTTAAAATGCGTTCACAGAGCTTCCGAGGTCTTCCCCTTGCTCGGGACTCCACATCAGGGCTTTGTCATACGGACCCAAGCAGACGCGGCGGGTCCCTGCACCGCACGCACGCCGTATTCGCGCCTACCCGGCCCCGAAAAATAATCCCTGACACCGGCCTCATCAGTGAAGGCCAAGGTGAGGATGGAAACCGTAATGACTCGGACTTGCTCAAATACTTTGCAGTTGAACATGTTGAAGAGTAGGATCCAGCATCACCTTTTATACAAGCTGTTTCTACTATTGCACTGTACTACTACTAGCATGACTAGTATTGCTATACTGCTCATCTCTTACAGCTTTTTCTCTTTCCCCCATACCTTTATCCCGTCAACTGGTCAAGCGTGCTAACTATGCCAATACTGCTATTTGCGGCTCAGTACTGCTACCATGGCTACTGCTTCAGCTATATCGCTGTCTACCATGTCTACTGCTATAATCTAGGTGTTACAGTTTTTTTCTCTTGTCCCCACTGTCGGACTAATTTTCTCCGCAAAACCATGCTCAGTTACAGTTACTGCTACTGCGGCTCAGTACACTGAAAACCTAAACAGGTCGCCTGACTAACTTAAAGTTAGTCCAGCCTGTGTCTGACTAGTTTATATACTACTGCTACTGCTTTTGCTATCTGTTACGGCTGCTGCTGTTATATGCTACTACGCTACACTATCGACCTGTGCTGCTGTTATGCTACTGCTATACTGCATCACTGCTCTGCCTTTTTGCCGCTGTTGCTGCATTCCAGTGCTGACTCGTTGCGGACTCAGCCAGAAAAGGCGTATCCAGAAGTGTTTTGATCCCGGTTTTGATGGAGGAGCCATTTTGGGGTTCAGGGTAACCCGTCGAAAACTCATCAATTTGACCCACTTTCATCATGTTCATAGCTCATGGCCAAATGTTTCTCAATTTTCTTTCGGTTTTTTTTCTTCTTTCTTTAATTTTTTGGACGTCAGCGGGTGGGGGTGGGGGTGGGGGTGGGGTGGGGGAGGGGGGCATGGCCCGTTGTCCCCCTGGATACGACCCGGACTCATGGTCATTGCTGTAGTTGCTGCTGCTGTTGCGTGTTGTCGTCGCAGTTGATATTGCTGTGGCTCAGTGGCTGCTACTTTTAGTAAAATAGTACGAATGTGCAGCCAGGAAATGAAATTCAACACAGATAGCCTCAATTTTTGGAGATATCTCGGCAAAATATCTAAAAATAAATAATAAATAAATAAAGCAAATTACAGGAAGGAAAATAGACCCATAAGATAAAAATAATTATGAAATAAGATAATTCGTTTACCAGCCGGTGACAAACGGTTCCCGAACGCCTCATTTGTAGTAAATTCTTAGTGTAAATTGAACTCCAGATTTGAGAACTCCAGATTTGAGAACTCCAGATTTGAGAAGCTAATTTAAAGGTAAGGCTCATCCAGGCAGTGGTTAATTAATTGTCAAACTTAAATACTGGGTGAGCAAAATGTGTCAATTTTTCACATAAAATAACTATGTATTCTGTGCACAGTTTATGACAACAATGTCATGAATGTAAATGTTGTATTTGTTCAAAAGAAATACTTCAATGAAGTTTATGAACGTACCTTCCTGGTAGAAAAGAACAATTCATTCAAATTGCCCAATTTTATTATACGTGTGTCCAAAAAATGAAGAAACAAATTCCGCTGATGACTTAAAACCTCATTTCTGTATTATTAGTTGATCACTGCATGATCACAATAATTATGTTACGCCTGGACATCTTGTTATCATAGTTAAAAACTTGATCTATTGAACAATTTCAAAATGATATAGGATGACGACGATGGATAGGTTTATCCTAATCACTGAAAAGTGATATTATTGTGTAGATTTAATAAATAAAATAATATAAGACTCGAGTTGATTGTTTGAGAAGAAAGGGTGTACTTTTTGTCCAATCATTTGTCATCATGCTAAAAAGCCTATACGGGAAGATTGTCCTCTTTAAGGACTGTTCTTGTTACAATATATACTAGCGGGCACCAGCGCTTCGCGCTGGACCCGCTAGAAGATTTCACGGGGAATAAGTAAACAAAGCGTAAGAAAATGTGATACAATAATATCAAGAACATGTCCTACATGTATACATAATCCACGGGGCCCTAAATAATCCGAATAGCGCAGGTGCTTTTGATAATCCAGGTATACATGTGCCTTAATTAGGCCTCCGTTTGTGTTTCCCGATACCTATGTAGGCCTCCCATGAGACCTGAAATGCAGGTACCCGTTGTCCCATTATATCCAGGGACCCCATAGGCCTAAGCCCTACCCCCTAATCCAGTTGCCCCAGGTGCCCTTAATAATGCACCGGATACCACATAATCAAGGTAGGCCCACTGCAGTGTGCCGTTATCTCGAGATACCCAGGTGCCTTTACTTTATCATAGTCAAGTAAATTAAACGCGGGTGCCGAAGATAGCGGGCAGTAAAAGTCATATCACAATAGGCAGAGGTCAAAGCGTTATAAATGTTTATATAAATATCAAGAGTATGTCCTTAAATAATTCAGGTACTAAAGTGCCCTTGATATAATGTAAGTGACATGGTGCCCTTAATACACCATGAGCCTAGGCCCAATGTGCTCTTAAATAATACAGATACCCATGTTCCTAATCCAAGTAGGCCTACTCCATCAACGTGTTTTTAATACCGCCAGTTATTACCTCCTGTCAGCGCATGTCTCTACCTATTTTGTACCCCAAATAATAAAAAGTTGAATTTTAATGTCATAATTGAAAGTTACTTAAAATTTAGATTTTAAATGTCTCCCCCGATTCTTTTATTGCCCCGCCACCCCGTTTTCCTCCTTCAACATTTTGGTGCTGGTGTCGCCACTGCCCATATGCACATACTGTATCCAGGTAATTCAGTAGGCCTACGTTCTGAGCGTTATAGTTTTATAGTCGGTCGTTTAGTTTTATGGTCGGCGGAGTCTATCATCAAGATCACTTGTACCATTCCACGCTTGTACTTGAGCACAATGTATGCCATCCGGGTTTTGTTTGGCCTATTTACATTAAATACATTATTCCTCCAATAGGCATGTGGGGCCTTACGTAGTATGTAGTCCCTTTGTCATGTTTGCTGTGTTCTATAAAGCCTCCCGAGATACTATCTGAGTGTACACCCTTAAAATCCAGTTATCAAAGGTTGCCCACCTGCGCATAGTATATCCAGGTAATTTGAGACTCGTTTTATAGTGAACCCCGTAATCCAGATACCACGGATGCCCTTAATAATCCAGACACTCTATAATAATATATGATAATGCACCACACAAAAAAACGGTCCGTTTATCCAGATGCCCTATACGGTGCCCTTATACCCAAGTGCGGAGAGGAGGATGTGGCTTTAGGGTACACTATTAGAAAAAAGGGAGCTTCAGAGGGGTTCTTGGCTGTCCCGTATATGGTTTAAAGGTTCTTTGATTTTAAAGGCCCCCAAAAGGTTCTGTAGAGAACCTTTAGAGGTTCTAAAGACCAATGTTTGCCCATATTTTGCCCACTTTGAACTTTAAAATGGTTCTTTTTAGAACCTTTTAAGGTGCTATAAAGGGTTTCATATACGGGACAGCCAAGAACCCCTGACGCATCCTTTTTCTAAGAGTGTACGGACTGTCTGCTTTCACTCTGCCCCGTTACAATGTGCACGGTTTGCGCCACAAACGCGTACACTTTTTGTCTGCGTTATTACGTGTGCGCCGAACCGCGTGCGCCATGTTAAACGCCGTTGCGCAGCACAACATAGAAACGGTTGTTATGGTACCGCCATAGTTTCTTTATCGTTAGCAAACTCCGCGTTCATCTATGTTACTAATGTGAAGGTGTCACTTTAAGATCTGTGTAAGAGTTTTTGTTTACATTTAGAAAATGTCGTGAAATATTTTTATTTGTCGGGCGTATAGTCCCGTAGAAATGCTTGTACTCATGCGATCTTTAAGAATAACAAACAGCCGCATAAACAGAAATGTAGCTATATCCCTGAAGAAAATATTTTGGGTGAAGACCATATGTCATCACTCACTCCGAAAACCACATTTTTTGTCCGAACAGTAGCTACCCGAGTAAAAGAAATTCAACATTTCGGATTTTCACATATGATCCTTTCTGCGCATGTCTGAAAACGGGGAAAAACGGGCATTGAACTATCTAATTAGCTCGTGTATTAGAGGCGCAATTACCACGCTTTTTCAGTTGAAGAGGGACGCGAGTGTAAAATTATATTGAACTATCTAATAAAGCCATGTTCCGAAAATTAGTATATAGATAATAAGTTCAGAGTATCTATAACAACACGGGTCAACAAGAGAACAGTAATTCTCAGTGCATTCCATTCTATACAGCGTGTATCAAAAAGAACGCAACACTTTTTGACGAGAGCTGTACGGTCACAGTAAAAGACAAATCACTCTAGAACTTATATATTCTGATAGGTCTACTTATTGGCTATCACATAGTCAAATTACAACGATATCGATTATTTATTCGCTGAGATATTTAAGGTATAAGTAGAGAAGTGCAAAACACGTTTTACATCGTTCGTTCTAAAAACTTGGATTTTCCTGTCTGATATGGGTTAACAGTTCAATAACTATGTAACCTTAATGTCTGGAATGGTTTATCTTAATTTCCTTTGTTTGAGTAAGGTGGTACACAAACTCATTGAATAGTGTAATCTGATAATCATTCGACCATTTGAATATGTCAATCACCCTTTTTAAGTTCTGAACCACCGATTGCTATGATCGCCACATGATTTCTATGGTACGTTCTTTCATAAATTAAAGTTCATAATCTATGCATCTTAAAACAAGGACAGCATTTTGAGGGTCGAGCAGCACCATAATGTCCCATTCACAACAGACTAACAATGACTGATTCATACAAGATAATTACTACCTTCAATGGACTATTCCATTTGTTTATATATATTTTGAATAATGTGCCATACTGTTTTATTTATGACATTAACGAGAGAAAAAGAGAGAGGATTTGCAAACATACTTTGTAATCTGGATTTTCAAGTTGTGTCATTATCTATTAACTAGTTTATTAACTAATTTATTGCCAGATTTAATTGATATTGATATGATACTGTAATAGCCAGACATTGGATACCTTTAACATGACATTTTCTTCTCAGAATCATGAATTTGATTCCAATTATGTAAGTACAATGAGTTATTAAAGTGTCTTGCTAATATTCACCTGACAAGAAAATCAGGCATACAGGATAAACGATGTAAAACGTGTTTTGCACTTGTCTACGTGTATCGTTGATATCTCAGCGAATCAATAATCGATATCGCTGTAATTTGACTATGTGATAGCCAATAAGTACACCTAACAGAATATATAAATTTCAGAGTGATTTGTAATTTGCCGTAATCGGAAAGCTCGCGACAAAAAGTGTTGCGTTTTTTTTGATACACCCTGTACAACCTACATTCTACATTGTAAATAAGTGTCATATCAACAACATTTTGTTCCTACTACAACAACATTCTAAGTGTTGCCAAAACTTCCGTTCAATAGTATTATATTACTGCTCCAAATACTCATGTACAATTTTCAGCTATATCATTCAGGATATTTTTAAGCATGTCTTAATCTCGAAACATGGCACCAACAGCTACCAACGGGTTATTCTACATTCCGTCAAATATGCAGACCATCATCTTTCCTAAATTATCACTGTAAATTGTATCTATCCTCTTTCCTCTTTAGCTATGTTCAACGCTAACATTTCTTGAAAAACCTTTTAGACCATTTGTCAAATAATAATAATACTCATTTAACGACCAATATCAGGGGTGTGCCAGTGAGCTTGCCGATCGGCTTGCCGATCGGGTCCACTTTTAAATGAAAATTTGGTCAGCATAGAACTGATGGCGCTATACTAATCAGGCGTGATTGTAGCAGACGACATAGGGGGGGCTGGGGTACCGCGCCATCCCTGCCATTTTGCAATATTTTGCCAAATCGATCGTGGTTATCACGTGATACGTATCGTGGAAAAATAATTTACACTGTTTTAACGAAATGCACTGTGGGATTGTGTTACCAGCCTAAAATCATAGAGGTCGCAAACCCGGTCGCAAACTTGCTTATAATTGAGCCTAGCTATAACAAGCTATTAAAGTGACATCTCTGAATGTAACCAAAGTGTGCAAAGGAGAAATTGTTGGACACGACTGGTAAAATGGTTTTACAACAAGTTTTGCTATCATATTATCAAACTGAACTCAAGTTAAATCACTCTATTTATCGAGCAATAATATAATTGTTTACGCATTTTAATTGTTTAGATACAAAGCTAAATAAATCAAGGATACATTTATGATAGATAAATAAATAAAAAGAAAACTATAAACGCATGGGCGGCATTTATAATTGATAAAAATTGACTTAACAATAATGTTACATTAATCTACCATCAAGTTTAAAAAATAAAAAAACAAAAGGAATATTCGAACTCATGATTGCCGATTGGCAACGACGTGGCCAACCTACGCACGCCTCAGAGATCCACGACTGTAATTGTGATAGTTTTATCATTTAACCATGTCCATTTATTTATAACGAACGGATTTTTATTGTGCCATTTTTGCCAAATGTGTGTGTTGCTCTCGCACAAAATGTGTTTGTAATTTGATTATAATTCTTATTTTTAAAAGAACGGTAATTTTTTTTGACATTTTCGAGAGAAAAAAATGGCGTAACTAGATACGGTAAACGCCAGCAGTGTGGTGTCCACGTGGGCAAGCATACAGATGATGCTAAGCAAATCCAGCATATAAAACAAAAAGTGCTCCTAATGGGGCTCGAACCCACAACCTTTCGCTCCTATGTCGAGTACCTTTCCATTACACTAACCGTGCTAATTAGAAAACTTCATCGCAAATAATTTATTTATATCATTGGTCATGGGTTAATGCACTGTGTTAAATTCTACAATCCCGGCCGCCACTCTGTTCAAAGGCATAAAAAAGTGGACTTATTTTATGTGTTTTTTGCAATTCTGGGGTGTGTGGATCGTGTTTTGTTATCAAATTGATTAGATATCCGTCCATTTTAGAACATCTGAAATTTAAAGTGCACCCCGACACACCCGGAAAAGTATGCTGCCAAGGGCATATATTTTGCACGTAAATCCAATACAAAAGTTCAGAAAATCGACCAAAATATGACGTCATGACCATTGCTTCGGGACAAAATGGCGCGGTACCCCCCCCCCCCCCCCCCCCCCCCCTACAGACGACACGACGCTGGCCACGCGTCTCTCAGACGACCCAATATGTCAACGGGAGTGCACTATTTTGAATTATTTTTAACAGTCATCGCCCGGTTAACGATGACAATTCTTCTAATTATGATGAATTTGTCAAAATGATAAGATTAACATTCGCGATTACGTGTTATTCACCTTATTCATCACGTATTCAACATTTAGGTTTCGCGTGGCCACCGTCGTTTGTTTAAATCCACAACGCCCTCAAACCTATGCTGACCAAATATTACGTTAAACCTGGTTAAACACTGTTAAACGCGTTCAACGCCGGTCACCGACACATTCCGATGATTACAATAATTTATGTAATTTATGCAAACGGCCCCGTTTTCGCTACGTGTGTTAGTATACGACTTTCCTATCCCAAAATTAATAGTATCCCTGATTATATCATACTAGCGGCTCGCCCGTCCTTCGGACGGGCTCTCCCGCTAGGGAGTAGGGCCTACCAGATAGAACACCTACACAATTTATGACGACACACATAGAAATAGAACAATATTTAAAACATTTTTGTTTTAATTCAAAAGTTTAAAAGTTTTCAAATTTCAATTAAAAGACCCCCGCCCGCCCACCCCGTGGCATATTTCAACTCCAAGACCTAGACCTTAACCATCTCCCGTACCCCATCCACCCTCCCCCCACCCTGTCCCCGCCCGCCCGCCCCCACCCCGTAGCATATCCGTTACGCAATTTAGCATCACATTTCCTCATTAACCCCCTGTCTCCACACCACATTACATCATTACACACAACCCCCATTCGTCACCGCCCCCGCCCGCCCCGCCCGTGGCATATCTCAACCCCAAGGCCAAAAGTTCCCCGCCCGCTACTTATCTCAACGCCAAGGCATATCTTTAACCATCTCCCGTAGCGCGGCGTATTTCTCCAATATGTGTCCGCCCGCGTGTTACATACAGTATCAAATCCCACATCTGACACCATCGTTACGCAATTAAATAATACATTTCTTTATTTCTTTATTAACCCCATCCCAAACCACATAACCCTAATAAACGTTAGGCCCTAAGGGTATCATTACACACAACCCCTAACCGTCACCGCTCCCGCCCCGTGGCTTATGCAACCCCAAGACCTAAACCGTAACCAACTCCCGTGGCGCAGCGTATTTCTCCAATATTTGTCCACCCGCGTGTGTAGGGTGCGTGGGTGTAGTGCGTGTGCGCGTTTATTTTGCATGGCGCAATGCGACGCGTTATGTGCTACGCGCCGACTGCATGGTTACAGTGTACGCAGAGAAAAACAAACATGAAATAGTCTCAAAAGCCGGGCTGAAAAGGCCCTAAATTGCCATAATTTTGCTCATATCTCGGTCAATTCTGTACGGTTTTCGGCCATTTATAGCTTATAACCCGTGTCCGGTCATTATTTAGTATCAGTGAAATAGTCACGGCTTTAAAATGCAAAATGAGAAAGCCTTTTCAGGATACATACATACTCACATACATACATACAACATACGGCGAATTATAGTAAGACTATAAGCGGGACGCCCGTTCTTCGAACGGGCTCCCGCTAGTAAGTAGCGCCTATCAGACAGAACCCCGGTGAAATAACACATAAGTAGCTATACGAAAATTTGTCTCGAAATTGGTAAGAATACATATAATGCATAGGCCTATATATCCTTACCTGATTGCCGCCCCCGCACCGTGGTTATCTCAACACCCAAGGCCTAAACCTTAACCATGTTAACCATCTCCCCAAGCTGTATCCCCTGGTTTATACTTTTAACCACACTATTTCCTTCCACTTCGTGACTCTCCCTGTTAGTGTTACGCACTTTAGTATCACATTTCTTCATTAACTCCCTGCCTCCCAAACCTCATTACTTCGTGGCCTCCACTCGCCCGCGCCCCGTACTGTGCGATCTAAACCTTCAAGGCCTAAATTAACCAACTCCCGTAGCGTTCTTCAGTAACCCCTTGCCTCCCAAACCTCATTACTTCATGGCCTCCCCTCGCCCCCGCCCCCCCCCCCCCCCCCCGGGGCCTTCCCCTGCCGTCTTTTGCCCGCCGTCCCCGCCCCACCCCTACCGCCCGCCCTGTGCTTATAAACATTCAAGGCCTAAATTAACTAACTCCCGTAGCGCAGCGTATTTCTCCAATATTTGCCCGCTCGCGTGTGTAGGCGTGCGTGGGTGTAGTGCGTGTGAGCGTTTATTTTGCACGGCGCACAACGACGCGTTATGTGTTAGGCGCCGAATGCATGGTTGCAATACGCATGAAGATAAACAAAACAAACACGGCCCGTATCCATGGATTTTCATGGTTTTTTACTCATATCTCGGTCAATTCTGTACGGTTTTCAGCCATTTATAGCTTATAACACTCACATTATAATCATCTTTTATCAGTGCAAAGTTCACGGCGTTTAGTTACAAACTGAGAGAGCCTTTTATGGATACATACATAGTCACACCATAAGACAAATTATAGTATGATTAAGACAATGTGCATTTTGACATTTTACAACTATTATACTGTCGTATTTTTGTACTCAACACCAGATAAGAAGCAATAAAATACACATAACAAAACAATGCATAAAAGCCTTATTCTTCATATTGCAATTTATTTATTCTGTTCACATTTCCCATGAATTGCAGCCACAGAGCCTTTAAACGTAGGGTGACTAACTCAAATTCACGTGTTCCCATAAATTAATACTTAGGGTGCCAGATAGTACAATATTTTCCAAAATATAGGATGAAAGTTGTTCCCTAAACAAGCTGCTAATGCAGAAGTAACCATCTTCCTTTAGATAGAGAGAAAATCCATTTTTATTACGTCTGAGACCATAATAACTAAAGTTAAAGTTTAGTTATTATGGTCTCAGATTACGTCAACTCTATCTAAAATTTGAATTGATTTTTTGTTTCCAAGCAATACACAGATAAGTTTGTGACAAAGAAGTACTGACATCTGATCATCCACCCGTGAATGCACTTATGTCACAAATATTGAGTACCTCCAGTCTACTGCAAATAAACCTCAACATGACAGTTGCAAAAACATTTCAATCAAACTTTATAGCAGTTCAAAGACAATACCATCAACTTCAATCTCATGTTTGAGGGCATTGGTTTGACGGTGTGACTGATAACACCATTCACCACTCTTTTTTTTCTTCTTTTTTTTTTGTATATAAAGAGCAAATGTGAACAATAGCCCAACAGACATTAACAAAGTTAATGAACTGAGTGATTACAAATCAAACGGGTAACTCTCAACAGAGAGCTCTGATGGGCCAATCAATTGGTTCACTGCAACTCAGAAAATAATCAAAAATACAAGTAAACACTATTGGGCTAGTAAAAAAGCCAATGAAAGTGGCGTGGGACAGGAATAGGATCACAAGTTCCTCTTCATTCAAATTTACTCCTTCTGGGCGCTGTTTGGCTTTTTTAAGACTCTTTTTGTTTTTAATAGATTTGATATATCTTGATATAATCTTTGATAGAATTCAAACACCTATTGTTTACCGTTTATTTACCTTTTGAAAACAACAAGAATAACTAATTTAACAATCAAGCAAAATCAAGTAAATAAATACACCCAAACAAATAGCAGCAACGACGACTATGTCAACATCCTCGACTAACAACAATAAGATAATTATAATGGTTTGTTTGTTTACTATTTCTTTGTTTATCGTTCACAATCATATCAATATCATGCAGCAGCAACAACAACTTCAACAACACAACGGCAACAACAGCTAAGCAGTAAACAACGCCAACAACAAAAACACCAACAAAACAACATCAACGTGACCGTTGAATGTTGAAATGATACGCATGGTATTTGTAGGGTAAAAGGAACCCCCAAACAACAAACAACAACGAAATAACAACAATAGCAAAAACAAACAATAACAGCAGCATCAACAACAATAACAACATCAACAACAACAACAACAAGTCAACAAAAACAACAACAATAGTAACAATAACAACAACAACAACAAGTAACATCATCAACAACAACAACAATAACAACAACAACAACAACAAGTTACAACAACAAACAACATCAAAAAAAGTAATAACAATTATACGATTGCGCGCATCACATCCCATTTTGTTCATAAATTGCAATGACAAAATGTCTGTCACAAATAAATACATGGGTAATATGAAGAGCTCTACTTATAGTACCTCACATGAAGCCTATAGGCCAAGTGAGGTATGTAACTTGTTAGTTCAAGCTCGAGGTTCACTGCACATTTAATATTACATTGTAACCCGGATTCAAACAATTTAAGTGAACTCGCATTAATGCATTATATCCCGAGCATTTATATGCAAAGTGGTTCCTTTCAGGTTTAAAACCGCATGTTTACCTCGATGTTTACATTTCCTAACAAACAGCGCGTTGAAAGCTCAGTTCAAGGCCTTTATTTATAGCGTAAACAACTTGGACAAATAACACTTGATTGTTTGTTTCACGGGCGTATAATAATCGTGCACAGTTACATGTACATCATGCTTTTTTGTGTCCTAAATTAACCTGTACAAAGCAGGCTGGTATCGAAATCCTGCAGGTCTTTACCCCGGGTCTTTACGTCTTCTGTTTATAAAGTTGAGTGAAATTGTAAATTTATGCTTTATAACTAAAATAATGTTGTCGGGGTGTTGCCACCCCCTAAAAAAAAACGCGTTTTAATGTCAAAAATCCGAAAGTTGCCATTTTAAGCATATTTTTACCATTTGCGTGATGTTTTAAATATAACAGAAATTGTTTACATTGATACAAACTTGTCATGCAGGTATATATTATGTTATAAGTTATAGCAAAAAATAAAAAAATAAACAAACAAACAAAAAGGATAAATGAATAACCACACTCTCAAACAAATTAAAACCAACCAACCAACCAACAAACCAACAAATAAACACATAAACAAACAAACACACCAACGTATTTTTTTCAAACGAAAAGACGAACCATGACCAAATAAAAAATAAAAATAAAAAAACACACAAACAAATTGCCATATTGAACACACAGACACCCCCCCCCCCCCCCCCCCCCCCACACACATACATTGTAAACAGACCGGACACGCTAACAATTTAATAAATAAGATCAATTCCCCAACCCGCCATTTGTTATTATTTATTTATATATCTATTCATTTATGCATTCCCCATTAATTTATTCCGTTGTATTCCTATTAACTTATTTATGCCGTATACTGATTTATGAATTCCCTTTAATAATTCATTGATTCCTCTTTTATCTATTTTATATCTCCTGTTTATTTATGTATTCCTTGTTTTGAAAGGTCAGATCAGAAAATATATAAATATTACGTAATAACAATAATAATAATAATGATATAAGGCATTTATAGTGCCTGGGATCGCAAAGCGCTTTACATAATTAAAAAGAAAGAAAAAGCATATAATATCCCACCCCGGTACTGTAAAACAACTTAATTTAGCGAATTAGCATTTAGTCAACTGTTTGCGGCAATTTAATTTCACTAATTTGTATTAATCCAATCACAGTTCACAGCTATTGGTGATTATTACATAATAAATCTAATACGAATAAAAAGAATCTAATTCTTGCAGCAAAATGATCAAACCAAATGAGAAACTACAAAATACAGGTGAAAAAAGAAACTAAATCATCAGGTAAAATTAAACCAGTCGCGGTCGGCGTATTTTATACTGATAATTGATTGGATTGCATGCAGCGCTCTGATTGGCTAACAAATCCATGCCTGGAAAACTCTTGACCAGTCACAGAGCATCGCTGAAACGGGTTGCGAGAGGACTTACCAAAACCGCGAGGTTTGGAAAGAGCTAAACAAAAAAGTTAGACATAACAAACCATTATAATGTTATGTAGCTCATATCTTGCCGAGAAATTATGTTCTCAAGACAACCGGGCATAAGTTTACATTCGGAACTAAACAGCAGGGCCTGCCTTCGCGCCGTGCTAACTCGTTTGTTTACACAGCAGGTGTATTTCTGACGTCACCCCAGCCGATTAACTCCCAGGAACAACAATGGTATTCTGCAACAAATAGTTCACTGAACAGTCAACTTATGAGAGTCCGGACACTTTATGCCACAGATTCTGGGCATAAATATTTAATATGATCACATGATAACTTGACGATAGCATTTTATTGGATTACGAGTGATTATCCGTGTCAAACCGGCCCGATTTGTTATGAAACAGCGCAATGATATATTTTTTGTTTATCGATGTTCGGCTGAGCAGTTGTGGTACACAAGACTCTGTGGCCAACCCGTCTCCGGAAATCAACCCGGTTTCTCCTCTTTTCTCGCTTTTGAGAAGATATTGAGCCTCATTATACCCAGGTAAGTGGATTTCATGTCGACTTCGGAACGTTTAGGGAGTTCAGGGGCTTCCGAAGGCCTGTATTAGTATATTTAGAGTATGTATTTTTGTTGTTATTTGTGGCATGCAATGGCTTTCTCCGAGAATAAATAATTTGCATACTGCAATGCGACCCATCGTGCATGTGAAACGTGGTCGATCGGGCATAATGCAATCGCACGGTGTGTGTGCTGTCGTGTTGTGCCACCGAAGTACTTCACAACTTCACGTACGATTTTTACACAAATAACATTTTTGTCTTTCACTAGATTACCGAATTGGTGACTTGTTGAGAGAATTATTAGGGATTTGTCTGGGAGTCGCAATTTGCAACATGTTATGGTTACCCCATTGATTACGTTCAGTCAGTGCAGTCACTCACTGTTGGGTCCGCAATCGAATCGACAGTAGTCAGGCAATCCCCTTTTTGTATACGTTGGGTATGCTGTACTGCGCGCTATGCTAGGTCGCGCTCGTACGAGCACTAGCTCTATGTTTACATAAAGTCAGTGCGATAAAATTGTAGCGTTGAGAATCCGGAGCAATTCGATTATTATGCCAATATTTTCAAGCATATAATATTTTAATGGATTGGATTTGGAGATATCGGTATCCATTAATAATTTAAATATATTATTGGCCCTGGGTCAGGAATTTAGTTGAGAACTTTTAATGTTTTTTTACCGGGCAAGTTATCATGCACTGCCCCTCCCCTACGGATTCCTCCCCTACGGATTCCTCCCCTACGGATCCCTCCCCTACTGACCCCCCTACTGATCCCTCCCCTACTGATCCCTCCCCTACTGATCCCTCCCCTACTGATCCCTCCCCTACTGATCCCTCCCCTGCTGATCCCTCCCCTACTGATCCCTCCCTTACGGGCTACTGATCCCTCCCTTACGGGCTACCGATCCCACCCCTGCTGATCTCTACCCTACTGATCCGTTTCCCTACCTATCCCTCCCCTACTGATCCCTCCCTACTGATCCCTCCCCTACTGATCCCTCCCTACTGATCCCTCCCCTACTGATCCCTCCCCTACTGGTCCCTCCCCTACTGATCCTTCCCCTACTGATCCTTCCCCTCCTGATCCTTCCCCTACTGATCCCTCTCGGGTCCCGTACGGATCCCTCTCCTACTGATCCCTCCCCTACTGACCCTCCCCTAGTACAAGCTTACCATGCTTACTACTAGTCACTACTTTACAACTCCTCAATCACATACCAATTATGATTCGAACCGGGGTACATCATCACTCAAATTGTACTGCAGTGTGTTGTGGTGGCACGATCAACTATCTGTGCCTTAATCCTCCTGATTGGTTGGCTCCAAAATTAGAGTGCTGACCAATATTCCTACAAAACAAGATCATTTCAATGTAGAAATGTCTTCACACTGTATGGAAATCCAAATGTATTTCCTTCCCCAAATTGATTCTAGGACAAGAAACTGGTAGATTCTTGTGGTTTTGTTGAGGGGAATTTCTTTGAAAAATGGATTCTTGGATTGCTGAAATAATTCCCCTGCAGTTTTGATAAGAAGTCTATCAGGGTTGAATTGGCTGTTGTCTGTCAATACCGTTGCTATTAATGTTATAATTTGCCATACGACATAGCTTTCTATCAATCCTTTTCTTTATAATCAATCCTTTGCTGTATAATATCAAGGCAGAAACCATCTTTACATTTGGTGTCAGATGTGGGACATAAGTTTTGTGGCATATAGAGGACATAGGTCAAACCGCAAGAAATAGGCAATGTAAGCAATGGCAAATTTATAAACAATATTGAATATTAAATGAGAGCAACATATTGTTAATAATTCATAGTAACATGAAATATTCAATAATTGACCTAATATTAACTCCTGAGCGTAGTATGCCGATGCAGTTGCATGCACACCAATGTCATTAACGATAATAGATTTAAATAGAGTAATCGATTGCTGGGGGGAAAATTGCTGATTTATAAAATTTTCTTTTGTTTGTTAATGATCAATTGATTATAATTAATATTGATTTCAAATTGACATGTTTGAAAGATGTATAGCTTGACCCACATTAATATTTTCATAATCAAACATATCAATCAAGCAATATACCTGGTAACAGCCAAATTACTATTAAATTATATTTGCCCAGGCTCAAAATCCATAAGCCCTGGTAATCCACAGTATTTTAGTCCTGGTTTATCCTATGAGTTCTTAATCACAGACAGGATAGGATACAACTTTGTAACTCACTTGAGTCTCGCATTATAATGTGAGATTCAAGTGAGTCGCAGCCTCGCAGGGAAATCTCATTCATTTAGAGGCGGCACAATTTGTGTAGCCTACACGCAGCCAAAGGGCCTAGACATGGGCAATTGCAGCCCCTGCAGTATTTTCATTTGTTGATGAGACGTGGACCAATTATTTACAAATTTAAATGGTTTGCTGTGGTGTAGCAGGCTGTTGTGTCCTGCATACTTGCCATGCATTTACAAGTCATCTCCCCACCCCACCCCCACCCCCCGGGCCTTTTGTATATAATTTGACCACAATACTGCCCCTTCCCCTTCTCTCTCTCTATGAAAATCCAGACCCGTTGGTACTGGTAAAATAGAGATTTATTTGCTCCTGGTACATCCTTCCCATCTCACACCTCTTCACAGGAAGGAATTCTACTCCTAGCCTACAAGAGCTCGGGACAATTTTTCAAATGTTTTCAATAGTGTTGTTGGATCTGCAATGTCACATTAATAACGTGGACAAACTGACAGTCCAACAACTGCCACGTTCAAGTTACTAACATTGTTCTCTTTTATTTTTGAATAAAAATAAAAAGAACAGATATTGATTGATTGATAATAATGAAGAAAAAAAACCTGAACATTTTTCAAACCAAGCAAGCAGGCAGGCAGGCCAGGGTGTGTTTGTTTGCTTAGTGTTTGCTTTTTGTTCTAGAGCGATTGTTTACCCAGCAAAATGGCTCGGTCTGTACGAGTTCATTTTAACGGAGCCATATGACAACAGAGTGGTGAATGCACAGCTGTCAAGCTGCTGTTTGTATTGTTTGTCCAAACGAGTTTCTTGCTCCACTTAGTATTTACCTAACTTTCATAACCAATACCGAGCCAATGGAGAAATGCCAAATGTTGTTTCTCCTGCTAAATTTTATATCGTGCACAAACATAAAGGATTCTTTGTAGAGAGCATTTTAGGTTTACATTATACAACAACAAAAAATCATAAAATTTAAACACCATTTCCTCCAGTTTCTTGTGTATGTGTTTGGTTGATATCATATTGCTTCTTTTGTTTTTCTACACAACATTATAAGTATTTGTTTGATTAATTTTCCAATCCTCACACAAGAAATTGTTTTACAGGGAGTTCTTTTCTCATACTTTCATACGCCCTTTTCCTCAAAGGATCCCCTCCCCGTTCCCTCAATCCAAATTAACATCGCACGAATCATACATCCACTCATCAAGCCTACATGTAGTATAAAATTACTATTATATAATGCACTTGTCATTGTCAATGATATGCTGTGTTGGTCTGGCCATAACACAGGCCTGGCTTACATCTGAAGACCTGTGGCCCAGTTCTCCAGGCAATTATACTTTAATTGTCCCATCTGTTTGTAAATTATTGATACAATTTGACTCCCTAGTCCCTGATAACCGAATATTTTATTTATATTGTTGATGTCGATTCAAGAGCCATAATTATGATAACTTTGTAAAGGCTTGCTTGCATTTGCTGTATAAACACACACAGGGCAGGAAGCAAAACCTAAACTGATTATATCTCAATGTAATCAAATTGTGCACACAATGGGAATGGTTGTCTCGTTTATTATTGCTTTTAAGAAATTTGTACCGTTTGTAGCTATTTGTTTATTGTTGTCATCACAAAATAAGGAACTAAAACCTAAACTGCTGCGATATTTGTAAACTATTATATATTCAATGGTGTGTAAATGTAAACAATGGGGCAGTTTAGATATTTACTTTTATATGATGTTATATGTGGATAACCTTGGGTATCTGAAATGAACTTGAAGAAGTTTATGCTGAATACGTGTTTGTGCCAAAGTATTCATGATGCTCGGTGGTTATGTACTTTTGACAATAACTCCCCAAAATGTTGTCAATTGCATAATCTTTCTTAGAAATATTAATTCATATTATATCTGAAAGGTTGACCTACGTATGTATTATATGCCTGTTCCCGCTGTTCATATAATAAAGATGGACAACACTCGCACAGCAAAATAAACAAAATATTTTAGTAAGATTAACGGTTCCCATGGCATTCCATCAGTTTTCACAATCTCTTACTCTGACCTAAACCCATCGCTGCAAAATAGCCCACCATCTGTATTGCTTGCCATCTATCTATCTACATTATCTGTCATGCTTGAGTGAGACTGTGCTAGGTCAGTGACTGCTAAGTGGCCAATAGAGTTCATATATCTCATTCTCAAGTTCGGTCTTAAGCTACAGATCACACACTGAACATTATATCAATCCAATTATGCGGCTTGAGCGAGTCGAGACAGCAATGGCTCATTTTATGGATTTATATTATTATATATAGTCAGAATCTAAACAAATTGTTAGTAATCATTGATTCAGTTTGAAAAAATTGTGGAGTTTAGGTAATTATCCCCAAGGTCTGCAACTCATAATTGTCAAACAATTATTTACAATAATATCATTTCAAAAGATGTGAGAAAGCATTGGATGGTACCAAGGCTCTTGGGAAATAAATAAACAAGCCTGTATCGCTTTTTGTTAGTTTGCGCATTATTTGATCGCTCACCTCCCCAAACAAATTAATTTTGCACAATTTGGTCAATTTGATATGACATTGACCATAATGATCAAATTGCCTATGTACCAGCGGCGGGGAGAATGAATGTGTTGTGAGATATTCATCAAGTCACTTGCGCACAGTGTTCAACAAAACCCAATTATGACTCACTCATTCATGCTTATTGACAGCGCCATAATGCGTCGTCGTCGTGTGCATGTATGCATGGGCCCTGGCATGCGAAAGAAATTAACTTTTTATTAATCCTCTGATAATCCTCTATTGAGCTGGGAAGTATTCAAAATTGAAGCAAATTATAATTTTATAAAGCTCTTTTAATTTGGTTTACCGTTTACCTACCTTACATTTCTTGTATCTGATTGGATATCTTTTGTCTCAAAATATGATATATTTTTATAAGGGTATTGAACGGAAAAACTGAAATGAATGAGATGTCTAGCATTGACTGACTGTAAGGCAAAAAATAAAATTGATATGTTGTCCAGTTGTCCTCCACAACTTTCAGAGAGGAGGGGCGGGCGGACGGATTTTTTTATTTTTTATTTATTTTTTAAAATTTTCTTTTTTACCAGCGGAAAGCTCAAAGTTCAGCCAACAACAAGAAGTTGAAATCACTCTTAAGAGTCGCACATATATGTTATAAACACTTAATTTAATATTCAATGCCATTTAAACTGTTTAAAAAAAAATCTGAACAAAATCTGGAAAAAAAGACTGACAAAAAAGAAAAATCTCTGAAAAAAAAATCTGAAAAAAAAAAAATCAAATCTGAGTGGTCCTAAATCTTACGAGCGGACGGTCGAGGACAACATAACAAAAAACAATGTTGGCCTAAGTCTGAAGAATGTCTAGTTCAAGTTAAACTCACTTTGACTAGAGAGGTACGTAAGGAAATTGCATGATTTATTCAGGCATTTTGTATCCTGAAAATGCAACATTCATCAAATAGCGTCGTTTCTTGCTTAAACCATTAAACTTACGGGTGGCAACAAACAATGCAAAACAATTTCTGGGCTTGTGCTGGCTAATCTTCTATGACTGCTTTGACGATAGGGGTGCCCTCTCTCCCCACCAAAGAAATTTCATTTGGTTCCATTAGGTGATGGAGGAAAAACTCCGTTCTACTGGCCTGACCGACCCGAGATAAATATGTGTTAAAAGTAGATGGTTTTTTTCCCCATGTACAACAAGTGAATTAATACGACCTGAATACGACCCAAATTTCAGAAATGTTGGTATTTATTTTTATACAGATTTGGGTTGTTTTTTGGTCAATTTGAAAAACCACAAGTTAGTTAGATAGTTCATTATAGTTGCATCAACTAAATCAGATTTGAAGTATGATACCGGTATTAAAAGATTAAAATATGTGTTGAAAAATCATAACTTTGCCATAGTACGTGTATCTGAAAACTTGAATTCCTTGAAATCGGCAACCCAAAATTGCCTTTCCGATTGTCTACATTATTTCACATTTTCATTTTGAATGTGAATGGCCTTCGTCTTTGTTAGCTGAATATCAGCACTTCCTGAAGTAACCCTTTTGAATGTATTTTCAATAAACCAAATTTTCAATTGCAATGTGAAATTGGTGGTATAATCATGGGGATGAATTGTAATAAAACAACTGGTTAGGTTGACATCGATACACTCCAAAATTCATGACTATTATTTTAAACAAACCAAATCAATTGATTTTCTTTAATATTTATTGACCAATGACCATTGCACTTGTACATCTTTCAAACAAAGTCTAAAGTTTTAGTTAAACATTCTGAATATAACAAAGAAACAATTATCTTGATCTATAGCATACCATTTTAATATCCTTTAACCCTAAACCTAAAGGTGTGATTTTTGGAATAGAGTGAAAAAAAACCCAGATCAGACGAGGGGGGGGGGGGGGAATGGGAATCGAACCTGCGATGCCTGCATGGCATTCATACCCACTCTATAAGCAAGTCATGGCATCAGCTTTGAAAATCATGAGATCTCACCATCAGTACTCACCCCAAATATGCTAGACCGACCGACCCTATCTGAGAGGTACATGTGCCAAAAGAACAGGGTTTTTCCCTGTCGCCTTGGGTCAATACTGGCATTTATTCCAAATTTGGTGGTCATTCTGTGTCAAAATTTAACCAGCGAACAACTAAAAGCCAATTTTTCAACTTTCTGGACTTTCTGGTGTAAATTAGTGCCATTTTTAGGGGTCAGAGGTAATAAATAGCTCTGCTGATCCATAGAATTTTATAGATTAATAATGTATTCAGTATCCTTTCTTTTCATCTAGTCTGACCGTAAGCCAGTCATGCCATGCATGGGAACGAACACTTTATTGTTTACATTTGTGTGTGTCATTGTTTATTGTTGTTTACAAATAAAATTGACTAAAAACCCCGAGCAGAAACTTGTCAATCAGTGGGTGGATAAAGAAAAAGTCGACCTGCTTAGTCCTTCAGTCAAAAGAAATAAAGCATTTTGTTTGGGGTACAGTAGTAGTGATCTATAGAGAACTTTTATTGAATTGAGCTCACTGATTTATTTGTCATTGAATCGTTGGTTTTATATTTTGTTTAAAATCTATTATGTTTTAGCTTTAAATTGTGCTCTGGTGAGAAGAAAGAGTTTTGTGTATTGTAAAAGTCGAAATTTTCGCGAGGTTTTTATTTTTCGCGAATCAATCCTCATCCGCGAAAAATATAAACTCGCGAAAATTATTGACTTCCATTGACTTTTGTTCACAAATGTTGAAAATCACGAAAATAAAAAAAATCGCGAAATGCCTGTTGTGACCATTTTCGTGAAAATATCTTATCGCGAAAATATTGACTTTTACAGTATGTCACTTAGTAATGAGTAGACAATAAGGCACAAAGACATTTGCTTGGTGTTTCCTATCAATAGACCTGTATTTGCCATGTATCCTGCCCAGATGATGTGAAACAGTCGGCTGACTCTGTTTTTATAAAAAATGATGCTTTTTCTGCGGAAATCATGAACGTATTCAGTGTTATTATATTATAGCACATGCACATGTAAGTACTGTTGTTGTGAAGAAGCATGTGATGTATTTTAGGCCTATTGCTTTGATTTTTAAACTGCATCTCATCAATTGAGTTTTGGATATTTGTTAGCATCCTCACCAAAGAAATTTCATAAATAATAAAGTTTAAAAATATTATTAAGCAATTTCATAGGTTGTTTTAAGCAATTTTATAGGTTTTTTAAAAGTAATTTCGTACGTTTTAAGCAGTTTTCAGATTTTGTTTGAAAACTTCTATTGCCTGGTCATTCTATTCAACAACAAAAAAAATCAAAAAAAATCACGGCTAGACAGCCAAGAAATATATGACTGAAATGTTCCCTTGTATTTGTCGACAGCATTGAGTCAAGGCAACACTGCTCTCTCTGTTGGGCACAACAAATCTCAGTTGCGCATTTGCAATCTGCAAGAGTAAACTTTATCATGATATGTTTTGCTACAGTTGCCATATAGGGATTTGCCGGAAAACACAGCGATCAAACAGTATCAATACGAGCAATGAATATAAAAGAGATAGTTTTGAGTCCCAGAGCACAATAGACGTAATTTGTGTGTGGACTTTACGGCACAACAAGGGATGCGAGATTCCGCTTTTTGATGTTGACACACCAACTTGCAATGTTATGAAACGAAATTGAAATGATAGGCCCATGGATATCATCCGTGCAAGCAAATAACCATGATAGCCACCCACCTGGGAATCAGTAGTTGTCTTTTGATACAAAATGGAGTATATAGTGTGGACAAATTTTCGTGTGTGTGCATTTTATAGATATAAATAAAATATGTTATTATAGACCGGTCCCCGGTTGATGAAGAAAGCCGGTCTTGTTGAGAATATTTGTTTCCACTTTATTATTAAAACATCTCGGTATATTGATTGAATGATGTTGTTGAGACGTGGCGATGAGTTGGAACAGTAAACATGGGAGGCAAGGTATATATATTATTTTCACCCGGAGTTTGACACTGCACATTGTGGAATGGGCAGTGGCTTAAATCAAGCATGTCAGGGGTGTACTTTCGGCGCGAATCCGCGAATCGATTCGCGTAAAGATTCGCGTAAAATCACTACCGCGCGAATCCAGGTGGATTCTCGCAACAACAACAAACAAAACAAAACAAAATTAAATTTTTTTTAAAATTTTTTTTAAAATTTTTTTAAAATTTTTTTCTTTTTCTTTTTAAGTCCAAAACAGGACCTTAGATGACTGGTATTTGACCCTTAGTCAAAAAACTTTTCCGAAATTTGGAAGTTATGCAAGCTTATAGCCTTATTCTTGATATTATTTTAATTAATTTTAAGAAGTGTTTGATTCAATTTGTGTACTATTATTTTCTAAGTATACAATAGTACAATAAATGTTTAAAATGCTGAATTTAAATTAAGTAAAAAGGATTCTCGCAAAAATATTCTGCGAGAATCCATGGATTCTCGCAAAATTCCTCTGCGAGAATCCATTTGGATTCTCGCAGGATGTCGCGAAAGTACACCCCTGCATGTGCAACCTTTTCTACCACCTGGACCTCATTGTGATTTCGAGATCCATTCATGGGGCGCTGTGATGTGTCAATCATTCCAAAACACGTCCGGAGGAGGGGTAATAGCTTCTCTTCGTGTAATTTCCTCTTTTTACTCTCTGTTGCTGCTGCAAGTGCCATTTTAACCAGGGATTTTCACACGCCTCGAGTTATATTTACTAAATGCAGCGCGCAACCCTACTAATTAAAAGGGAGCACACCACCACCAAATCAATCCGCCATTTGTGTAACCTACAGTAGGGAGTTTCGGGTAAAACGGGCCGCATCAATGGGAATTTTGGGATTGCTTCACGGGCCGCAGATTAGAGGCCGCAGGTTGCACACGCTTGGCCTAAATGATGAGGGCATTAGAAGGGGACCTGCCACACCTCGCCTGCTTTCACCTGGAAGAATGCTATTCATGAAAAATATGCAGTCAAACAAATCTACTTCCCTCACCTATGACCAAAATATTCAAATTTTGGAAAAAGGATGCACTGCCAACAAAAGACAAAAATACTTTTTTTCTTCATCTTCCCCCTCCCCCAAATGAATACAGGCCTGAATCGCGAATACTATTTCCACCACATTTATTTTGATCATACTGTAGTGTAAAACACTTTGAAATTACTGCTATTTTTGCCGGCATTTAGTTTCGCGAATCTGAAAATGTTACTGTTACTTTTAATGCAAAATTTTCAGTTTGGCAGGTATTTAATTTTGCGAATCCACGCCCCTCGCGCAAAAAATCGCGAAATTGTAACCCTCACGAAATTAAGTGATTTCACAGTATATTGTTTGTGATCAATTATCAAGGGGTCATTCACAGCCCATCACCTATTATGGAACAGCTCATCACCTACCAATAACTCTAGTGAACATGATAGAATATAAAATAACAAAAGGTATAGTGTTGAGCATGATATGATGTCTTTGCATTTTAAAGACTTTCTTGTAAAGATATGTTGTCCTTCAAGCAACATGTAATGTGCATCCACAGACCGCTGAGAAGATTCATGTATAAACTTGGTGCAGCAGGACAGTGAACCTGTCAATTGATATAATGTCATCTAATCACGATAACGGCAAGGCAAGACGAGACTATTCTCCTCAAGTTCATTGACAAAAAAGAAGAAGAATATTATTGTTAGAATTTGTTTGTATTGTATTTTCCAAAAAGAAAAATAGCCATTGATTGTTTCCCTGTGGAGTTCTTTGAAAAATGCAGAAATGTTAGAATTGATGATATTTATTGCATTGGGTTAAGTTGCAGTAAATTAATGAAAATAGATTTGGGCTTTTCTAATTTTGATTATAAAGATTGTTGTTAGGCCAACAAAAAAAAAGAAGTTGACTTGCCCTTTCAGGGCCAGAGTGTGGGTCGGACGGTCAATTTTTATTTTTTTTATTTGAAAATCTTAAAGGTAGATGACCCGATCACATTTTCGTAACACAGAATTATTTCAAACATACGGAGATTTTCATATCATATGAAAGCTCGTATTTTTCTCATCATCATACTGAAATTTGACGGCCTAAATCGGTATAATTACGGAGAAGTTGATGAAATAACGTCGAATTACCGCGACTGGTGGTAACCACCGATATAGTTTGTGTACTACTCAATGGGTACAGTTCACAGCATCTTGTGCGTCTAAAATAAGAACCATTAGAGCTATGCAACTCAAACTTTGGAACACGACTTTTTTAAGGATGACCTTTCATGTAGAATAGAAAACTTCAAATTGAAAATCGGAACATCTACCTTTAACAGGGAGAACTACACAAAAACACGTTTTAAAGATTTTTTTGTTTTGATTTTTGATTTTTGATTTTGATTTTTAAACAAGCAGATACTACTCAAAAACACATTTTCATCTTTCTTTATTATGTGCTTCTTTCATTTAAAAAAAAAAAAATCTTTCAATATTACTACTTTTTTTTGGCCTTATTTAAATATCAAAATAAAGGTACCCTATTCTTTCTACAGATGAAGGCCACACTTCCACAAAGACCTGAAATCTGCCTCAATCTCGAGAGCTCAATTTACGGTTTACCTTAAGGTTGTCAACAAATGAGGGGGGGGGGGGTGTAAGTGTGGTTGGCTCCCAGAGCAAGATAGCCCTTGCGCTAACAAGCCCCACCCCACCCCACAACAATTGATGTTAATTTTACCCTACCAGCCTGTTTCTCAATTGATGCTAATTTTACCCCTACCAGCCTGTTTCTCCCCTCTCTCTACTCAAAATTGCTACAAAGCGAGCAAGCAACAAAAAATCGTGAATTTGTAGTGAGCTTGAGCTTGTCCAAGTGTTGTGATTTGGTGCGTAATCAATCTGGTTTATGTAATGGAGTTTAGATGAGGTGCCGCAGAAGAGGCAATGACCAGGTATTATGACCTCATCATACACAGCTCATTGAATCAATGAATGAATGAATGAGTGAGTGAATGAATTTAATCTGAATTGAATGAATGAAATCATCAGGCCATGTAGCTAACTTACTACTATCGCTGTTCCCAGGGGAGTAGGGGGGGGGGGGGGGGGGGTATTCACATGTATTATTAAGGTATGTGGAAGGAATCCCTTAACATGAGGGGGGGGGGGGGTCACAGCTCATTGAATCAATGAATGAATGAATGAGTGAGTGAATGAATTTGAACCTGAATTGAATGAATGAAATCATCAGGCCATGTAGCTAACTTACTACTATCGCTGTTCCCAGGGGAGTAGGGGGGGGGGGGGGGGTATTCACATGTAAGGTATGTGTGGAAGGAATCCCTTAACAGGGGGGGGGGGGGGTCACAGCTCAATGAATGAATGAGTGAGTGAATGAATTTGATCTGAATTGAATGAATAAAATCATCAGGCCAGTTAGCTTACTACCATGGCTGTTCCGTGGAGAGGGGGGGGGGGGGGGGGGGGGAGAGGGGGGGAGAGGGAAGTATTCACATATATATAAGGTACAAATCCCTTAACATGGAGTGTATTTGTACTGTAAAATTCCTAAACGTGGGTCCCGTTTCACTCAAATCATGAAAATCGCACACAAAAACTCCTTAAATTGGTCCAAAATTGAAAAATAAAACAGTAACAACAGCTGACTTTTAGAAAGAAAACCCAAATATGGTCATGGTTTCAAACCAGTACTGCCCCCACCCAATTTTTAGTATGTGTGTTGATTGATACAACATTGGCCATGATAACAAAATTGTGTATTAAGACATTTCTTGCTTAATTTGTATCAAAGTAGTTGTCAAGTAATATTACGTTAAATTACAGTAGCAGTAATTTTGTCATAGTGACATTGTCTTTATACTTGAATTTTCTCGACTTTCAATCTAAAATTTGTCTCCGTAACATGAATATCTCAGCGTCAATATTCAGCATGAATGATTTACAATTCAAACCACATTTAATTTGTTTGTTGCTCGACAGCGTATAATGAGAAACAAGAAAAGGTAGCAAGTTTAAACAGTCAAGGACTCCTCGCTCAGAAACCGCGCATGCATGCACTCCTTTGCTTCTTTTTGAAATATTCATATTATTATTATTATAAAGATTCTTGATTGGGACTCGATGGCTTGTTTATTTGTTTTCCGGTCTAGTATAAGGTTGTTGTTGTACATGTTGTATTGTGTGTTGTACTTGTGCGTGTATCACGCTCAATAATGACATCTTATTCTTAGTACACGGGCGTGTGTATCCCCAAAAAGTTAGCAAAGTTGAATTAAAAAAGGCATATGTGATCTTTTTCAAGTTTTTACACTTATTTTTTCTTCTCATAATGTATCTATCTATCTTGACCGTATTTTCCGTAAAAAAAACCATCGCAGAACTTTACCATGTTTACTAAATCATAAAGGAAATCTGCTTTCAATATTCGGAATAAGTCAACATATTTTCCTACATTTTCATCATAAAGTATATTCCCTATTATATTGTATTCCCTTGTGTATTAATAATAAATAATAATAAAAATAATATCGATTTATGACACGCACTGATCCATCCAACAGGACTGGTTTGAAAAGGATATTCGGACTCACGAGTCGTTTAAAATAAACAACTGTCCTGGATGTCCAGGACAGTTTATTTTTACTCTTCAAACCGTGATTTTGAAGTAATTAGAAATCGTATCGCTCTGTAACCCAGAAGATATTAGTGATTTATGATCAGATATTTAAATCTCCTTGAAAATCTCCTTTCTAAAAATTTAAGGATAGAGGGCGTCCCATTATGTATGCCTTTAAAAATCATTGAAACATGTTGAATGCTCTGCTCGGTTGGTTACATCCATCAAAAGTGTTTTATCATCGCTTTCTGCCTATTTATCAGTAGATTTTCTTTCATTTTTAATTTTCTGAAAAAAATGACAGAAAAAGTTAGATATGATTTTAAAATTATACAAACTGCATCCATTTCATGGTTCAATGCACACATGAAGAAGATATTTTGGGTTAAGAAGAACCATTTTCTTAACTTTTTATCATCGATTGTACTATTATAATTATGAACTTGACATTGGACAGTCCCGGGGTTTTAACACGAGGCTTGAGACTGCAATATGCTAATGTATGTAGACAGGGATGTACTTTCGGCGCGAATCCGTGAATCGATTCGCGTGAAGATTCGCGTACAATCACTTCTGCGTGAATCCAGGTGGATTCTCGCACACACAAAAATCTAAGTTCAAAACAGGACTTTAGATGACTGGTATTTGACTCTAAACTGTTCAAGTTGAAATTAAAATGATGATTGTTCTTAGTTGGTTTTTGAAATCTGCTGTGCAGATATATTGTTAGTTACCTGAAAGAAAAGAAAAAGATACACATTAAAGATGACATGTTAACTTGTGTGTAAACTTAAGAAGTGTTTGATTCAATTTGAGTACTATTATTTATACAATTGTACAATAAATGTTTAAAATGCGGAATTTAAATTCAGTAAAAGGATTCTCGCAAAAATATTCTGCGGGAATCCATGGATTCTTGCAAAATTCCTCTGCGAGAATCCAAATGGATTCTCGCAGAGGAATTTTGCGAAAGTACATCCCTGGTAGACCTGTGTGTAAACAAACAACAACAACAACCACACATAGCAGTTTGAACAAGGGGTTTTGGATTGGAAGGTTTTACTGCAAAGTGAAAAGGAGGGTATACGTACCATGCTGATGCATGCATCATGCATGAAACAGCCTAAAGCCTACAATTGACAAGCTATAAAATCAATTGCCATTTGATGTAAAAGTCTTATTATACATAATGGTTTCCTCTCTACGCAACACCTCCTCCATTCACTATTGTCCTGTTCTCACCCCGATATGACCTCAGAAAGTGGATGCGCATGGGTTGGCAACAAGAATCATTCAATAAGAAAAAGGGCATTTTATGTAGGAGGGAAAGGCAAGTCTTTAAATTTAAAATACATGTACTACTACTGTATAAATGGTCATTTTCGAGCGGTTACATTTTCGCGCTTTGCTGATTTTCAGTCATTTCGCTTGTTTTTAAATTTTCCCGATTTGAAATTTCATTACATAGACTTTGACACAAAATAAATATGTTTGTGTGTTTTTATTTTCGGGGTACATGTAGCTGCGCGAAAAGCACGGAAATTAATGTCGCGCAAAAATGTCCACGTTTACATTACTAAGATGGAGTATGGTACTGAGGTACGGTTTGGCAACAAGAAAAAAACACCCTGTACTAACGGCCCAGACCCATTTTCACCCATTTATTTCAATCTAAAAAATTATCAAACTTTTTTGATGTTTGATTTTTTTTTAAATAAAAAAAATGTTGAAATTCACAAAAATGTTCACAGAATTCTTATTATTATTTTTGAAGACTGTAAATACTTTTGACTATGACAAATCGGTCACTGTTTTTCAATAAGTTTCACTAATGATACAGGCAGATATGCCATTTTCATTTTCCCAGACTGACTTATACCAAGTTTTAAATGGTCATAAATACTTTTGACTATGACAAATCCGTCACTGTTTTTCAACAAGTTTAACTAATGATACAGGCAGATACGCCATTGTCATTTTTCCCAGACTGACTTATACCAAGTTTTAAATGGTCATAAATACTTTTGACTATGACAAATCGGTCACTGTTTTTCAACAAGTTTAACTAATGATACAGGCAGATACGCCATTGTCATTTTTCCCAGACTGACTTATACCAAGTTTTAAATGATCATTGTGTGTTTAGTGACATTGTTCGGTGTCAACCCCCTCTTTTGTTACCCATGTACCTGGAGGTCACCAAAGGGACAGTTAATTGTCAACTCAATTATTTCTTCATTTCACTTTCAGCAATATCTGTTAGCTACATTGTCCCTGGGACATTGTCAAACCTCAGATAGCCATGGGAAATGATGAAAGGATATACAACATTCAATTACATAGGGGGGAGGAGGGGGGCTTCTCATTTACACAATTTTAAGCATTCGTGTTTGTATCCATATAGGCCGGCCATTCACAATCGATTTTGAGTTTCCTGTTGCAAGTTTAAAAAAAGGATGAGGTGACTTTTAATTATTAATTATTAATTAATCATTTTACCTTCGATAAAGATTCTGTTAGAATCGAAACGTCAGGTCCTCTTATATTTATTACATTTACTTACACAGGCTATTTTTGTGGATAAGCAGTTTGCATTCAGCTTTTACATTAAATTATTAATTATCTTTTATTTTCTTTATTTTGAAATTAATTATTTTGTGGTCGCAACCAATTTTAACCCCTTATATCGAGGACTCTGCATTTGAATATTTTCCAAGTATGATTAATTTGATGCCCAAGTAATAATGCAGTCATGTTTTATGTTTGTACATCATCCTAGCTGATATGATTAAAGTCAGAAAGTAGCAAATAAGTCTATTGAAAGTCATTTTAAAGGCGAAAATCCTAATTAATAAATGAAATAATTAAATATTTTGTAATTCTTAATTTTGGATGCCGGCGGCAACAGAAAACTCAAAATTAATTGTGAAGGGCCTTAGGCATCCACACTCAAAAGCAACTTCAGATACAAATTTCCAGGCAAATAAAGAGAAAAATTATCCTAAGGCCACAGGAAAATAAAACCTGTTCTATGGGCAAACAGACCTCAGGTAAGGTTGGTCAGTCTGACATTTTTAATTTTGTTGTTGCTCTTTCCCCTTTAAAATGACTTTTAAAATCCAACAAATCTGTAAACATTTTACCATTTCTGAGAGAGAAAACTGGCCCGTAGAGTCAGTTTTTTTGTGTGGTCTAAACAAGGATTTGCTTGACAATTTGTTTAGAAATTCAGATAATTCTACTATATAGATTATAAAGATTTGTTTGGATTAAAAAGAAATGTTAATTTAAAGACGTATTTAGTCGAACTATGTACGTACGTAGTGACCATGTTTAAAATTATTACACACAAATTTAAAAGAATTCATCTTGGAAGGGCAACTTCGCAGGGCTCTTTAGCAGTGTAGTAGTGTAGTAGTACTGTCAAACCACTTAATTTAGCGAGGGATTTAATGTCGAGAATTTTGCGAGGGGCGTGGATTCACGAAATTAGATACCCGCGAAATTGACAATTTTGCATTAAAAGTGACAGTAAAATTTTCAGATTCGCAGAAATAGCAGAAATTTCAAATTCGCGAAATTAAAGTGTTTTACAGTTTTACCTCTCATTGGATACACATGGCCCTGTTTACAATAATTGAAAATTGCTGTTGCTGTGACATACTTTCTAACTCATCTGACATGGAGATCATTTGTTAAATTGCATACGTTTGTAAAACGCCACAGTAATGAAATACCAGCCAAAATGTAAAGATCAACAAATGAACTACTACAATGTTTATGAACTGTCACTGGTTTATAGTGCATATTCGGTGAGAAGTTCTTAATTCCAGGTGCCTTTCTCAAAAGACGGTCTGCTTTCTTGCTATGCCCAGAAGCGCTACACATGTAGCCCTGCAGAGGGTACTAATGAGACTGCCCACAGGGTGCAATAGAGCTATTAAATCGCAATCAACCTATCATGGACTTCCTAATTTGACAGCAGGTATACTGGATAGGTTTTTGATAAGAAATGTACACCATGTTTTGCTACCTGGTTTCCTACTGATCAGCCAGTATTTATGGTAGAACTGACAGCGGGTTTACCAGGAAAGGTAGACTTGGAAATTGGTGCCTATAATATGTGCTACCCTATAGGCCTTTATGTAGGGTGCTATTGGAAGATCCCCTCCCCCTTACCTACTTTTGCTAGTTCTTAGGGCCTAGTGTGTACCCCCATTTCAACTATTTTCTCAAAAAAATCTGGATTCCTAATAATTGCTGAATTTTCAACACACACACTCAAAACAAACAAAAAATCAGTTTTAAATCCCCTATTTGTCAAAGAAAGAACCCCATCCTTAAGCCTCAACTTATGATAGTCAGTCGGGATGGCCAACACATACCAATCAAAAAGGTTGAGCACTCAACCCCATTAAATGCTAACATGTATTCCCCCTAAATTTTGAAGATAAAAAGGCGACCGGCGAATTTCACGATTTTTGGGTCGGTCGCGGAGGGCAACCAAACCTTTTTTGTTGTTGGCCTTATTAGACCCATCCTCTTCCTTTTGTTTTTTCAAATCCATCCATGGATTCTTCTCTTGTTTTTTATACTTCTGCTCAGATCCCATGTCTGCACGTAGAACAGTACTCTTTATAAGTACTAGGGACAGATCGGCACTCACAGCGAGGCCACAAGACATGCGCAATTGGACCAAATTGGCGACGGATCATATTACTACTATAGGCTAGCGTGTGTAAAAATGACTTGAGAATAAAATAAGATGTGGTATTCAAACTGCTAGTTTCTAAAAGTTTCAAAAGGTTTCTTGCTGATTCAATGATTAACTTATTTAACACAGTCTAGATTTACTATCGCTAAATTCCCAGTCCTAAAATAAATTTCTAAATGTCATTTTTTAACCACATTCCATCATGCACATTGTCAAAGAATTCTCTACGCAATTCTGCAGTATTTATCGAAAAGCGGAGGGAAAAACGTACCCAAAAAGTAGCATAACTTTCGAAAAACTGCATCGATTTTCACGGAACTTTTTTCCGCTACTCCGCCATCTTGTCTGTTTTCATTTGATCTAAAAATGATCACGGTCTGATGACGTCATCATCGGAAAACATCGACAGACGTTCGGCCTCTCAATTCATTCATAAATCCAAGTCTGAAAAGTTCGGCCCGCCTCACAAAACACTGACGTCATAATGAGCTGCGCAGTGCTCCAAAACAGCCCAGCGGTCACGCTGGCTGGCTGCTGGTGTACTCATTAGCATAATTTATCCAGATTCTATCCCTTGTGCAGTGTTCTACGTGGTCTGTGTCAAGTGTTACCCCTGCCTTACATTATTAGGTCAAATCCACCCCATCAAAGTATTTGATGGGAAAGTGAATCAACAACCCACATCCTATTGTGATCTTCAACTCACTTTGTGGCGATCCTTCCTCTCAACTCGCTGTTGTTTTATTAAATGATAAAAGAAATGACTACAGAACATGATTTCCAGCAATTTCCTGTTGATGTCTTAGGGGTCGTCCAACAAAATTATCGCCATTTTCACTTACGTACAGAGCGTACGTAACTTTTTACCCCCCTCGAGTTACGTACGCAATAAATGGCGAAATTTTATTTTATTTTGTACTTTCAAAAAAAAATCCCGCCTCTCAAGATCGCCATTTAAGTTACGTACGGTTGGGGTATATTTCGACCCCCTCCCCCCTCTTACGTACGCTTTGTACGTAACTGAAAATGGCGAAAATTATAGACGACCCCTTACCCACCCGCCAGCCGCCCATTAAAGAATCCATAGGTGTCAAGTGAAATGAAAATAGGTTTAAAAAACAACAACATTGAGGGGTGGGGGACATCTCTCAACCCACATGCCCCCTCCCCTCGAGATATTTGTCCATTAGCGAATTCAAACAACGCAATACATTATCCACGATGTACCGTCTGTCACTGTCGGAGTAGAGATTATAATTTCACCCTGGTTAAATCTATCGGCGCTCGAATAGCGGTAAATAACCATTATTAGTTTGTTTACACAATTTTGTAAGGGGAAGAAGAGTGGAGAAGCGTAGTCATCTATTCTAAATGCCAGTGCCCAGTGTTTGCAGGATGTGTTTTGTCGCCGTCTTTGTCTTGCTTATTGGGAAGTGTAAACAACATCGCTTTCCGTGAACGTGTCTGTGAGTCATGAACAAATTTTCCCCGCCATTTTCCAATTGGTAATGTTTAACAATGGCCTAAAATCAATGTTGGACTTGTTTACGGGCTCGTTAGATCTCTCGTTATCGCTAAAATGGATTAATGATCAAGTTGTAAACATTTTTGTGTGTGTGTGCACATCATGGAGGGGGGGGGGGGGGTGGTCAATCTATATTCTACTTGTAGTGTAACAACAACACAATGACTACAATGTGATAATGACATAGTGTATGTTATTTGACCCACCCATGTGATCAATTAGGCTTAAAGTCAGACTTGCGTTGTTGACTCCAGCATCAAATTCCTAATAATTTAAGTTGACCTGTAATACTCTCCAAAGACATGAACTTGATAATGCAATTAATTTATAAAACATTGCCGAAAAACAAAACTAATAATGTGACTGGAAAAAACCACCCTATTCTACAAATCAAACAAAATTTTCAAACAAAATTGAAATTTGGTTGTTGAAAATTGTTGAACAAAATTCACAAAGATGTTGAAAAAACAAAAATGTCTGACAGACCCTACCTGAGAGGTTTGTCGCCAATATGTAGAACAGAACAGGGGGATTTTTTTCATTTTTTTAAAAATGTAATCATATCTTTTTTATTCTTCACAATTTTAATTACTGGATGACTGATTTCAAACCTATCAATGATTTGTTAGGGTCCCTCCATCCATACTATTTGTATAATTTGAAGACGCTATACTGTAAAAGTTGAAATTTTTCGCGAAAGTAATTGTTCACGCTTGGCTCTTTTTGAACATTTCACTCGTTTTTAATTTTTCGCGATTTTATGCTTTCATGTGATTTTGTCCTTGCATAGTCCTACGAATAAAATGAAATATTTGCGCGTTTTTATTTTAGCGCTTGCTAATTTTAGCGCGAAAATAAATGTAGCATGAACATTTCCACTTTTACAGTATACCATCCTACAGGCAATTAAAAATATACTGCAAACAATATCTCTTACAAGGGGACAAGCGAGCCAACCAACCATCTTAAACAAATCCATCCCCATTTTTTATCATCGTGAGTCCAGGCGTGTTTGAGCAAGCGAACTACAGGAAGAGAGCCTGAGCCAGCAAAGAGCCAGCATTTGCTTTTGTAAACAAATTTGTAGGAGGCGAACCGGTTGCCATGGTGAGCTTGTTTATCTGAGCCAAGACCCAGGTTTTTGTTTTTGTTTGCCCAGGCCATTTGTTTGTATTATGGTGGAATTTTCCATGATGTAGGTCCCACCCAGGGCTTTTTATATGCATGACAAATAAATAAATGCTTCTCACTGCCATATGTTAAGATCAATAGGTCATTGGATGGGCAATAATAATAACAGTTTAAAACCTGTATAACGTTTTAAGAGAGCATTTTGGGATGGGTATTCATTTCTGAAAGTTTCTCTCTGTAGGCGGGCGGGCGACATTAGACTTAGAATTGTTGTCATCTTTTGTTTGTCAGAACTTAGGAAGTATACTACATAAGATAATTGATGTACCATGACCATTAATAAATTAAATCTGATAAATTAATTATGTTAGTTAAATACTTATAGCTCATGAAATATACAAACTTCCATGAAATTGCAGTGCAACGGTACACTTGATAAACAAGAACTATGGATAATATTTAATTTATAACCTTTAATATAAATGAATTAAGGGTGGGAGTGAGTCCCGGGAAATCAAGTCCAGCCTAGAAAATTCTAGTCCCTAGACCAAAAATCACCTTCCCAGACCTGAAAATAAAAGATCCAACAAAATAATAGCTTACTAAAAAAAAATCTTCAGCTCAATATTTAATGCAAATTTATAGTCGAGATTCACTTGAAATGGTTTTTTTTTAGTCAAATCAGGAATCACGGGTCCCGCCCGAACAATTAAATTGAGTCGTGTAAGCACAATTTCCCAAAAATTACAAATTACAAAAAAAACCTATGTATTACATCACTTGACTTGTGAATTTCCAACTTAAAAAGCCTATATAATTTGATAATGTAAATTGAATTGTTGAAATCGTAGGAACTTATTTCTATACAAAGTTCACAACTAATTCAAATCACACACTGTGAACAGGATATTCCTCATCCCATGTATACATGCATCCCTCATTCGGCTATGTTGGTCTATATGGGAAATCCTGAAAGTATAGAGTCGTCTGGGAATCTGTGTCTTTATACTTTACAGGAATGGCTCAGCAGCCAGGAGAGTGGAGACAATTTTTTACCAGTTCCATGATCCTTTGCAACAATATGATGAAATCAGTCATTGTAAGGCAAAACAAAATTGCTTGTCCATAGATCACTTTTAAAAGTTGGGTAGGTCGGTCAGGAAAAGGTTTTTTTTCTTCTTTCTTTCTTCTTACTTGCTCTTTTTTTCAGGTACATAAAGTAAAATGAGATGTACTTGTTGTAGTAACCATAACGGGGAATAAAATCTTTAATATTTTGATGAGTATTTTTATTTTCTCAACACTTAAAAAAAAAAAAATGAAAAATGAAAATTTTGATTTTCAATTAATATTTGTAATAAAAATGCCCCCCCCCCCAAAAAAAAAAAGTTAAAAAAAGTTTTTTGGGTCGGAATGATTAAGAGGGTCGGGCGGACGAGGACAATCAAACAAACAAAAATTTGACCTAAAAATTACTTGCTTTCTACCAATCCCATAATCATTGGTAACAAAGTTGTGGTCTGGGAACTGTGTTTCTTTATTATACACAGTTCAACAAAAGTAAGTTCCCCTTTAGATTTATATGCCTGATATTTTTAAAATGAGTTAACTCCATCAAAATGAGTTTTGGCACACATACGTGTGCACAGCAACGCTTAGAGCAGGCCTACATGTATAGCTATGCAGGTGTTGTAATGCTTGAATGAGCACACATTGAATGGAGGAATACCTCAATTCAAAAGTTGCCAAATGATGTATTGAAGGAGGATGGTTAAGCAACTTGAACCAGGGTCTTTGCTTGAACACCGCACAGTTGTTGTGCTGCTTGAATGAGCACACATTGACTGGAGGAATACCTCATTTCAAAAGGTGAAAAATGCTGTGTTCAAGCAAAGACCCTGGTTCAAGCTGCTTAACCACCCTCCTTCAATACATTATTTAGCAACTTTTGAATTCAGGTAATCTTCCATTTTATGTGTGCTCATTCAAGCATCTGCGTAGTTGTAGCCCCGTTCTAGTGTTGCTGTGCACACATACATTAATGTGTGCCAAAACTCGTTTCGATTGAGTAACTCATGATCATTTTAAAAATATCAGGCATAATCTGAAGGGGAACTTATTTTTGTTGAACTGTACTTCACAGGATTGGCTCAGCAGCCTGATGACAATTTATTACCAGCCCCACGATCCTTTGAAGGAATAGCTAAGCTAAGAAGCGCCTGGAAATCAAAATAATTTAGAAGATCATGCAACTTTACTTGTTCTTTCCATTTTGTCATTAATTAAATGTTGTCATAAAACCTGTGTTGCAATTGGATTATCAGTATTTAATAATCTGTAACGGAAGAAATACTTGGGAGTATTTAAGAAAACTCCTCTATTCTAGGCTGAACCAGTTCTAGCCTTTATACTATTTCAAATTATCATCTCTTACTTTATTTGAAATGTTATCAATAATTTTAGGAAATTGCACCCTGATGTAACCAGTGACAGTTAAGAATACTTAACTGTCACTGATGTAACTTGCAATGAATATCGTATGTTAATGTTAAATTTGGTAATTTAAGTTTGTTTTTAAAGTTGGTGCAATTGCATTGAATTCAGTAAGTTGTAGTTGGTTATTTGAGTTTTAAAAAATGCTTATTATTATTTATAAATATACTGAAACATTACAAATGAAAAGCAATAAAACACACATTTGTTGCAATAATGGTACCACTTCAAAGACGGTGCTGCGTTCATTATACATAGTTCAATCCTTAATTGATTCAGTGCTATTTAGTGGAAACTAGATGATCATTCAGTCATTAATAATACTACTTCTCTCATTACTGGCCATAGAAAGAGACAACCGGGCCAGTCATGCATGAATCCTGATGCTGCTCTACTGTCATTTTCCAAGTCCAAATTGGTTTGTTTAATTCGATTGTGTCTGATGGGGTCAATGTTCGGTCAACAGGTCCTGTGTGATTGATTAGAGGGTTGTTTGTACATTGAAGTTACATGTAGTAGGGTTTTTGTCTCCAAAAGTCATGGTACCCTTTGTATAGATAGGGTGAGTGAAAATACCAAAAGTTCTACTACTGTAAAACAGTTCGGTCATTCCTGTGTGATTAGAGGGTTGCTTGTACATTGAAGTTACATACATGTAGTAGGGTTTTTGTCTCCACAAGTCATGGTACCCTTTGTATAGATAGGGTGAGTGAAAATACCAAATTTCTACTAGTGTAAAACACTTAGATATTGGGTACTTTATTTTGTGAATTACTGAAAGTCAACACTTATCGCGAGTATTTATTTTCGCGATATCAAAATTTGCCTCTGATTTAAGCTTTTACCATGGTTTATTTGGGGGGGGGGGGTTAATTTTGTTAATTTAAGGTCCTTGTGAAATTAAATACCTTATACAATTGAGTGGTTTTACAGTATGGACAAAGGCTCTGTCAGCCATGTTAGGCAGTGCTGTTGCCTTGCTGCGTTCCTTTTTGGTGCCTATCTGGGTGCTTATCACTTAGAAAGTATTTTAATTCTGCCTTGTAATAAAAATACAGCTTTTTTGACTGCACTCATTTAATAGTACTAGGGTGCTCTTTAATAACTTTTGCACAAAAAAGTTGCTCAAAATAAAAACACCACTTTGTAATGTACTACCTGTCTATAATGTAGCTTAACCACATGGGCAAAAAATACCCAATTCTCAATTATAATTGTAAGCAATTTAGTTAATTAGTAATTGACTAAATATAGGGGTATCATTAGTAGGGCGTAGTACACGTACAATAAGGTGTATAGCTACAAAGGGACAACCAGACAAACATGTTAACTCGAAGTAAAATGTATGTGCTGCCTGGTTAGGTTAGACTTACAACAGATCCAGAACCCAGGACTTCATTCATTTTAGTGTAAGTGTAAGGTAAACAAATCACTTACAAAAAAATATATCTAGAATGGGGGCCCAAAACATCTGTCCTTGTATACAATTAGGATTGAAGTCCCATTCAAACCTCATCACAAATTCGCCATAATCTACCATTGCATCTTGGCATTGCTGTTTATTTACCATACACAAGGCGACCATCTGCCACTGCCGCATAATAATAGGATCCAATACAAGTGTTGTGATGTTGAATTATGTATTGTTTACTTTATATATACTACACCGATGCCTATGACCGACCGCAAAGAGTCACCTCGGTTGGGCATCTCGCTAACAGGTAGCCTGTCGTCTCGCCACGGCCAGGAGAGATCTCGAGAAAGGAATCGGTTGCAGCAGCAGCGTGCGACACATGTATCGTTTACCTGTATTGAAGCAGTTAGAAAACGAGATTATTCGCATAGCCATAAGACGCCCGAAGCGAAAATATCAATTTAGCCGGCATGAATTGCACCTGTATTCTTTACTGTCTCTCCCTTTGCTCTTCTCCGTATCAGTAGCCGGCCATCCACCACGCATGTTTATTTTTGAATGGATTGCCTCCTGCATTAAACTTTTGAGTCGGGTGTATTGCCCCCAAAGGTTTTGACCGAAGTGGTAGCTCATTCACACTCACCGGGAATATAATCCTTGGAGTTTTATTCGTCTGGCGTTTTGTTGTTACGTTTTTTTCCATCTTGGCAACCGGTTGATGAATTTTCATTTGTACGATTTGTTATTCGACAGATCTTTTGCGGCTTATGTAGCAAGGGAGAGGTGCGCTGTCTGACAACGACGACGACATCTCCCCAATGAACCAACTACGAGACAAAGGGGCGTCTCCAGAGGCCAAATGCCATAGTAGCCCCACCCCCAGGGAGCTGCTGGAAAACAATGGTTCTGCTGCCAGGAAGGAATACAAGGTAAGGTCCGATAATTCGGGAAATGAATCAAAACGTTATTTAAATTATTTAATTTTGTTGGTGCTCTTTTTCAAAATGAAATTAATCCAATTACTATTTTATGATGGAAGGTCAAGTAAGTAACAAGACACTTATTCTGCATTGATACATCAATGATATTGCTCAATTGAAATGTGTGAATATTCATGAATCAAGTGACAATGTATCTCAGTGTGGTCGCAAATTCCAGACAAAATGCTTTACCAAATGAGCTACTGAGGATCATTTCAATCAAAGCATTTCAGATGCATCTAAAAATGCGGAGGAATTTAAAATGTCCATGTTTTTCTGCTTCTTTTTTCAACCAGCATGATTGAGAACTAATTAATTTTGATTCCCTCATGATGTAATTTCTTTTCGTTCATTCATGAATCGCGTTATTAATAATAGTCTTTGAGATAATTATCTGACATAACCTACAAGAGTGCAGCATAAGATGGATACTCGCGACAGGTGTCAAGTCTTCTCAGCCCTTTTATGGCAAAAGAATGTATCTTATATGCATTTGTTTAATAGTATACTTCCTTTTAACATGATCAAAGTTGGCTTTTTCTCCATAAATCATGTAGTGGTAAAAGGCAGTATATTACTTTTATTGTCTTTACAAGTTGCAACCTTTTCCCAAGTGAGGAAAATTGAACCAAGTTAACACAATCCATGTTAAAAGGAAGTATATCAATAGGAAAGTACATAAGATACATCCTTTTGCCATAAAAGGGCTGTAATCTGCACGTGTACATAAATACTTCCTCCCAATTCCTGCCTATTCTGTAGTGATTGGACTATAAACTATATAAACTGTATAAAGTATTATAGCGCAAATTGATTTAGTGAAGTGGAAAAGTCTGCCCGGGTCGTGTCTCGTACAATGGCATCATCCAACCGTTTTCAGCTGAACTCCCCGATTATAGTGCAAGCGGTGACCTGCTTCGCTCGCTCGCTTGCGCGGTGTTCATAGCCCCTTGGCTAAGTCATGTCAGCACAAATTGTCATCGCACAGTGGAGCTGCATTCTCGAGATCAGTCAATGGGGGAGGGAATGAATCGGCTGCACGAATAGCAAATTAGGGAATTCCCCTCATCTCTATTGGTGTGCGATGAACCGAGTATAATATGCTTGTGCTACGCTTGCCTGCCCATGTGTGAATTTGAGATGCAATGTTTTGCCAGTTTTGGAATAATGTAGTCTTGGGTCTGTGTAAAGAACTACTGTAATAGGTAATGTAATACGTACGTAGGTACAATGTAAAGCATGGCAGGTTTTGTAGGAGAAGACTTGTAGGAGCTCTTTTGGCAATACAGTCAGGCTGTATAAAAGTATATGCAGAGGTAAGTCATGTTTAAGCCTCGTAGTAATAAGGATACAAGGTACAGGTTGAAATAGAATTCAGTCAAAAAGTTGTGTTATTACCATAGACCTGTATCACGATGGTATTGGTACTGATATTACCACACAGTCACAGATCAGGGCTTAACACACTTTCCATGTGGCTATTAGTTTTACCATAATTATATGCAAAGCAGATTTTTTTAGAAACCTTTCCCAACTTACAGAGTTTATCTCAAGAATTACTGAACCAAGAATACATTGTAGGCATGTTTGTACTTATTGTAATCCATTTCTCGTGGTGATTTCAAATATGGCGATGAAATTCAATAATTTTGGCATTTTTTTAAACACTTTGTGACATTTTGGAATGTTGTCTGCAGACGCCTGCCGCGTGGGAAGTTTTTTCTTCTTCAGATAGATCGTTTTGTGCTCGCATAGGAAATTGATGCGGTGTGTCGACTAGTGATTTGCCTGTAATTACGTTAAAAAGAGTTGTAAATTGCCATTTGTTTCACAAATAATCAATATTCAAATTTTGGAAATAGTCACTGCTATAGTTGGTTGGTGCAGTATGGAGATAAAGGATATGAACTGTATAGGTTTTCATGGGTGTATCGGTTGTCAGGCAATATGCCCTCAGCTAATTATGGCCAACAAAACATTCTTTTTATCATGGTCGTTTTTGACTACACCAGCCAAGTGAGACGTGAAAACCAAATTAAAGTTTACTTCGATAATTGTATAGTTAATTTCAAAGTAGAGTGGTCTGAACATATCACCCATTTAATACACGTGTACATAATGCTTTTTGATCCCAGTATTGGATTACTGTAGCAACAGGGCTGGAAAAAATGTACATTTGCCGGGAAGCAAACAAAATTTCCCAGAAAGAAAGCAAAGATTTCCTTCCATTTCTTATGTATTTCTTTTTTTCTCATTTATAGTTTTTTATTATCATTTCTCTCGCTGAAAAGATCACATACATCATAAAAACAATTCAAATATACATGTGGTGATACAAATTATATTTACCAATGGGTACATTCGTTTATGAACAAAATGTTATTTAGATTGAACGTATTTTGTATATGAACAGGTAAATTTATACAGAGACAGTGTATTGTTCCTCTTTCTCCTCTTATGTATTTCTTTATTTGGAAAAGCAAAATTTCCCTCCACATACCCGAATTTTCCGTCCCAGACAACTTCCATAATTTCACAAAATGTTTCAAAACTTTCAAAATTATTGAATTTCATCACCATATTAGGAGTCACTATAAGTTATGTATTAAAATAAGTACAAACATGCCTAGTATTTGGTTCAGTAATTATTAGGTTAGAGTTTGAAAGGTGGGAAACAGGGAAAGGTTTCTGAAAAATCTTGTTTGTATTGGAAAACTAATAGCCGTGTGGAAAGTGTTAATAAATGCAGATAATTCTTTGATGATAAGTTTTGGCTTTTCATTAGTAAAATGCTGTCCCGGTTCAAAGTTGGTTTTAAAGGAGGAGTCCCGTAAGCACAACATTGAGCATTATTTGTTTTAAAAAAATTATTGAGCCGAAATTGCGACACTATATAGAACAAAGCATCATACTAGTCACAAAAACGAATGAAAACTGCCGTCTCTCAACATGCAATTTTCAAAATTCGTGGCGATCGAATGTCCCGGTGTCGATGACGTCATGGGTATCGGTGCTCAAATTTGCGCATTTGCATTGTATAACTGTGACTTCATCGACACCGGTACTTTTGATCGTCGCAAATTTTAAAAATTGCATGTTGAGAGATGGCGGTTTTTATTCGTTTTTGTCATAAGTGTGGTGTTTTGTTCTTTATAATTACAAAAGTTGAGCTCGATAGTTATTTTTCTAACATATAATGCACAATGTTGTGTTTGCGGGGACCCCTACTTTAATTTAACTACCACTTGAAAGAACTTATATGCTCTATTGCCATTTCGTCCAGTCCAATAGCCATTTGGTCCCTTAGCCACTTCAATCTATTGTCACTTCATCTATTGTCATTTCGTCCAATAGCCACTTCGTCTGAGTTCGTCCAATGTCACTTCGTCTGATAGCCACTTGGTCCAATAGCCATTTCGTCCATTTCCACTTGGTCCAAGGCCATTTCGTCTAGTGATGGCCGATCTTGATCGGGAGATCGGAATCGGTGCCGATTTGCATTGAATCGGCATTGAATCTGGATTGGGAAACAAATAGAAGTCACCAATCCACCCTACCGATCAATTGGATTAAACCTTGCCTGTATTAAAAATTGTTTAATAAAAATACACTTTGTGTAATCACGATATATGAATTTTCAGCTTGTCGACTGTTATTTATTCCTTGTTTTGTTCATAAAGTGATATTGTATTGTTTATCCATCATCATTATTGTATGTGGATAATGAATGTGTCATCATCAAATTGCGATGTAAAACAGCAGCTGGGTTTTTTTTAGGGATTTTCCCTAGCCATTCATAAAGCATGTGCGAGGTAAATAAAAATAAGTGTTGCTCCGCATGCGCAATAGCGATTCAGGGGTAGCAATTATTGATCCCTTCGAAGAAATTATAAAAATGACGACAACGTTTCTAGAAAGTAAATCGTTGAATATATTCCCGGTATGTTAAGTTACGTACGCTATTGTGGTAAATTACAATTTTGGTACCACCCAATTAATCGCACATGGAATAACGCAATCACTAGCCTGAGACTGTGCCGCCCTCATACGTCGCTCTATTAATAGTACAGTGCCAGGGAATGTACGGTAATCTTGAAGACTGGTGGATGTACACTTATGACTAAAAATGGTGACGCGAAGTGATGTATGAAAACAAGCTTTCTTCTGCGAAAAAAGTCAAAATACACCAGAAAGTTATTGGAATAATGAAAATTATGAAACTTCTTTGCCAGGAATAATTTCCAGAATTTAATATGTTGTCATGCAGGGAAGAAAGTCGGACTAAAAGTAAGCTTATTGAATGATTCGCGCTGGTTTCAAATTATAATATGGGAGATCTGAATTTGCCCGATCTGTAAATTTTCTGATCGGAGATCGGACGTACCGATCTTTGGTTGGATCAGCCATCACTAATTTCGTCCAATGCCAATATCAGTATTACATTCTCCTTTCGTTTAAGCGCCCACGTGTGACACTGTCTGCCTACGGTCAGCATTGCTTGTAACTAACATACTGTACATGTTCATGTATGTAACTTGTTTTTAATTAAAAATGTTTTGTCACATGATGTCACCTTTTATTGGTTTAATTTTTTCCATGTCTTTGTTTCTGCTTAGTATTGGAATGACAACCACAACAAAACAAATCTGCCAAAAAAGAAGCGTCAGGTAGTCTGTATTGTTTGTATTTATGCAACATGTATAATCATCTCCCCACTACTATAAAGCCTGAACATGGTTTGCAACAGACAGAGAGTTCAGAAATCTGATCAAAATTCCAGCAATTCTGCTGAAGAAAAAAAAAAGGAGCACCTCGTTTGGACGACAAACAAGTCTCATTTTCTATTATTCGGCCCAATAATTATTTGCCAGCTAATACAATTGTATTTTCTCTTCGTTGGTGGAGTAAACCATAAGCAAGCGTGTATAAGCAGCAAAGCAGTAGCAGCATCAGGCAAAAAAAATGTTGTGTTGCCCTCAAGTGCCAAAAATTTAAAATCGGGTCGGTCGGTCATAAATCTCTTTTTTTTCTTTCTTTTTTTTCCCCCTTTTTTTTTGGGGGGGGGGGGGGGGGGCGCTGAAAAATATATGGTTTATGTCAAGACAAAATTGGTATGCCTGTATGTCAATTTAACTAATGTTTCTAGTGTGACAATAGTCTAACAAACATTTATTTAGGCTTATTTATTCATTTCAAGGAAGAAATAGTAACATTTAGACACTTTTAATCAAATTTAAATCTAAAAAAGAAAAGAAAAATCCAACCCTAGTTTTTACTATTTTAGGGTCGGTCTCTGAGGGCAACACAACTTTTTTTTTTTTTGTGCCTAAGCAAGCGTGTTTAAGCAGCAAAGCAGTAGCAGCATCATTGAGCCGTGTCATTCAACTTTGTGAATGAACTCATTTGCTTTTTTCATTGCATTGATTTGCCAGCTTGTATAGCAATGTTTACACAGACATTAATTTGATTTTGAATCAATACCAACAAGTAACACTAACGGGGAACGAGCATTGTCATCAGCTGCGACGACAACGACGACGTCAAATTACGGCGGGGATTGCAAACGAGAAGAACACAATCTGACTTGTTTCTGGGTTTTTTCGGGGTTTTTTTGTGGTTTTTGTGTTTTTTTCATTTTATTTTCTGCACTTTTCCCGAGGTTGATTGCCTTTGGTTATGTAAAAATATTGGATTGTCTGGGATGTTGTCACGTGTTTATTTTATATAATGGGAATCGTGGGCGTTTTAAGTTCGTAGCCCAAAGTATCGATGCTCGCGCATGGAGAAAGGGAATGAAAGCGTAATCCCAGAGAGTGGAGGGGGGAAATCGTGGTTTTGGGTACATTTAGTGGGTTAAAGGGTAACATGAAGTCTAATTAACACTTTCCATGTGGCAGACATCTGAAGACGACAATGTCACAAAATGTTTCAAAAATGTCAAAATGTTTGAATTTCATTACCATATTTAGAATTGCCATGTGAAATGCATGGAAATAAGTACAAACACGCCTAGTATTGATTCAGTATTCCTTAAGATAGACCTTGAAAGTTGGAAAAGGTTCTGAAAAATCTGTCTTGTATGGTAAAACCAATAGCCGCGTGGAAAGTGTTATGCACCTTTTTTCTACCCAATATAATTAAGCAGTCGGGGATCTTCCTGCATTGAATTTAACAAAAGCGCCTTTAAAGGAAGGGTCCCGCAAGCACAACATTGAGCATTATTTGTTAGAAAAATAATTATCGAGCCGAAATTACGTAATTATATAGAACAAAACACCATACTAGTCACACAAATGAATAAAAACTGCCATCACTCAACATGCAATTTTTAAAATTCGCGGCGATCAAAAGTCCCGGTGTCGATGACGTCACGGGTATCGGTGCTAAAATTTGCGCATGTGCATTGTATAACTATGACATCATCGACACTGGGACTTTCGATCGCCGCGAATTTTAAAAAGTGCATGTTGAGAGATTGCGGTTTTTATTTGTTTTTGTCATAAGTGTGGTGTTTTGTTCTATATAATTACAAAAGTTGGGCTTGATAGTTATTTTTCTAACATATAATGCACACTTTTATGCTTGCGGGACACTTCCTTTAAAGGCATATTATGTGATCTTTTCCAAGTAGCGCCCTATATCATTGATTTTTACTATGAAAGCAGATTTCTTGCAGATTTGCATTTTTTTATCATAAAGATCTTCTAAGTTACAGATCGATACGATTCCTAATTAATTCAAAATCATGGTTTGAAAAATAGATTGTACCGAGCGGTACAATGTATTTTTCAAATTTTACTCTAAATTCACACTTTAAACCATGATTTTAAGGTTATTAGGAATCGTATCGCTCTGTAACTTGGAATGTATGATTTATGATCAGAAAAGTAAATCTGCAAGAAAATCAGCTTCCAATTTTTTTTGAGGATTGCGGGCGTCCCATGGAAAAGATCACATAATATACCTTTAATCGTGCCTGCTCATTCAGGAAGATGCTTACAAATTAAAATATGAGTGAGTCCCCTCCCCCTCGGTAGCACACAAAGTGTCACTGTACTCAAGGTCTTAGTTTACTGCACTGTGTTTTTTTCCTTACTTTCTTTCTCCTATAATAATGTTGTCTGTTTTTAGTATGTAGTAATGCTACTCTTAGTCCTTGGAATGAGCCGTGCTTTGACGCTACTCATTTGACGTGTTTCGGGGTGAATGCCTTTTCAAACTTTTGAAATTTAATAACATCAATTAACAACAGATCTATACAATATATTCTGAGTGTTAACCAACAATAATAACACACGTGCGCTACGTATTTTATGAGATGCGCTGGTGATCAATACCATATCTGCCATCAGCCTTCACATACATGTATATTTGTAACATTATTACATTGTACAGTCAGTCACATGAATGTTAGATGAAAATAATACACAACCAGATTCTTATTTATTATAACTATGTATCAATTATCGGTGCCTACATACATACAGTACCATAGCACCATAGTCGATCCTTGCAGACATTGCAGTTTGTGATGTAAGGGCGATAGAGAGAATTCCAAGTGTTTAGCGAGGGACCTAACGTAGTAAAATAGGGAATTTGCACTTTTTAAAAGCACTAAATGTGCTGCTTGATTTTGGAAAAGTGCTTTGGGGGCCAAAAGGTGCTTTCTCAAGGAAAGGGTGCACAAAAAGATACCATGCGTTAAAAATAAACCAAAAATGCGCGGTTATGTTGCGCTTTTTGATGTTTACACATTTCTTATTTAGTTATCAAAACCATAAATTCAAACTAAACAGGTCTAGAATAAACATTCCCACAGTAATGCAGTTTGTAAATTTTTGGTAAATATACATTATTTTTAAAATTTAGACAACTTTTGAAAAAATGTGCTGTGGGATGAAAAAAGTGGGGTTTTTTTTGCAAAAAGAGCTTTTTTGTGCACTTTTGCGCTACAGCGCATTTTCCCTATCCCTAACCTAACGACTTGGTCTTGTACCTAGTATCTTCCCTTTACGCCCCTTAGTTGAAATGATGTTACGGGGATGTGCCGTCAAATAGGGTCCCATTTTTTCACCTTCTGGTAAATGGGTGACGACTCCTTTTCAAAGCCATTTTTGGCGAATTTATGGGTCTAAAATGTTGATGTTTTTCACCAAAATGTTTTTCATCAAATATATAGGAAAATTATGGGTTTCCTGTAAACGTATGGATCCATTTACCCCCGAAAATTGGTAATTGTTTGGGTCAATTTTCATTTTGCTGGCGGCACATCCCTACCAACAAAATATCTGAGTCCCCCCCCCTGGATTAGGCCCTGAAAGAACCCTTTGACAGCCTAATGGCATCCCATTTCCTCCAGGTTACTTAACTATAGTTTAATCTGCTCCAAATTGGCAAGCCTTCTCTTAACAGGGAATTAATACAGAAGGGTGGAGGCTGACATGAAAGGAACAACCGCACTGTGTGCATCAAATGCGTGGAGCGTGGAATTGGCAAGAATTATGGGCATATGCTTGGATTATTTTTGCTTGCGGAGTGACAAAAAACCCACATATTTCTCGCCATTTTGGAACTGATTGAACTATAGTACACAATAATGTAAAAGTGTAAATTTTCTCCTTCGCACATTCTGAACAATTTTTGCTTGTTTGTATTTTCCCGATTTTGAGCTTCCTTACATATTTTTTGCACTCGCTGATTTTCGCGTGAAAACCGCGAAAATATATATATATATTTTTTTAAATTTATTTATTTATTTATTTATTTATTTATTTTGGGGGGGGGGGGGAATTTCCAGCGAGATGGCAACATGGAATGACTCTCAGTCTAATCACTACAAATTGAGAATTCCACCCCTTCAGAAATCTCAAACAATTTTTATAAGTCCTAGTGATGCCAGCATGCCAATTATCTTGTTTTATAAGAAGACGTCAAAGCAAGCATCCTTTTCTCGCGAACTTTCATGCCGACAGTAAAACTGTTTATCTTATTGATTGTATAATTTCATATGCTTCTTTTTATCATAACATCACCTGAAACGTGTATTTGTACACATTGTGTTCATAACTGTTTTTGCTCATTGAACGCCAGTGGCTCAAGTTTGTTTTAAAAGAAGCGCAACTTCTCTGCTATTCCGTATCACTGTACACACATCGAGACAGACACAATGTTAAGTACACAATGCTTAAATAACATTTTAGCCATATTGTCAATTAAAGCACTTAATTTCGCCAAAGTATTTGGTTTCAGAAGTGATTACTTTCTTGTCACCAAACACGGCAGCGTGTGCCGTAATGACGGGATATCACAGAGCGTTTATTGATGGGTGAAATATTGACGTGAGGGGGAGAGAAAAATAAATGGAAATGAGGGGGAAAAATAAGCTTACTTAGGAGCCACGAATACAATCGCGCAATTTACTTTTGCGAAAATTTGCATCTAGTGTCTTTGCCTTTCTTGCCGTTTGCTTTCCTGTTATTTTCCACGCTACAATAACACGACAGCGATGGCAAATACGTCGCAAAATTGACGACAACCGGCAAGATAAACTCCATGTGCCATAAGGCTCAGTAAGGACGCAGATCATCTTTCGGCAATGTAAGCAATGATATTGGCACCTGTTTAACGGAGCCTTCTTCACCGTGCATTTCCACCGATCAATACCCTACTCAGTTTCTAAATTGTACCCGAGAGATTCCTGCGTTTTTAAACGTCAAAATAACGCACCAATATGGCACTTAGGTTTCACGCCGCGCTAACTTGCAAAATTAAGACGGCTAATGTGTTACAGCTTTATTAATTTGAAATAGATATGGTTTTGTTTTCTTCTCCTATGCCGGCCAGGATTTGTAAGAAAATGTCGGCGGGTTTGAATCTAGAAACACTGTGGCGTTGAGAAGTTTGACTGCTAGTATAGGAAGTTAAAGGGTGATAGAAAGCAATTTACTCCAATAGTAACAGCACCTTGTTACTCTCAGTAAGCTAACACATCAGTGCGACAGTCTGATTTGGTTAGGAGATCAATAAAGAAGACATCAAATTTTCTTCATGAAAGCTTGCATTTGCCGACTCTAAAGTAAAAACAATCCGTTTCACCTAAAATCAACAAGATGCGGGGATGTTTACTCTAGCCTCGCTGGTGGTGTGAACACCCTTGAGTGCAAGTCACTCAATAATATAAGTTGAGAGAGAAAAAGCGAGGGGGAAACATTTTGGCATTAGAAAATTTGCCTTTACGCTCTTATAACCATCAGTGGTATGGCTAGTAGATGGGTTTAGATAGATTATCGCGCTGTTGAAGCGACTCTATGGTGATATACACAAGATTTGAAAACTTATCTGCGTTGTCATGCTTGCACCGCCGATTTCTGAAATTATACACACAAAAGGCATCTCGCCACATCATAATTGCCTTAAGTGTTCCGTATTATCCAAACACGATTTGATGGTGAGTAGGGGGATTGAAATACTTAGCCAGAACAGACAAAACGCTGCATTGAGACATCATCATCATCAGCCTGTGTAATATAGATTCTCACAGACAGCCAGCTCAGCCCCCTTGTGCCATTCAAATCTTGTATATATATTCGTAAACTATATATAATATACATACACTTTGGGTTTGTAATTTTTTCGTTATGAGATTAGGCATGTATCGTTCGTCCTCCTCTGCGATGGGATATTACTGCGCATCACCATGCAGTTGTATCATCGTACACATGCTTATTGTTTGGCTGATTTGATAGCCATTCATGACTATTTAATAGCTGGTGTGTTTCCGCCGGACTTGTGTACAATGCAGCAGGAGCAGCAGCGTCGCAGTCAAGACGTGGTGGTGGTTTCTTCTTCACAGCTGGCTGGGTCGGACAATAATAACAGCAGTGATTTATTATACAGTTGTGGTGTTGGCGGTGGCGATAGCAGGAGGAATATGGGTGGACAGAACGCTGGGGACTACTGGAAGACCATCTGGTTTCACGCTGCTGCTGCCTCCTCTGTTGTTGGAGAGACGCCTCGTTTTCTGGTAGTGGACAATTTTTTTTCTCGTTTTCATTGTTTCATAATTGAAATAAAAGTTTTGTCTGTGTCGGTAGTATTATGGTTTGAAGTTAACTTGTGTTCATTCACGCTTTCCACTCAGCACGCTTGCAGACGACAATTCCAAAATTTCACAAAATGTTTCAAAAATTCGCAAATTATTAAATTTCATTATCATATTTGGAATCACCATGAGAAAAGCATTGAAATAAGTATTCGATGATATAAACACTTTCCCACGCAGGCGTCTGCAGACGACATTTCAAAATTTCACAAAATGTTTCAAAAATTTCCAAATTATTGAATTTCCTTATCATATTTGGAATCACCGTGAGGAAAGCATTGAAATAAGTACAAACATGCTTATTATTGGTTCAGTAATCCTTGAGATAGACCTTGAAAGTTGGGAAAGGTTTCTGAAAAATCTTGTTTTGTATATATAGGGTTAAACCAGTAGCTGTGTGGGAAGAGTTAACACTAGAAGCTGTTTGCGTCTCACTTATTTCAACTGTGTCTCACTTTATTTTCCAATTTCTATGGGCCATAAACTATTGTTCTCCTATTGTCACCCAAGTAAAGATGAGACTGTCACATTTGAAATAAGTTTCTAGTGTAAGATTGAAAGATTCACTTCAAATCATGTAGAAGAAAAAAATTGTTGTTTAATTTTCTTTTTTCTTCGTGTAGGCAACTGTAATGTTGATTTGATGGCATTTTATGTTTGGATGTATGTAGATCTTTGGTTGAATTGTAAAATGATATTTGGGAGGGGAGTTATTCAGTTCCACACCATTGCCGTGCTTGTTTGTTTATATTTGTAGGAAAATCGTTGGATTTTTTACAACGAAGTTGTGTAAAAACAACTGTGAATCACTTGGGATCTCATCAACTGTCACACGATGAAGAAAGTATAATTCAAATACTAAACATTTGTCAACTTTGCTTTCCAGTGTTTGTAACAATATAACTTTGACATTTAATTTCCAGTGTGATATCAGATTATCTTTTTGTAAAGAAAAACGTTATAAATCAATATCCCCATCTGAAGAGCATTGGGATTATTTAGCGCTGGAAGCTGAAGCTTTTTTGTCGAAACATTTTGTTGTGTATTGTATGCATGTGCATGCAAGCTAATAAAAATTCACATTGTGATTTGTTTGAAGTCAGGCAGGTTTTTTTGAAACATTTGACAAGCAAGTGGCGGTGTGTATATTTAAATGACTGTTGTTTTATTGACTCGTCGGGGGTGGGGCCTTGGATGTTGGGTCTGTGTTTTATTATATTGCCACCACTCGTTGCGGCGGAATAACCAATCAGAAAGTCTGCGATACATAAAAACATTATTAGTTTACTGTTTAATACCTCAGTGCTTTTGATTCCAGGTGCATTGTGTTGTTGGCTGTACGTGTGTGTATAAGATTTGTCATTTTGCCAGTTAAAAAATGTGTGAGCATTTAGCATCATTGTGTTGTTTTAAAAGAAAGGTGCATCAACAACCATATAGAGAGGCGCGTATCCTGGCCGCTGCTTCGTCCGATGTTTGCAGGAACATGCACGCAGACCGATGGGTATTTCTTTTACGTATTATATACATGAAGTGTTTTCTGTCATTGTCAGCAGTCCATCAGAGCCCTTTTATGGCAAAAGAATGTATCTTATATGTAGTTTCCTAACAGTATACTTCCTTTTAACATGAGCAAAGTTAGCTTTTTTCTACATAAATCATACAGTGGTAAAAGGTAGTATATTACTTGTATTGTCTTTACAAGTTACAACCTTTTTCTATGTGAGGATTATTGAACCAAGTTAACACAATCCATGTTAAAAGGAAGTATATTATTAGGAAAGTACATATAAGATACATCCTTTTGTCGTATACATTGCTTTTATAATTACTCTTCGTTGTTAAGATGAAAAATAAACAACTGGGCTGTAGGGTTTGGCTATGATAATATCATTAACCATTTCTTGTTCCATCAGCTCTTTAGAGTACCTGACTTTTACATTGGCTATGATATTATCATTAGCCATTTTTGTTTACGATTCTACTGATATAGATGTCTCGAGTATCTTGCACTGGTAGTATTGATTATCGATATCCTTCCGGTTTTATTACACACATTTGCCTTGTTGTCTTGCCTTGTATTTGGCCTCTTATCAGTTTTTGACGATTGACTGCCATATGTTAGTATCTCCAAAATCGTCGCTGGTCTGTCAAAACCTTGTATCTCCATCTGGCCCTTCGGCATGTCTATGTATATAACCTTTAGGCAGTCTGCTCTAAACATGTTCAAGGGCCAAAAGCATCTATCAAAACCTTGCAAAAGTGCTTTTGCCCCTGAACATGTATAAAGAAACACTTCCTATGCATAACCATTGGGCAGTTTTACTCTAATACATGCTGAAGGGCCTGTATTAGACTCAAAACCATTGACGTTGTCACAAACTAACAGTTCAGATCTATTTCTTGCGTCCTTTTTTTTCCTGCAGAAATCCGAGAACAAGGTACTGAATCTGGCCAATCTGGCAGCCATTGAGAAGGCCAACGCAGTAGCGAGTGGACACTCCCCGGCCGCGGCCGCTGCAGCAGCAGCAGTGCTTCAGTCCGCCTTCCACCAGCATCAGTTAACTCCGGCACAGATGCAGCAGTTATTACAGCAGCAGGTGCTGACACCTCAGCAGTTACAGCAGCTGATTCTACAGCAGCAAGGATTCCTGCAGCAACAGCAGGTAAATGTTTTAAAGTTAGCTATAGAATTTGAAAGGGACCGGGGGGAGGGGAGGGGGCAGTCAGGTATAATGTTGTAATCATTTGTGTGAACGAAAACGTGGAATAAGGGTGCTTTTTTGGACCACAGCGCGGGGCCTGTGCTAAGGGTATCAAAATCGCAAAATTTCAGAGAATAAAAGCGTCTTTTTCAACCTGAATCCTGCTAAGGGTTGCTTGGGCCGATAGTCATGTGTCATTGTAAAAATAGCCCAAATGGTTAGCTCTTCAAGACAAATTTACTAACAAAACTGAATCACACATATGTTCATTTCAGTCTAAACTCTATTTTAAGGACCTATTCCTTTGCTATGAGCATGATTCATCAAGCTATCATCCTTGTTATAAAGGGTCAATTTTTCCTTCTTTGAGAATTCGTGTTAAGGGTACTTTTTGAGAATGGATTCACACGGACGATTACAATTTTCATACATGAGTGCCCCCCCTCCCCCGGAAAAGGGATCATGTTTTGTAGCTGCCATCTTGTATGTTTGTCATCGATGGTGGAGGTAGTTTGTGGTATTTCACCATAGTAGTATATATGGTTTGTGGTATTTCACCATAGTAGTATATTGGAAAGCAATTGCATTGCTGTAGGTTTTTAAAATGAAGTCTATACTCGTGCCACCTCAAGTTGTGGAATGACATGAGATAAGATGCATAGCCTCAAGATGATGAAAGTGATATAATTTAACACATTTTATAACTCAAATGGAATGGTATTTCTTATACTATCAACAAAAAAGAAAATGTCAATCCTAATATATAGGCCTACATGTACACATGTAACTAGAATACGCACTTAAATAACCACCTGAGATGACACGTGGCATAGATACATTACTGGTGGTCATAAATTCAGTGTAGCTCGTAGCAAACTATCAAATGATTCCTGTTTATCTCTATTTACACATATATTTTTTACTGCCCAATTGTGTGCTGTGGTACGAATTTGCATGGTGAAAAGTCATCGTTTTTCCACATTTTCATCAAGCTATTGTGGCAGATTTTGAAATGATCAAATTTTGATGTCGCCAAAGTTGCTGATTATCGGGAGTTTCGAAAAGCAAATTGGTTCAGAGGTGTGTGACTCGAACAAATTCACACTTCCCCATCACACTTTGGTATCAGAAGAATTATCCGCAAATGTGTTATATCGCACCAGTGACGACTATTTGCATGAGAAGTATTAGTAGGACCATTGTGAACTTAAAATTTTGGAATTCATAAAACTGTTATTAACCCTAATCTTCCCATATGCCACAAATTGCCACAACAAATAGCTGTTGGACACGTGCCTTGCGGGTCTTTTCTTGTGGCACGATCCGACGAGCCATCAATTGGTTTCGAAATAGTTAACTTTTTGAGCTCCCCAGTTAGGTGTCCGATTTCCACGAAGAGTGATCATTACCCCAAAATTTGACCTGTTTTTCTCCCCTGATAGTTGTCAAAAACATGGTTAGGTAGTTTGGGTTATGATAGTCTGCGGAGTTTTCACTCACCCTATCTATACACAGTGTGAAATATTCTCACTCAAGAGTCAATTTTTTGAGAAATTACATTGTTTTAATGCTAAACACTTTCCACACGGCACTCGTCAAAATGATCGAATTTCAATACCATATTTGGATTCACCATAAGAAATGCATTGACATAAGTACAAACATGCCTAGTATTGGTTCGGTAATCCTAGAGATAGGCCTTGAAAGTTAGGAAAGGTTTTTGAAAAATCTGTTTTGTATAGTAAAACCAATAGCTGCGTGGAAAGTGTAAAACATTGCTCTAGCACACATTTTCAAGGGTTTTACACGTGAAATAGCCGCTCTGTCGTTTAGAATAGAAAATACTACATGAAAACAAATCAGGTCAATCACTTTGAATAGTAATAATGATGCAGATAAAACTTGGGTTATCAGTGTGGAAAAATATCAAATGCCCAATTGGAAAAATGAAAGGGGAGAGAAAAAAGATAAATAAAAACAACCCATACAATGTACCTGTTTACCAAATATAGGTAACAACAACTCGAGCTGATAGTGAAAAACAAGATTACAAATTTGAAATCTAAGACGTTGTTTTTGTATCTTTATCTGTCTGTCTCGCTGTTGTTATGGCGTTGTTTGTATGCGAACCATTCGTGTTGTCTGTTTAGCGGACCACTGCCGTATGTGATGACGTTTGATTCAATTGTAAGACTATGTAGGTGTCTTGTAAGTCCATTTCCCTTTGCTAGACATCCCAGGTTTTTAAAAAAAAAAACACAAAAAAACAAGCAGTCAACCCCAAAAACAAGCAGTCAACGGCAAACTAAATCAAGCGCTTGATCTCAGGATGTAACCCAGCATTATTAGTGTCACTGAGTTTAGTCATTTTGTAGCAGTCTGTCTTGAAAAGGTAAATGGCTAAGAAAAGTTGACATGTTCCGACACGAACGTGTTTATTCTTGTCAACATTTAAATAATGTTATTTGGGTACATTAAAGAGCTGTGTTAACAGCGTGTTTGTTATTTGTGAAATTTCATATCGTAAGCAAGAGGATGTTAAAAGGGTTAATGAAATTTGTGTTTATAAATAACAGTGAGAATCATGGTTATATCAGATTCAAGTGAACCGTTTTGTAGACTTGGCCAAGACGCTGGACTTTGCATAAATGTACAAGATGACATAGTATCAATTTAAACCCTTCTCTGACTGACACGTTATCTGTCTACAGCCGCTGTCCAAAATCTATGAAATCAATTGCGCGACGACTCTTCCGAATGACTTTGATCGTCGTCGTGCGTGGCCAATATAACCAGGTCAAGTGCATGGTTTTCAGGGGCGAGTGGGCACTAAGCTGTGCTCTGCTTCGTCATAGTCAGACGGTATCACACGCCTCGCTAGGCTCGAAAGCCACTTCTCCCTCTGGGCGAGCTTGCCGGTTATCTTGTAGTCTGTAATAGACAAGCGACTAACAGATCGGCTGTGATACCGATCATAACAGTTGAGCCCCTCAAGTCACAGGTGAAAAGCCATGTTCTGTGTAGCTTGGGCTGACGCGCCGATGGAGTGATCGTCCATTGAAGAGCCCTGTGGGTTTATATGGCCGTGGTGGTGACTTTGATTGGACTGAAATTGCGTTTGCATTTGAAAAAGGGATTTGTCAATGCCATTACTAAATGGTCGTCTGAATAGGTTCCCTGCATTGTGATGCAAAGCTATAGTTTAATCAGTTCCAAATCGGCGAGAATTATTAAGTTTTGATCTCTCCGCGCGTAAAAGTAAACCACACGTGCACGTATGATGCACAGTGCGCTTGTTGCCTTCATGCGCGCCAGCGACCTTCTGTATTAATTTGCTGTAAGGAGGCTTCGCCAATTTGGAACTGATCAAACTATATAGTATGTACTGACTGAAAAACTTGAATATTTTGATGGAACATCAAATTTTCGTGGCACTGCTAGCATCTACTACACAAATTAGAATGAGCCAATATTTTTATAGCTGTGTATATAACAGAAGCTGCGTTGTCATTAAATAATATTAATAATATATAGTCAATAAGTCTAACATTTATAATGAACTTTCAAATTACAAATTTAAAAAACGAAATGGTTTAAAAATCAGCAAAGGGCTAACATTATTTGTGCGAAAATGTTTGGTGCATTTATTTTTCTACATTGAACTTGACTGTCAGTACCCACCTAAGGTAACCTTTCAAGAGCTACACACTATCTCACTTGATTACGTCAAGTCAAAGGGACAATTTGCTTTTAATACCTATTATTACCATCAATGTTGCGCTGTCTGTCTGCAGCAAATATTGATGCAATTGGAAACGGCAATTTCCTAAGCGCTCCTCAAAATATTTTGTCTCAAAACGTCACATGTTTCTTGTGTACTCTTTTGCCAGGCAAAACATGATGTCCTAATTATCCTCCGGAAATATAAACTTGTCCATGTTTTAGAAAACATTTTGTGAACTTGTATAAGGGGGTATAGGAATGCTTTATTTATTAGGAGTCTTGGTTGTTTGGTAAATATTGTGTTAGACAAATTTCCACCCTGGTTTTGTAGACACAATAAAAAGTGTTTTTGTGTAATTATTGCAGCGAAAGGAAGCTTTGGTTTTTGTTACATAAATGTTTTGATTTCTTTTGTCACGTCACAGTTTTGAACTTGGTTGGGTTTTTGGATTTTTTATAATGTTTCCAATTGTCAGTCTTATAACTTGCCTGAATTTGTTGGTCTATTATTGTATTGGTCATAGTCCAGCAACCATTATTTGCCAAATTTGGCTGAAGGGAAGTTATACATTTCATTCGCAAAATGCTTTTAGCTGGCAATCCGGCATGTATGTATTAATTGGTTTTGTCAATAATGCAAAGAGTGAGCTTGAATGGGGCAAACGGTTTTATGATTGTGTCATTTCCACCAATATCTCGTGAATCGTAAACATTAGTAGTGTGCCCTGAAATATGACTCAAGTGTCCCTATTGGCCTGGAGAACTTGCAACAAAATGTAACACCTGTCTGATTGATAAAAGCATATATATTCATTAATTAGATAATTAGCATGTTATGCAAATGAGCTCATTGAGTTGTAAATATGCTAATTAGACCTAACCTTATATGCATTTGGTTGGAACTGCTTCCGTTACAGTGTCTTTTGTGCCGTTGAATGTCATTGGCACAAGGGGTCATTTCATTAAGTACCTTTGGTGATTGAACACAGAGGTCCACTATTCTGAGTAGTCCTTACTCCAAATAAAAGTGGAGTCCTTGTGCTAGCTAAGGCCACAATTCTTCTTTTTTTTTGCTTGCCCTTGTCCGTCCGACCAACCGTGTAAAACAGTCCCGACCATGTCACTTTTAACTTTCTTTTTTTTCTTCTTTTTTTCTTCTTCTTCACAATTTAAAAAAAAAAATCACAAAATGAAAAAAATATTTAAAACTATTTTTTCCCTTGATTTCTGGTATTCAGCTACCTAATTTGGAAAATAAAATAAATAAATAAAAGAATCCGACCGACCGACCCTACCTTTTAGAGAGCATCTATGGGCAAGCAAACACCTTTTTTTTTGTGTGGCCTAATTGGTAAAATTGCACTTCATTTATTCAAGGAAAACAACCAAAGCTTCAAAGAAATGCACAAACCCCTAATTGAACAATTGGTAACTTAATGTCTCGCTATTTATCTCACTTACCTTCAGGCCAAGTAAAATGTTTTCAAAATTGTGATATTATTTGAAAGACAATATTTATAAGAGCTATAGAGATAATAATATTGTTGTATATAAATTGCGATCAATTGCGGGGGTCTATCATTTCACCAGGGTCCATTCTGAGTGCAGGTGGAATGGTTCGATTAAGAATTAAAAACATTTCCATTTGTAATTAGCCGATGCAGGTAGCAAACACATTCATTATTTGCGAATCTCCGCGAGTAACCAAAACCCCCAAAAAGCCTGGAGTTTTCTTAACATTTGCACGCAACCCGTCAAGACGTGCCCCCTGGCACCGTGGATGGGGACGTGTCCATACACGCTATGATATTTTAGCTTCATTTTTCTTCTCCAATTTGTTGTTGCAAGGGATCTATTCCCTGGTGTATCTAACCCGAAATGCCGACAGGGAATTTACCTAACTGAAACAATACACAGGACGAGCCTACACACAATGCGTATCTAAATAGCGGATTGTGTTTACTGTGTCTAGTGGTGTGGTGACTACTGCCGGGCCGGGAGAGTGTTACTAACATTATTTTATTGGAAAGGTCCGCCGTCAATGAACTTGAATAGCGAATCCGCCAGGGCGATTCCGCTTCGAGTTCTGGGATATTGGACGCAAAGATATACAGTGGGGCTATCCATAACAACCTATCCGCCTGTCTTGAGGGCTTTAGACAATTTTGATAGTTTTTGAAATAACATCAATAGCCAACATGCAGCCCTTTTATGGCAAAAGAATGTATCTTATATGTAGTTTCCTAACAGTATACTTCCTTTTAACGTGATCAAAGTTAGCTTTTTTTCTCCAAAAATCATGTAGTGGTAAAAGGCAGTATATTACTTTTATTGTCTTTACAAGTTGCAACCTTTTCCTAAGTGAGGATTATTGAACCAAGTTACACACAATCCATGTTAAAAGGAAGTATTCCATTAGGAAAGCACATATAAGATACATCCTTTTGCCGTAAAAGGGCTGCATGGCCGGGGTATCGTTTGTATGCTTGTTCTATCATCAATGGCATCAGTGTTAATCGCCCGAGCATTCGTGTATATATACACAACAGCAGTCGGAGCCTTGATTAATGATAGAATTATCCGTAGTTGTCTTAGAGACGTGACGTGAGCTCACAAATCCACAACGTATAAGAGTTGGTAAAGCCAACTTTAAATACATCTGGGCACAACAAGGCAGATTACGTTTTAATATAATATTTGTTTTGTATCAATCGTTCATTTGATTATCTTCTTTTTTTGTTGTATCCATCAGAAAGGATTCGTCTCGACGAGGTTGTTCAACCTCAATCAAATATAATACCCGTACATTTTTAATCAACTCTTAACAATGAGTTACCTGTGTACTCATGGTCACTTTCTATATTTTGGTGGTAACTCAAGTCAAATTAACAAATAACATTTATAACTTTAATTGCTATTGACAAATTTTAATTGCTGTGAAAGTCATTGTCCGTCGCTGTTTAGCTGTTAAAGTAAAAGCCTGTTCATTACTTTTTTTTCCTTTTTTTGTTCAGATGCAATATACTTTATTAATTTTCCGTCATGTTTTTAAATGCCGTGATTGGTATCGGCATGGTTTGTTTTTGAGTGTATGTTGTGTTTTAAGTTGACTTTGTTTAAATTTAAAGAGCTGAAAATATCAGATCTGTGGTACTTAGAGCTGACACCTCTCATCACCATCTTGAACTTTTTTTTGTGCCAGCTGGTCTGGGAGATAACTTTTTAACCCTAACACTGGTTAGGGTATTTTAAGTGGTATCACAATTTGGGCACAGAAATCACTCTGAAAAACTCCGGTTCCCCACCGGGATTCGATCAGGGGACCCCACACCGGCATAGACAAGCCATGGCTCCCAGCTACTTACTGGCTGAGCTATGGCGACTCGGTTGCTTACGTCATTGAAAACCGTACCCACATGCGCTCGGAGATAAGTTCCCGATTAGTATTTTGTAGTATTTAGGGGGTTCCCGATTAGTATTTTGGAAGGTTTTAGTTGTTAAAAGTTATTCACCATAACTTTGTAGATGTGATAAAGACAAGTGCTATAAAGGTGGTCAAGTTTGGTTAACACTTTCTACACGGCTATTTGTTTTACCATATACAAAACAGATTTTTTAGAAACCTTTCCCAATTTTCAAAGTCTTATCACAAGAATGACTGAACCAATACTATGCATGTTTATGTTTGTACTAATATTTCAATGCATCCCTCATGGCGATGCCAAATATGGTAATGAAATTCAATAATTTTGAAATTTTTGAAACATTTTGTGAAATTTTGAAATGTCGCCTGCCGCGTGGAAAGTGTTAATATCATCAAACAGTTTAGTCATCTCATTCCGTTGTCTAGGTTACATCACAAACATTATTCGCCAACAAAATCAGCCATAAGGCCTGCATCTTACGCTGGAGGTGTGAATTGTCCTTGGATTTCTGCTGGTATATGAACAATACATCCTGGTTATTTAGTTATTTTGGAACTTTAATTGTTTGTAGCCAAGAATCAAAAGTTTTATGATCGACGATTTAAGAAAATTATAATCCCTTGGAATATATGATATTAAGAGCTGAGTGAGCCAAATGGGCAATGATACAATTATTAAATTGGATACCGGAGAAAAGCTTTATATAAATGAAACCGTTAATTACCATCCGAGGTAAATATTAAATCGCAACGACGGGTCTACGTTATTTTTTATTTCCCCGCTGTGGAATTGTAATGCACGAAAAGCGCTTTGTAATTGTGTATAATAGCATTTGAAATAATGCGTCGTACTCCCTGAACCCCTGTTTCATTTCTCCCCATGTCCTCACTAACTATTACACATTATCCAATTAGTAATGTGTCACTTGGGGCTCTCCATAGATAGTTCCTTTAGTAGGGGAATAATAACACACATGCATCATGCGTGTATGTATGCATACAAAATGGTCATCATTTATGATGGCTCCTAATATCAATATAATTGTATTATGCTGGTGCAAATTATACGATTGCATCACATCAAACGTCTAATTAATGATACAAACTTGATTTCCACTTTTTTTTATTAGGCCTTGAATGGCGAATTAGCCATTTGTGTGTATGATGGGTTTGCAAACGCGCTATTTTATAGTGTCTTTATGTATTGTAAAGATTGGTATAAGGATATTGTATGGTGGGTTATTAAAAGTTTTGCAACTGGAAAATGCACTCGAGGGAAACGCACCAATAAAACAATATTGTTATCGGTGCAATGCGATTATGGATCTAGCATTTCTGCTGAGAGACTTTACCAATTACGCAGTAAAGAAGTTTGAACAAATACTCAAGGTCAAACTGGTGTTACACAACCACAAAAAGGAGAAAACGTATCAGGAAAACCTTCCGCATGTGTACTTGTACACATGGAAACCTGTTAGAACAGTTCCAAATTTGTGAGCCTCATTACAGCAGCGAATGAAATGAATACGGAAGGATGAGGGCGCATTGTGCATCATATGGGTGATATGGATGACGCGTGTGTGCGGCCAAAACCGTGTACACTTGGATTACTTTTGCGTGCAGAAAGATAAAACCGAATATTTCTCGCCAATTTGGAACTGATTAAACTATAGTAAGTTAATTCATGTGGAGAGCTTGATGGCAAAGAAGAAAGCTTACCCGGATGACCATCTCTGCCCCTCGGAATACAACATTTCCTTTTGAAAGTGGGGTAGGGTCATGTCACTCGCAGGGTATCACGGTTGGATAGTTAGCACACTACAATAACTACAGGTGTAGCCAGAGAGGTCCTAGGGAGGGATGGCATGGATATTCGGTTTGGAAGGGACAGGCATGTCCAATACATACGACGTCATAGTGTGTTTTAGTTAAGTGATGTTCTGGAATGTCCAAGGAGCAAGGAGGGGTTGTTTAACGTCATACTCATTATAAGGAAATGTTTGTAATTCACAGATTTTGCTGGTTTCCACAATGGCAAGTTTTCCATCCCTACCAGACTACCATAAGAAACACAAAGTTGTGTCACAATATGTGCGACTCTAAAATCTAACACACAAAAAACTTAACATTTTTGAATGTTGTATCTTCCAACTTCCCGTCTTAAATAAACATGGGATGTCGAAAAGCAAACACAAATGTTACTGGAGATCTATAAAGCCCAAACAACGTTTGTGTGTGGTTAAGTGTCTGTAATCCGATAAGAAAAAACCCAAGGTTTTAATCAACGAGAGTAGAGTGAGCTCTCGAGAAAAAGATACACACGCAACATAACTTTTCTTTTGGTCACACATTACCATATTTGTTTTCATTCTTCACGACATTTTCTGGTTAGATTTTACTTTTTTTTGCGTTTTTCTTACGTACTTTACACACATTGTGCAACATTCCCTAGGTGACGTACAAAGCAATGGGTATCAATTGCCGATCCAATACGATATTATATGGATCCATTACCGTGTTGTAGACCGCTACAATAAGCTTGTGTACCTATCCTTTAGGCATCATCAGATGCAACTACCCTGGCCCATGCCGATCTCATTTCGGTTATGAAATATGTACGTGTCCCTAGGCGTTATCTCGGGCTGTTTGTCGTTGATTCACAGTTTATCATAACACCTTTTGTTTTTCTTTGCTGGTTGCGTAGGACAACTTTTCTTTCTTTCTTTTTTTTTTAACGTAAGATACACATAAGAATATTGATAGATTGATGGAATGGTTTCTAATGCGTTTTATGCCGAAGATTGTTTTATTTATTCAAAGGTTTGGACAAAGGTTTGGAATAGTTATGCCAGTATTAGCCAATGTTTTGATATTTGCTTTTACATTGAGTCAATTTGTTTGGATTCCCAGAGGGGGGATATTGCAAGCTAGGGCCCTTGGTATCATTTTTTTGCGATGTGATAGTGCTTGTATGTGCCTCGTAAGGCTCGTTCTGGGAGGTCATTTACCCCAATAATGCTGGCAAGTTTTTTTCTCCTTGATGCGGAGGTGTTGCGTATTCCCCAGCCGATCTCACATATACAGTGGAGAGAGAGAAAAGTACGATAAAGCCGTTAAATATTTGTGGCCTTAGATATTTTCACACTTGAGTGATGGCGTTATCTGAAGAGATGGAAACGTTACCTGTGGCGGGATATTTTTAGTTATTAACTGACGGATAGCTATTTAAATTGCTCGGTAATAGCAATTGTATCCAGGATTTCCGTCATAAAATCACGAGAAAAGACGTATCGTATCAGGCGAAATGTATCGGGGTATGAAAGAGCCAACGCTGCGGCAGCGGCCGTCCGAGCAGGGACCTTCGGATAGAGCGCGCATTGCTTACAAGAAATTTACACGAAAGAAGTAAAGCCACTCTCAAGGGGGGCTTCTGGGTGTTTGTTTCACAATCGCCGTTCCTATGGCGTTGTTGAGTTGTGGATTAGCTAACGAATCCTTTGGTTTTTTTCCTGTAAGTTTGTCTGGATGTAGGGTTCAGGAATCTTGTTTACCTATTAGCTCATAGTGATAGGATCTGCTGGTTAGTCCTACCTTGGTGGACCTTTTATGTGCAGTATCATACCAGTGATGTATAAAGCATGCAAGAACTTGTTGAGCGTTATTTGTCACTCAAATGGATGACGGTACAAAACGTTTGTGTAAAGTCATTTTACTCACACACCATACTGTAAAGGTGAAATATCCTTCACTTTCTTTCGCTTTTGATTTTCACCCTTTAAATCTTTATAATCTAGAATGGAATGACAGAAAAAGTTTTCTGTGATTGCGCAATGAGATATACATGTACTGGGGAATGGGGGTAGAAACCAAGATAAGCGGGCACTGGGCGATTTTTACCCCTTGGGTCCTCCTGCCATAGCGCCCGGTAATGCTGAAAAATAAACAACCGAGCGCTGATATTTTGTCCAAACCAGCGCCCGTTGATGATCGGTAAGCTTGCCTAAGACATTGAATTTCGATTTGACAATACGATTTAATAAAAAGTTAGCTCCCGGTAGACTGAAAGTAGCTCCTGGTTCTCAATAAATCCCATGATCCGGGCGCTACTTTTGAAAAAAGTAGCTCCCGGCAAAAAAACTGTTATCTTGAGCCTTGTTTACCCGTCCATTAAGGTAGGACTATACATCTGGTCTGAGTGATCTATCTCGTACAAGAAGGTGTAAAATGCTTTCCCGGCAAATGTAGATGCATTATGCATGTGTATACATCAGCGAACATCAAATAATCAAGAGCCTATCAAAAATTAACCCGATGAAGAGACCTAAGGTGTTCGTGGATTAATGCCAATAATTTATATTTAAAAGTATGAATGTTGGATGCAATGAACAATGACTTTTTTTCCCCCACAAAAAAACTAAAACAGCAGCAATTTAATTTCAAAATTAATGATAGGATTCCATTGAGCTATTGTGTGCCAGTGTGTACTTAGTTGCTTAAATTGGAATTAGCCACACAGGGATAGTATTTTTCGGCGAAGTTTGCCGAGTGAAGGATATTGTTTCTGTCTTGTGTAACTAATCCGGCAACCCTACCAATGGGAAGTTTAAGTGCTTTATCGAATAGGCATCACAGATACACACAATACGTAGGTAATCAAAACTTAAATCACTGAATCTTGTGTAATAACCAATCAACCAATTTTGGTTCTTGGTCCAGTAATCGTATCCTAATTATCAATTTAGATACGGTCCAAGAATTCAGTGGTATTATCTTTCCACCCAAATATCTTGGTTTTCATTTTATTCCATATTTTTTCATTCAGATTTTTGCTCCATTTCACAAATCATCCTCCACAAAATTGGTGAAATTGTCATATTTATAAGGCCAAATTAAATTAATTGTTTGTCTCAAAGCTCCTCTCCTGTTGTAAAACTAATGCGGAATGCGGGTTTTTTTCCAGTTTTTTTTTTTTTTTTTTTTTAAATATAAAATATTGAAATCCTTGTAAAAGTGAACTTTTGTATTTAAGATGATCTGATCAATGAAAATCGGTGAAATTTTAGATTTTTGTTTGTTTTTTGAAGAAAAGAAAAAAAGGAAAAAAAAAAGGTTTTTTCAGATTTTTGTTTTTCTAATGCGCACCAATAAACGAACGCGCGCGGGAGCTTTGAGACAAACAATTATTTTAATTTGGCCTAATGATAATGTTAAATGCCCGATACAAGAACATGTTATGAAAATACTTCAGTAAAAGTCCAACATCAGGGGTATAGCATTAACCCCCACTTGGGGTGAATGACCTCCCTCTACAGTAAATGAAATTTTCACAAATGTTCACCCCTCATATTTGGACTTTTTGAAAGCTAAATGGTGAACCCTGTACATGTATGGACTATGTAGCCTACAATATTTATATGGTAACACTATTTTTCACCCCCATTTTGGATTTTTACATGCTTGGGGGTGAGAAAAGTCCCCTGACAAAAGCCTTAATGCTTCCCCTGTCCAACATAATAATATGAGTAAAAGCACTTGATGAACAGAAAGTCTATAATGATGTTTTGTTTTATTGATGAGTTGTCAAAAATGCCCACCGGCGAGTCAATTAAAGTTAACGGTCAGTTGCAATACAAAATGACCATATTTACAATTGTATCTGTTTTGCCCTCTTTAATATTTAATGTTTGTATTACGGTCACCCCGCTTTGATATCGTTATCCTAGAAAAATGTGAGATCTAATTGCAACAGAATAATTTAGCCATAGATTATAAAACAAATCCGCATATGGAGGAGTATTATGCTTACAATGACTATCCATGGCAGCGGTTCATTGACCAATAATACGAGACGCACTTCAAATTGACCAAATTGGCAGAATTGTATAACCATTGCCAGTGGATATATGCATTATTAAGTATCATCAACAACTAAGTGATCATCGGAGTCATTAATGGTGCTAGTGAAGTGTAGTGTATTTGTAGTGTCTTATAGTTGGTAGTTATCGGGATGAAGATTTTACACTTGGCAATGTTGCTTTTGATAGTAGGAGGTTGTAGTGGTGGAGGGTGTATTGTATTATCAATGATAGATACATTCCTAGATCTGTGCCCCTTTATATTGTACCCAACCATGTACCCCAAGTCCCCAACCATGTACCCCTGTGATACCCTTGTGTTGGTAGACATGTATCCCCCTGTACTCCCAAACCCTGTACCCCTGTACTCCCAAACCCTGTACCCCAATCCTGTTACAATCCCTCACCCTTTGTTATTTTATCTCTATACCGGTGCACCCTTACCCGACTACCCGAAAACCTGTTCCCATGTACCCTTACCATGTAACCCTATGATACCCTCTAAATCCCTATCCAACCTTAAATCCTGCCACTATGTTTTGCTATGTAACCAACCAACCTTGCTCTATCCCTACCCGTGGAATGAGTTGTCCATAGAATGGGACCTTTAGTTGTTCTATCAATGAGTAGTAACTCTGGGGTAACTGTTTTTAAAGCCACTCAACAATGTTTCAATATATCACAGTCCTTTAGTCTTTGCTAGGTTGCACCTCAGCACCCTATTCCTACCCCAAAAACAACAAATGGCCCTTTTTGCTTGAATTGGATCATGTCTCTGAAAAAAAAGATTCAGGCAGGGGAAAAGCCAACAACTTAGTTTTGAAGAACCTCCCTCAGGAAATAGTGATAACACCAATCAGTTAATCAATGTTACATTTTAAAATCCTATGAAAAAGAAATCTGTTTTTAAAAAAACCACTATTTGCACCCTCCTACAATGTATACAATGCTACGACAGATTCAGATTGTCTTTATTTTTGTTCGTTGACATTCAAATGAGGGATCGCATCCCATCTTACAAATCCCAACTTCTATTTGATCATTGATCATGGATATCATTGACAACATCATCATCATCATCAGTCCCGTGCATCCGTCCGCGAGCAAATGTTGACGAGCAATTGAATGCCATTTGAAGAGAGAATGTTCATTTTCATCTGCATTCGTCGTTGTCGTCGTCGTCGCCCCCCTTGGGCCAATGGGAATGAGATTTATTTTAGCTCGCCTATAATCTTCCTTAGGAAATAATGTACTCACCCTGGGCTAGCTAATCACTCCTATGAGATTTGTTCCTTTCTTTGTAGAATCAAAAGGAAGAGAGAGAAGCGAAAGCATGGCAGATTTGGGTAAGAATGAAACAAAAACAGTGATGGGTATATGTGCATGGGGTGGGAGTAGATATTTTTGGATTGTATGGGTTTTTCAATCAAGTCTGGTATAGATAAGCAAATAAATAAGTAAATAAATAAATGAATAAATATATCATGTATCGACATTATTCCAATAGGTAGACTACCTTTGAGTAGAGTGCTTAATGCCACAAGGAAGAGTATAATTAAAATTCAAAGTAAATAGACCTGGAATAGAAGTCGTAACGCTGACGATTGTGAAAGCATGAGTTATGACTTCTATTCCAGAAGGTCTATTACTTTGAATTTTTGAATAAATAAATAAATAAATGAATAACTAAATGAATGAATAAATAAAATAATAAATAAACAAATAATCGAATAAATAATAAATCAATAAATGCAGTATGGTTGAGCACCTTTGTGCATTAATAAATTATTATCTAGGGTTGCATTTTATCACACAGTGAGAGTACCCAACGTTAAATAAATTTGACCAGATTGAAACTTTTTACCATATCCATGCAGATTGTTAAAAATTAGGTGCAAACGAAATTTAAATTCCTACCAAAATATTTACCGATATTCGCAAATAATTGGGCATATTTGATGTGCGAGCACCCAACGCTAAATAATTTGACATGATTGAAACTTGAGTACCCAAATGTTTAATAAATTTGACAAGATTGCAACTTTTACCATATCCATGCAGATTGTTAGAAATTAGGTGCAAACAATATTTAAAATTCCTGCCAATATATTTACCCATATTTGCAAATAATTGGGCATAATTATTTGATGTGATCAAGCAAAATGAGTCCGAAGTTAGAAATACTGATTTTGAGATTTAACCAAGCAAAACAAATACAACCAAATAGAAAGCTGATATTTTAGACTTCAAACCCATTTTGCTTGATCGCATCACATATGGAGTGTAAGTAAGTAACCAATAGCATAACTGGGATCACTATTGACAAAAGGGGGTAAAATCCTTGTTTTCTGTAGATATTTCCAACCAGAGGTGAAAAAGAGCTAAAACGATGAAAAGCTTACTTCTTGAAAGAAGAAATCAGGCCTCAATTAGTACAGCTCTCTCAGTTCTACTAAAGTAACAGTAACAGTACAACAAGAGTTGAATGGCCCCGTGCCGTAGACAGTACAAAAACATGTTTAAAAAATCATAATGTTTTAACATTTCCGCCTTTCCTTTCGTAAAAAAATCTCCTTCATTATTCATCACATCATGTTGTGCTTTTCTCCCTGCCTTTCCCCCCTTTTCTTTTTGTTTTGCATTATTGATAAATAAGATACATCAATTTCTACAATTGCCGGCATCAGCATTGTTATTATGTCACCGAAGTTATTGCCTTACGGCCTATACCTGTCCCATCATCCGTTCTGCCTGTAATCTTATATATTGACGCAGTCCATTGATAGCTAGCAGGCAATTGATGGCTAGCCCAATCGGTTATATCGTCCAATTCAATGACTGGGGGTTTGTAACATTGCTGTTCTGCTGTCAAAACCCGGCCCTTCAACATGTATAAAGTAAAACTGCTCAACGGTTATGTATAGCGATGTAGGAAGTGTTGCTTTATTATACATGTTCAGGCACAAGAGCACTTTACAGGGTTTAAATATATGCGGGTTTTTTTTGGCCCTTAAACATGTTTAGAGCAGACTGCATAGGAAGTATTACTTTATACATGCTGAAGGGCCAGATGGAGATACGAGGTTTTGACAGAACAGTACCAATAAGAGCTGGATGCGAGCTTGCTTGCTGCCCTTCAAAGACAAATAAAAGTTCTCATTGTGGAATGCGTGAATTTTTAAACACAAAAATCTGCACAATTTGTATAGCTCCGGATTGATTAAGTTGTGAATTGTCTGGGATATGGTGGTGGTTTGATCAGTAATATGTGAAATGGTGGATTTAGGAAATGTGTAACATGTCTGTTGTATTTGATAACCGACAAGTGAAGTTGGTTTTAGAAAATAGTAACGTCAATTTGGTGCATGAGATTGGGGTTAGAAAAGTGAAGTAATTGTTCTATTTCTGGCATTTGTCAAAATCATTTCTAATCCGCTCTTTGCACAGATTGGAGATACCAAAACTGTAATCAGATTGAATGAAAGCTCTCTTCGCGGATCCGTGCAAAGAGCGAATAGGAATTACCTCTGTCCCCAGGGAGGGGTACTCAGATACTTTTTTGGTAGGGATGTGCCACCAGCAAAAATAAAAACTTGACCCATACATTTACCAATTTCTTTTGGGAAATGGACCCATATGTTTACCGGTGACCCATACTTTTCCTATAATGTTTGGCAGATTTTGCTAAAATGTCTGTGAAAAACAGCAAACTAAAGGATTTTAAACCCATACATTTCCAAAAACGGTTTTGAAAAGAGGTCATTCATTTAACAGTGGGTGAAAAATGGGACCCTATTTGGCGGCACATCCCTGTAAACTCATATTCACTAAGTAGCTCCCCCCCCTTCCAGGGCTTTGTCCTTTTTAGTCTCTGAGCCCCGCCCCCTGCTCTTCCATTGTCTGTCGTGAAGTGAAATTGATGTGTTTATTTATAATCGAAATTGATTGATTGATTGATTTATTGAAGGATCCATAGTGTGTCCAATTTTCACCTGAAAACAATGTAAAGGATGAGTTTTTATTTGATTTTATTTGAATGCGAACATCACGTAAAGGATGATTTTGATCTCCCTACATTTCCTGGTACACTATTAAACTGTACCGCATATATACCACAAAAGTCCTCAACTAAGACAAAGTAATAAATCTATGTGCCATCGTTTGTTTGCGGAAAGACCTAGATGCCGAGCACATGTCTCGCGGGGAACAGAAGGCGGATCTCGAATGTATAACGCTACATTATTATTATTTGTCCAAGATGGCAAAAATGGCAAATTGCATCCCGCTTATTGTTATTGTACCCACTCGAGATACAATTTAGCAAACGTGAATCATAAGATGATTGTTTGCTGAACGGGCACATGAGGAGGAAAACATTCCAAGGGGGAGCAGTCTGACAGGCATGATATTGTGTTTGTGTTTGTGCGGAGATGCCTGGGCCGACCGATGACAACGCGCAGGCACAGGCAGCTAAATGGCAAATTGTGTGTCAAATGTTGTTTTCATACCGCTTAAAAATACAATGTAGCAGTAGGCAAGCAAAGAACGGGCGTAAAAAATGGCCGAGCGATAGGCTCCCCAGGTACATGTAGTTCTGTTTTGTGATTTTATGGTGGGGTTGTACCTGAAAAGTCCTGAACCATGCGAATGCTAGCATGTTGCAGAGCGGCGGCGTATTTGTTCTGTTGACGGTTCGAGTAGGCTTTATATTGAACACGGTCAACAGTATCGTCAGATGCCAAATTGACAGTTTGATATCCTCTTCTTTACATAAACAACCATGGCACGAATTCTGTTTGGAGTTGAAGTGTGTTTGGGCGGGTAATGGGAAAACAAAGATTCTTATGATGTATGTTTGCAGGGAATTGAACCCTGGTGAAAAATTAGAAACTAGAACTGGGTAGATGTATTCTGTGTCACCTCAAGTTGAGTGGCGCATATTGTTTATATTGTGCATGGAACTTCAATGACAATGCAGAATTATGATCTCGGCCGCACCATTCTTGGTGCACAAATGTGACCCGTCACATAAAAATGCACATGTTGGAGGCCCGAGTCAAATCTGAGCTATTGGTATGACTTGAAAGAGCACATTTTAAGCTTTGAAATGATAACATGTTGAAGATAATCGGACCTTGTAATCCACAAGATATGATTTGAAGAAGCATATTTGTTTATGTCATTTTCTTTATATTTCACCAAATATATTGGCCTCTATCTCAAAACTGTGTTTGCCAACAACATGTCCTTTTTGATGTGACATCACAAATGCTGCGCCTTTGAAGAGAAAACACGCTGGTATGGTAGTACCTTCCATCAACTAAAAGGTGACACAAAGGATAGATAGTTAACTTGTGGTATGCATGGTTCTTGCTTTCCTCACCAAAACCACATGCATACCCTGCGCTATTTCTCTATATCTACTGTGGTATTTGTGTCGATCCGGTGAATGGATTATAATGTCGCGGCAATCCGGTGATTGGTTTAAATGTTGTACGACCAGTTCCCAATTAGATTGTCACTACAGTACAGTCAATGTTTGATGTGATTTGATGTGATTGTTGAAACAGTCGCCACACGAGATGTCATGAATAATGATTTATTGCATCGGCCAAAAATAACATTTATTTGTGTGAAATCCTATCATTTTCGAGTCGATTTCCAAAGGTCAAATAAATGTGTTGTCTGGCAGTTATGTTCAGATTTAGAATGTTTGTCTACAAAATGACATTTCAGTCTTGTCAGTTCCAGGGTTATGTATTAAGCTCAATCACCTCGCCATTTGTATGATACGAGGAATCCAGGCAGTACAGAATCATGGATGTGGTCAATTTTGCATGGTTTGCTCATTTTAAAGTGTTTCGTATCGTAATGTTGTCTAATACATGGTTTGGGGGAGGGGGTTCAGCATCAGAAGCTGATTTTTAGCAACATTAACTCCCACAATACAAGGGCATTTTGCGTTATGATTGTTACAGGTTCAAGAATCCATCAGCTTTTATGTGTGTGACTCTCATTGCATTATGGGATGGAATTTGGGTACTATTCAGTTTCCTGTATGGGAAAACCCAAAACGAACTTTCGAATGTAAGTTGTTTTACACATTTCTATGTGCACAACGGAAGCGACATTGTCATCATCTTAAGGAAGCTAAATTGATTAGGACGGACTTAAGCGGAAGTTCTATCTTGTAGATAATTGATGCGCCATTGTACATGACGTATTCTATGGCGATGTCGATGCCGTTGCACATAACATCATGGAGGATGGTGGAGAGCAATCATCTTCCGATGGTTTTTACCATAAAGAAATATGAAAAAAGCATCTTACATAGGCCAAAAAACAACAAACAAGTTTGCCTCAGAAGACTGCATGCATAGCTTTTTAAATTCACATTTCATATTAATTTCATTTTCTTGTTACACAGAGCCTTCTCATTTTTAAAAAAAAGATACTACATTTCGCATAGCATTTTTTACTAAAAATAAATAAATATTGCATTTTGCATGTAGCCCTTTTTCAGAAAGCCCTCCAGGTTGCCCCCCCCCCCCCTTATCTACCTGTGCCCATTCCTCTTTGGAGGGAGTAGCACATGGACCTACAATGGTCCTTTAGTACCCACAAACCATCCACCTTCTGTGTGCTGCTCCATGAATAAGAAATTTCATGTGTACTTCTTCTTACAAGAGGGACAAAGACCGGTGTGTTTATGATTATTCTCCTCTGTGTTGTCTATTGAATCATAGTCATATTTTCCTTTGCCATTGGATTAAGACACCGTTATTATATTCACCGTTTTAGTTATTGTACTTTAGGCAACATCAAATCAAATTTGTAACACTTTTTTGCTCACGTTTCATTTGATATTTCATTTAATTCAGCAATGTTTTTGACTGCTTTATTGAATTTGTCATATTGTATTGTGTCTGTTGTTATTTTTTTATCATTTCGTATAAAAGACAATATGAAAAGCAATCGAATAGTGTTCAGAAATCCAATATATTATGGTATGTATAGCATTAAAAGCTTACATTATCAAAAACAAGCTGTAAAAAATAGCAACATTTGCAATATTCAATGCCTTGACAGTGAGTGGTTGAATGTGTTTAACTTTGTGGGGAACTGTCTAGCATACCACGCACCTCATGTTTTCATGGGGGACTTGGTAAGAACTACTTCTACACAACATAGGACTACCTATGTGATCCTAGAAACAGCTCCCAATCCGAGAACCGCTATCAACCTGCAGCATGACTCAGTGTTTCTATATTCAATCTAAGTATTTCCCTGGATAGGCTGAGGTTTAGTTATACACAACACACAGTGAACGATCAGGATTGAGGGTAATCTAAAGTTAGCCGGTTCTTTAACCCTAACGCTCTTTGAGTACTACAAACTATTCCAAGCAAACTCTTGTGATGTTGAACATCAAAATCTCCAAGCGCCTGTGCGGACGGTTTTCGATGAGGTAATCAAGCGAGCCTATATAGCTAGCACGGTATACTGCGCGAACGTGTAGCTGAGGGCCGTGGCTTGCCTAGGGGGTCGGTCCCGGGTCTATCCTCAGTCAGGTCGCGGCGATAGATTCGTCCATTTTTCTGCAAAAATTGAGCTATCGATTAGAAACCTGGTTTGGGGGTTAGGATTAATATTTTATACTGTGATTGATGATGACCACTGTAAGGCCAAAAAAAAGAAAGAGTTGACTTGCCCTTTCAGGGTCAAAGTCAGGGTCGGACGGTCGGTTTTTTTTCTTTCTTTTTTTGTGTTGAAAATTGTTGAAAATTTAAGTTAAAAGATTTTTTTTTGATTTTTAAACAAGCAGATACTATTCAAAAACATGTTTTCATCTTTCTTTATTGTTATGTGCTTCTTTCATTTATTTTATTTTTTTGAAGAAAAAAAATAGCGACCCTAGATTTCCGAAAATTCGGGTCGGTCGGAAAGGGCAAGTCAACTCTTTTTTTGGGGGGGGGGGGCCTAACTGTAGTGGTTGTTGTGTAACACTAAAAGGTTTTTGCCCGTGTCCAATAATGAATTGTTCAGGAACTTTTTAAAGTCCGACTGTGACAATTGCCAACAAATTGTTGTGGTTATCATGCAAACCATCATAAAAGAATATGACACTCTAACCCAATTCAGTTGCTTTATTAGGTAACAAATATGATTCGATTGTCCATAGATCACTTTCAAAAGTTCGGTCGGTTGGTCGGTCTGGATTTTTTCTTCTTTTTCTTCTTCTCCCATGCCCCTTTTTCAGGTACCAAGAGTAAAATGAGATGTACTTGTTGTGTTAACCAAATTGGAAACAAAAATCTGTAATATTATGACGAGTATTTCTATTTTTTAAATATTTAAAAAAAATTAAAGGAATTCTTTTTGATATTTGACTAAAATGAAATTTTCAACAACAAAAAAACTTGGAAAGAGTGAAAGCAAGATATAGCAACAGGGTGTGGGGAAACAGGTAAAAACACAGGAAAATAACGCAATAAAACAGAAAAATAACAAAAAACAATAACACACAGAAATGCACTGGGACAAGCAATAAAAACTGCTGTGCAATAAAACAACAAAGATATATACAATATGTAACAATAAAGACCGACGTTTCAAGTGGATATACAAAAAAACTTGGGTCGGAAGGATTTCGGACGGTCGGGCAGATGAGGACAACAAACAATTTATTTGTTGGCCTTAAACTTGATTTACAGAATCCTGGGACCTGGGATGGGAATTGTCAGTGTTTCAGCGGTTTTCAGTGTTTTGAGTTGTCAAAAATAAGCATTTTTTTCTTATATTTTCAGCCCAGTTGTGCAATTTAACACTATTTAACACCATTTATCAGAGTTATGGATACTTTTTCAGTCCCCATGTTTGAAAATCTGAATGCCTTTTCAATCATACGGAAGTGTATTAACCCAAAGAGTGCTTTTTGCCTAAAATGTCAGTGGTCATCATGAAGAATATGATTATATTATTTTTGAAACAATTTACGATCCGATTGTGATTTTTTTAGTGTGATAAAAGATAACAGTAAGTTTATTTTTGATTGGTAAATCAAATGATTACATAATTGCAAGTAACCAATCAGAGGGATTGTATGTTAGAAAAGCTGACATTGTGTGCCAAAAAGGGTTAAAACAAGCCGTCGTGTGATTGGTGCAGCCGGCCTGCCTGCCAATATCAAGTGCCTGGCTGATATTTAGTGATATATAATAGTATAGTACCCATCCCCCATATTAAAGATCAAAAGTAAAAGCTCTGAACAACAAGGCCTCGTTGGTAAATAACCCGCCATGTTTGTCTTCCACATCAAACATTAACTGCATTTGAATTAATAATAAAACCGTGGTAGAGAATATGATGCGGGAGCCGTGGATAGGACAAAAAAAATTCACTTGGTAAATAGTGAAGCGGGGTTTTTGTTGACACAATGGTGGAGAACGTCATAGGGCGGACAAACAAAGGTTTGTTTACCAAGGCCCCAGCATGCTGGTTTGCATAAATTGATGTCCACACACATACTAGCTCTATGGTATTAAAAGGTTATGAGTAACGTAATAATTTTATTGCTTTTGGTATTAATTTAGTTTTTGTGGAGTGATGAAGAAGTGCAATGACGGAACTACTTTTTTAATTTTTTTTTTAAAGTACACAAGTACACTTGGTACAGTTTTTTGTGTGTTTGTTATCATCTGGTTTATAATAGAGTTTTATCAGTATTCATAAACATGACAATGGAATGGGCAGGAAATGATTTGTTTAATGGCGTATTGGCTCTCTTTCTTTCTGTCCTGCGCTAATGAGTTTGGGACAGTATTTGTTTAGTTAGCAGAATTCCTTTATTTGATGAAAAACAATGATTATGGAATCGGTTTGAAAGGTTTCATGGTGTAATGTATTTATATATGTCCATTGCAGACCATAATGGTACACTAAGGATATTAGTGATAATTGTCATTGTCATTATGGTTTTGTTTCTCAAATTATCTTTTACCTAAATACAAGTACAGTTTCGATGAAACCGTTATCTGTTTATCACAATGCCCTGTTTAGAATAGAATTCTATATTCAACAAGAATGAAACATGTTACGGTCTGTGATCAACTTCTTCTACTTTAAAAGATTCTTTTTCAGGGGCCAATACAGATGAATGAAAACAATATTTATGAACTTTCATAAATGTGACACATCATACCCAGGGGTAGGGTACTTCCATTATACTAGAAGTGAGAGTGACCACCTTTGAAATGCCCTCTGGGTGAGATCCACTTCCCCCTATTTTGTATGGTCGACACCCACTGCCTCTATTTTATTTGGGTGACTGCCACCATCTCGAACAATGGTTTGAGATAAATCGGGTATAAAGATGATAACTTGATAATTTGTAACCTAATTTTAACTAGAGGAAGAACAGATTGAACTGAATTCTATGCTAATTATACCTTGTAGTGGTTCTTGAGATAAAATTCATCGCCTTGTAGACCAATCAGAAGTGAGACTATCACAAATTGATTATCCCGTGGACCAATCAAGAGTGAGACTGACTCGGCCCATCATGATTTTCCTTTAGTACCCTTGTTTATTTCTCTTGTTCTCACGTTGCTATAGCCATGCAATGATTCCCATCCTGGTGATCATAACAACAAAGGCTCCTCATGTAAACTAGTCACTTCTCCTACAAACAAACAAATGATAAGCTACATCCTAGGCCGCAAATCCCCAGTCTCAACGCCGCCGCTGCGCCGGTACATCGCGCGCACTGCAGGAATAGGCACACGGCGGAGAGGTGGCATTGAAAACGGGCTACGGTCTGATAACAAACTTTGATTTAGACAAGAGACATAATAAAGCCTAGAGTTTCTGTTTTGTTTGTGTTTCCAGAAAATATATATCTGGCATTGATGGCCTATGACATTTGCATTTAGTAGTGTGTGAACTCCCGGCAGTGTCCTAGTATGATGGAGTGAGCGTAAACAAAATGCTGCGCTTTGTTTGTATTTGGCTTGCGGTTATCTGGCCCAAAGCTTTTAAACAGTGCATATCTATCAACATCTTGGAGAATGTAGGCGATTCTATATACAAAAAAGTGATTCTGTATTTGAAACAAAAATACAAATTTAATTGAACTGTGTTTGGGTTTGAGATTGTATTAAGAACATTGTTTCAATGAGGGCAGCATGTCTATACAAGAATAGGAAATGCGAAATCAGGGGCAATGTTGGGTTTTAAAGGGGCATTGAGAGATATGTATAGGAGGGCGCCCTCAATTTTCCTGGACATAATCTACGTCATACTTGGGCATAATCAGCTGAAACTGTTTACCTTAATTCGCCGTCTATCGTGCAAAATTATACGATTTGGTTAAATTTCGAAATTATCAACATCACTTGATTCAAATATCTATCTAGCATCATCATTCAATCCTTTTCTCATAAATAATAACCATTCAGGGTCCTACATATTCTTTCACAATTTCATTTCCTTGGCATTCTCTTTGTGCCTATTTCAATGAGAGGGTTCAGAACCCCGAAACTTATTAAGTAAGCGTGCAAATTGAAAAGTTAGCAAGGAATTCAAAAGGTGTGTGCAAGTTGGAAAGTTTTGGATATTTTATTTTTTTGTTCTTGTGGGAGGAAAATGCACTTTTTCCTCTTAAAGTGTACACATTTATACGGTAAGTGTGCAAATTTGGAAGTAGAAAATTGAACTGAACAAACTAAAAAAAAGTATGCAATTCGAAATGTAAGGTGTTTTGTAAGGCTAGAGTGTAAAAATGGATATACACATTGAAAAGGTTGGTTGTGCTTAATATTGACATGTAATTTAGTTTATGATGGGTGCAATTCAATTTGAAATTGAATATTGCAGTAATCAACTCTAAATACAGTGAAATCCATTCAGGATACATTCCATGTTTAAAGCGCAATACCTAGGTGCCGATGCGGATGTCCAGTAAGTCGCGCCTCTCACAACATACATACGTCACATTGCACAAAGCCCTGTTATTTGATTGAGTATCGTTCAACTTGGTAATTTCTTATTTTCTGGCTAGTATGAAACATGAAATGTGATGACAAAATGTATCAGATATGACCAAATTGATTTTTTAATCCCGAGAGAGTTACGGCAACGTTGTGTGTTGTCTTGGTTTGATGTCGCACGGGGAAAGCTAAATACCATGGGACGGCTCTGCTTACAAACACCGTAATTTTGATGTAAATCTCGCACAATATCGTATGATCCTAGCTAGCATAAGGGATATTGATGTGGCTCAGATCCGGGGGGGGGGGGGGGGGGGGGGGGGTGCGCGGCACTCCTGTGTATTATGTTGGGCTATTCAAAACGGTAACCTTGATGTTGTTACCCAAAGCCTGAACAATAAATTATGAAGAAACAAACACCCTTACTTTTTGAAAAATGTGCATGTTTGTCATCCAAGACTTTTTTTTTGGGGGGGGGGGGGGTTTGGCTTTCTCTATACCCAAAAATCCATATGTTGTGCAAGTTCACTGTTGTTTAATGGCTTTAAACTTAGGTTCCATTCACTACGGACTTGGTTTCCATTCCCTACGGACTTGGGTTCCATTCCCGGTGCTGTAAGGTCTTGATTTCCCCCTTTCCCATTGGCTCATCTATGCCTCCTTGGTCTGTTACCAAAGCCACTTCAGGTATTTATAAAGACAACTTCTTGCAGCGTGTTTTTGATTAAGGCCCTTCACGATTGATTTTGAGATTTTGAAATTGAGAATTGAGAATTGCAAAATATTTAATTATTTTTATTTTTATTTAGGATGTTCACCTTTAAAATGGCTTTCAATAAACTTCATTTGCTACTTTCTGACTTAAATCATATCAGCTATGATGATGTATTATAAACATAGAGCAACGATCGCATTACAACTTGGTTATCAAATTGATCATACTTGGAAAATAATTAAATGCAAAGTCCTCGATATAAGGGCTTGAAATTGTTTGCGACCACTTGTTCCAAAATAAAAATAAAATAAAAGACAATTATTGATTAATAATTAAAAGTCACCTCGTCCATTTTTTTGAAACCTACAACTCAAAATAGACCAAAACCCATATTTTGTGACTACTTGTGGTGGGAGTAAGTTAGGTAAGCTTAAATGGATTTTTCATTGCCTCTTGAAAATGTATAAATATCATACTTTTTCAGCGTTAAAATCAACAAATATAACACGAATTGTATCATTTTATCGTGTTGATTTAAACGGCTTGAGAGGACTCTTAAGATAATGCATGGGAAATAATACACTTTTATCCACTACAAGTAAAATAATCACTATGGTACTTGTCTGTAGCCCTATTATTGTTGTGAATATGAATTCAAATACTTGACTCGTAAATATCGTGATTATATTCAGTATCTTGACGTCCCATCATCTGTGTGGTTAGTAAGTAAGCAAGCAGGTATAAGCGCGGGAAGGGCAAATTTCAAGCTAAATTAATTTGTATATCTTTCTATACCCCGGTTTCTTTTTTCAAGACGGGCGAAGAGCAGCAGCGGCACAGCAGCCGAGAGATATTGTTTAGACGCAAACAGAGGTATAATTCATAGCCGAGGTAGATCAGTTTATGGCGAATATGAATCGGAATGAGGGAAATTAAATCAGCCGAAGCTATCCAGTATCAAAACTCATAACTTGCGCACAAAGAGCCAGACCGCCGGTGGCAAATAAACACACAATGGGTATATATTACGAGGGATTGTTGACAGTACTGTTGGAGAAACTGTTACATTGTATTATTGCATGATATAGATAGAAATGGCTGCTGCCAGAGAGAGAGCCCTGCTGTCTGTTTTCCTGTCCTATTAAGAGGGTCTTTTATGACCACCTGCTTGGGAAAACAATATCTAATATTGAAATGTTTATCTTAATATCGGATAGGTTTGATAAATAACTTGGATATCGCGCGCCGTGCTGGATGGCAACATTTTGCCGTGCTCATCTCTAGGCCCCCACGATTAGACTCTGGTGGAGTATTGCGCGCTACTTCTTTTGCTACTTGCAACCGAACGTTGCCAGTTAAGAATTTGACGGAGACTGCCGAATTGGACGGAGCCTAGGGGTGCAGAATCGGTCGCTTTTTATTCAATATTTATATAACAAACTGCCCAAATGGTACAGTCTCCTCCACGTACTGTGAGCGTATAGATTTGTGGGCGATTATGTTGACTATATTAATGCTACAGAGACGTTGCTATTGTATGTAATTTGGAGAAAAAAATGATTGATTCCGTGTGGTGTTATTTGATTATGAGTACAATTAAATATTGTTGAGCTGTTCACTCACTGCAGATAAGTGATATACCTTGTTAATTGGTGAAAATGCCAAAATACAGGAAAAGAAAAACTGAAAAGCAATTTTGCGTTTTGTTGAATTTGCAATTTTAGTTTAATACCTGAACATACGTATAGATACGCCTATTGCATGCACACCTTCATGTTTCATATCGAGTAATCATAAGTGATGGCGACTATATTTTCGTGGCAACCATTGCGGTTTTGTGCTCAAATTTATGTCGCACAAAATTTCCACTTTGGCAGTAGTGCCCAGCACGGTGTTGCGCCAGCAACAACAGCAGAGCGCGTAAAGTCAAGTGCATGCCGCTAAATTATTCACACTTCAACCACACGAGGCCAGACAAGAGTTGAAACTCTAGGTGTTTGCGAGTGTTGACTCAACTTTTCCATAACGATAACTTTGATAATAGATAGGGCTTAGAGTCGAGATGAGAGACGTTACGCGCGAGGCATATTGCGATATCGTCTTGCGTGATGTCGATAGAGTTTGATCGGCTCCAAATTGGCCAGATTTGCAACTTTGGGAGAGAAATGGAGCGTCGGTGCAATGGGGGGAGGGCACACAGTGCAATGTCTTTGGTATTTATGTCGCAAAATGCAATGTCTTTGGTTGGTATAAGGCTGGATTGGATTGGATATACATTTCAAATAAATAATTCATAATATCATGATTCACGAATGCCTAGAAGATATTGTTTTTAGTATGTAAACATACACAAGCCACACAATTCGTCACACTCGGGGATCGGTTTCAAAAATGTTATATTTAGAGAAACTAGAGATCCGTGGTTGGAACTTTATATCACCATGTAGAATTACGTAAGTTGATTATATGGCCTTATACACTCATATTCTATTATTCGCTTTATATTATCAAGAGGGTGACGTAGGTACATAATGTACTACAGTGTTAGGCATATTTCGTTTTGGTGTGTTGCCCTTGGCAACCGACGCTAAAAATCTGAAAAATCATGTTCGCATTATTTTTTGAAGATTTGTTTATTTTAATTTTACCCAATTTGTCAAAATATGACTATTTTCTGCTTGAAATTAAAGTTTGCTTTTAAACTATTATCACACTAGAAGCATTATATTTCAATTAACATTTATCAATTTGTATTGTTATGAAAAAAAAGGAAAATCGACCGACTGACCCAACTTCAAGATTTTTGGTACTTGATGGCAACACAACAGCAAACAAATTTTGGCCTAATGACTGTACCAAACCAAAGAAATTGACTGAAAGCAGATCTGAAGAAAATGAGGAAATCAAGACGTTTTTGGATGTAAAATAATACCAAAATCCCCAATTTCAGAGAATAAGGGTGTCTTTTTCAACCAGAATCCACGCTAAGGGTTGCTTGGGCCGATAGTCATTGTGTCATCATTGTAAAAACAGCCCAAAATGGTTAGGCCTAGACAAATTTGCTAACAAAACTGAATGACACAATTACTTAATATGTTCTTTTCAGTTTAAACTCCATCTTAAGAACCTGCATCTTTTGCTATGAGTATGATTCGTCGCACTATAATCCTTGTTAACCCTAACCCAATCGGGCACTTTTTTCAGATTTTGTTTCTGCGCGTAGAAAAGTGACTCCAATAAGTCATCGCGTGTGATTAATGGAAAAGTGTCACCCCACTCCCCCGTACAATGTTGACCAAGGCCAGTGGGCTCCTGCAGCTTGCCAGAGTGTCCCAACATTGATCGATGGGGGGAGGGGGGAGGGGGGAGGGGGAGGTGGAGGTGGGGGGAGTGGGAGGAAAAATCGAATTTGAACAATTTCTGTTTATAACAGTTCTGAGACACTTAGTATCAATACATGCACACAATACCCAACACGGGTTCGCGTTCCAAGGACTTTTTTCAAAGGTCATAGCTTGAGTTTGTTTGAATCAATCGATGCACTCCAATTTTAAAACACCTTAGCGTATACATACCTTAAGCCTCGACCATCTAAAAGAAATTGAAATCTTATGTGTTGTTGCAACATTCCTGATATACGTTTCACTAATGTTGTTTGGTAATTTAATGTGCCATTCAGCAATTTCTTTTCTTTCTATATCCGATAGACTGCAACATCATAACGAGTATTTTGTGTAGGGGGTGATTGATTGTATTGTTTTCCCTACGCATTATTGATCTGAGATAATGGTATTATTTGGGGGTGGAAAAGAAGGGGATTTCCCTTACCTGAGCTTGCCACAGGGAATGGGACTACTAGTGTGTGATGGATGGATGACCGACCTTGGAAGGGAAAAATGTTGAGGTATATTTTCGCTCACGTATCGTGATGGTTCATCGTTTTACTCATTTTGTACTTTATCTGTACGTCGCCTTGTTTAAAACGGGCAGTTGTAATTAAATATCTCCTAACCCACACTTTTTCACCCATTTGTTGATCTGAGATAATGGTATTATTTGGGGGTGGAAAAAAGGGGATTTCCCTTACCTGAGCTTGCCACAGGGAATGGGACTAGTGTGTGATGGATGGATGACCGACCTCGGAAGGGGAAAATGTTGAGGTATTTTTTCGCTCACGTATCGTGATGGTTCATCGTTTTTACTCATTTTGTACTTTATCTGTACGTCGCCTTGTTTAAAACGGGCAGTTGTAATTAAATATCTCCTAACCAACACTTTTTCACCCATTTGTTGATCTGAGATAATGGTATTATTTGGGGGTGGAAAAGAAGGGGATTTCCCTTACCTGAGCTTGCCACAGGGAATGGGACTAGTGTGTGTGATGGATGGATGACCGACCTCGGAAGGGGAAAATGTTGAGGTATATTTTCGCTCACGTATCGTGATGGTTCATCGTTTTACTCATTTTGTACTTTATCTGTACGTCGCCTTGTTTAAAACGGGCAGTTGTAATGAAATATCTCCTAACCAACACTTTTTCACGCATTTCATTTGTTTTTATGTTAAATTAGGAGTACATAGTAGTAAGTGGGATATTAAAAATTGTCTACTGGTAAGGCCAAAGTCTGTCTCAGAAACATTTGGCAAAAAAGCTAAGTGCTGTGCGATTTTTTTTTTTTTTTAAATTTTAGAAAAAGGCTGAGATATGCGATTTTTTTGTTTTTGTTGCTAATCCAAGCTTACAGAGAACTTTTAAAAAAAATATTTTGTAAAAAATCCCCCCCCCCCCCCAAAAAAAAAATCCTCCCCACCCCAATTTTATTTTTTTAGGCCTCAGCGCGTAGACCTACGTGCCGTAGCTCATTTCACATACCAATGCAGGCGGGCTTCTGAGAGACAGACAATCTTCTTTGTTTAGCCTAAGCAGTTCTCCATAATCGGGGTGTGTGTAGTAAGTGTATTGTAAATGACCGAGTAGCCACTCAAATGTATTTGATGACCAATCGTTCACAATCTAATTAAGTGAATAATCACACAATTGCTCGGCTACTTATTTCGATGGTAGAAAGTGGCCATTTGAGATTGAGTTACATTTTTGATGGCTAATTCTTGTTAATCATCATAACCCTAAACACGCTAAATCCAACAAATTCCAACAGGAGCACCTCATTGCGCAATCGCGCAAAGGTACATACAGGGCTCCGAAATAAAAAGTGATGTCCTATGGCTCATTCCATGAAGTTGGGGCATTTGTTAAAATAGCAGAATTTGGTACTTTAGGCAGCTTATAAACTGTTTTACTCTATGTGTATATCAAAAAAAATTAGTGTCCAAAAACAGTACTAGGTTATAGTATTGAGCCATGAAAAAAAAATTAAAAATCGACCCTTCCTTGAATAAAAAATAAATAAAAAATGAGGTGGTGTCCAAGACCATTTTTGCTAAAAAACGTGACATGGAAAACACAACAATTAATATGAGTTTTATGTAAGCAAAACTATCATAGAATTGCTTGGAAATCGATTTGATTAATAAAAGATACATGTATTCATAGTTTACTGACCAAAACACCTCGTCACGCTGGACTGATTTTTCACCCAAGCAACATGAAAATTGCCTTTCCGATGCTACGCACGGTGTCCACAAAATATACATGTGTAGCATCGGGAGTTTTCATTGCTGAATGGGGGTAGTTCTCTATCATACATTTTTAAACTATTTTCCAAAATTAAGAGCATTTATCAATTGAAAACTATTGCAAATGAGAATAAATTTCATGAAGACCATTCCATATATTCATGAAAAAGTATACCGTGCCGTGAGCATGGTGTCCTAACCATAAAATGTAGCATCGTGATAAACATCCTATGCAATTTGTGGGAATCCCCCCCTGGAGATAAATAAAACATTCCATATTTCTTTTTGTAAGGATAGAGGTCAATAGCTATCAGGTTTGTTTGGAATTTGCCACATGTCGGCTAGTTTTATCAAGGTTTCAGTCGCTGGTGTCCCGTTGTAGCATCGGGACTTTTATGTAGCATCAAAATGTAAACATTGGATAGTTTTGTGAATGGTAAGTGCGATTGTAATTATTTCTTAATGTTGCTTGTATGTCTGTATTTATTAATGCATTTTTATTGAAAGGGAAACACTGAATCAGAATTTCTTTTCATGTTATGATATTAATTTTGAGTCACGGACGCCATAATAATTTGGCGTCCATGTAGCATCGGGCATAGCATGGGCAATATTTTGCATTGGGTATCGTTATAGTTCGTTGAAATTGTAATTTTTTTGTAGAATCACATCATTAATAAACTTTGAAGTTAATAATGAATTAGTTTTTGCTCTTTTAATGCTAATAATATAGCTTACCAATACGATGCTACATGGACACCATGTACATGTAGCATTTCATAAAATTTGCCTAATTAGACTAAAACAATTACCCTATTCGAAATTATCCATCACCCAAAACATTCAAAACATTGCCTACATTTTACTACACTTTACAGAAAAAAGGCATATTATGAGAGATGTATATCTAATGAAATATATTAATACACAATGCTATATGGACACCATTTCCATTAGCATTTCACTGAATTCACAATAAACATTCCCATTTTAGTTTTATTTACTATAAATAAAACAAATAATTGTAAATCATTTAAGTTCTCTATCCTTTGCTATTCTTTTTCATGTTAAATGAATAATAAATAAAATACTCCAGCATGATTTTAATATAAATATTTTCCTGCAACACAAAAAGTGCAACATGAATAAATAATCTACTCCAATATCAATACACAATGTTCCATGAAGATACTAAGCCATATAGGGTTTATTTTGTTTTGCTTTGCAGGTTCTTGACATTAACTCAGAAGACAGTTCTATCGTCCTGGAATTTATGGAGATGAAGACAAGGAACCCATCATTTTCAAAAACTAGTACCTTTCCAAAGAAATCCATCATGGCAATTAAATTATTTTTTTGCAAACTGACTTTTTAAGTGATCAAACTTTTCAATCATCTTTATCAATAATAGAGGATGATTCAATCAGAAACGAGCAAAGAGACTAAGATCACAAAGGGTACTTTAAGAACAACACTGCATGAAGTTTGTTTCAGTGGACATCTTAAGTTTCTTTGATCAATGGTGTATTGTTATTGTGTAATTGTAAGAAATGGTGTATCATAGGTAATTATGTTTTATGCTTCATGGCAGGTTATCTTTTTGTGTAATTTGTAGTTTTACAATCCATGTTATTAATTTTATCGTGTGCTTATAACATAAAAAGTTAACATCATTAGTACATCCTCTCTATTGATTTGAGAAAGATGCATCTGTTCAAGCTGTTCCAAATATTTTAGGGCACGGTGTCCATGTAGCATCGTAATACTTAAGTACACAGAAAAGGTAAATTTTACATGAACAGTGTTTAGATAAATTTCAAGCAATTCACTCTGTGTATCTACTTGATATGACGAACAAGTATAGACAAACCATTCACACTCAAATAATTGTAACAGTATGAATAGTCTTATTATTAACAATGTTACAAGACGCGGTGTCCATGTAGCATCGGTAGTGCATTTTATAACATTATACAGGTAAATAATACTTCATATACTTACTTTATGACTATAATGTAATCAATGTGCATGGTTTATAGAGTACTTTACATCAAACAAATATTGATATGTAATTTATTTAAATTCATTATACAAATTGCAAAATAAAGAGTCACTTTTCAATTAGTTTTTACATAAAACAGTTAATCTACGATGTCTTGTTCGTTAAGTTATGTTCAACCTAGACAAATCTGGTTTCTTTTCATGTATTTGTGGTTCCAAGTAGTTAATTGAGGTATAGAAACTTGGCCCACATCTTAAGCTAATTTATTAGAAAATGATATGGAAATGGGAAATGGTGTCCATGTAGCATCAGAATTTTTGGAAATGTCATCCAACTGTTGAACATGTGCGGTTATTTTACACCAAATGTTACATTAAAAAAAAAAGTTCTACATTGGACTTTGGTAAATGTAGAACCTAAAAAAGAAGAAAGAGTTGGAAAATATCCATTTTGAAAATTTCACTTGGATGTCACATAATATGCCCCAACTTCATGGAATGAGCCCTATGCAGTAGCTCTTCTTTTGTTAAAGAGCTCTTCAATGTTATCAAAACACACCACATAAAACTGTTTAAATCTACATTCTACAGGTGAAAATAATTTCAGAGAAAGTATATCAAATATGGGCCTGACCTAAAATGATGTTTCATCTAGTAATTAAGTCAAGGGCCCTCATTTGAAATCAGTTGTCACGGGGCAAGGAGCAAGTATAGTGGGCAAAGGGCCTATTATTTCAAGCTTGGCATATATGCCCTCTCCGCCCTGCCCTTCCCATCTTGCGTTTTTCAAGTAGAGATCCCTTAGAAAACAGTGGTCCTGGAGCAACATTAGTGGGCATCTGTCCTAAGAGGCCCTCTATATTTTGTGCAATGATTTATGTTTTGCCATTGCCACCCTCCCCTCCCATTATGTTTTGAGTAGTGACACAGAGGGCCTTCGTTATTATTGGAAAACAGTGTTCCCAGAGCAAATTAGTGGGCATCTGTCTGAAGGGGCCCTTGTTATTTTGAGCAATGATTTATGCTCAGGGAAACAGCGTTAGAAGGGTAGAAGTGCCGAGGGGCCCTTGTTATTTTGAGCAATGATTGATGTTTTGCCATTGCCCCCTCCCCCATTATGTTTAAGTAGTGACACAGAGGGCCTTTATTATTATTGGAAAACAGGGGTCCCACAACAAATTAGTGGGCATCTGTCCAAAGGGGCCCGTGTTATTTTGAGCAATGATTGATGTTTGCTATTGCCCCCTCCCCCATTATGTTTTAAGTAAGTGACACAGAGGGCCTTCATTATTATTGAAAAACAGGGGTCCCACAACAAATTAGTGGGCATCTGTCTGAAGGGCCCTTGTTTTTTTAGCAATGATTAATGTTTTGCTATTGCCCCCTCTCCCCCACCCCTCCCCCATTATGTTTTGAGTAGTGACACAGAGGGCATTCATTATTATTGGAAAACAGTGTTCCCAGAGCAAATTTTTGGGGCAATTTGTCACTAGGACCCTCCTCTTTTGTACACTGATGTGGCTCTGCCTATCTTTGTCCACAGATATGGGTGTGTTTATAATGTTGTTGAACTGGGATAAATCAGGCATACTGTTACAATAAAAAAGTATGCATCGACTAACTTTTAATTTTAATTGTCATCCTTTCTAACTAACACACCTGATATCCACGATAATAATAAAGACAAACAAAAATACCTCCAATGATATAGTGATATAATATTATTTTAATAGATATTGTCATTATTGAATATTGCTTTTTTTCACAGCACTCATTAATCATAACACAATGTAAAGCGTTTTATTTGCATTTTTATGTTGATGTTGACATCAAAGATGCAGCTGTTTTAGGTGTTCTTGTCGTTTTGGAAAATATTTAATTGTCCGTAGGTAGATAAATATGTACGCATGGACACATTTCAATCACAGATCACATTCAACAAATGTTGTTGAACTTGTTTTTATACAGTCATAAAAAAAAGTAACTATACAGGTAATAAATGGGCTTCTAACTCTTAAAATATATATCCTACCTAGAAATATTAAATAATAAAGTTGTTGAGAAATTTGTCTTCTTTAATATGAGATATTGCACGCTAGGATCGGGTGATTTTTGAAGAAGTGGCACTCAAAAATGTAAGGAGAAGTCCGATTTTCATTTTCACATTTTTATTTTCTACACGCGGACCAATCTACGGGTACCTTATCGATTACCGGTAGTGCAATTGGGGGATGCATGCGCAGGTTGGACAGTCGGCCGCATTGTTCCGATGGATCAATACGCCACACACACGCTACCTGTCATTCTCTACCCCGTGTTGAAATGTAAAATGTGAATTTGAAATTGTGACTTTACCTTACATTTTGGATTGTCACTTCTTAAATATTCAACCGATCCTAGCGTGCAATAACTCATATTAAAGAAGATAAATTTCTCAACAACTTTATGATTTAATATTTCTAGGTAGGATATATATTTTTAGAGTTAAAAATACATTTATTACCTGTATAGTTACTTTTTTTGATGACTGTAGTAAAACCCATGCTTTATTATGCTAAAATTGATTTTTTTTAATTATTATTTTAGTATTGCAAATACAGTCCCCAACTCCTATATTTTCATATTTGTTTGTGATGATTTATGCAACCATAAAAATAAAACAACTCGAAAACACCTGGGAACAAATCTAAATATAACCAGATTCAACAAAGTGAATCTTTACAGTTAAAAACAATAAGAACTTTATTCGTTCGTTTAGTATGACAGTTGGCAAAGTTTTCGGTGAGAGTAGTAGGGATTTGTGCACATAATCAAAGTGGCTCAATTTGAAGGCGATAAAGATCTTATCCTGGTTGTTGGTCAGGAAATAAAGATTTGTTTTGTTTATCAGGAATCGTAGAAACATTACCTGAAGATTTTGGGAGAAATTTGATGATCAATTCTTATATTATACAGGGCGTGTTAAAAAAATGTGACCCATGTAAAACATGATATATAAATATACTTAGGTCTCATAAGGCAAACAAAAAAAGTTTGATTGTCCTCGTCCGCACTGCCGCCCGACCCTCTTAATCATTCCGACTCAAAAACCTTTTTTTTTGTTGAATTTTTAAAAATCAAATTTAAAAAAATCAAGTTTTGTTTTGAAAATTTCAATTTTTTACAAATGTTAGTCGAAAATCAAAATTTTCCATTTTTTTCATTTTTTTTTTAAGTGTTGAGAAAATAAAAATACTCATCAAAATGTTAAAGATTTTGTTCCCCATTTTGGTTACCACAACAAAGTACATCTCATTTTACTTTTGGTACCTGAAAAAAGGGCAAGTGAGAAAAAATAACAAAAAACAACAACAAACTTTTCCCGACCGACCTACCCAACTTTTAAAAGCGATCTATGGACAATCAAACAAAAAAATTTTTGCCTAATGTATAGACTGTATACAGTCATCCACATATGGTACAGCTTATATACATTTTGAAGATTTTCAAAAGATCTCTGAAAATCTTCAAAATCTTCATTTTTTCAATATGTCCAAAATTTTCAAAAAAATGCTATCGTTTTAAATTCTTTAAGTATTTGACTTTTTGTTGGAAAAAACATCCCCAAATGCTTACATATAATAATGAGCACCTATAATAGTTTACAAATAATAATGAGCACCTATACTAGTTGATCAGTTCCAAATTGGCGAAGACTCCTTACAGCACCGAATTAGTATAGAAAGACGCGGGCGCACTGAAGGCAGCACATAAATTGTGCGTCATATACGCGACTCGTGCATGCAACTAAAACTGTGTGCGTGTGACCATAATTGAATTGCGCGCATACGCTTTGATTACTTTTTGCGCGCGGAGAGATCAAACCGAATATTTCCCGCCAATTTGGGACTGATTAAACTATAGAACAAGTTTTCCCGTAGCACTGACAGCCATTGATCCACTGTTAGAATCTGAGGTGTATGTCCTCATTGTAATTTACATTTGATATGCCACACACAAACATTTCCATAAACAATATTGATACTAGTACATAGTTAGTTTTTATTTCCACAAACGGTAAATTTAACACAAGATGTTCATTAACTGTTGTTTATGAGCAATTGACGTCATTACCATGTCGTATGATTTTCTTTATTAACTCTATTACTGATGATTTTTGTTGTCGTTGAAATGACATAGCTTATATTGTCGAAAGCCCGGTGCAATTGAAATTGAATCTGTAATTACGACAACAGAACATGAAATATAAATGTCTTCATGTGCATCAAGGCAGAAGGCAGTTAGACATAACTATTTGAAGGGATTTGGCAAGGTTGACTAGACAAAGCCTGATAAATTGAGTTGTATTAGATGATAAATAGCTTCCCAATTTGTGTCTCTCCTCGAGAGGAAAAAGTCAATATTTATGTGGTTAGGAAACATGGATTGTATTTATTTGTGCGTCTTCTGGCAGCCTCGTAGTTACTTCCTATCAGTTGATGACAGCCAGGTTATTGCCCCATAGAGTCCGCACGTTCGTCCGTTCACTACCGGAGACACGCCGCCAACAACAGAATATATCATGAAGGAGAAGATAAATATCTTGATAAACATCAATAATCCATTTTCCCATTTGCCCGCAGCCAGGTTACGGGGTAAGCGATATGAGTGAATGGGAAGACTTTGTCCGCTGGGGCCTACGTAAAGTGGTCGAGCCATTTTGTATCCAAGTGTGTGTCGTTAGCGCATCAAAGCCAAAAGTGGCGTTTTTCTTTTCAAAATAACAAGGCTGGGTGCTGTGGGCAGATTTGTTATTTCCTAGCCTGATCGGTTCCCCGATTCAAGCAAATAAAAGCGAGATTATGCATACATCATATGGACCTCTTTTTTGATTAAATGTCATGCCTTGGGTAAAAAGTGAAGTGTTATGAAAACGTTACTGATGAGTTGCATCTTTTATAAGCAATAGTCTCTTTTCATAAAGCTTGTTTTTTTGATGATTGTCAATCCAAACAATCTGGCTTTGGACTGTATAGCTTTGCGAGCGGGTAATTTGGCGCAGCGTTTCGAGCCGCGACGACTGATGGTATTATCTTTTATCGCAAAGCAAAGCTATTATCAGTTTTGGTCTATTGACGAGAGAGAGAGAAAGAAAAGAAGTTTTAATATTTCCCACACCTGAAACGATGACGATAGATTTGGCTTGATTGGCAACATTTTTATTCATTGAATCCAACAAAATGATGTCAGTTGCAGCCCCTGAGGACCTGTAAAGAATCGCAATCTATTAGCGTCGGGGAATAATTTGCGCTTTGCTTGTTCAGAAAGGTGTTGATGTTTCTTTTGTGAGCAGATCTAGATGGAAAAGGAGTTTACATAAAAGCCAAGTACTTTTACATCAACTTTTTCTGTGCTGAATTGATTCGACGTAACGGCGAAACCGACATCCATATTTATTTGCGCGCCCCTGAAAATGCAATTTTAATTTGCGATGCTGAAACAACAGTGGGCACGTATGTATTTGATGTCATCTAATCTATTTGTGTGCGTATATTTAGAGCGACCCATGTTTAACACATTTGATGAGTCATCCCGGTCTCATGTTGGAATAAAAAAAAGCGCTGCCAAAAAATGTCAATGAATAATAAATAAATAAACAAGTGGCGGTCGGCCACAGCATTAATGGGTATCATTGGGTGGTGACGCATCTTTTGTTGATAGCTCGCTAGCCTACTACTATGATCTAGTCAGTAGAGGTGAGTAAGCAAGAAACACAAGTACCAATACCTAGTGGCATAGATAGACCCACCCATCCAAGATGAGGCGAGGCAATGCATCTTATTTGTCCCGTGCAATACAGGAACATATGGGATATGTTTTGATACAGAAAAAACGGCTAGCTTATGAATCACTGTAACGGATCCATTCAGAGACGCTATCTTACTCTTCCCACAATGCATTGCTTCCATTTCATCATGCCAATTTGGGAAATTGATTGAAGTCGGTACAAAGTAATGAGGGTCATTTGATGTTAATGAAGTGATATATCTGATTGTATAAGGTTTAGGAATAGCGCTTTTGAGCTGCAAGTTTGCCCCCCACCCCCCCACCACACAATCTAATGCTACTGCAGCCATATCATTATGAGTAGTTCAATTTGGGACCCCTTTCTTGGCATAACTTTAAATAGGGACCCCAGCCTTGTGACCTAGCATTATGTGACAGGAAAAAATCCTGTTGTACAGTACAGGCCCGATGGACCCATCCCCCCCCCCCCCCCCCACCCAATTTTCAAAAACAAAATTAAAGAATTTTGAAATATATTTAAAATGTTGAAAATTCAACAACAAAAATTGCCAGATAAAAAAACCCAAAAAACGCCCCCGCACACCCAACCCTACCTGTGAGGTCTGTTTTCCCATACAACAGGGTTCCCCCGCCCCACCACCACCATCGCTTCCCTTGATCATGTCGCTAAGTATTATGGTTATGGTAACATACCCTCTCCGATACATTATACAGCATGATCCATTGTATTGTACTTAATGCCAGGCTCAATGCAATTACGTGTAAACTATCAGGCTTAATAAGCTCCCGGGACATTTTTAAATACTTCAATTTTGGGCACCTTCGGGCAAAACCAAGGATTTGTTTTCTTATGAGGTTTTTATCTCAAAATTGTTGTGCAGGGTGACAGCACTTTTTGGTGATCGTAAGGGATACTTTTATGTTTTAAGGGGAGGGGAAGTGGGGAGGGGTTTTCAATACATGTAGAAGACTGGAATTTTCTAAGCTATACACAGATATTTATGTAAAGATCAGGGGTTAAAATAATTTTTGGGCTATGAGGGCTATTTTGAGCAAATTCTGCCCAAAATCGCCCCTGTAGTACATTTTACCATAGACCAAATTTTTTTCAGGGGGCTATTTTGTGAAAACTGGGGGCTAATCGCCCTTTGCCCCTGTGTATTTTGAGCCCTGGTAAAGATAGTCATTAGGAAGGGGAGAAACTAGATGCTTCTGGAATAATGGGTTATTTATGATTGTGTTGGATATTATTTTAGTGATTGATAGCGTAAGAAGGTATTTTCCCTTTACCTGTATTAATTTTCCTACCCTACCATACGACCAAATACCATGGCAGACAATATATGTCGGCAAAAAGTTTGTTTTAAGAGACGCACAACTAATATTTTTGCCATTTTTGGCTTGATTCCTACGTCTGCATCCCGGGTTGACCCCTAGCACCAGCAGAGCGTTTTCCCGCCACTATTTGGTTTATTTTTCGTCCCGATAAGTTTTATTCCTAAAACATCCCTGATAGGTTTACAGTACTGTTGAAGAAATTTTCAAATTACACATAGGAGCAACAATCATATAGGTATGAATACAGGACTGAAATCTGAATATGGTTTAAACTGGCTTATAATATATTTGATATCAAATTTAAATGCGCTACATTTTATTTAGAAGAGGAAGTAAATTGCAACTATGCATAACGATTCTGTTTATCTATGTTAACACTTAACTTAGGGTTTGTGTAACATCTGGTTTATGGGAAGACATTAAAATAGAAAACCCCAATTTTATTAACCCATTTTTATTTCTATATCATAGGTTAGCATAGGAATTTATACATACAGCAAAACAGTTGACAGGATTTTATTGAATAATAACTTTTACTGTAGGTGGAGAGATGCATGTTTATTAAGCAAAATGCAACATGTGAACTGTAACCAACCGTTTTCGTTTAAAAAAAAATAGTGCATAACAGTTAAATACCAGTATATTTCATTGGGATGAACTGAATAGAAGTTCATGATAGATTTGAGTAAGGAAAACTTTGACTTTCCAAAGAATTTCACTCACTTTGGGACAGTGATGTAAATTTGCACTGTTTGTCAGTTGTGAAGTATTTAGCTGAAGCTTATGCTGTATATGGGGCATTAATGTAGACATTGCTAGAGATATCATGGCAGGACTTGTTTGTGTCATACTGAATTGGCCCTCTCTCGTAGTGCTGTCTGGGGAGGGCCCTGTAACCAGGATTTACTCTGGGGGAGAATTTTGTCAAATGTGGACCTTTTTACCAGGGTGGGTGGGGTGGGGAGTAAAATTTGCAAAAGTGGGAATTTTTGAGGAATTTTGGGGAGGGGGAGGGAGTAAATGCCCCGGTTACAGGCCTGTGTCTCACCATAAAAATTACTCGACTGAATCCAATATTATGGTGGCTCATAATTCAATGTCATCCACTGATGGCCGTGTATTAACATTGATAAACATAAACATGCTAGACGCTGGCATATACACATGCATAGAAAGGCGGGAGATACACACACATGCGTTTATTGCGCCTTAAAAATTTCGTCACTGTCCAGAGGAAGAGAAATATATAGAGTATAGTAGGAGGGAGGGTGTCTTTTTGCCAAGAATACTCACTGTTTCAATTTGGTATACTCAATTTAGTATCAATAGATTATTTGAATGCTATCTCAGACCTTAACAAAACAAATTCTCTTTCGTTTTCCTTTCAGAAATTGCAAGAGCAGGCCCAGCTATTGCAGCATATGCAAGCAGCAGCCCAGGCTGCCGGCGGGGAAAGCGGCAAGAATGCCGCCACCAAGCTACAGCATCAGCAACAGCAGTTACACACGCTAGCCTTACAGCAAGCCCATCTTGTACAGACGCTGCAAGCTCAGCAGCAGGCAGCTCTTACAGCGGGACAGCTGATCGTGCAGCAGGCTGGGGTAGTACCGCATATACCACAAGGTTAGGAGAGCTTTTAAATATTGTTATTTCGGTCGGTTTTAACCTTGTTTTGTGTGGTTTTGTGCAACTTTTCAAGGTTTTGATACATTTACCAATTTTCCGGGGAAATGGACCCATACGTTTACCGGGGACCCATAATTTTCCTTTTGCTAAAATGTCTGTGAAAAACAGAAAAATTAAGGTTTTTAGACCCATAAATTTACCAAAAATGGCTTTGAAAAGGAGTCATTCATTTACCAGAGGGTGAAAAATGGGACACTATTTGGCGGCACATCCCCGAAACCTCATATCTACTAAGTAACCCCCCTCTCTGGGTTTTGTAGTAACACGTTGTTCTTATACCTGAGAATTTATCATCTACAATGTCCTGGGACTGGTTGGACCTTGCAAAATGTTATGGTCCCGATTGTTTTATATAATCATAATCTGAAATCTTTTTTGTAATGTTTAATCATTTTTTCACCCAAATTACCTGATTCTTTTATCAACGATGTACCTTTGGAAAATCAATGCTGAAAAACCATTCAGGTCTTAGCCAGCAAGTCCATCCAACTTGAACCTATCATCCTGGGCAGATGTTACTTTATTCAAATCTCTAGTTCAGGTTTTCTCAACTGGTGGCGCATCAAGGCATTCTAAGTGGCGCGAGAGTGGTTAAAAATTTGAAATTAAAAAGAATCATATCATGATATAGCCAGATTTTATAGGCCTATGACGGTCAGATGTGCCCTCAAAAGATTAATATTAGCTATTATGCTGCCTGCATGTATGTTAAAAGATTTTGAAATTAATGTTATGAAGGGAATTTTTCCATTGTAAGTTCTAAAAAAATATATGACCAAGTGGAGCTTCAACAAGTTGGTTACTTAAATGTGACGCATCAGTCAATCCAGTTAAGAAAGCCTGCTCTAGTTCATACCAAGAACCTGTACGCACTTATATTGAGGAAGCTATCGAGTCCTGTATTGCTGAAGCAGACATAGGGTTGCGAGACCTTTTCAATCTACAAAAATTAATCTGGTTTAGTGTGTGTGCTTAGTCTGAGCTAGCGCACTGTGCTAAGGCCACACACACACCCACACAAAAATGTCTGTCTCACATACATTTGAGAAAATAGGTGTGCGATATGTGATTTGAAAATATTTAAAAATTAGAAAAAATAACTAAATGCAGAAATTCTGTTTTTATTGTGTTTTTGGCCCATCCCCCCCCCCCCCTCTTCTGAGGCAATTTTGTTCAGAAAAAAACCCACAAAAACCAAAAATTAGGCTCATTGCGTAGGGTTATGCGGCAAAAGTGACTCCACATACTTATGCGCGCGGGGTATGAGACAAATCTATTTCTTCTTCTTGGCCTAATAACTTCCACCAGTACAGAACTTAAATGCAGCAAATCAATCTTTGTCTTTTCCTTTCCCACCCTTGTATAGGTATGAGCCCCTCCGAGGTGCACGCCCTCTGGAAGGAGGTATCGGCCAGCAGCGGCGTGGACGACAAGGGGGCCACCACAACCAACAGTACCACCACCAGTGTCAGCTCGGTAGTCGGCAGTCACAACAGGTCTATCATGAACGGCGTTCCACCACCGCATCCAGAGGGAGCCCTTCTACATCCTGCAGGATTTCTGGTGGCACCGCACGGTATCCTGTAAGCACTAGTCACACTATTTTGATTGTTTATTGACTTGTTTTGTTTTCTGTCAGCGTTTTCCACCCCACTTGTTTATTTACTTGATGGGCCGAGCAGGAGTTGAAGGCTTGTTGTTTATTTTTAGCTGTCTTACGTGTCCTGTGAATGCCTTCTTGTTTATAATCATCCAGTCTGTCTGCCTGTTATTTCAGTTTAGTGCCCTTTTGGTTCTTTAACACAACAGCCAAGTAGTACTGTATACATGTATGTGTCTGCCTGCTTGATTCGGTCAATAAATAATGATTTATCATCAAATGTTTTGCATTTATGTGACAAGCTAGATTTGTATTTTACATACTGTTATAACTACAAACTGTGAGTTTCAAAAATAGCTCTGGTTTTTTTTCGGCTAAGATATAGTATACCCTTCCATTTGTTGGTCGTTCACTGTGGGGGTGGGTGTATCTGCGTGTGTATGCGAGGCATCTTCATAAGTAAATTTTGAAAATAAGCGGATGTAGGATACACTATAAGATACCCTTCTGATTGAGTTTGTTGATTTTTTTCTCTCAATTCAACTCACATTTTTTCTTACTGAAAAAGTTATGAGCTATACTGTGGTAAAACTAAGTATACTATCAGTAAACAGAATATAAGAAATGCCCTTTTGTCTCAAAAGAGCAATTATTTTCCAATACATCACCATTCCCCCCTCTATTAACTCTTAACACGTTGTAAGACGTACATATGCACATCTGTAAGATCGATGGATTTCTTCCTTCATTTACAGGTTACCAAGTGAAGCCGAAAGTGCAATGTCTTCACCCAATACCCATCCACTGTATGCCCATGGCATGTGTAAATGGCCGGGCTGTGAGACGGTGTGCGATGACTTCCCTGCCTTTCTCAAGTAAGTCATTGACAGATTAGCTAGTTAGTATACCTGCCTGCCTGCCTGCCTGTATTAACACTTTCCACGCGGCTATTAGTTTTGCCACATACAAAACAGATTTTTCAGAAACCTTTCCCAATTTTCAAAGTCTACCTCAAGGATAGCTGAACCAAGACTAGGCATGGTTGTACTTCTTTCCATGCATTTCTCATGGTGATTCCAAATAGGGTATTGAAATTCAATACAATATGTCATTTTTAAAACATTTTGTGACATTTTTGAATGTCGTCTGCAGACGCCTGCCGCATGGAAAGTGTTAACTAAACTGACTTTTAAGTTGGGGTATGAATATTTTTGTTGGGTCTTTGTTTATTTATGTGTTTGTTTGTGGGGGTGTTTATTTGTGTATTATTTTGTTTTAGTTTTTATTTAACTGTTTTTTGGTTGATCAGTTATATGATTAGTTTGTTTGTTCATTTGTTCTGATTGGTTGGTTGGTTGTTTTTGTTTATGTGTTTGTGGTTTACTGCTTGGGTCACAGGGGGGGGGGGGGGGGGGGGGGGGGTGGTACCTGGATGATTTTTGGTAGGGATGTGCCGCCAGCAAAATGAAAATTGGCCCAAACATTTACCAATTTTCTGGGGGGAAATGGAGTAATTTGTTTACCGGGAGACCCAAAATGTTCCTGTATATTTGACAGATTTTGTTAACATTTCTGTAAAAAACAGCAACAGTTAGGATTTTAAAGACCAATACACACCAAAAATGGCTATGAAAAGGGGTAGTTCATTTACCAGATGGGCACATCCCAGGAACCTCATATCCACTTATTACCCCCCCCCCCCCCCCCCCCCCCCCCCCCCGGTTGGGCCACTCATTTCCTTGTAAACACACTTGGATTCTGCAATAGCCAGGTTTCCATTCAGCCTATCTTACCTGACGAAGATAACAGCGAAACACAAGATAAGGGAAAGTAGATCACTTCCAAAAGTTGTGACCATCAAGTTGGCTTGTTTTTCTTAACACTTTCCACGCTGCTATTGGTTTTACCATATACAAAACAGATTTTTTTTTTCAGAAACCTTTCCCAACTTTCGAGGTCTATCCAAAGGGTTACTGAATCAATACTAGGCATGTTTGTACTTATTTCGATGCATTTCACACGGTGATTCTAAATATGGTAATGACATTCAATAATTTTGACATTTATGAAACATTTTGTGACATTTTAGAGCTGTCGTGCCGTACGTACGGAAAGTGTTATTAAAGGTTATCACTATCTATAGAAAGATAAATAATAATAATAAGTTATTTTTTGAAACCAGCTGAATTCAAAATATTTAGCATAAAGCCCAGACATATGTAATGACGAAAAGCAAACAGAAACAATGTCATTGTCCTGTATGTGACAAGAGGACATCGGAAATGCAAAAGCAAACCAGGAATGCGTGGTTTGAGTTTTGGTTGATGAGTAGAATTTCCATCAAAGATATTGTGTCTTGTCTTGTCTTGTCTTGTCTTGTCTCGACCATATTTTGTCTTGACTTGGTGTCTTGGTTCTCTTTTTGTCGGAGCTTAACAGGATGGAACAGTTGAGTGCGCTTTGACAGTTTTCTTTTCTACGTCATTCGGCTTGCTTTATTCCTACACCTTAACGTTTCATTGGAGTGTTTTATTTTTGTTTTTTTAACACTTTCCAAGCGGCAGTCGTCTACAGACGGCAGTTCCAAAATTTCACGAAATGTTTCAAACATGTCAAAATTATTGATTTCCATCACCATATTTGGCATCGCCATGATAAATGCATTGAAATAAGTACAAAATACTACAAAAATGCCTGGTATTGGTTCAGTAATTTCTGAGATAGACTTTGAAAGTTGGGAAAGGTTCCTGAAAAAACATGTTTTGTATATGGTAAAACCAGTAACCGTGTGGAAAGTGTTAACACTTTCCACGCGGCTATTATTTATACCATACACGAAACAGATATTTCAGAAACATTTCACAATTTTCAAAGTCTATCTCAAGGATTACTGAAGCAATACTAGGCATGTTTGTACTTATGTCAATGCATTTCTCATGGTGATTCCAAATATGGGAATGAAATTCAATAATTTTTACTTTTTTTAAACGTTTTGTGAAATATTCGAATGTCGTCTGCAGCCGCCTGCCGCGTGGAAAGTGTTAATACTTGAATCTTTCAACTTATCCTCTAATCTCATCTTAAGTGTTACGTTTATTTGACAATATCAATATCAATTGGCTGGTTTTGGTGTTAGCTTTTATTGCCAAAAATGTCAATTTGCAGATGAGAAAATCTATTTACAACTTTTTTCAAGGGGGTTGAATGAATGCAAGGATGAAAGAATGAGCAGGAAATGTCAACAACCCCACTGTAAACCATGAAATACACTTTCCATTTTATTATGAAAAAAACCCAATCTGATTATTATATATTGCAGCAGCTATGTTTTTTTTTGACAGTCTATTTGGAAAATGTGAACCTTTTTTTGAGTGATTTGTTTGTGTTCACCGTATGGACCCTTGATAGGCTTATGGATAAATTGGTATTTAATCGCTTATAGGCACGTCTAACCTTTCTTTTACAATTGCTCGTATTGGTCAAATACATCCTAGAATCATTTGAATAACCAATCGGAATAGAACTTCTAAATATCATAGCAATAGCTTAATGCCTTTTTTTGGCTGTCTCCGATTGGCTCAATTCAAAGACACGATCATTTGAAAATAACCAATCACGGCAGTTTCAAGCTGAATTTGCTTCTTTGGATGTCTCTGATTGGCTCAATAAACTACTGTAACCTGTCTCTGATTGGCTCACTAAAACACAGTAACCAATCAAATTGGCTAGATCATGGGCGCCGTAGTGCCCCCGGTGTGTCTGTCACATTCAGCCTGTGATATAATTAAATCTCACTCGCCTAATGGTTTGCCATTTGAAGTATAATACATTAATATTTGTGAAGTGTTATTGAACTCTTAAGGCCTTGAAACCAGTCATAACATTCGCAAGCACTATTAATACAATCAACGCGGAGAAAAAAAACCCAACATTGATGCACATTCGATTTCAAAGTGAACATTTTAATTGCCTGCTGTATCTGTGAAGGTATACGATCTGCTCGGTTAGCAGTATACACGCGGCATAACTTGGATGTAGTGGCAATGTTTAAACTCGTGTGTTTGGCCAGCCCATTTTGATTTTGATAGATGTACACTAATGTTAAACCAATGTTTTTGTTAAAATGAGATTCTATTTATTACCAATACACTTGGTCTTTTAGCAAATTTTACAGACATGTGGTCTTTTGGCACATTTTACATGTGCAATTTCTTTTATTTATTTATTTATACATTTACATATTATCATGTATGTACATTATGCCAATAGGTATACTATCTTTGAATAAGATCGAGGCAAAGCTCAAAGTTACGACTTCTATTCCTGAAGATCTATTACTTGAATTTTTATTTTTATTTATTTATTTATTTATTTATTATTTTGATGACTTAATTAATTAATTTCCTATTTGAAGAGGTTTTTTGCAAAAGGGCCTTCATCCATTTTTGCTCTTATTGAGAAAAAGTCAAAAAACTGTTTCTAAATATTTAAGTTGAGCAATTGAAAAACTGAACGAATTATGAAAGAGGTACACTACATACTAATTTAAATTTACATAAATTTCAAATGTGCTAGTTTTCAATTTGTTTAAAATCATGTTTACATTTTTAGAAAATTTGGATGTAGGCCCTTTTGCAACAAAACTCCATCTGTTTGTACATACAGAAAAAATAAAACACAAAAAAAATCATTTATTTTAATCATTTAAAAAAAATAAGTTTGATATAGAAATGTATAGGTCACAATCATATGTTTCTAGGAAATAACATCATTTTTTTTCAAAAAGACCTACATCTCATTGTAAACAGCCATTGAAGTTGTTGTTTTGTTGCAAAAGGGCCTGTATCAAAACAACAATTTCAATGGCTGTTTACAGTGAGATGTAGGTCTTTTTTGTAAAAAATGACTTTGTTTCCTTGAAACATATGATTTTTCCCTATACATTTCTATATCTAACTCATTTTTGAAAAAAATGCACCATAGCCCTTTTGCAACGAAGCTCTTCATATATTTATTTATTTATCATTTAATTTAATTTAATTTTAATTTAATTTATTTATTTTTTAATTTTTTTTATTTTTTAAATTTGCTATTTATTATTGAAATAATTCAAGTTATATTTATATTTTTGTAAAGCTAGTTATAGACTTGGTGTTCATCACTACTGCCCATATCATCAAAATCCAAACAAAATTGGCGTAAAAAATAGAAGTGAAGATCTCCTTCAATGAGTGCGAGTGAGAATATTTATGAGCGCAATATTGGCCATTGCCACAACAAATTGTCAATAGAACGTAAACAGAAAATCCCAAGCGGGGATGAGGGATGTCTCATTGTCCGGCCTAAAGATATTGTTTGCGGTGTAAATTTAATAACAGAGGAAAAAGTAGGGTAATTATTTCTGTGTTGTTTGTGTCTATTCTCCCTGAAATAAGCACACAACATTAAAGTAAAATGCAGGGTCAGAGTTAAAAGATTCCCTACTAATTTATTGCATGTCTGCCTATAAGGCAAAAAAAGAAAATTGTTATGTTGTCCTGGACCGCCCGCTCATCAGATTTAGGGCCGCTCCGATTTTTTTTTTAACAGTTTAAATGGCATTGAATATTAAATTAAGTGTTTATAACATATATGTGCGACTCTTTTAGAGTGATTTCAACTTCTTGTTGGCTGAACTTTGAGCTTCCGCTGGTAAAAGAAAATCAATAATAAAATAAAAAATCCGCCCGCCCGCCCCTCCTCTGAAAGCTGTGGAGGACAACATTACAAAAAAATGTGGCCTAACTACTATTACAAAACACATGAGTTTTGAGGGCAGCAGCAAATCTCTCAAAATAGAAGGAATTTTCCTCCAAATATCCATGTATTTCTATTTTTTTTAACCAAAATCTCTCTCTCTCCAAATACCTGCAAATCGGTCACTAAACAATCAATTTTTATTTATGTCCATTTTTTTAACCACATGACGAAGTGACTAAGAAATGTAACCCGTTATATTTGCAAAACATCAGTGGGGACAGCGAAGTTTTCAGGTCGCAGCACCAAAACTATGGAATAGCTTGCCTGAATATGTAAAACTGTCAAACTCTGTACATATTTTTAAGAAAAACTTGAAGACATATTTGTACTTTGTACTGAAGCATTTGCTTGATGTGACTCTCCTCATCTTTGTTCTTATGCATGTTTATGTTATTTTGGTTTTGTATGCAGAGAAGCGCCATGAGCGTCACTTGCGGCGGATACTGGCGCTTTATAAATTACCATTATTATTATTTATTATTATTATTGTTGGGGCAAATCTCTCTCTCACTAAATACCTGCAAATTGGTCTCTAAACAAACAATTTTTATACAATTTTTATTTATGTCCATTTTTTGTAACCACCTGAAGTAGTGATTAAGAAATTTAACCTGTTATATTGTTGGGGCAAATCTCTCACCTCTCACCAAATACCTGCAAATTGGTCTCTAAACAAACAATTTTTATTTATGTCCATTTTTTTTTAACCACATGAAGAAGTGATTAAGAAATGTAACCCGTTATATTGTCGGGGCAAATCTCTCTCTCACTAAATACCTGCACAAATTGGTCTCTAAACAAACAATTTTTATTTATGTCCATTTTTTTAAACCACATGAAGAAGCGATTTGGAAATGTAACCCGTTATGTTGTTGGGGCAAGTTGAATGAATCAGAGGAGAATGAGTCACAACTTACAACTCCTCCAATGGATCCTGTCACGTCATATTTGTCGTGGAATTTGTATGGGTGGCGGTATCGTGTGTGTTTGGTGTTCGGTGATGCGAGCATCAGATGATGTTTAGAAATATTGTCCTAGAATGAGATAATTGATGATCATGAATTTGAAAGTTGATGTTTTTTTCAGTGGTGAATGAACAAAAATCATAAGAATTTGTGTATCCATGTGTTGCTATGGTGATTGAGGTGCAACTCATGAGATGGATTTGAAGTCATCTTATTTTTCCGGTTTTTTGCTTGGGACATGGTTAATTTTCAATTAAAACAATAGACATATTGTCTTCATTTTTCATCCAGGATTTACCTTTCCTCATCACAACAGGCCCGTAACCACTCCCCCCCCCCCCCCCCCCCCCCCCCCCATAAAACAAAGGTCAACAAAATGCTGTTTGCGAGCATAGGGAATGAAAAATAAAAGTTTTTTACAGGTTTTTTACCATATATTTGGTTATAAGGTCCACCATTGCCAAATCCCCAAATAGGTCCACATTTTGACCAAATCCTCCCCCCCCCCCCCCAAAAGAAAAAAAATCCTGGTTACAGACAGGCCTGCATGACAAAGTTGTGTCAAGTTCCATTTTGTAATTGTGTGTAAAGACTTTCACCTTTATTTATTTTCCAATTTGAGCACAAGTACAAACATGCCTCGTGTTTTCTCAGTAATTATAGAGATATAGGCATTGAAAGTTGGATGAATTTTCTGAAAATAACTATTTTGCATGTGATATTCAACCAACCAACACGTGGTAAGGATGCTCGTTGCAATCAGAAATCATCCCAAAATGTGTTACATGGTCAAAGTCAGTGCAAGGGACAATGCATGCAGCAGTACATAATGTGGGTCGGTAGTCATGAAGAACATAGAAGAAACAGCTTCTCAAGAAGGGAGTGAAAATCCACATCTGGCGAAAGCTATTATTTTCATAATGGCACCTAAGTGATTCACAATGGTCCATGATTCAAGTGGCCATTTATTAAACAATCAAAACAAGCTCTAAGGAGCCAATATACATGTATTAAACATTTCATGGTGATATAGTATAGCCATTGGAACCAACCAGGCTCTCTCTATCCTAGAATGACCTTTGGAGATGATCTCGAGTATCTAGCGTCTTAAACCCGCCGTCCACTGCAGACACTTAATGGACGGATTTAAATCGTCAATAATAAATTTGTTGCTGATATCATCACACCGGTTGTGTTGTCTCCCCTTATTTGTCATTTATATGCTAATGAGTCCCCAAATGGAAAGTGTCTGAAAAACGATACAGTTTTTAGCCGGGTACTTGTCTAAATAGATCTCCCCCTAAATGCCATCCACGTAGTGTTGCCAATGCAGCAGTTTAGTAGCCCTTTCGGGGCTGCTTTAAGTAACCAAACATGAATGGTTGACACTGTTTTGTCTTCCGCATGGCAGTGACTTCATTGCGACAATCCTATGGTGAGGACACTCATGCGAGTTTCATGCAACGGTGCATGAAAATGCTGCCTTTCTCACTGAGAGACACACTGACATTACTGCATTGATGAAGCAAACGTACCAACATGTGTCCAGTTTTACTGAGTGAACTATTCTGTAAAGAACATCTCATCGGTCAAGGAAATCAACCAAATTGGGCTACTTTTTCGCATCCTCTTCAGTTTTATAATTTTGTACAATGTTTTCTGTAATATTTTTAGCAACACTGGCCATCCATATCCATAAATAATAACAGCCGATGTGTTAGTACTGCTTGCTAATCTGTTTGGAGAGGGTCACCTCTATGAAATCTTGATGATTTTTGTTGAAAGCAGAACACTAACATATCTTTGTATATTGCATAGGGAAGGGGCTTAATGAGGGATAATACACAGTCGCTGAGTACCTGGCTCGCGCGACAATAATATTTTTGAGTGGTTTTATGATTTTAAAAGAGTCTGGCTGGAAACAAATTGCTTTCTTGAGAAAATATTACTAATTCAATAGATTACAAAAGAGTGGTTTCATAACTAACAAGTTTTTTGTTATTGTAACTAAGTGACTATTAATGTAAGAAGTGGGGGGAAAATAAGATAGTATCAATTTTGTTACGAGGATGCTTATTTATTATTCCTTTTAACACTTTGTATTCGCAAATTATTTGTCTTTTAATTGCGTCGTTAATAGTTTCTTAGACTTTGCCGAGACTGCGCACAAGCTAGAAAAGTTCAATCGAACAACACTTAAAGGTAGATGTTCTGATTGCTGGCCCGATTTTCAACTTGATGTTTTCTATTTTACATGAAAGGTCATCCTTAAAATTGCCAAAGTTTGAGTTGCATAACTCCATTGGTTCTTATTTTAGAAGCATGTGGTCACAAGAAATTTGCCCATTGAGTAGTACGCACACTGGCGGGTGGTTAACCACCTTTGGCAGTAATTCACCACATTTTAGCCTATAATTCCTAAATGGAACATTTCTGGCCCCTTAAGATTTTACAGACATAATGAGAAAAATATGGAGATTCTTCTGATATCAAAATATCTTGATGAGAAGAGAAAAAAAATCATAGCCTAAAAAAGTGATCAGAACATACACCTTTGATAGCCAAAAGCAAAACGCACTACTTGGTATCAAACTGTTTCCGCTAATATGACCATGTCTATAGTTGTGCTGTTCCTGTGTTATTGTTATAAGGCCTCGCCAACTTGATCTTTAGTTTCCCGTTCAAAACAGGGGAGGCAACCATTTCATTATTCATTATTCACATTATTCATTATTTTTACGACTTTCATTATTATACAAAATGTGGATGTCAGACCTATTGTTATACACCGCTGCACACCATCATAGAATGAAATGGGTCAATTTAACTATATGTAAGTTACAGAAAGGCTATTCTGGTCAAAATGAATAAACATTTTACAATTTCATCACACAAAATGCATGAATTTGGACGTTTTCATTGCAAAAACGGTATTTTTTCCCCAAAATTTCAATAATGAATTCAAACGCGGGCATGAAAATGAAGCGTGGGCGGGTTACGGGAAACTAAAAATCAAGTTGGCGAGGCCTAATCTATGAAATGCTTCAGACAAAACAATGACATGGTGGAGGAGTCGGGTGGGATCCACACGGCTATTGGTTTTTACAATTCAAAACAGATTGTTCAGAAACCTTTCCCCAGCTTTCTAGGTCTATCCAAAGGATTACTGAATAAATACTAGACATAGGTGTACTTATTGTCATTCATTTCATGTGGTGATTCCAAATATGGTTATGAAATTTAACATTTTTGAAACATTTTGTGAAATTTTGGCTATTGGTTTTACAATACAAAACAGATTTTTCTCAAACCTTTCCCCAGCTTTCTAGGTCTATCCAAAGGATTACTGAATAAATACTAGGCATGGGTGTACTTATTGTCATGCATTTCATTCATGTGGTGATTCCAAATATGGGTTTGAAATTTAACAATTTTGACATTTTTGCAACATTTTGTGACATTTTGGAATGTCGTCTGCAGACGCCTGCCGTGTGGAAGTGTTACAAGTTTTAATCATCTGTTTCACTTCCGTTAGAGTGGAGGATGTGATGTTGCACTCTTGGGACAGATTTTTTTAACAATTTGACTATTGCGTCATAATGTTACATGAATTTAAGTAGAATTTAAACTGCTCAAAAAAAAGTTTGGAATATTTCACAATTTGTTCAAATATCTCGGATATGTTCATTTAGTGTAATATATCATTTGAAAGCTGATGTGTTCATCTTTACAATGATACCAAATTTGAAGCCATCCCTTGCTCCAGTGCTCAGCTACTTGCTTTTGAACATGGGGAGGTCACAATCTAAATGTGTCAAAATCAACACTATTTCGTGCTCAAAAGATTTATTGATCTATTGATTTTTAAGCACAAAATAGTGTTGATTTTGGCACAACATCAGCTTTTAAATGATATATTATACTAAATGAACATATCCTGAGATATTTGAAGAAATTGTGATTGAAAAAATATTCCAAACTTTTTTTTGAGCAGTTCAGTAAGTTTTTTCAAAGCCAATCCACAGGATGGCAATTACACATGGTATTGTTGGCTGGCTGATTTAGGCCAAAAATAAATAAAGGTTGTGTTGCCCTCAAGTGCCAAAAAATTTAATTCGGGTCGGTCGGTCGTTCGGAATTTTTATTTTTTTGTGGCTGAAAAATATATGGTTTATGTCAAGACAAAATTGGTATATGCCCATATGTCAATTTAACTAGTTTCTAGTGTGACAATAGTCTAAAAAACATTTATTTAGGCTTATTTATTCATTTCAAGCAAGAAATAGTGACATTTAGACACTTTTAATCAAATTTAAATCTAAAAAAAAAAAAAAAAAATCGGCCCTAGTTTTTACAATTTTAGGGTCGGTCGCTGAGGGCAACACAACTTCTTTTCTTTTTTTGCCTTAGAGATGTCAAAATTCTAACCTGAATGTAATTTATCCTATTTATATATTCCATTTCACTCTCAGTTTTACGTAACAGAATCATCCTAACCCTGTTCTTTTACTTCAACTGACACAGGCATTTGAGTACAGAGCACGCCCTCGACGACAGGAGTACGGCCCAGGCGCGCGTACAGATGCAAGTCGTGAATCAGCTAGAGTTGCAGTTGACCAAAGAACGAGAGAGATTGGCGGCGATGATGGCGCACTTACACATGAAACCGATGGAACCGAAACGTGAGCCGCCGGCTGTAAGTGTGAGTGTCTAGCTTTAAACTTAATTAAAAAGAGAATTTGAATATGTAAAATTCAACATCAACAAGATAATATCAATCAACTATTGCTAAACACACAAAACATTCATACCCACTTGCGTAGGACATTGCACAGTTAGTGTTTCTGAAGTGGGGGAAAATGATAATAAGGGGGCAGTTACATTCAGTTTTTCCAAAAATCTACCAATTTTGGCAACATTTTGTTCCACTATTGATTGATCAAGAAGTCAATTTTCCTCAAATTCTTTACTACAGGGTGTATCAAAAAAAATAGGACACTTTTTCATGACGGTGTAATACTTGTTATAATCATTGGACCATGACCAATTTAGTCTCAATGTAAAGCCCAATTAATTATTATGATGTCCTGAAGATATGAGCTCAATCCGATTCAAAATAAGAAAACTAGCGTACTTTGCGTAAACCATGTCATTTACTGGTTTGTACAATGGGATTTACATGTATAGACCAGTAAATAACATGGTTTACGTTTCAATACGTTTCAATAATTATAAACATAGAAAATAACATATCAGTCAATAGCAAAGATTAGTTTGGTAATCCATTTAATTCTGGCACAAATCAATACTGGCTAAATAGGCCTAATCCACAAATCAGATGCATGCATATTCTGTGCAAATTAAAAAAAGTTCTCGAACCCACTGTAGATGGTTCATTAGCATGATAAGAAGTAGAATTGGCATTAATAGTGTGCGCGTTAATGTTACTATTACTGTGTGAATGACCATTGTACATTCTACAAAATAGATTGCCTTGCCTAATAGGTCACAATTTCCTTAATTTATAATGGATTGTTCTCATCTTTTCAGGATTTTATCTTTATTGGTTGTTCTTTACATTAAAATAAAATTTGGTCATGCTTCAGTGATTTAACAAGGATTTGAACCGTCATCAAAAAGTGTCCTAATTTTTTTGATACACCCTGTATAGTTTAATACTTAAGGGGGGGGGGGACAAGGAAGTTTTTGATTTGATTTTTTGATTTTTGCAAGTGATGTAATTATTGAACTATTAATCAAATGCATATAAAAGTATACATTTTTGGAAAGGAAATAGATCAGAAAATCTAATTTTGACCATAAATGTTGAATTTTTGAGAAAATGACAAAATTCACTATTTTGCCCCAACTCTTTTTGGGACAATCTGACAACATTATTTGTTAGTAAAAAATGCCAAAAATTGCTTGATTATACTTTTATGACACTAATCCAGAGCCAATTTTCTAATTTTTCTTCTTTTAAAGATTAAAAAATTTAAAAAAAGACCCAAAAGTGCCAAGAAATTGATTTTTTTCTCTCAATATTTTGGCCATTTTTGGTTAAGCTGGATTTTAATGAATAAGATTATCAGGTCCATTCATGGCAGTAACAAGTATTTCATCTTCGGATTGCAAATAAATTAGTCACCAGAGAATGCATGTCAACCATTAATAACTTTATCCTGCCAGAAAGGCTGTGGTTTCAATTTTCTCAGAATAAAAAAATTGAATAAGGAAATATCCATTTTCCTCTGTTTTCCAAGATAAAAATACAAAGTCGGGCTGCTTTTTCAATTGGTGTTGGTCCATGCCAACTACTAACTGAAGTGACACCGAATTCTTAACACTTTCCACGCGGCTGGCCATTAATTTTACCATACACAAAACAGATTTTTCAGAAACCTTGATTCCATTATGTAAGTAAGTGATCACTTATGATGATATCCATGTCAAAACCTTGTATGTTTTTCCGGCCCTTTGGCATATAAGTAAAATTGCCCAATGGTAATGCATCCAAAGTGTTCATGCTCTGGGGCAAGAATACTCACAAGGCGTCGATAGATGTGTTTTTGGCCCCTGAACATGTTTAGAGCAGACTGCCCAAAGTTTACACATAGGAAGTATTACTTTATACATGCTGAAAGGCCAGATGGAGATACAAGGTTTTGACCATTTGCGATATGCCCATGGGGAAAAACTTGTGTTAAGAACCACCCTTACCGACATTGTAAGCGATCAAAACGGTATGATGGTATTAAAAAAGATAGCAGAATTCTCTACTACTACTATCGCACGTTTGCTTAATCACCAGTGCATGACATTACTGTATTACTTAGACACACGTGTCAATAGTACCAGTCAGTAGTTATATACAACAAATTAAATGCAATTGACTATAGAGACAATAAGATGGCTCCATTATCAAATCACCCAAGCATTACACTGTAATACTTACACACGTGTCAGTACTTATACAACATAATAAATGCAATCGACTAGAGATTATGGCTTCGTTATCAAATGTGACATGGCACCAGTAAATGGGTGGAAAGTTTAAGAATAAAAGTTATCGTTTTTTATCATAGTCTTATAATATAATGTGAAATATAGCTATTATAGCTTTTTTATATCCATATATATGAGCAAAAATAAGTTGACACTACCAAGAAACCCGGTATTGAAAAATTGACCGTCAAAGTCTAAATTAGAGTCCTGGTCAAAATATTTTGTTATAACATCAGTCAATGCAGCATTATCAACACTACTATGCTCTATTTGGCTATCACGAGACAGTGACGTAACCGCGTATTCTACTAATTGCAGCACATAACGCGCACGACTACTCGCGGCGCTGGCGTATACACACGAGCGTTGAACGCGTGCGTAAAAGCTGCGCCTGTTAAGTTACGTCACTGTCCAGAGGAAGCCAAATAGAGTATAGTACTTTTTCACGATAATTTAAGTAGTTTTCATTGAAACGAGAATGAGATACCTTTATAAAATCAACTAAAATTAATGTTTAGAGGCAGAATTGTGTGAAAAAACGTTGGAAAAATGTTAAACGAAGGTTTCTTGGAACTAAAAAATATGGATAACTAAAAATCACCCCCCTATCAACTTTTTCATAGTTCGGCCTATATCTCCTTTACAGATACAGCGACTTTCCGCTCATTTCATGGTGCAATGTCACAAATCGCCCAAGCACTTTGTTTGTTGAGACAGGATATTTGTATTTTTCTACTGCCTAGAAAAGATGATTTGCACGCCAAGCCTGTATGTAGTGTTTATCGTCATCAGCGACTTTGATTCATGTATTTATTCGCTACTGCATAAAACAACACGCATCCTGTATACAAAGACAATAAGAGAACGGTAGCCAATTAACCATCTTACCTCATGCAATAGTCCTTGTGGTTGTGCTTTTGTAACTAGCTTGGTTGCCATCTTAACATTCAATTTGCATTTTTATGAGCCGTTTTAATGTCACTGAATGGCAATGTCCGTGCATTGGTTGGCCACGCACATTTTATAGTTTGCGTTTCCCGCAAGCGGATGATTCGGTTTCTATCGCGAAGCAACGATACACGGAAATACTTTGGGGAATACCTACAACCATAGGGAGTAGGTTTTTTTTTTATAGAATGGATCCTACTCAAACCAAATTGTAAAACTGTATAATAATCTGAACACTTTCCACGCAGCTATTGGTTTTACTATTTATAAAACAGATTTTTCAGAAAACTTTCCCAACTTTCAAGGTCTATCTCAAGAATTACTAAACCAATTACGTGGCATGTTTGTACTTATTTCAATGCATTTCTCAGTGTGATTCCAAATATGGTAATGAAATTCAATAATTTTGATTTGCCATTTTTCAAACATTTTGTGACATTTTGGAATGTCGTCTGCAGCTGCCTGCCGCATGAAAAGTGTTAATAGGTACCCAATTTGTTAATGAACCGATCAGTAGGGAGTTCAGTAGCTATGTAATTATTAGGCTCTATGGGGGGGGGGGGGGGGGGCAGTTCTCAACATTTTGCCAAACCATTTCTTGAAAGTTTGGGCTTGGAGCCGTTAAAGGCATATTATGTAATATTTTCCAGGGGGCACCCTATATTCATTATTTTGTTTAGAAAGTAGATTTTCTTGCAGATTTACATTTCTGATCATACATCATAAATATATTCTGAGTTACAGAGCGATACAATTCCTATTTGCTAGTGCCTTTTTGACCACCATACAAACATATATGATTTCAATGTTGAATACACCATACTTATAACAATGTGACCAAGCAGCAATTAGGGGGTGTAGTAGGTATTCATTTTGTTTAATGAATCAGTAAGTAATCAGTCAAATAAGTATGTACACCCAATGCCTGTTGTATTGTTGTTTGTTTCAAGGTGGAAGCAATTAAACCATGCTCTGTGTCTGACTGTAGACATTTGTACCTAGATAACCTTAGTAGTAGCTGACAGTAATTACCTATAGTCTGATTAAGCTAATAATCTCTTCCCTTAGTGTCTACCCGGCCATCCGCTCGTTCGCAATGAGTAGTGCACATGAAACACAGATTATACTATAGAAAGCAATTACTATAGAAAGAGATAACTATCTAGCGTTGCCGATCATTAACAAAAAAGAACAAAACGACAAGAAGAAAAAAGAATAAGACAAAAAAATCCATAATGATCTATAGCGGGCATAAATAATAACACACGGAAGAGTAGTATACAGAAATCAAATGAAAAGATTTTGAGGACCTGTGGCATGTTTTTGCTAGCGTTTATTCAGGCGTTAATAACGTGACTTCATAAAGTGGTTGCACTTGGCTTGTTAGTAGTAGAGTTCACCTTGAACTATCGCTGACCAGGTTAAGATAATAGCCCACCGGTCCGATATTGCCCCGCTTCACAATGTAGGGTGTGCTTTGCTCACAGGTTGAATGGCCCCCACCGTCAATGAATGGGATGAAAAGACCAGTTAACAATAGGGTGTGTTTACGCTTGATCACGTTGCCAGTGTATTGGGACTTTAGGAAGCCAACGGACCGTTTAGTGGGCATTATTTGCGAGTGAATTAGTGACTTTTTCTTTTGGAAAGAGGAAATGCGAGATGAATAGTGGTTGATAGTGCTTGGTAGCCAGGCCGATCGTAGGTGGAAAATGGAAAAGTTGTTCCACGAAAGATTATTTAGATACCAATGAAAAGTTATGGATTGAGTTGATGCTTGCTGCTGTCCTAAAGGCTAGTTTGGTTTAGATGATAAATGTTTACAATAGCAATGGCATATTAAATATTAATTTGTGGCAGTTGTGTTTGAAAATAAGTGCCTACAGAGTTAAGTTGGCCACTGTTTATCATTGCTGGTTTGTCTTTAATAAATTTACGCAGCCAAGTCGTGGTTGCACATTCGCCCGATAACTTGGCTTATTTATTCTGTAAACAACCGACCAGTATACAGATTTTTTTCTTTCTCCTGATTTGGATACCAGCCAGCATCACAGTTTTGCCAGTATAATTGTTTGCACGGTAGCTGTAGCAGCGTGTAGAGAAAGGTGACGCTGTCAAGAAAAAGCCACAGAAATTTAGCGGTCGTTTTGATTTGGGGACCAGACATTTACTCAGAGATTAGGTGTTTTTTTTTTGTTTTTTTTGTTTGTTTGTGAGAGCTTGCAATGAATACTTTTTGTGTGGATCGTTGCGATGCCATTTGCATTGGGTTGTGCATCTGATGAAGTTTCATTTCATTTCATTTCATATTTATTTAGCCAAATCAACATTGCACATTTATACACATAAATAGATGGAACATACAATAATCAAATATAATAAATATAAAAGACAATAGTAAAAAACACAGACAGAAAGCATGTTGATAAGACCAAGGATAGCCCAAAAAGCCACAAGAGCTTATTTCCATTGGGGTCCTTACAAAATAACAACACAAACAAGAGAGAAACAACTAACAAGTCAAGGCATGGTACCCCCTCCCTCTCTCAATCTGGCTTTCATTGCAAGATGAGATTTTACTTCTTTTTTGAAGTAAGCATAAGTATTGCTCGATTTAATATCGCCTGGAAGAGAGTTCCATGCCCCAACCGCAGTACATTGGAAGGTGTTGCTGCCAAGTTGCCCCCGGACCCTTGGAATGACAAAATTAAGGTGGCTATCCCTGGTATTTACTATCAAAATCAAAAGTTGGTCGGTTTGAAGCAATCATGGAACCTTTTTGTGTGTGCATTGAACCAAAAATGTACGTGTCGTATTTATGCTCTGTTAACTTTGAGAGTGTTCATGTGACCTTTGGTATAATTACCTTGTAGTGTGTGTAACCATGCACATGGGTTGTTAGCTGAATTGTTGGCAGCAATGGGGGGGGGGGGGTACTTAGTGGATATGAGGTTATAGAGATGTGCTGCTAAATAAGGTCCTACTTTTCACTCTCTGGTAATTAAATGACCCCTTTGCAAAGCCATTTTTGAAAAAATGTATAGGTCTATTATAATCCTTAATTTTGCTCTTTTTCGCCAGAATTTTTAGCAAAATCTGTCAAATATAGGGACATTACGGGTTTCTGCCCCCCTCCATGGCACTGCATCTTTACTTTGTGTTCTTTTCATCCCTTTACCATACAAATTGTGACCCTCTGTGTGAAAAGTTTGTAGAAACTGTTTAAGAAGTTCAGTACCGTTTCTTTTCTGTTTTCTGGTTAAAACTGCAAACTCAACTTAGTAAAAGTTTTTGTAAATAAATTCTATCGTTTTCCCATGAGATAGTTGTGAAAATGTGATAATCAATACTGTGATAAAAGGGAGTTGACTTTCGGTGGAGTATACTTGAGATACATCTTTTTTTCCCTGTGAGATGGACTTGGTGGTTCCCATTGGTCCATGGCACTCTAGTGTACGAGTAATAACACTAAATAGGCACTATAAAAAGCAATGCCAATTATATTTAGAAGTTTTTTGAATGGTGAATTCATTGATTTATGCTCAAGGTGCGGACACGTGGCAACATTGTTACGGCCCAGCCAGTAGTTAGTCAGCTCCATCACTGCCGAAATAATACAAACATTGCAACCTGGATAATATACAGGCTAGATTGTGTATCTACGACTACGACCAAGTCTGAGTGGAATTTGTTTATTCACGGCATTGTAGGATAAACATATTGGCTGTTTTCTTTATGATGGCTTGCATTTATGCATTAGATTATTATTTGGCGCTCTACCCCATATGTATATGCCGTTTCCACTGTTGCCAGTAGGGCCCCATTGGCCATCAACAATATGTATTTCCTCCCGACGACGTATCGCAAGCCCCTTTATTAGGCGAGCTTATTTAACATAATGAATCAAAGCAGCAAGTTTTTTGGAAATTGGCTTATTATATTTGTTTCATTAGATTTTGTTTTTCTTGGTTGCAAGGCTGAATTTGATTGAATTGAAATGGGAAGTATGGTTGGTTATTGTCGTCGTGCACTGAAATCACAATGCACGCCGTGGTGTAGCTCCAATTGATTTGTACACAAATTGTGCACTATCTTATTCTAAAGCGAACTAGTAATAACGAGATAATATGTAGACCCACAAAGTGCAGGGTTTTGTATGATATGAAAGTCTGTTATCGAATTTAATGACAACAGTTTTTTTGTTGTGTGTGTTAGGAAATAGAAAAATATGCTTTTGGAAATTTGCTAATTGAATTGAAACGGTATGTCAATGTTATACCGGGTGTTTTTGGTGTAGTTATGATTATGACTTGGAGCACTGTGGCTGGATGGAGAGATAATATGCTAATTGAATTTACGTGAAAATAATTAGAAAGTTTGTTGATAAAGATCTTTTTCAGAAAAAAAATATGATATACTGTATTTTCTAATGAACAATTACCCTATTCTATGCACTGTAATAAAAGCCCTGGAGGCATTGTGTTTTCAAAAAAGCAAGGGGTGGAGGTCGATAATTCAAGACAAAATCACACATTTTTAGTTTATTTCAATGGGCAATATGTAATAGCAAGAAAATACACAACAGCCAGAAAACAGTAAATCAAATTAACTTGACTTAATTATCAGATGACAATGATTTTAGTCCACTAGACAACTAGTTATGATAGGAACCGAAGTCTTCATTCAAATATTGGTAAATGTGTGGTGGAAATACTGTAACAATGCTCTCTTTTTTCAATGTAATATTTCATTTTAATGATTGACCCTTCCCCCCATCTGCTCACAGCTTTAGTTTTCCAAAAAAGTCCATTACACCTTATCGAGCAAAAGGACCATGATTTTGAATAGAGTAAAGAAATTGTATCTTTTTAATATTGACCATAATCGTAATCCTATAGCCTCAACTCACAACTGGCATAACAACACTTTTGCCAGATTCTCAATAATATACCTTGGAAATAATGAACTGACACCCCCCCCCCACATGTGTTTTGTTTGGATGGTTTACAGTATACTAAGCAAAGCCATATTTGTGTATATCTTGCCTATGAGAAGGAGCCTTCCTAACACTATAGTAGTATGTGTATTTCAGAGGAGTGGCTACTTGGTGTATGGCAATACTGCTAGGGGTGCAATTAATAAACATTGTCTTTTGAAAATTTGTACTCATGAAGAATGGTCCCATTAATGAATGGTCCCATAACTCAATTAGTCTAGTTTAACAAAGTCTCCTTTACTTTCCTCATCTTTGTAAGGGGGTAGTTTGAAATTATTTCATATTTTCCGATCGGATTGATTCTATTTTTCCTGCAGAATGGTCCGTTTTCATCTTTCCTAACAGCAAACAAAATATTTTGGCTACCCCACCGGATGCATTAAGACACACTTAGTCAATTGGCAGCCCAGACCTCCATGATTATGCAATCATCCGCAAATAAAATAAATCCGTTAACGAGGCTTGACAATCATGCTATTCTAGTGTTAAAAGGTCAATTAGATGTAGTGTGGCCCTACCATTAACCAGATTAGAACATCTCTGTTGCTCTCACAATGAGTGGATATTTGTGACGCGATCAAGAGGAATGAGTCGAATGTCGACCCTGGTCGAAAATGAGTTTTTAATACAGTTTTAAAGAAGACACCTAGAGCTTTCAGAAACTGAAAACCCCATGTCGATACGACGTTTTGTTCCAAAGTTATGTCAAATTGTATACATGAATTTCCATCAAAACTTATGTAAGCCGCCATTTTGAATTGGCCATATCTCAATTTGGGATTCCCCGACATCCGACTCATTCCTCTTGATCGCGTCACATTTTGTGTGAAACTTAATGACTATGTTTTTGCATTTTGATTGTACCCATCCATGGATTTTGAATAATTACTTGTAAGACAGGGTTTTTTTTAAGGGGGGACTTAAGGAAGTTTTTTGTTGAATTTTGTTAGTGCTGTAATTATTGAACTATTAATCAAATGTATATAAAAGTATACATTTTTGGAAAGGAAATGGATCAGAAAATCCAAATTTGGCATAAATTTTGACCAAAAATGTTGATTTTTTTTGTTGAGAAAATCACAAAAAAAATCACTTTTTTGACCCATTTTTTTTTAACAAAGCTAACAAACATAATTTTGAGTTAAAAATGCCCAAATCACTTGATGATGATGTTAAGACACTACTGGAGGGATGATTTTTTTATTTTTAAATCTAATCCACTATTTTTTGAAATTTTGCCAAAAAAGTGTAAAAAAAACACCAATTTTTTTCACGTTTTTTGGCACTTTTTTAGATGTAGTGTGGCCCTACCATTAACCAGATTAGAACATCTCTGTTGCTCTCACAATGAGTGGATATGTTGTGTGAAACTTAATGACTATGTTTTTGCATTTTGATTGTACCCATCCATGGATTTTGAATAATTACTTGTAAGACAGGTTTTAATGTCAAAAAAGATACACAATTGTTACAGCTTGAATCTGAGAAATTGACGGAAAATTAATGACCCTTGAGACGTCTCAATGTGCTACTGAAATCTCAGCCACTGTTTAGCATTTGTTGTCCCAGGGGGCCAGTCAGGTATAATGTAATGTATTGTAATCATCCGCGTGAACGAAAATTCGGGATTACTGGTGCTTTTTTCGACCACAACACAAGCCCATTCTAAGGGTATCAAAATTGCCAATTTCAGAGAATAAAGGTGTATTTATTTTTTAAATCAGAATTTTAAGTGAAATTTGATACCAAAAATGCGTTCTCCGACTCATTTCCTTTCCAATCATGTACTTTTATATACATCACATTAATAGTTCAAAGGTTACAGCGCTTGATAAATTTCATTATTTTAGGGTTGACGGACAGCCAGCCCCCTTATGAAGCTTACATTCTTCCTTGATGTGTGTGCTTCATTACTATGATTTTTATTTTGACACTTTGGATTTCATATTCCTTCTATGGTTGTACTTCGTTTTCAGTTCTATGTATATTTTGTCCTGAAGAAGAAACATAAGGTTTCGTAAGCTTGACGATATACCGTTTCCTATCTATTCAACAATATGATTTTTATTAATTCATACGTTATACATATGCTTATTTCTACTTCACAGATCCAATCCGCCATTGCCAAAGCAGTATCCGTCGCCGCCAAGAGCCCGACCAGAGTGGTGCAGCAGCCGCCCCCTATCACCACCCATCTCACCCACTTGACCCCACCGACGACCCGCATCAGCCTGGCCGGACTGCAGAATCTGCAGGGCCTACAGGCACTCCAGCAGTTGCAGCAACACACCCCACCGCCGCACACCCACAGACAGAGCCCGTCTGTGGAGCACCGCATTAACCACGCGGGCGGTCCCATCAGAAGGCGTACTAGTGAGAAATATGGTATCTCACTCGGAACAGGTACAGGTACATGTCTTTTTTAATCATCATCATCATCAACATCAACATATCATCTCATCAGTTAGAAGCAGAGATGCCACTTTTCGGGAAAAAATTCCTGATTGCAGGAAATTTTGTTCAGATTTTCTTAGTGTCAGGACATTTTGTCTGCGCAAAAGTATAGTAATGTCTGTTCAAAGTATAGGAAAACTGACATTTTCAGGCTTTTCAGGAAATTTTTAAACCACCAAGTGGCATCTCTGTAGAAGATGCGAGTACTGTAAAATTTGGCGTTTTTTGCCACAATTTGCATTTTGCACACTTAAATACTGGTGTAGTGTAAAAATAAAAATGACACAATGTATTCTTGAATTAATGGATAAGAAGGAAGTGCACACCTAAAATCGGTGGGTATTTTACACCATGGTTAATGAATTAGTGCAGGGCTTTTCAACTGGCGGCGCACACGCCAAGTGAGGCGCTTGGAGCAATGGTGGTTGGTGCTTGGACTCCTCAAAAAAATAATGCATTTGGCGCTTCATCATATATTTTATCTCATAATTGTGGCGCTCCATTAAATTTGAGATCCCCTGAATTAGTGTAAGATACATGTATGTAGAAATAACATTTATTTGGTAGTCTGTCTATCGTTTGATCAGCTCCAAATTGGCGAAGCCTCCTTACAGCAGCAATGAATACAGAAGAGCGCGGACGCGCATTAGGCAACAAGCGAACTGTGCATCATATGTGTGACGCGTGCGTCCGATCCAAACCTTGTGTGTGTGTGACAATTATCGTGTGCGTACGTTTGGATCACTTTTGAGCCGCGATAGATAAATACCGAATATTTCTCGCCAATTTGGAACTGATTCAGCTATAGTTCTCTCTGGTAATAGCTAGCTAATCTTAAAAGTTATAGACCTTTTCAAAATAGCTCTACCAATTATACGCAAAGTACAAAATGATTTCCCAAATTCTTGCGACTGAATCCGAAACATTGCATGCTATGTGGAGTAGAAGTTTCCACATTCCATGCGATCCCATTTAGGAGCCAGTAGCATATTATTAATCTGTCCTTATTTTGATATCATTTGTATGGAATATTACTGATATCACTGGTGGGTGTATCTTGGCATTCTTAATTGTAACCATGGTTTTTGAGCAGTGATAAACATTGGGTCACCTCATTTGCAGCCTCCCATCATATGTTATGTGATCTGTGATTTTTCATATTGGAGATATTTATATCATAAGAAAGCTGAAAGTGTGCTGATTACAGAACGGTTTCGATCATTTATTTACGATCACTACAAAAAAGGTTATGAGTGAATGATGATTGTGTGATGTCATAGAAAGCTACAAAACAAGAAATCATGAAAACAGACCAAAAAAGATAGTTCCATAGAATAGCATTATAAAGTTAATTAGAAAAGTGACCTAAGCAAGTTTTGAAGGTGAAATTTCATGAAAGATGATGGCACAAAGTATTGGAAATTAATTTTCTAAAAAAAGAAAGAAAGTTGTTTGTTTTTAATTTTACCCATAATCCCTCGTTCACATCTGGCAACATCTGATAGGTTTTCACAGATCACATCACATGTGTAGCAATGAAAATGGTAGAGCTCCTCTTAAAATACAGCAAAATTGAATAAAAAATATAAATTTGTTATATAAAAATCTTGTGCTAAAACCGCATTCTGAACTTACCTCTTAAAAAAAAACTGTTATATTATGCAGATTGTTGACATACTGAATTTTGCCTGAAGGACTAATCCAACAAAAGATCTGAATGATTCAAAGAAGATTTTAAGGTCTTCCCACAATGCATTGCGCAAACGCCAGCCAACTAAAGCTTTTTTCACACGATGCATTTGTCGAGCTGTTAAGTTTTAGAATTAAGAAAAAGGAACACAGATAACTAATTTATTTATTGATATAAACTAGAACCTAAGAGCTCCAACTATGAACCCTGCAACGAAGCCATAATTGTGTGCATATAATGTCTATGGGAACCGAGACAAATTGGAGACCAGAATTAGGGCATTTTGCAAAAACGCAATGCATTGTGGTGGCGTCTTTAAAAATCTTCTTTGTTAATGATTTGTAGCTTTAGGAAAATGTCAAACTGTTATAATGAGACGAGCATACAAGCGCAATGTTTACAGAATGATTCGCCGACTAGACGAACATTAAATCCGCCGCTCGTGATTGGCCAGCGGATCTGCTGTCTGATATTCCCAACAAGCAACCTAAACCACTTGTTGTCTATTGTCAATATTATTATGGTTTGGTGCCAGATTATTTTTGCTTTTAGCTTTCATTGAAAATATTCATGCACTATATGTGCGGTGGTGGCTTAACTTGTTTATCCTGCGCGATGCACATAAATTAGTGTTGTTTTCCTGTGCGAGTAAATATGCGTTGGTTTACTCAACATGTGTGTAAACAACAGTCTGGTTTTAATAGTGTGTATGTGTCTGAATACACATTTGAATGACGAGTGTAAGATAACATGTTATGCAGTTTCATGACATTCAAGCATTCATGAGATTCATGAGCTGAAAATAAACTTTTTAGCTGAATTGATTGTTGATCATTCCAAGTGCAGTGCTAAAATAAAAGTTAAATAAATATGCTCATATAACTAAAGCTCTAACTTTAAAATCAAATGATGAAATGAAAGAGTAATTTCTGCTCACAGAGTAATGTGACAGGTACATGAATGTGTATAGGCGGCATTGTTCAATTGAAGCATCTCCGATCCTCATCCAACTATCATACGTTGAGGTGTCGCTACCAGTAAATTGATAATTTACCTATGCTACACCAAGGCTGCGGCAAGAAAACCCAAATGCAAAAATTAAAAATTAGCTTTGTTTTGTTTTTTGGCTGCATTGATCAATTGAAGCATCTCCGATCCTCATCCAACTATCATACGTTGAGGTGTCGCTACCAGTAAATGGATAATCTGCTAAATTGCTACACCAAGGCTGTGGCAAGAAAACCTAAATGCAAAAATGAAAAATTAGCTTTATTTGTTTTTTGATACATAGCTTTGTTAATATTTAGTCATATGTAGCTACAATATGTTTCTCCTGATTTTCTGTTTTGTTGAGATGTCAGTCTATCTGTTACTACGATTGTGTTTCGTGCCGTTAATTGTGGAACTTGTTGTTTTCTATTGTTGTCTCAGAAATCCATCGAAACGCCGAATTCTACAAGAACGCGGACGTCCGCCCGCCCTTCACTTATGCAGCTCTAATTAGGCAGGCGATCATCGAATCGCCCGATAGACAACTCACGCTCAACGAAATCTATAACTGGTTCACCAGAACGTTTGCCTACTTTAGGAGAAATGCTGCTACGTGGAAGGTAGGTGGGGGATGGAAGGTACGTACAGGGTGGTCCACACGCTCCTAGACCTGATGAGAACATTCAACTTCTGGTCTCAACACTTTTAAAAGGGCATTAAGAGATCCTCCGGGGAGGGCGCCCTCAATTGCTTTCAAAAGTTAGGTTTTCACATAATACATAATGCTTGCACATGTACTAACAACTACTACCACCTGAAATCATAGAGCTTAATTTGCAATCTTTTATGTAAAGTTCATGAATTTGATAGTTTGTTTAATTTAAATTAACAAAATTCATCTAAATGACCACAGATGGCTTCTACCAAATGTATTTCATGCTTACCATGAATAACCTTGAAGACCCCTGTGACTTGTTATCTGAAGCAAAGTCATGACTGTGAAAAGCATTAAGTGGCCTTCAGAAATGCTGAAAAAATGTCTTTTATTTTCTATTTTACTGATTTTTGCATGAGAGGGTTTCTACATATATCATCCATCTAAACAATGATTTGTTTATTGATTTTTTCTTCCGGAGAAATCTCTTGGATCTCCCGATGCCCTTTAAAGGCATATTATGCGATCTTTTCCAGTGGACGCCCTCTATCCTGTATTTTTTTAAAGCAGATTTTTCTTGCAGATTTACATTACAGAGATATACGATTCCTAATTACTTCAAAATCATGGTTTAAAGAGTGAAAATAAAATACTGTTCTGCTTGCAGAACAGTTTATTTCCACTCTAAATTGCGATCTAAAACCATGATTTGGACGTAATTAGGAATCGTATCGCTCCGTAACTCAGAATTGATTTATGATCAGAATTGAAAATCTGCAAGAAAATCTACTTAAAAACTAAAATCAAGGATAGAGGGCGTCCCCTGGAAAAGATCACATTATATGCCTGTAAGTAGAAATAAATACCTGTATATTCCAGTTGTTACTGCAACTTTTTTTATGGCAAAAGAATGTATCTTTTATGTAGTTTCCTAACATTATACTCCCTTTTAACATGATCAAAGTAAGCTTTTTTTCTCCATAACTCATGTACTGGTAAAAGGCAGTATATTACTTTTATTGTCTTTACAAGTTGTAACCTTTTCCTAAGTGAGGATTATTGAACCAAGTTAACACAATCCATGTTAAAAGGAAGTATTTCAGTAGGAAAGTACATTATAAGATACATCCTTTTGCCATAAAAGGGCTGTTATGACTTGATCTAATGTTTGTGACCTGTAAGGAATGTGACCTCTGAATCGGTCTTAGACTCTCGACAATTAGTAGCAACCTCCCCTCTTTGTTGTGTAATTGTAACATCACAAACTTCAGATCAAGTCATTAGTCTACAAGCTGACCAGAGTCGTAGCAACAACTGAAAAATCCAGGTATTCATTTCTAAATTGTTTTGAGACGAAGAGTCGAATTTTCTCATCATTCTTCCTTCCTTGCTCAGTTCCTAAACCTCTTTGAAAGCTTTTGTGTCAATGAAACATTTCAAACATATCAATAGGAAAAAAATTGGTGGATGTATAAATAAATAAATGTATCGTTTCATAATTCTACTAAACCAATAAGGACCTATCCCTATTAACACAAAGTGTGTATTTGATGAAAAAATATAACATTGTATCGTAATCTGTTTTGTAATTCCAATTTACAGAATGCAGTACGGCATAATCTGAGTTTACACAAGTGCTTTGTGAGAGTAGAAAATGTTAAAGGAGCTGTATGGACTGTCGATGAGCAAGAATTCATGAAGAGAAGACCGCAGAAGCTAAGCGGGTGAGTGAGTCACAGGGAAGGATGGATAAGATTACCGATTCTTAGAAGTAATTTGAGTAAATAGATGCACCTTATTTCAAGTTGACAACAAAACTGGGACATAAAATTGATGCATTTCAAAGAACACTGCTACAAGAAGAACTGAACTTTTAGGCAACCAAAAAAAGAAACCCTGTTCTACGGGCAAACGGACCTCTCAGGATGGGTTGGTCAGTGGGGTGTTTTTTTTAAAAAACTTTTCCCCCTTGAAAATGACTGTAAAAATCAAACAAATCTGTAAAAGTCTTGCCATATTTTGACAAGCCAAAAAAATTGTTTGGGTCGGTATTCATTTACATGTGAATTTTTTCCCCACCGATTTCTAAAAACAATGGGTCCTTCGGGCCCCTAGAACAGGTTTTTTCTTCTTCTTCTTTTCGCCTGAACACTACCAAACTAGACAAAATGACAAATGTTGAATTGATTTATACCACACACAAAAAGAACCATGGAGCAACAACAACAAAAGAACCCTGGAGCAAATTTATTAGAAGAATTGGCTAGGAAATCTATACCAGATAAAACCCCAGCACAACAAGCTCTCACTGAATTCATTAGGAAAACAAAAAGACCAGTTGGAAGACCAAAGCCAACCTGGGCAGCGCAAATCAAAAAGAATATTGATCCTGAACTTGTGACACAGATCAATGATCGGAAGAACTGGAAAGTGATAGCTGCGTGCGCAATGGCAACATAGCCGGAAAGCGATCAGGAGGACATATGTGACGTGATCAAGCGAAATAAATCGCTGAGAAAGGGTTGGTCCCAATGTTGTGGTGATATAAGAAACATGATGTGATTAGATCTTTCATAATTTTCTCTGTGTGTGATAATACAACAACCAATTTTGGCATGTGATTTGAATGGCTGGATTAAGAGACGTTCAATACTAACGTCGTTGCGCATCGATGACGTCGGCCTGGGCCTAATGATGGGAGTATGAATGCGCCATTAGGCCAACAACAAAAAAATTAATGTTGTCCTCCACAGCTTTCAGAGAGGAGGGGCAGGGGGGCGAATTTTTAATTTTTTTAATTTTTTTTATTTCATTTTCTTATACCAGCGGAAGCTCAAAGTTCAGCCAACAAGAAGTTGTGTTGTAATCACTCTAAGAGTCGCACATATCATGTTATAAACACTTAATATAATATTCAATGCCAATACTGTTTAAAAAAAAAATCTGAAAAAAAAAATCGGGAGCGGCCCTCAATCTGACTAGCGGGCGGTCGAGGACAACATTAAAAAAAAAATTGGCCTTAGGCTGCACTTTGTGGATGATTGCACAGTGTCGAAAACCTTTATTATTAAGAGATTTTGGAACTCTGGAATGAGTCATTTAAATATAATTGACTAACCAAACAGGAAACTGGGAGGGGAGTAGAAATTGGGAAAGAGTCTGTAATCATTTGATGAACTTTTCCCTCCCTTGTTACTAGTGGAATTTTACTTTAAAGGGAATATAAATAATATATACTTTTTTGCAAATGAGATTTTGATTGTTGGAGATCTAATGTTGTGTTTTATGATTACTGTTTTCAATCCAATGGACCTACAATTTTACTGGTTTGTTTATTGGCTTCATCTTATTTCTAGAGCTTAAATGCATATCGAGGGCTCAGAAACTCAAGGCTTTATCTCCATTTTGACCATTTTGAGAAAAAGACTATTGAAGATTTTTAAACACATTGGGGAGATGGAGATGAGGCTTTGTGATACTGGCTTTAACTTTGAAACAGGTTGTGTTATGGAGATAAGGCTGTGTTACTGGAAAGAGAATTTCTTTCAGAACATTTTGATACCATAATCTCATTTGAGACCTGTCACCAAAAAATGAGCGTTAAGTTGCCAGTGTGCATTAGGAGATATGGTCTAATGAACATGCCAAAAAAAACAATACAAAACAAAGGATTTTTTGTCTTTCAATTTGATTTTTGATCAGAAATACATTGAGGAATTATGACTTGTTGCATATCATTTTAAAGCTTGTTTTCTGGGCATTCTGAATCTGGATAAACCTCAGAATCTAATTTTCCGACTTAACTCTCATTTTGTGATGACAGGTCTCATTTTTGAAAAAAATGGAGATGAGGCCTTGTGGTTTCCGAGCCCTCGATATTATAGTTTAAAACACAGTGCCTTGGACATTGCAGAACTCTTGGTTGTAATGCCCACAACATGAGAACTCAACTGAATCACACAGCGACATAGTATGCTCAAAGTATCACACATGTGCTTTTTGTCCAAGAGAGTCTCTATCAACACTAACAAATTACTTACCATTGAGTTGTGAGGGGTACAGGTTGAACTTTTTGATTGACCATGTTATATATGTTACTTTACTTATAGAATGACCCCACCTGGAACTCCAACACCACTTGCCAAAACACCGTCAGGCCTCGATATGGACCAACCACTCAACCTAGAAACACAGGTCAGTATATTGGTTTTGTAATAATGAGGGCTAAGTGCAACATAAGGGTATATATACACCCATAGACGCTACATGCAAAGTAGTGGTCAAACAATCAGCTCTAACTTGAGTTATTCCATACGTCCTTATATGATATTTATAGAGATTATTCTCAAAGGATGCCTGCAAAACATATAAAAACTACAGCCACAAGCGTCTGTCTAGATTTTCAATATTACGTGATAAATTTGATGTACTTTATAATCCTATTAAGCGCCCACCCCCATTTTTCCCAATGTGAAAACTGTTACCTGATGTGATATCCCACTGTTATTTAGTGGTGTACACCCGCCCCGTGTCTACAAAAATGGCCACAATTTGCTAGTTTTGGTTTCACAAGGGAAAATAGGAAATGCCAGTAAGGCAACAAAAAACAACCACCCTGTTTTACGGGCGGACGGACGGACCTGTCAGGTAGGGTTGGTCTGTCGGGTGTTTTTTTGTGTGGGGGTGTGTTTGTTTGTTTTTGTCACCAAAATCTGGAATTTTGTTCAAAAAAATTGTGAAGAAAAAAAATTCGGCAGATTTTTAGCAAAATAACAGCTGATTTTACATGATTTGAGGAGGGGGGTTCTTGAAAAATGCAAAAAGTGGGTTGGTCAGGCTGTAAACAAGGTGGTTTTTTTCCTTGCCTAATATATAACACTTGGCAGCTGTGATCCATTGCTGCCAAAGGTTGATGGAAATATGGCACATTGGAAGTCGCTTGTTGACTGTAAAATGGTGTTACATTTTTTTGTACATCCCTCTAATGTGTTTGGATGAGATTCTTTTAAAAGTGATTACATTGAAAGCGATATAAAACAGTTCAAAAGATCCAACCAGTTCAGATGGATGCGATTTTATTTACCGTAAACAACATTTGTTACCTTGACGGAATAAAGCGTATAGTTTACTTGATGAGACTGATAAAACATGTATACAGTGTTTGGCCAAATGTTGTTTACGGTTAATACATTTGCAAGATGGATACTGTAATTTCTACAAACCGATTGAAATTTGTTTTCCACTGAACAATTGTGGTATCATACAAGGTGTTTTAGATGCAAGGGTGTAGGTATACTCCTGCCGTTTTGGCCACTCCTGCAGATGGTGCAATGCTGCTTTAGCATCATATAACCAGTCTTGTATTAATCACCTAAAAACATTCTTTGGTTGTTTTCTAGGCTGGTGGAGCGCTACCATTATTAAGTGATGTTGCTGAGCATGCCAATGCAATGGCGGCAGAGGACCACGCGGCCGCTGCAGCGGCGTGTGCAGCTGCTGCTGCGGCAGCGGCGGGCGCAGCAGCTGCAGCCGCGGCAGCAAGGATTCCCAGCAATGGCGGGGCGGAACAAATGATGACGCACAGTGATCCGAGAGATGAAATGATGGAGGGAGATGAAATGCCCGGAATGGAAAGAGAAAGGCCCGAAATGGAGACTAGTCCGTATAATGAGATGGATGAAAGACACAGGATTGAGAGGTCCGAGGAAGTGTCTAGACACTACGATGAGATGGACGAGCGAGCCCGAATGGAGAGGGCCGAGATGGAGGCGAGGCGGTACGTAGAACTAGAAGAACGACATCGAATGCAGCAGCAAAGGGGCGAGATGTCGCCGCCGCAACAACATTTTGAGGAGGAAGTGGGCATTGAGATGGACCGGCCCGGTATGGAAGCAAGACGGTATAATGATGAGATGGACGAGAGATCAAACGGCAGCGGTGTAATGGAGGAGGGGAGAGATCCAAGACATGAAATGACGGAAGAAGAGGCAGCTGCTATGTAAGTGTTAAAGGCATGCTATCACTCTTGGTTCCTCTTGGGAATTTGACAAGGTTACAATTTCTCCATGTTAACTCTGTACTGTCTGTCACCAAGTGAACAGGTGTATGACCAGTTCATCTGTGGTGAACTACCAAAGTGGTAGGCCACCTTTAAGCTAATACTGCAGGTCCAATAAAAATGCAAATTTCATTCATGGTTAGACAGCAACAATTTCCCTTCAAAAACCGGAGGATATCCATCCAAATGTTCATGTATTTCTATAGTTTTATATATATTTTCCAATTTCACTCTTTTTTCAAGGCCTGAAATTAATGCCACATGTACTCATTTATTTTTTGAATTAGGATACCATTACAAATTGTATTGAGAAAAAAATGGTTGACAGCGGGTGTGGCATTAGGTTATTTATTGAGACATTGCTTCATTCTAGAAATTGGCAGCATACACCCTAGTTGATGCGACCTGATTCGGATGATTCGCCAGCAGCAAAATTACAGCGCTTTGAGCCATTTGGAAATTTGGAAAAGGCGCTATATAAATACTCATTATTATTATTATTATTCTAAAAGCGGTAAACTAAAATGCAAAGTAGATGATCTGGTTGGACAAATCTGTTGTATGTATTCAATTTTTATAAACTAAACATTTTTCAAATTTTATTTTTGTATACAGTATGGCATCGGCTACCCGTATTAAGCTAGAGCCGCGCTTAAATCACCTATCCCAAAGAAACATGCACAGTGACGACCAGCCACTCCAGCTGACCACGCACAACAAACACGACCGTGAACAGTCATCTCCCACGGCCGCGTTATCCCCCCATCAACCGCACAGCTCCCCGCCGCACCACATGGCCCCACAAACCCGCCTCCTGTCCCCGACAACACATGCAATTCCGGCGGGTCATGTGATGTCGCCGTCCCATTACGCTCTCGCGGCGGCCGCCCAAATGCAATACGCCTCACAACACGAGATGCCTGCGGAAGTAGTGGCGCCACCAACGAATGGACAGATTGGTTGTCACGAAGAGGAGGAAGCGGCGCAGCAGGAGGTCCTCGACGAGGAAGTACTGAATCACCGCGATCAAGAGATGATGAATAATCACAATGACTAATTTTGCATACGGTGAGAGTACCACCAACCAGTCGATAAAATGGTGCGATACCTGAGAAGAGAAAAAACTGGGAACTAACTAACTGACAGTAACAGTTTATTTCCCAATGTGATTTCACCATTGCATCACGAAACATTTTAGGTGGTACTCAAACTAGCTTGTATCAAGCAGTATTAGTTCCACTGAGACCACTTTACTGGAACTTTGCAGACAATGACTGATTGGTTGGTGCAATGTTTCCTGTCGTCTCTAACAAACACAATTTCCGCTTGTATAGTTCAGTCACATTAACAGAATGTACGGACGTCTCGGTCAGCAACATTCAGCGAAGACATCAAAATGAACATTCGAGTGATGACAGCGAGGGTATAGCGCAACAAGGCTCCGTCTGTAATAGCTGCCAGATGTTATCATGTGTGGTTATCCATAGCAGACTCAGTGATATTATACTAAAAGTTACACATGGCAGCTATAGTAGATAGGATACTTTTTCACTTGCATTTCAGTTGTGTGAAAAGGCAGTATCTACAATAGCTGCCACATGTTATATATTAAGGGTGCTTTAAGATGTGCCCTTGTGGTTAGACACAATCTCACACATGGCAGCCATTTGCAGATAGGACTTTGTTGCACTAAACCGTTGCACTAAACCATCGACGACGTAAAAGCTGTCCGTGAAAAGAAGGAAAACCAATCACAGTGTTAGCAACACTGTACAAAAGAATGCAATGTTCAATTAGAAACATTTGCCGCCGCTGCAGTGACCAATTAAAAAAATATTTAAATAAGTTTACAACATTCCACAGCTAGACTAAAGAAATTGGTTATGGTTATGATTAGTGATATAGGTGGGTGTAGTAGTACTTCAGAATGATTAATTAATAAGCATTTCATGTGTAAAGAATGTGCACAGTGCAAGTGATTTGATTAAGATTGCATACAAAATGTCACTGTGCTTTAAAAAATTGGAAACCCCAAGAGATAATTGCGACTGACGCATCCGTAGAAGATAAATCATTTTAGTAGACTATAATATACAATTTTTAAGCCGTTAATACAACACATTGCACCTTGTTTTCAAACGAGAAAAAAAATATCACATTTTATAATAGAAATGGCATGCCAGATTGTAGCTGCGTTATTATTTTTATACTAAAACAAACTAAACAATCTTGTAATTGCCAAGTTTGTCACAGAAAACATTTTCTGCTTCTCCACGACCATTTAAGGTTCGTTTCTCCGAACCTTTTTGTAGCTTAAACTTCTTAATTTCAATCAAATATTGAATACGTAACAACATACAAAAACTTAAAATTTGTTATCAGTTACATCAGACTCGGTAAAAACATGTTATTGTAGTTTAGTAAACTTCTGTATCGCGACCAAATTTTGATCCATCTCTATTTGAATCGGGAATATTTTGAGTCTCCATTTTATCACTTCGACAAAATAGCTATCAAATTCACCAGTTCAGTTTTCATCCAATATTCCAGCCTTTGTTTTCCCATTAAATATGACTTTTGAGTTGTTCAGGGACTGTTTGTGGTTATATTATATTGTAATTATAAAACAAACATTGCAAGATGTGGATTGCTACGATGATTGTAGGCAATACCATCCTTTTTTTCAAAGGCTCATATTTCTCCAAAGTTCATATGGAGGAAGCCCCATCGCTATTTGTCGTTAGCATTTTTCTTTCAAAAACTTCGCACAAATGTGACCAGTCGCGTCAAAAAGGACATGTTGTCGGCAAAAACACAGTTATAAATGAGATAATAAAGGCCAATATATTTGGTGAAATATAAATAAATTTAAAAAAAAAATATGTCTCTTCAAAACATATCTGTTAATAGCAAAGTCTGATAACCTCCAACATGGTGTCATTTCAAAGCTTAAAATGTGCTCTTTCAAGTCATACCAATAACTCAAGATTCAACTCGGGCCTCCAACATGTCCATTTTGAGGTGGCGAGCCACAAATAATAAGACTTTGTTGGCCTTCTAATTGGAGATAGGACATAATATGGATCATAGCTATAGCAGACTATTTTTGTACAAATATTTCTATAGTTTTAGTCCCTATCAATTTTTAGGGATATATGGTGCTGTAGTCACCTATTCGGATCTGTGTTTTTGTATGCGCTGATCAAGGAATAGAGCTTGAAATGTTGAACTTAGCAAGCAAGAACATTAGAACAAAAAGAAATTGTCATTGTCGGTATCTATACGTCCGCTTGTGTGTGTTATATGTGTTCCCACATTGCAAGAGTATAAAAACAACAAATGTCTGAATCGGTTCATGTAGGAACCTTACGACCAGGTGCGGAATTTATTGCCAGTTAGTACAATACAGTACTGTACAGGGTATGCGTTATAATTGTTAAAAAACTTATTCCATGGTCAGTACATCCTGCCTGTAATTTGGGTTTGATTAAAACTGAATAAACTTGATTGAGTATGTCCAAGCAATTGCGGCAGGGACGTAAGTTTGTAGTAGGCTATGAATCTTGGATTCCAGATCCCTGTTCAAAAGTATAGGCAAGTATTGATTTTCAGGACTTTTTTCCCCCAAGTTTAAAGGATTTTTTTGTAAACAGCAACTTACGTCCTTAGACTGTTGGGATCTTATGAATTCTCATTCAGGATACTGCAGTCAATGTGGCAACCCTCATTAGACCTGGCAACATCGCCCCTCTCCCTCTCCAACATGGCGCTTCCAAAAGTTAAGTTCACCACAATATTAACACTCAATATTAAAGCTACAATAGTACTCAAAATACACATATGTCTGTGTAATGAATCATGAGTAATAGCTTATGAGTAAATAGCATATTGGTTCATGTTTTGCACACAACAGCAATAAGCTTACTTGCTTGTCTTCAGAACCATTGACAATGTGTCGAGGGCTTTCCTGCTGCTGTGTCCGAGTGTTTTGTTTGATTTACTGAAAGAAGTACTTTAGTGTAAGAATGAATGTTCTTCATATACTACTAAATAACATCAGATTCAGTTGTAAAGGAAATAGTCGGTCTGTAGCATTTCTTTTAAAAAATTGGCGTCATTTGGTAAAAATATCAAACAAGGCATCATGTGGTTTGTGACATGAATCGTGCATCATTTGTCCTATGTGCCGTGAAACCTTTAAATGGCTTTGGATAATAACACAAATCATGCATATTTTTCTGTTGAACCAATTGATCATTTTGATATAAGATCCTGTATAGAGGGGTATTCATGACTGAACTTAACTGTCAATTACAGCCATTTAGCGGTCGCGCTAGGTTTAAAAAAAGGGCGCTTTAGAATCAAGATTCCTTTAAAAAGCTTTAAGAAAACTTCTAGATATTAGGAATATTTTAGAATGAATACTACAAGTAATTGTACCAAAATGACAAAAGAAATATGCGCATACAGGGCAAGAGCCCCGTCTAAGCACTATCTAAACCTGCTTTCAGCTGGCAACACTCCAACCCATGCCTGTTGCCTAATGTAATACATTATGTTTATTTTCAGAGTACTTCTAGGCCAGTTTAGTGTGCAAAAAGCTGTAGTTAACTGTGTATCTTATTTATTTCATATCTGTATTTGCTGTACTACTACTACTGTATGTATAAAAAGAATCCATGCAGATTGTAATTTGTTTGTATATTTAATATATGTACATGATATCCCACATACTTAATGAAATCATCTCCTAATATCATCATCATAATTTGTGATATTTGGGTAGTTTAGTTTATGATGAGTATTTCAAAGTTAATTCTTGTCTTATTTGCTATCGGGTCAATTTTCCGAAATATAAGATTGGTGACCATTATTCATATACAAGGCCTTAGAATTGGACATCTTTTATCATTAATTTTGAATTGTATTGTTTCAATTCAAGTTGGGTCCCATATATGTAATCTGATTTTAGTTACAACAATGTTTAGTTAGGAACATCATAAATAAATAAAATGTGCTAACCTTATCATCTGTTGTATGTTTTAAAACCTGATAAGTGTGCAAGTATAAAGTTGGATTCAGTCAAACTTTTATGTTCACCATGTGTCATCACTGAATATCAATGTTTCATCATGTGATAATGTTTGCTCAAAAATGTCATGTCATGCCATATCAAATGGCGACTGTTGCATTGTGGGTAGTTAAATAAACAACATTGCATGAAACTATGGAACATACTTCTCAAATCCATTGATAAGAACACTCAAAACCCATGTTTGAATAACAGGTTTTGTTACCGTACATGCCAAAGATACGTGCCGCACCCTCCCCCTCCCCTAAATAAGTATACACATGTAGACTTGTATCAAGTGATTCAAGTCCGTCGGACACAAATAATGACGGTATGGTGTTTAGTGAGAAAATGAATTCAAATGCATAAAATAAACAATGAAACGTGAAGAACATATATTTCAGGCTTGTAAAAACCGTCCAGTATGTACGTTTTATCATAACTTTCAAAACCGCACGATTATTGAAACAATTTTTTCAACAATTAAATTTCAATTACGTCTAGACCTAAAGCAGACGACAAACAGCGCTCACAGCGCCACCAAAGATATGCACACAAAAAAATAGCCACCGCTCGGCAATTTGAGTCGGGCACACCTTGATGCAGTCGGCGCCTATTCCAGTGAATGCATCATCATATCATGCGCTAAAACTCCAAATTCAACAGCATATGCATCCGTGCGATCAAAGAAAAATTGTCAGCTGTGTAGCAGAAAGTGCTGCGCTTAAAACCAGATTACGCACTAATGTTACCCTCCTCCCAACACCATTCCCCATAATCCTATGCAATAGATACAACCAAATCAAATGGTACTCTCATTACATGGTACCGATGACTAGTGTTGTTTTCATGTAAAAAATACAATGGCTGAGCATGGATTAATATCAATATTTTCTTGTTATTAGGTATCAGACAAACGGACGCCTTCATCATTATTCAAGATGAATCCGACTTGCCAACTGTTGTTTTGAAATGGGAATAAAATTGGTTGTATCTACATAAGAAGTTGCTAAAAAGAAAAGAGGTAACATTTATGGGTATTTATAGTGATGGATGGTATGAAACTATCTGTCAGTGCTGGGCGGTATCACACTTCAGTACATCATTTTGAATTCGCTCTTTGTGTAATTGCCAATGCTCTTTTCTTTGATCTTCCAACTTCCGTAAATATAGGGCTAGGAAAAAAAATGAAATCTCTTTATTTTCCTACCCCTATGTACTACATAGGGCTAAGAAAAAACACAATCTCATTATTTTCCTACCCCTACGTATATTATATTTATCCCACCTGTGTATCATTCAAGATAAGTGATAAGTTAAATTTAGGTCCCTGCCCTGCTTCAAGTCTATGACAGAGTATTATATCGCACCGTATGACATCATGGAGCGCTTAATACTGTGTCATTAATACATGCCTTGGACCTAAAGTATAATTTCCACAGTAATTAATGTATGTACAAATTTAACTGTTGTGCTGTATCGTCTGTAAGCACTTTTCATCACGATGACTTCTAGGCCCCGTATCCAAGTTATAAATAGTTAGGAGAACTAACTAACTAACACATGGTATTTTCTTTCAGTATTCGGTTTTTGTACCCCCAAAAGATGGTCGGGTTTATGGCCATTGGTCCTATGTTTTAAAAATGTACAATACCTCTGTTTTATTTCTTTGTGCTGCGTGCTATGTTACTATTGGTTTTTATGAGTTTATCCTGTAATGTGTGACACTAACTTAATCAATTTATAAATTCATTAATTTATCAGTGGAGAAAAACCTGTAATACTGTTAGGCAGACCTTTCAAGGAGAGGTCAGTTGGGCTAGGGTTTTCCCCCGGTTTAAAATCACAATCTTGAAGAAAGAAATAAGACTCTTTCGTTGTAAATTCAAGGGTAATAATTGATAATAGGTTTCAGCATACAATCATGTTTTGCAGATTCCCTGTTTTCCAACAGAGGCCTGTTACTCATTCAAGTACAGTCCAACCTCGGTTATCCGACCCTCTTTTATCCGGATAACTCTGTTATCCGGCTGAATGATCCCAAGTTTCTTACAGCCTAATCACCTTATTTCTGAAGCATTTGAAGGCCGTCTATTGATGTTTGGTAGTTTAGTGCTTAAATAATACATTGTCACTGTAATTACCCCTCATTCAGTACCCTTCTATTGTCTCAATTTGAGCACTTCAGGACAAGTCAATGCAGATTTACACATAATTCGCTTATCCAGATTTTTCACTTATCCGGCCATTGCTTGGTCTCATCATGTCCGGATAACCAAAGTTGGACTACAATTTCATGTAAATGGTATATATGGATGTGAACCCTCTCTCCCTAGTCGATCTCAGTATGCCAATCTGATGAAATATTCATTTTGGGTTTTTTCTTCAGAATATGGTTATTGCTCAAATATTAAAGAATTTTGTTCCCTGTGCATCCAAGCAAATATTTAAATGTTTTCAAAAATTTGGTTGTGCCCTGCATGAAAACACCATTACCATATAAGGAAGAACCTGTACCATTTTAGGATACCATGAATTTAAAGATGAGATGTTTTCAAAAATTTGGTTGTGCCCTGCATGAAAACACCATTACCATATAAGGAAGAACCTGTACCATTTTAGGATACCATGAATTTAAAGATGAGATGTTTTCACAAATTTGGTTGTGCCCTGCATGAAAACACCATTACCATATAAGGAAGAACCTGTTCCATTTTAGGACACCAATGAATTTAAAGATGAGACTGCAGGCAGTCTGGTGTTAATGTTGATTAATTAAACAAATGTGGCCTATTGGAACAAAAATTGAAATCCAAAACTTTTTTACTCAATAATTCTATGTGGTCATTGGTCTTAAAATATAATGATGAGTACTGCAGTCTACTGATTAACATCTAGTGAGGACCAAGTGAAAGTTTCCGTCTCAGCAAGAAGCGAAGAGGCTAATATTGCGAATGATTCTTTGCTCTTTTGGCTCTGAAAACATAGATTTTTAGTCATTTTTAAAAAAGCTGAGCATTCAGGAAAACTGAGACAAAAATCATTTGTATGCCTCGCTAATGTGATTTTATTGGTAGTAATTAGACGGAGCAGGGATGCAATGTATGTTTCAGTGCAGAAAAATCGATAGAGAATTTTTGCACAAATTACACGATTTGCATAGTAAAACGCAAATGTTTTTATCAACATTTGCGCAGACAAAAAAAATCAGTTATGATTTTCATAGGAGATTTGATTTCTTCTCCGATTTTTTAACCAAAATTGCATCCCTGCCAAAGTAATGATTCCAACAATCAGTCGGGCAGACCAGTGACCTAGTATTTAATTTATGCCTTGTATCTTAATTGTAAACAAAAATGCCAGCTTAGAAAGCAGATTGTAGATATTTTTAAAATAATAAAAATTGGTATGATAAGCTTTATGCTGTAGTACGATGATAGCATAGTATTTAGCTATTAACTATTTACCACGCTTCACTGGACTCCAGCACAGAGGGTGGCATTACCGATATGTAGCAAGTACGCCCTCTATTGGCACGAGAGTATCATAGTGCAATTTTTGTATATCGCATGGGCCCATTGCAAGTGGTGCCACCCTCTGATTTTGAGACCAGATGTGGTATTGTGTTTATAGGCTATATCTTGCTAGACGTCCCATACGGGATAAACCGTGTACTTCTTCAACACATTTTAATTGTTATGAGCATGCTCCCATCAGTTACGGGACGTCTAGCAAGACATTGCCTGTTTATATATATATAGTGGCCATTTTGGACCATGGATGTAATATATTTTGTTGTTGTAGATCTGTTGAGAGGACCTACAATGAAGAAAACGGCCATGTGTTGTTTCGAGTATTTAGTATGTGTACAACATTTCATATTTTGATACCACATGACACTAGATGACGACGATTTGGTGATAAAAATGCGTCGTCGTAATTTTGTAACTGTCTGCTCAGCTATAACAACGGATGTTATTTTGTTGTCTGCGATAAGCCAGTGCACGTACATGACACTAAAACTCCCTCGGACATTTGAGTAAGTGTAGTATGCTGTAGTGCAAAAACCATTATTTTTCACCCATAACAAATATTCATTCCAAGTGCCCATCAAAATTCAGTAGCCGACACATATACTGTAGTGAGGATGTAGATTTGCGAAATCAAATACCTGCGAAACTGACAACTTTGCATCGAAAGTAACGGTTAAATTTGTCTGAATCACGAAATTAAATGCCTGCTAAAATAGCAGTAATTTTTTAATTCGGGAAATTATAATGTTTACAGTGTGCAAGTTCCCTGTCATAATATCCAATCGAAAGCATTATGACAGTTCAATCAATGGTTTGAACCAGATCAGATTTACATGGATATATGCTGATTTCTTATTACTGTAAAAGTAGTAATTATCGCGCGATAACATTTTCTCGCTTTGCCGACTTTCAGCCATTTCGCTTGTTTTTGAAATTTGCAATTTGTAAGTTCATTGCATAGCCTTAATACACAAAATAAATATGTTTGCATGTTTTTATTTTCGTGGTTGCTGCTTGGAGCTCGAAAAGAGTGCGGTACATTTGTCCCACGAAAATTAATGAAGCACGAAAATGTTCATGTTTACAGTATTTGTTTACAGTATTTGTCAGCATTACATGCACTGGCCTAATCTGGGGAAGAAAGTTGGTTGAGTGTCCTCTTCCACCAATCCTTATTTTCTATTTTTGTTGTTGTTTTAAAACAATTTTAAACCTTAAAAACAGATTGCAGAAAAAAATTGCAGATTTTGTGTTTGTTTATATTTTAGGAATGTAAAAATTTTGAAACAAATAATGAAAGTCTGCAAAACTAAACCAATTTTGCACATTTTGAAATATTAATCATGTTGAATAATAGTAAAATGCTTTTGGCACTTTACTTGCTTTCCTTTTTGTTGAGAAACAAAAAGAAGATGAAAACGGAGCAGAGGGAAAACAAAACAGCTTTTTCAGCCTTATTGTCAAACTTTTATAGAGCGTTATGCTGATTACATCCATTACATAAATTGACTTACAACATGAACAAGGCATATGTGTTTTATAATTTAAACAACACTTGTTTCAGGTATGGTTAACTAATATAAAGAGATACGGCAATCCTCAAAACAGTCTTCTATACAGAATAGAGCACAAAGCAGCTATTTTACAGTGTAAACTAACTGCAAAACAATGGCTGTATTCCATTGGCTGCCTTGTGGCTGTATTCCATATGGCAGACCTATTTGAAAATATTACTTGAGTGTTTGAACTGTCATCTTGTCTTATGTGCATATGGTGAAGTGGAACAAATAGAAGTTGGCGTGGTGGTAAGCCGACGGGAAAACACCTGTTTTATAGGCAAATGGGCCTCTCAGGGTCAGTCATCTCTTTTTTTGTCCAGATCTTTTCTTCTTTTTTTCAAAATTTGTGTGAACATTTTGGTGAATTTTCAAACAATTTTTGAACATTTGTGAATTTTCAAACAATTTATGAACATTTTGGTGAATTTTCAAACAATTTGTGAACATTTTGATGAATTTTCAAACAATTTTTGAACATTTGTGAATTTTCAAACAATTTATGAACATTTTGGTGAATTTTCAAACAATTTATGAACATGTTGGTGAATTTTCAAAAGTTTTTGGAATTTTTAAAAAATGTGTAATTTTTTGTTGTTGACATTCTCAACAACAATAAAAGGTCGTTTGGGCTGGTAGAACAGGTTTTTTTCCTGTCGTCTACAAGATTCTAATCGAATTTTGAAAGGGAAATTGTACCAGGGAATGGCAACAGACTGATCTATGACTCTAATAAAATTTGTGATGTGGATTTAAAAGATGAGATTAATAATTAAAGCATATAGAAATGTGTGTAATTACAATATAAGTATTGTCCATTATGGTTCCTTGAGGCAATGAAACCCCTGGAGGTTTCATTGCCATCGACATCATTACCTCAAGGAAGCCAATATCAACCATTATGAGAGGTATTGAATATAGTAGGTAAAGTTACCTACGCTAATTAAACCCACCAGAAGATGAAAGCATGATGAACTTAATTATGCATATATTTGAAAGACAGTAATAAAGTTTTAAATTGGATGCAACGAGCCAAATGTATGGGATTAGACTAGACTAGAGAGAAGGGTGGTGGGGCGAGTGTGTAACAAATATTTTGATTGGCTACTGTAATGAAAAGATCATTACTTGAACCAATCTGAAACTCGCTTTCAAGAAGAAGAAAAAATATTGAAGGATTTTATGCACAAAAGGTGCCATCATATCTCGAAGCTGTTATTATATTTATTCATACAATTATTAACTAAACGGACAGTGGGAGCTTAACAGGAAATCATTTGGCTGGGATAAACGGTCTGTCAGTTACACACTCGCCCGTTATGTATAGGTCATAATATATTATAAGGTTGAGGACCTCGGGGAAAGCAGATGGAAAGGTTACTATAAGATAAGGTGAAAGTCCTAGTATGCTGTATATATATGCAAGGGGAATATTGGTGTAGAACTAGGGTCTACATTCTAATGATATTAATAAAGTAATTTGTTCCAATCATTTTTTTTTGCTATTGTGAATAAAACAAATTGTAATATAGGTTTAGAAGTCAGCATGTATAGTGTGAAGGAAAGGTTTTGCCAATCAAAAAATAATCATATAATTTTTTCATGATACTTGTTTTTTCTATGAATAGCTCCTGATTTGAAACAATATTAGAGAACGGAAAAGAGTCAAGATTTTTGCGATGTTGTCCGTATATTGTATACTTTTTTGATCATAGCATCTTGTTATCGATTCATCTATTACTTGTTATTGTTGTTGTCATCAAAACTTAGATAGAAGTCCATAACCCAATAAAAGAACAAAGGAGTTCCGTCCCTCAAAATATCTGTGCGAGTCTCATTCTTTGTGATTGTAATAAATACAACTCCCAAAACCCTAATACCCATTGCTCCCACCCTAGTCTACTTCATAGCCTCTTTTCCTTGTCACTCTATGAACAACACTCTCTAGCTGGCCCGGAGGCCTAGGACTCAATGTTACTGCTCCCATTAGCATGATTAGACAGGCTGCTCCCATCCACTGATCTTGCCCCTTACAGTGGCGGTTCTCGGATGAGAGTGGTTTTTGGCACAACGAAGTGAGCTAAAATGAGCCCTCTTTAGGTCAGTAGGTGTTGTTCAATGAGTGACGGGGAAGTGAAACAGGGTGTACAAAGTCGACTACTCCCACCCCAACTCCTGCAGTCTCGTAGCTGATTATGCCCAGTAAACTGGTATGCAGCGCATCCCAAAATATTTGGTCCAAAAATGGAATTAGTATGAACTGCTTCTTGAATTTTAATTGTTCAAAATTGTTGTCCTTAGATTTTTTTTATTTGATTCAAATCCAACGCCAACTACTTGAGATACGATGTTGGAAGTTAAAGGTAGATGACCCGATCACATTCCGATTTTGAACTTGAAGTTTTCTATTCTACATGAAAGGTCATCCTTAAAAAAGTCGTATTCCAAAGTTTGAGTTGCATAACTCTAATAGTTCTTATTTTAGACGCAAAAGATGCCGTGAAATGTACCCATTGAGTTGTACACAAACGATATTGGTGGTATACCACCTTTCGCGGTAATTCGACGTTATTTCATCGATTTCTCCGTAATTATACCGATTTAGGCCGTCAAATTTCAGTATGATGATGAGAAAAATACGAGCTTTCATATGATATGAAAATCTCCATATGTTTGAGAAAAATCTGTGCTATGAAAATGTGATCGGGTCATCTACCTTTAATCATGCAAAAACATTCCCTCGATTTATGAGTCGAGCCTTTAAGGGAAGTGTCAACCCTATTATTTTGATGATCAACTTTTGCTTCTAAGTTTGAGAATATTGAATAAAAGTACATAAAAGTATACATTTTTAGAAAGGAAATTTGATAAGGAAGCCGATGGTGATATAAATGTGATACCAAATAAACTAAATTTTGAGAAATGAACCAAAAAGCCATTTTTTTACCCCAAATTTTTCAGACAGCATAACTATAAAATAAAAAATGGTAATTTGTTCTAATATACGTTTTTGTAAACAAAACAATTTTGTCTAGGAGGCATTTTTTTCTTTTTCCAAAATAAAGCTTGGTTTTGAAAATATTGCTAAAAACATCGGAAAAGTGTAAAAGTCGTGTTTTTTTGCGTAAATTTCGCTAGAAATGGATGCATATCGCGAGTTTAAAATCCATAATCGAAAAAATAAAAAATTGCCTCCTAGCGCTGAAAGTCCTCTACACAATGGTAGTAAAAGCTTACCTGATAGTTTGATATATTTTTAGTTATGTTGCCTGAAAATTCGTAAAATTCCTTCAAATTTGAACTTCTAGAAAACATCGATTTAGTAAAAATATTGACATTTTCCACCATTTAGAGCTAAATGTTCACGGAACACACGGGCGTGTGACCTAAAAAGCGAGTATATTATTATGAACAATCATAATAAACTATCAGATTCAATTTATATTGTCACAATGTGAAGAAATTGGAAGAAAACTGAAATTTAAATGATCGTAAGATTGGCCTTTGTTTACATTTTAGACATTGTTTTTCGCGTCTACGTCGCGGATATTAAGCGGCGCGTCTAGTATTACGCGCGGGAAGTTTCAGCGCGCGACGCAATGATCGAACAGCTGTCGCAGCATTTGAAAAGCGCGGAACTCCGCTTAAATTCCCGCCAAATAACTATGCACCTTTTCCTGACTCAAACTTACCAAAACAACAATTTAAAATCACCCATAAGAACGGGAAATAATAGCTTTCGATTAGTAACTTGTGATGGTAATGATAGAATACATATAAAAGTATTAAATAATAGAGAAATATGAAATTCAATTTTTGAAACAAGTGCCGGGTTGACACTGCCCTTAAACGTTGTCATCTGCCTGTCCTACCTTCCCAGCTTTGAACAGGAAGTACAAAATCAAGTTTCCTGTAATATCCAAATGGTACATTTTATTCCGTCAAATCAATTTGAACGTAGACTCCGATTCATCTTAAATACGATGAGGAGTTTGCCAAATTGCGAGTGAAATCAGCCCTTGAGGACCCTTTTTGTTTTGCTGTCTATCTAGTGGTCTTGTGTGATATCTAACCCTGGTGGAGAGGCAGTCAACTACAGGGTGTATCAGAATGAACTGTACCATGTTTCTAAAATACATAAACAATACAAAATGATTATTTTAAATTTAAACACCTGCAATATAAAGGTGAACATGTTTCCTAGATTATATGTTCATTTCATTGAGATATCTCTTTTTGTTCTCGTGTGTCGTGTGACAAGACATAATCGAAAGTCGATGAAAAACGTGTTTTCAATTTTAATCAATCCTTTCTACCACTACCCCTAACTTTTCAAACAATGTAGCCCACACCACATAAGCAATATTCAAAACTCCCGCAAAAGAAAGGAAAGTTAAAACCACTCAAGCAGAACAAATCCCGGTTTATTTGCGGATTAAAAATCAAAATTTATCTCCAAATTTCATGATGTGAAAAGTTGAGATATGGCGACCAAAAATAAACCCTGTCCTATGGACATGGACATTACATTTGTGATTGTAACTTCATCAATAATCAACCATTCTTAGCGTGCAATATCTCAAATTAAAGAGGAGAATTTTTTTAACAACTTTATAATTAACATGTCTATGAAGGAGTCATACCTTTTGTGTTCTCAGCACATTTATTACCGGGTCAGTTACTTATTGTGTTTGTTTGTTTGTTTGTTTGTTTGTTTACACGGTCGGTCCGTACAGACACACGCTTGGGTCCTGAAGGGACCAGACTCCAGCAAATTACTCGGGCCAGGCTTAAAAAGCCTATATAAGCATGCTGGTTGAATTATTATTTGACTGTGTTGTAAGCATGCATTACCAAAGAGGGAGGGGGGGGGGGGTACTCGAATAGTGAAGAGGATAGGGGTGTGCGGCTGGGCAGTCTGAAAACAGGGGCTTACCGAACTGAACGGGCACCAAAACAGGGGCTTACCGAACTGAACGGTCGCTGAAATTGGGGTCTTAGAGAACTGAATTTTTATACAAAATTGTGTCCTATAAACTGAATTTTAGGCAAAACTTTGCCTTATGAACTGAATTTAGGAAAAATTTGAGGCAACATAACTCAAATTCATAAGATGTTTACACATTTTATTATTTTTGGTTGAATTTGGGGTCTAAGGGAACTGCCAATGGATGAAAAGGGGGTCTTATGGAACTGCCAGTGGATGAAAAGGGGGTCTTACAGAGAGGCCGAAAAAAGGCGTGAAAAGGGGGTCTTGACAGCCGCACATACATGTATGGCCAATATGCGTGAGTACCCCCCCCCCCCCCCCCCCCACCGGGATTTGTTGTTGTCATGCTGTGATTGTCCGTTCGTTGGCTTCAATCTTTAAGCGTTGTAAGTAGGCTGAGCCGCGCCAGGGAGTGTGTTACAACTTTGTGTGAGTTGAAAGGTAAAAATGAAATGCAATTAATCACCGTCGCCGTGTGCCTTGACGATGTAATCGAACAATTTTAACATAAAAATATTTTTATACTCTCAGATCTCACAGGCCAAAGTTTGTCTCAGTGCTCGGCGGCGTGTGGACTTGCTATATATTGCCTGTGTACTCGGGCCGGGGAGGGAGGGGGTGTGTCAAAATAAAATTCAAGAACATATCGAAGTGTTTTGGGGGATCAAAAAATGTTCAAGGCTCAAACTCCCCCACCCCCCCCCCCCCCAGGCTCAAACTCCCCCCCCCCCCCCCCCCCCCCCCCTCCCCACCTACCAAAGTATTTATGAACACTCCCTATGATGCTTTGGAAATGATCAAACTAATGTACATCAATTGTAGTTTTTCACGAGTTGGCCGCCCATACAACTCAATCAATTTATTGTATAGGTCACTGGGTCATGAAAGGTCAACCAGCTGTAATGTTTTGATTTCCAGGCACCAGTTGCTCGCGCGTGTTGCATCATCGTAAACAACAGGGTATAAATTGCAGTTTTTCGGCGGCTATTTGTAAGAAAAATACCATTTAATTGTACATAATCGATGTAAGGGTGATCGTGCTTGAATAGATCTACTCGAAGATTATTTAAGTTATAGCGTTCATCTCATGATCTTGAATTTTTAAATGCTTATTTTTCTAAAACAAAAGGTGCCGAATTTTGAAGGTTTGATATTTAATCTTCTGAATAAAGCTTAACATATTTGATATTATTGGCACTATATTTAGCTTACATAGATTTCGTCTTCATTAATTTGTTTCAGGCAAGCTTACATCCATAGTTCATGTAGCTACTACTACTATGGAGTATATAATTAAGTCGGATTTAATTGAACGAACACGTTGAATCACTTGCGTGCGTACAATATTGCGTGAAGCGCGCACAGCAATAAGCGTGATAATTTTAGGTGCGATCATTGGCAATGTCTTGCTAGACGTCCCGTAACTCAAGTGCGCATGCTCAAACCAATTAATGATACGTTGTAGCTATACGGTTTATTCCGTACGGGACGTGAGGCAAGATATAGCCGTTTCGATCATCTGTGTGCTGCCTGCGTGTTGTTCGTTCAATTATTAATTTGACTATAGGCTACCGCCTAGCTACAAAATGAAGCATAGACAGTCCATGTCGTAGTTTTACTGGAATATCATGTATTGTATGGCTTTCCCGTTCGTGACGTCATACGGAATCAACGTATAACATTTCACAGCTTATTCCGTTGGCGTGTACGGGGCACGAAACATGATATTGTCGTTTTTTACTGTAGTGGGAATAGGGCGATCGTAATTCAAGCCAGTATTTTTTTTCGGAAATAGAAATAGGTTGAGATATTTAACCAAATGTATACATATTACTTAAAACATTAAACATGATATCTGAAGCAAAAGTTTGACTAATTTTATCTAGAAAGTTGGAAAATATTGATGAAAATATCCGATGCCGACTCATTCATATGCTTTCATTCCATAGCTCATGAGCGCTCAAACAGAGCTAGGATTCAGAGCTAAGTAGCTACGAAGTCTAGCAATAGCACAGGCCCTAGGCTAATAATAATATAGCTAGAATCTAGCACATACATGTACCTGTAACCTCATAAAGTCATATATCCACTAACTACCTCCCCGGGGACCGGTCATTTCCACTAAAGCGAACTCTTTATTATTTTGTCTTTTATTTATATTTTGATTGTTCTCTATGTTTGAGCGGTTGAGCCAATGTACAGGGCTTCGGGCGCAATCACCCTCAGTCAAACTTCATTCTCTTGCGATCACTTGGCTGCCGGCTGTTACACCGGCCGGGCTTCACCCGGCGTGTTTAGTGAGTAGGGGGCGAGAGAGGGGCGGTGGTATGTGGGCCTGTCGGCAAAGGGCGGGTGAAGAATTTTTGTTTTATTTTGGATATTTATTTAATCACACTAAAAATATAAATAAGATTATCGAGTCCCCTGACTTTTATTAATATTACTTTAGCCTGGACTACTATAGTCTATTTGGCCATCACGAGACAGTGACGTAACTGCGTATCTATATACTAATTTTCGGTCCCTCGCCTGATTAGATAGTTCAATAATAATTTTACACTCGCGTCCCTCTTCAACTGAAAAAGCGTGGTAATTGCGCCTCTAATACACGAGCTAATTAGATAGTTCAATGCCCGTTTTTTCCCGTTTTCAGACATGCGCAGAAAGGATCACATGTGAAAATCCGAAATGTTGAATTTCTTTTACTCGGGTAGCTACTGTTCGGACAAAAAATGTGGTTTTCGGAGTGAGTGATGACATATGGTCTTCACCCAAAATATTTTCTTCAGGGATATAGCTACATTTCTGTATATGCGGCTGTTTGTTATTCTTAAAGATCGCATGAGTACAAGCATTTCTACGGGACTATACGCCCGACAAATATAAAAATATTTCACGACATTTTCTAAATGTAAACAAAAACTCTTACACAGATCTTAAAGTGACACTTTCACATTAGTAACATAGATGAACGCGGAGTTTGCTAACGATAAAGAAACTGGCGGTACCATAACAACCGTTTCTATGTTGTGCTGCGCAACGGCGTTTAACATGGCGCACGCCGGTTCGGCGCACACGTAATAACGCAGACAAAAAGTGTACGCGTTTGTGGCGCAAACCGTGCACATTGTAACGGGGCAGAGCGAAAGCAGACAGTCCGTACACTCTTAGAAAAAGGATGCTTCAGGGGTTCTTGGCTGTCCCGTATATGAAACCCTTTATAGCACCTTAAAAGGTTCTAAAAAGAACCATTTTAAAGTTCAAAGTGGGCAAAATATGGTCAAACATTGGTCTTTAGAACCTCTAAAGGTTCTCTACAGAACCTTTTGGGGGCCTTTAAAATCAAAGAACCTTTAATTAAACCATATACGGGACAGCCAAGAACCCCTCTGAAGCTCCCTTTTTTCTAATAGTGTACCCTAAAGCCACCTCCTTCTCTCCGCACTTGGGTATAAGGGCACATAGGGCATCTGGATAAACGGAACGTTTTTTTGTGTGGTACATTATCATGATTATTATAGAGTGTCTGGATTATTAAGGGCATCCGTGGTATCTGGATTACGGGGTTCACTATAAAACGAGTCTCAAATTACCTGGATATACTATGCGCAGGTGGGCAACCTTTGATAACTGGATTTTAAGGGTGTACCCTCAGATAGTATCTCGGGAGGCTTTATAGAACACAGCAAACATGACAAAGGGACTACATACTATACGCAAGGCCCCACATGCCTATTGGAGGAATAATGTATTTAATGTAAATAGGCCAAACAAAACCCGGATGGCATATTGTGCTCAAGTACAAGCGTGGAATGGTACAAGTGATCTTGATGATAGACTCCGCCGACCATAAAACTAAACGACCGACTATAATAAAACTATAACGCTCAGAACGTAGGCCTACTGAATTACCTGGATACAGTATGTGCATATGGGCAGTGGCGACACCAGCACCAAAATGTTAAAGGAGGAAAACGGGGTGGCGGGGCAATAAAAGAATCGGGGGAGACATTTAAAATCTAAATTTTAAGTAACTTTCAATTTTGACATTAAATTCAACTTTTTATTATTTGGGGTACAAAATAGGTAGAGACATGCGCTGACAGGAGGTAATAACTGGCGGTATTAAAAACACGTTGATGGAGTAGGCCTACTTGGATTAGGAACATGGGTATCTGTATTATTTAAGAGCACATTGGGCCTAGGCTCATGGTGTATTAAGGGCACCATGTCACTTACATTATATCAAGGGCACTTTAGTACCTGAATTATTTAAGGACATACTCTTGATATTTATATAAACATTTATAACGCTTTGACCTCTGCCTATTGTGATATGACTTTTACTGCCCGCTATCTTCGGCACCCGCGTTTAATTTACTTGACTATGATAAAGTAAAGGCACCTGGGTATCTCGAGATAATGGCACACTGCAGTGGGCTTACCTTGATTATGTGGTATCCGGTGCATTATTAAGGGCACCTGGGGCAACTGGATTAGGGGGTAGGGCTTAGGCCTATGGGGTCCCTGGATATAATGGGACAACGGGTACCTGCATTTCAGGTTTCATGGGAGGCCTATACATAGGTATCAGGAAACACAAACGTAGGCCTACCTAGATTAAGGCACATGTATACCTGGATTATCAAAAGCACCTGCGCTATTCGGATTATTTAGGGCCCCGTGGATTATGTATACATGTAGGACATGTTCTTGATATTATTGTATCACATTTTCTTATGCTTTGTTTACTTATTCCCCGTGAAATCTTCTAGCGGGTCCAGCGCGAAGCGCTGGTGCCCGCTAGTTATACTTATTGCAGCACATTCCGCGCGCGTGTAAAAGCTGAAGTTACGTCACTGTCCAGAGGAAGCCAGATAGAGTATAGTTCTACTAGTTCTTCCCGATTCAAATAATTAGAAGCCTGATCAAGGCTAACAATGTAGCAGCGCTGGCTAGTGGCTGCTTGTGCCACAGATTTAGTTTGGCTAATGGCTACCAGGGTTGTCACTAAGGCGGTCGGTCGGCGGAGCCGGCACTCTTAAAAAAAGGGTTAAAAATCTGGCACTCTATATTTTTTTTTAATATTATTTTTTACAATTTGTGGATAAAATCATTAAACTGCCTCATAAAACAAGAAATATGTGGCAGGAACCCTCAAAGTGTATTAATAACGCCTAAAAACCAAAAAGAAGGCCTCTAGACCCCATGCCATGATCCACTGCACTTGGTTCGCAACACTTATTCCGTTCGCCGTCAGTAAAATTAATGGCTAGTGACAACACTGATGGCTACATTTCTCAGGGTCCAGCAATCCACATGTAGCAGATGCTGCTTGTGAATTGTTTCAATGAGTCCCATGAAATCGGGACTCAAGTCCGGTCTCGGGCAACTTTGGACTGTTTTACCCTGATTTTATGCTGGGTTTTTCTCAAGTGTTTAAACATTTTCAGTAATTGCATGAATTGCATCTAATCTGTCCAAACGATATCAAATGTTTCCTCCATGTATATTTAGGTAGCAGAGACGGGTGAAGATCATCATGGCTGCCGCATGTTGTTCACAGAATCTATCCCATAGTTCATCAGTATGTTCAGATGAAGGGTGTGCAGAGCGATCCAGCGGGGTGGTCAAAGGCGTCCATGCCAAGCTGAGGAAAAAATTCAAGGAAGGTATTTATCAGATACAATGTCTTATTTGTGACTAGTCACGTCAAAAAGGACATGGTTGTCGGCAAACACAGTTCTGAGATAGAGGCCAATATATTTGGTAAAATATAAAGAAAATAATCGAACAAAATATGCTTGTTCAAATCATATCTTGTGATTACAAAGTCAGATTACTTTTAATAACATGGTATCATTTCAAAGCTTAAAATGTGCTCTTTTCTCAAGTCATATCAATAACTCAAATTTGACTCTGGCCTCCATCATGTTCATTTTGACGTGATGGGTCATATTTATTTTTTACAAGCCTCCAAATAAGCGGGCACCCAGGAGTTTTGTATAAATTAAAACAAACACAAAGTTAGATTTTCCTTTGTAGATGTGACTTTTATTTGTCTGCTATTTCATATCTTCATTTGTCTGATGGTTTAAGATTATCTTGGTGTCGGAAAGCCTGGTCACGAGTACACTGGTATTGCCACAATAGCATATTTTACTCTTGTCATCCTGCAGTCTGGAGAAATAAAAAAATTAAATTAAAAAAAAACCAAGAAAAAAATGGCATTCTGCATTAGGTTTTCAACTTTGGGAGAGCTTTGAGACACACTATTTAATAATTAGTTTGGCCTTATCTGGAGGCTTTTAAGTTTAAGTTAAGTTATTTCACACCGATTGAATGATCATTCGTTTGACATTTGTAATGATATAAATCAAAATGAGTCTGAAGTCTGATATATCACATTTTTGGTTTTCTATTGATTGTATTGACCATTTGCAATGCAACATTTTGCAGAAAACCCAAATCAAAAGAATGGACAATTAATTCCAAAGATGTGAGCAAATAAAGGGTTTTCAAAACAATAGAAAACAAAAAAAATCTATCCTGTGTTTGGTTGGTGATGTCTCAAAATGTATTTGCGACTTCCGACTCATTTTGATTGATCACATCACATTTGCAGAATTTCTGCGAAAAATGTCCACGCAGGGTGGAACAAACAGCCTGGCTCGTTGGATTCTATTATATTTAGCAAGATTAGGGTTATAGGTAAATGGTTTCAGATGGTTGTTAGTATATATGCCAAAGTATTATGTAGGTGCAAAAAAACCTGATTTCCAGGAAAAGTGAGGGCGCCCGCCCATACATATTATGGGATGTTTATCCTTTGTTTCTAATATTTTCACACAATTTATGAGAAAAAAATGTATACCAACTAAGGCAAATATTGCAGCTTTGTCGTATGTTTCAAGATATTTATCACATAGTACAGGGTGTCCCAAAAGTCTATGCACGTTTTTGAAGAGTCATATCTCATAAAATATAAATCATATGGTATAAATTTAACCATATTTTGATAGACGAGATTTGGGAAATTATTTTGATACCAAACACAACCCTATTGGTGAACCCACAACATTATAAAACTGGTTGAAAGTTTTTGGCCGTGTGAGACCCACCCATACCAACTACCACACATTGTTGCTAAAACAGGTGCGCATAAATTAACGGTATGAAAGCAACGTGCGCATTCGTCACAGTTCACTGCTTACCTTGCAACATTAACGTTATTACTAAACTCGGTCACTCACAACATAAATAGGCGCAAGTAGACAGCATCATTGCACAGCAAAAGTCTTCATTCAAGATGGTTAACAGCATAGATAAGCGAATACAAATTGTATGGTTCTACGCTGAAACAAATTCAGTTCAACTTACTCAATAAAAGTTCAGAAAACATTTTAAAGTGAAACGCGACCAGGAAGAATATCCATTCTTTAGTTGGTGGATACATATTTGAACACAGGAACTGTGCATGATTTGTCTCGATGTGGTAGAAAAAAGACTGGTTAAGATCAACAAGTCACGTTGATGTCATAAGACATGCAGTAGCCAAAAGTCCAAAGAGATCTATTCTCTGTGTGTGATGTGTGTGTTCACTTTTCTGTTATGTTATTCAATTTGTTTAGGTCTGTGTTTTTGCATTAGCACACGTCTCTGTATAAATGGAAAACATTTAAACTGGATTTCACTATAGAAGAAAACTATGTGTGATATAGTTTGTTATTATGATGGGATCACTGTAATGTAACATTTTAAATATTACAATTGACGGATCACTTTCCGTGTAACCAACTCTACCTGTCTTTTTGTTAAGTTCGATAGGTATGGATTTATGAACTTTATTCCTCCGAAGTATAAAATTGCATTTTTGCAGTAATACATATTTCACTTCTAGGGTGGCATTACAAACAGATGTTACTCCATTGTTTGGTATCAAAAATTTTCCCACATCTCCTCTTTCTAAATATGTATTCATATTTTCAATACGACTTATATTTTGTGAAATACAAAGCTTCAAAGTCGTGCATAGACTTTTGGGACACCCTGTATAACATCATTAATGGTTAACTCCAGAGACATTTTCATCAAATTTGGGTCCAAAATTATCAAACTAAAAGGCTATCCGTAAGATGGTGAAAATATAATCAGACTTCATAGGTTACATATTGAAATGGCTCTTTTGAGGTATGGTGATGGTGGAAAATTATTTGTTTAGATTAAACTGAAATTGTTGAAACTAATCAGACAAAAGTTGACAGAATGTTTTAATTAATTGGAATTCATATATTCATGATTTCATGAATCTGAAACAAATGTATACATTTTTGTTTTAATCGTGAAATTATCACCGTGACAAATATGATTGCATTTGTTTAAATTCACCATCTTTTACTACCAAGCAGATACTTGACACTCTTTGCCAATAGAGGGGGTAAATCATATTATAATGGTTTGCAAGCATTTCTTGATCACTCAGTGGGTAGTTTCCACAGGCAGAGCTATGAAGTATTGCAATGACTTGATTTAGTGATTTTATTTTTCCAATAGGTAAACTTCATAAAGAATATGCACAAGATTGGAATGTGTAGGAATATTTGAAGGGAATGCTGTTTTGGGTGTATTATAATGACTTTTGAATCCAGGGGAGGTACTCATTGAAAATTGACCCAAACATTTACCAATTTTCGGGGGGAAAGGACCCATAATTTTCCTAGATTGTGCTAACATTTTGGTTAAAAACAGCCAAATTAAGGATTTTAGACTCATAAATTTACCAAAAATGGCTATGTAAAGGGGTCATTCGTTTACCAGACGGGTGAAAATGGGACCCTATTTGGCGGCACATCCCCGTAATTTTTGTCTAGCCGTAGACCAGAATATTTGAATTGACGTTTTGTTGTACAAAGAGGGCTGATTTTTCTGAATCCGTATAAATTGTGTGTATGTTACATGTATTATACAATTGTAAAAATGTACAAATTCCTGTTTTTATCAAAATTGAGGGCGCAGCCTCAACCACATCGCTGCGTGTCCCTTTAACACTTTCCACACGGCTATAACTTTTACTATTTCAGAACAGATTTTAATGCATTTCTCATGGTGATTCCAAATATGGTAATGACTTAATTATTTTGACATTTTTGAAACATTTTGGAATGTCGTCTGCAGACATCTGCCGCATGGAAAGTGATTCAAGTATTTGTATATTGTGTGCATGACTCCAATGCCACAGCACTAGTGTGATAAAAAAAACGTTACCCAAAATGCATTCTCATTTGCACTGGGATTTGCAATACACAAAAGGAAGGTAATTTGACTACTTAGTCATCAGATAGATTGCAATCACAATAAAACAATAAGGAAGTAATTGTATTATTGAAATGACCCATAGCAATCGTAACATCCTGTAGCCCAACTTGACAATAACAAAAAGTACTTGGATATATAGATCTAGCCCAACAAGCTCCAACAAGCTTTGCTAGGCCGTCTTCACTATTTAAGCATGGCTCCTGTAATCTGGAAAAACCTAGTAAGTCTGTTGAACGCAAACAAAAGGAAAACTGTTTCCATATTTTTTCCAGACTAGGTTTTCCCAAACTAGGTTCTTCCAGATGAAAAACTGCAGACAGGGAAGAGTTTCACACACTTTAACTTGATAACTGAAGGGCAAACCTAGTATTAAGTCCCAATATTGATCTAACTCAATTTTCACCAAAATTGACTTACTAGATTTTTCCAGATTACAGGAGATGGCCCTACAGTAGGCCCCGTGAGGCTGCTGAAAAAAATACAGTTCGTAAACTGGGCACTGATATCAGCTCAAGAACAAACATGAGCTTATTCGTGCGCCATCATGCCACATGTGCATGTGATTTGGCATGACGGGACGGGGCGTGTGATTTACCCACAGCTAATTTGTCGTTTTAATCTGAAAATGTGTCCTTTTAATCTGAAAAATTGTCCTTTCAATTTGAAAAGTTGTCCTATAAATCTGAACATTTGTCCTTAAAATCTGAAAATTTGTCCTTAAAATCTGAACATTTGTCCTTAAAATCTGAAAATGTGTCCTTAAAATCTGAAAATTTGTCCTTAAAATCTGAAAATATGTCCTTAAAATCTGAAAATGTATCCTTTTTAGCACCTGATTTCAAATTTTCAAATTTCGAGTGTTTGTTCGTATTCGGAGGGAAAACCTACCTATTTGCACTTCCGGCACCACAAGTCACATTGCATCTATTTTGATGGGTGCAGTGCACATTACACCCAAATACTTGGTTTAAAAAGTGGGGTTGTAATACCGAAACAGCTTTTACTTTTCAAATCAAAATTAAATTATTGGTGTCTCTCGTCTTTAATTTCACTCACACTTAGCAGTGTAATCATGTCATGTTATCACACCATTATAATGCAAAGTCGAAAATTCTTTGTGTTGAATAAATTCAATACGAATGGGTTGGACATGTGTTCAAATCATACTCAAGCAAAATCAATTATTTCAGGCAGTCTGCTATAGGGTTCACAGCAAGGTCTTAGCCAGCCACCCGTCCACCCGTCTTTTGGACGGGCAGTTTCTAAAGTGGACGGGTGGAAATATCCCCAACCCGTCTTATTGACGGGCAGTTTTTTGGACAAAAATAAATAAATCATTAATTCATTATAAACTTCCAAGGGTCATGATAAGCGAGCACTTTAAATAAATAATACGGCGCGGTAGGACTATAAAATCTAGTACAAATTAATGGTAGTCATTATATTAAACGGTCCAGAATCCGACTTATATCAATTCTACAAGCATTGAACATCCCGATCAAATATTATGATACTGTTTTATGATGCGTTCAGACCTTGGCTGATGAAGAGATGGATATTCATGTATTATTATTAACCTTTACCATGCTGGGGAAAAACACTTGTCGTTCTGGTGGTATTCCCTCGGTTTTCTCAAAGTATCCCGAGCTTTAGCGGAATTGTAACTACATTTCGAATTTGTGCATAAAAATCGACCATAAATAGTGCAAGAAAATCTTGAAATGTCATTTAAAATACTTCGATCTATCGTACCAAATGCGAACTTGGCTCGGGGAATACCTTTCAATCATCATGTAAACAGAATTTGGTTCCCGTATGTTATTTTTCTCATGTTACGTCGTGCTGTAAAATGGGTACCACCAACCGCACGTGGTTATTCCAATTCTTTTCGATGACGCAGATCATTTCCATGAAGCAATGCAAAATACTGCCGCCGGCGGTTGGTAGACTAAGACTATGCCGCCCTCTACAATTTCGTTATCAATGTTCCATACGGAAATATTCAAGATCGACTAGGGGATGTATATAACATAAGATGGCCGCGCGTACACGAAAGAAATAATTTCTTCGGTATAAAAAAATGCCCGGGAAAAAATGTCAAAAACGGCAGACATTAAATGGAATATAATGCAAATAATGAAACCTCTACCAGGGATAACTTTCAAAATTAATATATTTTCATGCAGAGAAGAAAATGGACTCATAAAGTAAGCTTATTACTTTTTAAAAAGTGATATTTATTTAACATTTAACAACAAACATTTTCAATAAAATATCGGTCAAAAGTGCCCCCCAAATCACACCAAATGGGTTCGAAAATTGAATTTTTTTCGAACGCTGAGGGGGGCACATCCCCCCTCAGACTCCCCCCTGTCCGCGCTAGCGCGGAACGCGGTGCTTCGCACCTTGGTGCTTCGCACGTCAGTCATTACAAATATTTTGTTTTTCTTTTTTGGACGGGCACATTTTAAATCCTAGCTAAGACCCTGGTTCACAGTGTACTGTCAGTCTGTCAGTCAACCATCTCATGACTACATTTTCTCCCCGGGGGGGGGGGGGCACTCAACTTTTTTTTTGGTAGGGTCTCAAAAAGGGGGGGGGGCTATAGAACTGAACTGAGTGGATTTTATGACGAAAAATAGGATCTTAGGAACTGATTTTTTCCAAAAAAGTAGGTCTTGAGAACTGGCCTATATTTCAATTTTGATTAGCAAGTACACAAATTTTTGATTTTTTGGGTTTTTTTAGAACGCAACATTTTTTAAAGAATTTGGGTTTTGGAACGCAAAATTTCACGATTTTTGAATTTTCAATAAAATGGGGGTCTTAAGAACTGATCCAGGCTCAAAAGGGGGTCATAAGAGCTAGCAGCAGAGGGTGAAAAGGGGGGTCTTCAGCGCGGCACATATCTATACCCTTTTCCAATGTCAGTGCCCCCCCCCCCGGGCATTTTATCAGTGTCAGTCTACCATAAGGCAAACAGGCCTCTCAGGTAAGATCAGACGGTCGGGCATTTTTTGTTTTTGGTTGATAGTTTGTTTGTTTTTCAAAATTTGGGTGAATTTCAACAATTTTTAATGTGGTAAAAAAAATTCAAAACATTTCAAAATTCATTTTAAAAAAAAATCAACATTTTCAAGCAGATTTTGTTCTTCTTTGTTCGTCACTTAAATTAATTGAAAACACTTGGTATAAAAATAGTACACGAATTGCCGTCTTTAACATGATCTTTCCTCTGATTTGTCAAAATCAACTAAAAGACCTGTCACAAACTGGATAGACTGATAAACAGGGTCACCGATTAATTAGACCGTAATAACTCACAAGCAATTCATCTGTCACTGCTATCTTAGTGTTTCAAACACTCAAGATATTGTCACGATATAAGTGTCAGTCTGTTTGAAAATGAAAATCGGACTTCACCTTACATTTGGGGGTGTCATTTCCTCAATAATCACCCGATCCTAGCGTGCAATATCTCATATTAAAGTAGATACATTTCTCAACAACTTTATAATTCAATTTTTTAGGTAGGATATATATTTTAAGAGTTAGAAGCCCATTTATTACCTGTATAGTTACTTTTTTGATGACTGTAAACAGGGTTGCTGTTTGATTAGACCGTAATACCTCACACGCAGATCATCTGGCACTGCCATCATAGTGTTCCAAACACTCAAGATATTGTCACGATATAAGTGTCAGTCTATATCAGTCAACCATTACACAGCTACATTAATTTTATTAGTGTATTATGTTACCCTGTGGAAATTAATTGAGAACACCTCATGTATAATGTTGTACGAATTACCGTCTTTAACATGATCTTTCCTCTGATTTGCCGTAATCAACCAGAAAGCCCGTCACTATATAAGTGGATAGACCAATACACAGGGTTACTGTTTGATTAGGCCCTAATACCTCATAAGCATCATCATCTGTCAATACCATCATACTCAAGATAGATAGTCACGGTACAGTCGTCTAAAATTGGGCTACTTTTGGGAAACATTTTTGTTACTAATAATAATTCCAGCAAAAGTAGGGTTGGTCTAGTTTATTGAGATACTTAACCAATTGGTGTCCTTTGGGACATGTTTGCCTATATGAATCTTGTGTGTCAAATCAAGGACGTTTTGCCTACAAAACACCACCCCTTTCGTACTATATTTCAGTGATATTTCAAATATATGCCATCCCTATTATTTAAGTGCCCAGGGCACTTAGCAAAGTCATTTTGGGTGGGCGCCAATAAAGTTACCTTTTTTAAAGTCATTTATTGTGGACACGGTCAAATTCAGCATGGTTGCGAATCTTATAAACAGAACCAAATATTAACGGTGACTAGATGATAAAATAGTGGTCTTACTCTTACACCGTGACCTGCGACGCTGCAAGTCTCTCAAGATGCTATCTAGAATGTACAGTGGTCTGATGTAGACATTTCTTTCGGTAAACGTGCCAATTTGTCACGCTAATTTTTGCCGGTGGCTCTCCATCAATAATTTGTCCATTTTTAAGGACATAAGTGGCAGCAGACAAATATGAGAAACGCCCTCTTTTCTGCGATGTGAAAAAACGCCATTGCGGGGAGAAGATGGGTTTCCTCACAAATCTGGGAAAAGACAATGCCCGGTGTTCTCTCTTCATATTCAGAAGGGTAACATGTGATCATTCCAGGATCTTGAAATACCCCCACCCCCCTGTTTTGAATTTTTGACAGCGTTTCGCAGACAATTTGGCCAAGTTGACCACCTTTATTGCCCAAAAGCGTGGACATTGTGTCTTAAAATACCCCTTTGTCCTATTCCCGGGACAATTTGATATATGACAAAACTCTCATTCTAATTTCTTTATCGCAGACAAAGCTTCCAAAAACAACCCTAATTTGGGGAAATCAGGAACATAAATAAATGTCAGTGGAATGCCCACGACCATGGTACAACCCCCCTCCCCCCCCCTTTTTACGCGATTTTTTGAACGATCATACGTACCATAAGTCAATATTGATTGAAACCACCGGGAGACATTGTTGAGTTGAGAAAGCACTTACATAATAATTGGGCTACCTTTAACCACAAATCAGGCTCTACTTGGCACAACCGTATGGCAACTCTGAAATTATGCCACGATACTTTTATTGACAATGACGTATTAATAATAAAATCCTACGAAATATCAGCCTAATCCCCCGCCTCCCATTGTTTAGTCATATAATATCTATGCTGCTCTGATTTATACCTATCACTCATCAATCACTACATGAAAGCATGCCATCGTATCTACCCGGAGGGGGGGGGGCACTCAACTTATTTTGGGGTAGGGTGTTCCATCCAGGGTCTCACAAATGGGGGGGGGCTTCGGACTGGAGCGGGCGGATTTTTGAAGGAAAACAGGGTCTTAAGAACTGATTTTCTCCAAAAAGTAGGGTCTTAAGAGCTGCCTTTTCCCCAAATTTGTTTAGTAAGTAAGAACAACAATTTTTCGAAAAATCAGGGTTTTATAATACAATTTTTTCAAACAATTGGGGCTTTGGAATGCAAATGTTCACGATTTTTGAGCTGATGCTGGCTCAAGATCTTCTGGGGCAGCACATACCTATACCCTTTCTAATGTCAGTGCCCCCCCCCCCCCCCCCCCCCCCCCCCCCCCTGGGTATCTACATGATATGTCAATTCTTATCCATCCATGGTTCTAATTGGTTGATTTGTGTATGGCGTGTGTCTGGACTTACCGATACATGTACATGTACATGTCAGTCAAATTTAACGGCTTGTTTTTGGTGCATTTTATTGTCACGTCTTATAAGACTTTAGTAGTAAGCCAATTTGGACTACTTTGCAAGACCATTGGCCATGAATTAGGCTCCTTTTGGCAATTTCAAATCATTTTAGAGGCAATTTGGTAACGCTTTTTTCACTACCGATTGGGCTATATTGGCTTCAATTTGTTGGCAACAAAAGATTGAATTTGACATTGATGTCGGAGATAGAGAGTCATTGGGTAACATATACAGTAAACTTGGCACTAGGCCGTTTTGGTCTAATTTTGATGATTGTGAATTGGCATTAAGTAATTGATGTTGGCATGGATGATTTGCCTCTGATATTTCGCAATACCCCCTGTCATTTTGGTCATTCTCTGTATCTGGTTATACTCCATTGTTAAAGTTGCTACTCATTGAAAACATGACATTCCTTTTTATTTCACCTAAAAACTGAGAAAGAGCAATTAGCAATTAAAATTTGAGAGAACAGACCTCCCCCCCCCCCCCCCCCCCCCCCCCCGCCCCCTTATGCCTTGCGAAAAATATTCAAAACGAGGTTAAGAATGATGACGTCACATTGATCCATCACATTCATCGATGCATCCCATTCATCAACAGAGCTACTACGCAAATAGATGTTGACAAACTGATAGGGGAAATAGAACTGGAAATGAGAAGAAATGTGACTTAAAAATGGACTCTGAGACCCATTATGATATTGATAGTGACGAGGAGACTGACAGCGAGGAAAGTAAACTTAGTAAAGAGGAGGGTGAAGTTGAAGAACTTGGAAGTGAAAAGAGGTAGTGGTTTCAGGTGATAATGAAGTAGCCAAAATCTATTTTATTATAGTTTTATCACTAAAGAATTTAGAAATTTGGAAATTGACTGTGAAATTCTTACATATATCAATATCAATGATATAAGTCAACGGAAAAAGAAACCCTGTTCTATGTGCAAACAGAACTCTCAGGTCAGGCCGGTCGGTCTGGCTTTTATTTTATTTTAATTTAATTTTTGATCTCATTTTTCCCCCTTCCCCTTCAAAATGGCCGTAAAAATCCAAAAGAATCGGTAAACATTTTGCGGGTTTTCATTGCACATTAACTTCTCTTTTAACAAATTTCTTTAAAAAGGGGTTGGTTGGGCCTAATGGCGTATTAGTACAAACAATTATCACAGTCATAGGTCCAATACATACTTGCTATGGATTTGGCAAAAGCATTCTTATAACGTGACTACCTTATAATATTAAGCGACCAGGACCTTATAAGCGCCCACCCCTGTTTTTCTCAATGACTACCAACAAGCAATCCCTTATAAGCGCCCACCTTTTCAAATGGTCAGCATCCTCAAATGACCACTTATACATATATTTCATTTAGTACATCAAATGATCAGCCTCATCAAATGACCAATTGTACATTTTCGTTAGTACATTACGTCAAGTGGTCAGCCTTCTCAAATTACCACTTGTACATTGTATTTAGTACATCAAATGATCAGCATCTTTAAATGACCATCAAATGGTCAGCATCTTCAAATGACCATCAAATGGTCAGCATCTTCAAATGACCATCAAATGGTCAGCATCTTCAAATGACCACTTGTACATTTTATTTGGTATGCTAAATGAGTTTTAAAAAGGTAACATAATAAGGGCCCACCCAAAATGACTTTGCTAACCGCCCTGGGCGCTTAATAGGGATAATACGGTACTTGTTGCGGTTGACAAGTGTATCTTTTTGTTCACTTGGTCTGGATACAATGTGACACTGCATCCTTAGTATCGCCAAGGGGCAATATCGAATGATATAGGCCTAGATAATAGTATCAATCTGGTTTTGTTCAGAAATTAAAGGTGTTCTGATTTCTAGCCTGATTTTCAACTTGATGTTTTCTATTCTACATGAAGGATCATCCTCAAAATAGTTATATTCCAAAGTTTAAGTTGCATAACTCTAATGGTTCTTATTTTAGAAGCACAAGGTGACACAAAATCTGCCCATTGAGTAGTGCCCAAACTAGTCGGGTTGTTAACCACCTGTGGCGGTAATTCACTGCATTTGGGCCTTTAATGTCTAAATGGAACATATCTTGCACCTAAGATTACAAAAATAATGAGAAAAATATGGATTTTCTTTAGATATCAAAATATTTTGATGTGAAAAGAAGAAAAAAAGTGATCGGAACATACACCTTAAATTTGAATAGATTTCATAATTATTGTTTATAACTGTAATTATTATTTTCAATATTTCTAGTTGATTTGTACTCCTATAATTTTTGCAATAGATTTTACAAAGAGCCCAGGTTTACAGACGATGCCGGACATGGGATCGTTCATTAATATTCAGTTAAATTATGCGTACAAGGTTATGTGATCAATCAAAAGCAAAGTATGGATAATGGCGGAAAACATTTAAATATGAATACAAATTTAAATAAACCGACCACTGTGGTCTGCAGATTTATGCAGATTTATTCAAACTAATCTTGACCCTCTGTTAGATTGAAACAATGGGGCATTGTGCAATCGCCTTCTGTGACTAATATGACTGCAAGGTGTCCTGGATGCTATATTAGTGTAACTAAATACCCTCTGCACGAGATATTAGAAGATAATAATAGCCATTGAATATTGCAACATGCTCAATTACAGGCACATGATGGTATCCCGGGGGAGGGGGGGGGGGGTACTCAGATTTGGTTTGGTCTGGGTGTGCGGCTGGAGATTCAAAACCTCTTCCCATTTCTAAGGGTGATTTTGGAACAAAATTGTACCCATTTCTAAGGACTTTGCTTCATTATAGACCCAATTATCAGGAAAATAGACCCAATTTTCGCAAATGTTCGCGAAAATAGACCCATTTGTAAAAATTGGCCCATTATTAGGGATTTTCTAGCTTAAAATCATACCCTATGTTTAGGGATTTTTCGCAAAAAAAGCGACCCATTGAGCGGCACATCCCCGTATACCGTATTTGGCGAGTACCCCCACCCCCAGGATGGTATATTGAATCATCAGATACAAGGTTTTATTGTTATAAATATGGCAAAGGATTGTTAACGCTTTCCAAGCGGCTATTAGTTTTACCACACACAAAACAGATTTTTCAGAAACCTTTCCCAATTTCCAAAGTCTATCTCAAGGATTACAGAGCCAATACTAGGCATGCTTGTACTTATTTCAATGCATTTCTCATGGCGATTCCGAATATGGTGATGACATTCAATAATTTTGACATTTTTGAATCATTTTGTGAAACGTCGTCTGCACTCTGGAGATGTCTGCCGCGTGGAAAGTGTTAAAACATTTCTTGGTAAATAACCAATTGACGTTAGATATGAATCAATTCTGTATACCAGGGTGTGCCAGCTTGAAAAAGGAGGTTTATCTCTATCTTGGTGTCAACCGTCAGCATTAGCACAATTGATGATTGCTGTTAATTCCTGGACTTGCTGTTGCTGTTGCTGTTGAAATTAAAAATACCAAGTTATTTTAATATTGTTGTCAGTGAATTGGCGCAATGCTAGTCACCAATTTACAATCATAATTTTTCTTGGGAAATCGTCTTTTGAAAATGCCTGTTCAATTCGAATTTTAAACAAAAGATAGGGGAGGCGAGGGGGGTGGGGGGGGGGGGTTACTTGGAACACTGGGTTGGTTGGAACATTGCGATTTCTTTCAGACATATAATTAAAGTGCTACTTCCTAAATTCAGTTTACCCATTAGACCACATTTGTGTGTGTGTGTGTTGCCCTATCAGCGACCGACCCTAAAGTCTCAAAAATCAGGGTCTCAATTATTTTTTAATATTTTTTTTTAATATTTAATTAATTTTACCCAATTTGTCAACATATTATTACTATGTTCTGCTTGATGCTGAAACTAGTCTTCTGCCCTTAATTGTATGACAAGCGAGCATTGGTTACAAAATACAGTCCTCAAAAAAAGTAACTTAATTAAATATGCTACGTGAAACTATTAATTATAGATTGGTAAAAAATGTCTTCTTTTTAATTTGAGATATTATAGGTGAAGATTGACTGAATATTAACACAGCTATGTGTCCAAAACCAAGAGAACATCCGCTTTTCATTTTAGCATAGCATTTGATTCTTCTACACATAGCCTCAGCAATATACAGATAATTGATTAAAGGTAGATGTTCCGATTTTCAACTTGAAGTTTTCTATTCTACATGAAAGGTCATCCTTAAAAAAGTTGTGTTCCAAAGTTTGAGTTGCATAGCTCTAATGGTTCTTATTTTAGACGCACAAGATGCTGTGAACTGTACCCATTGAGTAGGACACAAACTATATCGGTGGTTACCACCATTCGCGGTAATTCGACGTTATTTCATCGATTTCTCTGTAATTATACCAATTTAGGCCGTCAGTATGATGATGAGAAAAATACGAGCTTTCATATGATATGAAAATCTCTGTATGTTTGAAATAATTCTGTGTTACGAAAATGTGATCGGGTCATCTACCTTTAAATAGCAACAACATATCGGTTGATAGAGAGTTATGGGTATATTTATTTTTATCTGGTCAGTTACTTTTATTGAGGACTGTATCCAGTTGGATAAGACACTTCAGGAAGTAATTCAAACTTTGTTATCACAATTGATATCGATAGAAACCATGTTCTAACTAAACAATCGTGAGTGATAATTTTGGCCTCTCAAGGTCCATTAATCTAAGAACCATTGATGACCTGTTTGAGACTATAGAGTGACCTAAAATTGAGATTATTTCATAATAGAAGGCTGATCTTGTGATACTAATAGCGACTTCAAGAACGGCAGGAAGTGGTATGAAAAAAAATCAGACAGTCATTATTTATGACTAAATACTGGACGGTTTAATGTGATGTGGTTAGATAAGTTATAGTTCAATCACTTCCAAATTGGCGAGAAATATGCCAATTTGTTATCTCTCTGCTCTCAAAAGTAATACAAGCACGATTTTTGGCCATACCCGCACAAATGTTGGCCAATGCACGTGTCACGCATATGACGTACAATGGGCTTGTTGTGTACATGTGGCATGTGCGCCTACACCTGTCAGTTTTAATTCGCTGCTGTTTTAGGAGGCTCGCCATTTTGTATTTGAGATTTTTTGAGGGATGAACTAAATTGGGTTGCAACTGGAAATTCAAGCTATTAATGTTACAGTGTTCTCGTTTAGGTTTCACAGGAAAGCCATGAGTCAGTTCAAGGGTAACCTTCGATCTCAAAAAAGATCAAGTCAAGGTGTGTTTAGCATCTGTCACTGATAGTGCTCATGCTTTTTATGCAGGGTTTTCCTTTATAAACAGGAATTGCTTCTTAGAAATAAGCAATATGCTTGTCAAAACCAATAAATGACTACTCACATATTAATATTTCATCCTCATACTAGTTCATCAGAGGATTTCATCATGATCCGTTTTAGTGGGAAGAAGCATCATCTTCAGAGTTGCCAGTTTTTGCTCAGTCACGTCTATAATCCACTAATAAAACCAATTTTTGCATTTCTAGGAAAGTGCTCGATGTCTCTCAAAAATCAGCAGGTAACACTGGTCTTGAAACAATTAAAAAACAGTGTTTAATGTGTAATGTTGCGAAAAGGTCCTGTGGTCGGGCTATATAGTGAACAATTATGATTTATTGCACACGCCATAATGCCGTACTGGGTTAGCGGTGTCATGTGGCGATATTTTTTTATTATAAATTTACACTTATGATTCCATTATGCAATGCAGCTAGATTGATGGGCCTATCTGGTAATTCAATGTTGTTAGGTTATCACGTATTTCCATACATGTACATGTTTGCATGTTTTTTGATTTATTGTTTTTCTAGTCCTTTAATTTCAGTATAATGATAGCCACCATATGGAAGGATTGTAGCATCCAGAGTAGGAACAAAAGAAGGTTTAGTTGAAATGGGAAGAAATATTCAGAGTGAGTAACGCCATTAGTATAATTAGGTATCATTGGAGATCCCTCTTAATAGGGTGCACCTTGGGTGTGCCAAGTACAAAGAAAGGTTGTGTAGTTTAAAAAGTTTATTCATGATTAACATATTAATATTGAAACGGGGAAATATTGGCCAAATAGCGACAGAAAAATGGGGTTTGCCTCCCCAGGGCTCAAACCAGGGGCATTGTGCTGGGTGACCATACATCTAAAGATCGTGTATTACGTTAAGGAGGTCGTGTTCCCAAAAGTAACCTTTAGGAACCTATACCTTTCCGAGATTGTGCAATGAGATAGCTGGGAAGGAAGGTGGGGCTACCAGCTAAGCACTTCCGTTGGAATTTGTCGGATTTGGCAAGGTTAGCGTTTTAAAGTAATTTGGATCTAGAGGTCCTGTTGCCATCGTAACTTAATCTTACTCTTTTCGTCTGAGAGCGTGGAGATAGTTTTATTTTGGATGATTTTGTATGGTCTAGTGGGGTTAATGTTATGGAACATAGAAAAATTGTGTTAATTAACCCTAACTCCCATGGCTATGTTTTTGCGTGTATCGGGGGGGAGGGGGAAAAAGTACAATTTTTTTAACCCGAAAAATCACCGAGCACCCCCCGGGAGTCGATCCCGGGACCATTCGCACCCAAGTCTGTGCCCCTATCAACTGAGCTAACTCCCCAGCGCACATGCGGCCACAAACTTCGTGGCCACATATGCCTGCGGTAGGTGACGTAATCGAGCCAATGCAGCAGCACGCGCGTGGAGATAGTTTTATTTTGGATGATTTTGTATGGTCTAGTGGGGTTATAGAAAGAAATTCACTTAATATTACCAAAATTAGTCAAAATTTAAAAAAGTTATTTAAATTGGTGATTTTCATTAAAAGAATCATTTGGTTTAATCAGTGATTTAAATAAGCCAACTCCTGCATTCTTGCCCATGACTCTTGACCTTCCATGTCCTTAATAGTTGAACCTTAATTTTAAGTTCTTCAAAAATCACAACGTAAGTGCCCAATAATTGTAATTTTCAAAGATTTTGTTTCTATAAATTTAACCATTATCCATTCTTAAAGGGGCATGGAGAGATTGGCGATAAAAATGAAATACAAAATAAATTGAAAATGTGTCAATAGATAAGGTATAATAAAACCCAGAAGCGTAATATTTCATGGGAAAAGGGTTGAAGTGATGGCGCTAGATAGACATTCTAATGAAGCCATATATGTACCGAATTCTGCAGTTAATTTCGATGTGATCTACATCGAAATTAATAAATTGTCTAATATTTAATACATGATATACTGCGAATTAAGGTAAACGGTTTCAGATGGTAGTTAATATGCCTAAGTATTACTTTGGTGCAAAAAAACTGATTTCCAAGAAAATCGAGGGCGCTCTCCCATACGTATCTCTCAATGCCCCTTTAAACTTAAAAGTTCTGAAAGTTATCACAAAATACAGGGAATATGGATAGGGAATTTGTGCTTTTTAAAAGTACTATAAATGTGCTGTCTGATTTTTGAAAAGTGCTTTGTAATGAGGCAAAGTGTGCTGTTTTTGCATACAAATATGCCATTGCGTTAAAAAAACACACCAAATGTACGACTATGTTTTCCATGTTTACACATGCTTATTTGGTTATGAAAATTATCATTTTTTCAAACTTAACAATGTCTAGAATCAACACTTCCACAGTTATGCAAATTGTTGATTTTTGGTAAATGGGCAATATTTTTTTTATTTAGATAACTTTTGAAAAAATGTGCTGTTGGATTTACAAATTTGGTTTTTTTTGCGCTTTTGTGCTTATCCCTAACATACACGTACGTCCATTTAGATTACTAACAATTGTCATTTTGGGTATTTCTGAAGTGAAACCACATTTATTATTCAGAATTCTTACAACAGTGAATTGCACTTATAAATGTCAAATGCCATCAAAAGTTTTGAAGCTGTATATAATTTTAGGTGAAAATAAGTGTTGTTGATAGTTGTGTGAAACAAATATTCACATGTCAATTTGCATACAACAGTATACGTAGGTGAGTTTACCAGATTAAAAATAACCGTTAAACAAATCAAACTTTCTGAGCGTCAAACGTTTTCATATCATCGTGCCATATTTCGACCAATCACATGTGCAAGAATAAAAAGCATGGAACTGGCATTTAGTTGCTGGGCCGTGCCTTCCCTAGATCATGTCCGAGTTGTCACTGGTAATTCCTGGCTTCCTGCTAGGGCTGCTAGCACACAAGCATAGGACATAATTTCAGTATGGATTGTTGAAATTCAATGAAACTCGGACCGATAGACCGACCGGCTTCCTGGGTTTTCCCATCAGCTGTGTGCGTGTCCCTGCGAAAAAGTTGCAAAACAGGAAACAGCCCACCTAATTTGCATAATTCTTAGGCTCACAGTATTATAAATATCTTTGGATAGAAATATTTGAGGGGAATTATTGTTCATATTTGACAAAAGTATGATTTTGTCCCTCTTTATTTTATTGAATACATGTACTAATATTTGAAAATAATGTTAAAGAGTGCATTTGATATCTGGATCAGCTCAGTTGTTAATTTTAGTCGGATTTTTCAACTTATTTTATAGCAAAGTAAATATTAAGTCATTATATTCCTGCAAAAATTTCAACATGGCTCGACACAGCATTGAAGTTAACATGGTGTGTTGAAATCTAGTTATCGGTGTCACTTTAGTGCTTGTATCCATGTGGTGTGCGTTACGTGCGTGAGTCTGTGTCTGTGTGTGTACATGTATAAGCCTAGTGCCGTTGGATTTTACCTCATGCCTACCGCACGGTTCCAAGTGTCATCCTCTTCGTCGTTATCGTCACCAATGTCAATATGTTAAGTGCGTGTTGCTTTACCTACATGTGCCCTTGCCCCAGAGGAGCGTTCCTCCTGGAGACTGGTAAGCTTTTCTCCCAAAATTATAGTTCGTTTTGCTTTCTCGAGACCGTTGGGTCACCTTGATATACCCGCAATCCCGCATTTATGCACAATTGATTAGACGTGATCATTGAAGTATTTCAAACATATCTTTTCTCTGGTACAAATGTTCATTTATGCCGTTTGCTTGTAGTATAGGCCTACATGAGCTTGCTTGTACTATGATTATACTGGGGTGACACAGACTCGAGAAAGCAAAACGGACTATTGAGTGTAGCTAGAAACAGGTAGGCCTATTCTAACTAAGTGCTGTTTTAAATACAGGTAAGGTGTGTCATATCATATGAACACAAACCTATGTTGGGTATCTACCATTTTGCGCTTTGCCTAATCGTGGTTGGCTAAATAGTGATGATTCATCAAAGTTTGACCCACTGGTGTGGTGGTTGATTAGACTGGGTCCCCGCATCCCTCTATGATATATCTGCTATCTTTGAGAATGGTGGAAATCCACGAGTAATTATCATATATGAATATGCAAATTAATGCCGAACATGCGCATTTGTGCCCAGTGACAACAAAAATACCAACCGATTGGACCAATTAATATGCGTCGAATGAACGATCGTCACGCTGCGCCACGCTGCACCACGGGACAACGCCGCATGACACTGGCGTGATGTGCGTGAATTAGCTTGTGTTTGTTGACGAGTTTATCAGGGCACTCTTTTGGAACTGTGTTTTTCCAGTCTTTACATTTTGAGCACCCTTGTAGAGGGCTGTGTGCGAATAGTGAAGACATGAAGGATACAGTCTAGTGGTTGATTGCCTGGACTTTCATAAACCCACTTTGGATTTTGGTTATTAACTCTTTTTCATGTTTGATTAACCCTTAACCTAACACATCAAACGAAATCCAAAAAACAACCCCATGGTTCTTTTGACAACTTTCGAAAATGTACAGAATTTTTTTCAAAAGTTTTCAAAAAATGCATGATACTATCTGTTCTGAACCTATGAGTTATTTCAGAGGTGTACAAGGCTTAGATCAGGGTTTGGAACTCTGTCCTCTTTTTTTCGTCACCTTGTATACAATTGTTTGCTTTCCTGTAACCTGTTGGATTCTTTTTTCTTCACAAAGCTCTCTCTTTTTGAATGTCATCTATGAGGTATTGCAGCTCCAGAAAGGTTGTCCAACCTTTGAGGTTCTCTGGTCAGTTTGCTTAGAGTACAGTAGGGTATTTTGACATGGACTTAAATGTTGTTATATTCAGTAGGGTTTTCGTATCAGTGCTGTTATTGATTACAATGTTGTTTATATATTGTCAGATATGTCATCACAACGGACTCGCATCTTTGAGTGACATTTTTTGTCAAAGAAATCCCCAGGCCACATCATTTATTTCTGTATGACTCAATGTATCTCTCGTCACACAAAGTTCCTAGTGTAGAAGTTTCAAGGTTACTGAAGAACCATGTTATGTATTAAAATAGTAGAGTCAACCATATGGTTTTGTGATTGATTATTTCGTGAGTCCTCTATAGTTTGTATATTTTCTAGGGGGAGAGCATCAGTCGTGTGACATACTGTAAAAGCCAATATTTGTGCGTAAAGATATTTTCGCGCATTTTGATATCATAGACATTTCGCGAATTTTTTTTTTTCGCGGGCGACCTTCCTGATTCACTGCATGAATGTTGAAAACAATGTTTTCGCGTGTTATAATTTTTGCGGAAAAATATTTTGTGCAAAAAGTGCGAAAATAAAACCAACGCGAAAATTTCAGCTTTTACGACTAATCCTGACTGTGAGTTGATTTTCCTGATCAGAGAGTGAAAAGTGCTATTTTGCCTCATTTTTTATGTGATTTTCCTGGTAGAAGCCACAGGTGCAATCAGGGACTATATTAATTTTGCGATAGGAAAGTCCTAAACTGTGCGTACTTAGAAAACAGGTCACGTTTTCATGCCACAGCGCCACTTTATGCTCACACAAAAAATAAGGTCACGATAACGAAATGCAAGGAATTTATTTGCATCAAGTTCATCAGACACAAACAATGACGGTATGGTCTAAAGCAGGGGTGGGCAAACCTTTTTGAATAAATGGGCCAGATATAAGGAGTGGAAAATTGACTGGGCCGCACCTAACCAAATTGTTTAGCAATTACCTGCTGTTGATTTTTAATTCTTTGATTCCAAAGACTTTTAAGCAATTGTTAATGGGGAAAATACGCATGTTGAGGAATATCATAAATGCTTAGCAGCTGGTTCAGTTTTTTTATGTGATGTAAAATAGATTGATTTTTTTCTTTTTTCTTGAGACATCTCGCGGGCCAAAAAAAAAAAAATGCGGGCCGTAGGTTGCCCACCCCTGGTCTAAAGTGATAAAATGAATTCAAATGCATAAAATAAACAATGAAATGTGAAGTATCATATATTTCAGGCTTGTAAAAACCATCCAGCACGCATGTTGTATCATAATTTTCAAAACACACAATATCTTGGGAATTTTCCCAACAATTAATGTGTAAACTTCAATAAAGTCTATACCTAAAGTAGACGACAAACAGCTCCCACAGCGCCACCAAAGATATGCGAACAGACAAAGTTAAGTAGCTTCCGATCGATAATTTGAGTCGCGCACCCCTGGTGCAATCTCCCCCTCCCTCCTCTCTGGTTGTCATGCCGTGGAGGGGGAAATGTTGTCATAATACACTACAGTTAACCATATTAAGTAGAGGGAGACTCACAATCATATAAGATGAACCCAAAAAAGCTAGTCTCTAAGTTAGAAAGGGGAAACCTATGCTCAATTCGATGTGTAAGATATCCAGGGAGGCAGTGACACTCATTCGCTGTAAGAAACTTATGCTTACAGTGCTTATACACAGCCCTGGTACCCTTGGCCAAAATATTCTAGCCCAATATACTTTTGCTTCAACAACAATGGTGACACACCGGAGGCATATCTTCTATGTGTCTGTTAGCCACGGTCTTACAATCACATTAGATGATCCAAAAAAAGCTAGTCTCTAAGTTAGAAAAAGGGACCCTATGCTCAATTTGATGTGCAAGATATCCAGGGAGGTGGTGACACTTATTTGCTGCAAGAAACTTATGCCTATAGGGCCTACACAGCCATGGAACCCTCTGCCAAAGTATCCTAGCCCAATATACTTTGCCTCGACCACAATGGTGACACACCGAAGGCATATATATATACACAGTTCAAAAACAAAAAAAGTTCCCTTTGAATTATGCCTGATATTTTTAAAATGAGTTACTCCATCGAAAAGATTTTTGGCACACAATAATGTATGTGATTGTGTGCACAGCAACATTAGAAAGGGCTACGCAGGTGTTGTTGTGCTTGAATGAGCACACATTGAATGGAGGAATACCTCCATTCAAAGGTTGCTAAATGATGTATTGAATGAGGATGGTTAAGTAGCTTTAACCAGGGTCTTGAACCAGGATCTTTGCTTGAACAACGCATTTCTTCACCTTTTGAAATGCGGTATTCCTCCAGTCAATGTGTGCTCATCTAAGCAGCACAACAACTGCGTGGTTCAAGCAAAGACCCTGGTTCAAGCTGCTTCACCATCCTCCTTCAATACATCATTTAGCAACTTTGGAATTAAGGCATTCCTCCATTCAACGTGTGCTCATTCAAGCATTACAACACCTGCATAGTTATAGCCCCATTCTAGTGTTGCTGTCCACATGTACATTAATGTGTGCCAAAACTCATTTTAAAAATATCAGGCATAGTCTAAAGGGAACTTATTTTTGTTGAACTGTGTATCTTCTATGTGTCTGTTAGCAACGGTCTTATCCCAATCCAAGCCCTGGATATTTCAAGGGACAGGTGCGAGAGGAAACGGCCGAGGACTTGAAGATGAGATTTGATTGACCTTGACATGTCACCTATCTGTATAAGCTCAAGGATGTTGCAAACCAGCTTTTTTTGTAGGATAATTAACACTTTCCACGCGGCTATTAGTTTTACCATTCAAAACAATTTTTTCAGAAACCTTTCCTTACTTTTAATGTCTATTATCTCAAGAATTACTGAACCAATACTAGGCTTGCTTGTACTTATTCCAATGAATTTCTCATGGTGTTTCCGAATGCGGTAATGAAATTCAATAATGTCGACATTTTTGAAACATTTTGTGACATTTTGGCATGTCGTCTGCAAACCCCTACTGGCGTGGAAAGTGTTCAAGGTTATCTGGTGGCATGGGACTGAAGATGAGATTTGAGTGACCTTAGCCATGACAAGTCACTATCTGTATCAGCTCGAGGGTGAGATTCACGTCCGTTGCCCGGGGGGGGGGGGGGGGGGGGGTACTCACCGTGTAAGGCATACGGGGACGTGCCGCTCCAGTGGGTCGTTTTTTCATGAGACATCCTTAGCCATGGGTAGGCTTTTCAGTGAAAAATCCTTAGACATGGGTCCTGTTTTCGCGAAAAATTGCCAAAATTAGGTCTATTTTTGCGAAAAATCACCCTTAGAAATGGGTATGGGTTTTGAATCTCCAGCGGCACACCCCCGATCAAACCAAATCCGGGGGTCCGTTGCAGCCAGCTGAGTTGAGATGCTTGATTTTTCTGCACGTCTTGGTATTGATAGGAAGTTTTAAATTATCAGGTGCATGTCAAGCTTCTGAAATCTTTAATTTGGCCTTCATGGTCTTTAGGATCTAACAACTCGTGACAGCTAAACTTAAGGCACTGGAATCTTTTGATGTAAACAGTAGCCCAATCTCACAAAAAAATAAGAAAAAAAATCATCAAATTTTTACACAATTTTATGCTGGTGTTTTTTTACAATATTTCTCTTTTTTGTGTGTCAAAAGATCAGTTCAATCATATTTCATTGTATCACAACTAGCACTGCTTGATTCCCCATGCCCTGCCCCTCACCTACCCTGCCCTCTCTTCCTCCCCTCCTCTGCTCTTCTCTCTCCTGCCATTCTTTCCCCTGTACTTCCTTTTCAGGGTCAGAAGTTCGTCAAAGGTTGCGATTGCGAGAATCCATGTACATTCTCTTCAAAGCATTTGGCAAGAATCTATGGATTCTTCTGGACATTCAAATATTGTGTTAGTTACATTATCTACGAGAATCAACTTGGATTCTCTTCAAATTTTTGACCCTGCTTTTACTTTAACCATTAGGACACCAGTCTTCCCACTGACTTATCCCATAACATACCTTTCTCTTTATCCAACTGCCATTGCCAATGGTGACTTACAGAGACCAATTTTTACACATATCGTTTTTTCGTACCACATATTAAAGCCTGCAACGTCAGTTCACTCGACTTGCACTATGGCAAAAGAAGGTCGTTGACCATGCAGTTGCCCGTAGTTCCATTTATATAAGGTAATGAAAGCACATGGATGGTAGAAAATCCAGTTGAACTACGGACACAAGTTCACTAGAAACCTAGCAATGTAGAAAAGTATGCTGACCGGCCGGCCGTTCACAAGACGAAAAAACGGTTAACCGGCAACTCTCTCAAGTACATGTACACTCAAAACATTGCAGTGCACGCATGTGTTGAGAAGCCGGTCACAGACCGCTAAATAGACCAACTGGGTATTAGTATACATGCAAAACAAGGTATGCCCCTCTACTCTCCAATAGCCTGTGTGGTGTCTTAACTTATCATTGCAGTTGCTTTAAGGCAGGCTTCTTCGCAGGATGTCATTTAAATGAAGCATGACATTAGCCCTTATGTACCTCACGTTCACAGAAAGCTAGCACATTGTGTGACCTTGGCAATGTTCTGCAGATACTTGCTATGTGATGTCATTTTAAAAGGGAATCACCCGATTTAAGCCGGCAATCATTTAAATCACACTGAAATGTGTTTGGCATCGATTTACAATTGTATCTCACGTTTTTGCAGTGAGTTCAAGGTAGGCTTACTTCAAGAACCTTGATCAAGTTTTCCACACAGTTGAGCCAGGCCTGGATAAAATGTTGATTTCCTGGTAAGCTAACCCAAATTTCCCTCCAAAATGGAAAATTTCCCACTATTTTTTATATGTATTTCTTTAAGGAAGAGCAAACTTTCCCTCCAAATGCCCAAATTTCCCTTTATTTACCCAAATTTCCCTCCAAATGCCCATATTGCTCGGCAGTTAAGCATGATGTAATATTAGCAGTGGCATTACTAGACTTTTGAAATAGGGTTGTGTTGGTTGTAGCGAGGGGAATAATTTAGATCTACTCCCTCCACCTGTTTGAACTCTCGTTTCATTTGTGGGGGGGGGGGGGGTTCCAAAGCGGAGCTGGTTATGATATTGGCAGTCAACAAATATTTGTGAACTTGATTTTAATAACATGTTGATCATTTGATTTAATTCAATATCATTACTTCCCAGAGCTATCGAGGTATACATAAAAGGATATTTAGAAATAAATATATCAAGCCACAAAATATTCACATGTTAACCCTAACCTCTCTGAGTGCTAAAAATACTAATCCTTAGTCCCTCTCCAAAATTGCATGCGCCGTCGGTTTTTCGATGACGTAGTCAACCGAGCCTATATAGTGAGCACAGTATATACTGCGTGAATGTGTAGCTGAGGGCCGTTGCTTAGTGGGTGGGACGTGGAGCTTGAGAACCGAGGGTCCCCGGATCAAATCCCGGCAGGTTCCCGGAGATTAAGTTGGTGTTTTTTCCTTGAAAATTGTAATCCCCGTCAAAAACCTAAACCGGGGTTCGGGTTATCATAACTCCGAGTGACATTTTGTCACCTGCATCAAGAAACGATGGTTTTGATTGTGATTTTTTTCTTCTAAAGAACTCCACATAGTTTTGATTGATCTAGGCTGACATCATTTTGGCACTAGTTATACTGAATGTTAACCAGACATTGATACAAGACAATAAAATATTTGAAAGGAAAGGTTGATCTAACCATAAAACCTCAACATATCCACAAATAGTTGGTTTCCAAAAGGTCTTTGACTACCTTGTACACCCCTTAGCTGCTCAGGTTTGGCTAAGGCTTCTGCGCTTGATAGCAAGCCAAGATCAACACATTGGTGTATTGTGGTTGCATGGTTATAGTTATAGACTGTGTTACCTGTTATACTTTTTTAGTATAGCTTAGATATAGTGTATAGAATTTTCTGAATTAAAGGCATATTATGTGATATTTTCCAGGGGGCACCCTCTATTCATGATTTTTTTTAGTAAGTATTCTTGCAGACTAACATTTCTGATCATAAATCATACAATTATTATGAGTTACAGAGCGATTTGAGTCCTAATTACTTCTAAATCATGGTTTAAAGAGGTGAAAATAAACTGTCCTGCTAGAAATGACAGTTTATTTTCACTCTAAATTCACACCAAAATCATGATTTTGAAGTAATTAGAAATTGTATCGCTCTCTGTAACTCAGAATATTTATGATTTATGATCAGAAATGTAAATCTGCAAGAAAATCTACTTTCTAAAAAAAAATTAAAAATAGAGGCCGCCCCTGGAAAAGATCACATAATATGCCTTTAAGTTGTAACCAATTTTAAAACCTTTAAGTAGTATGCAGCTCTCAAATTAGTTTTCCCAAAGAAGCAAACATTGCACTTGACTTAACAATTTGGGGTGCAATTCCTTTTTATGCGGTGGAATAGGGTGCAGTTTTTAACTCCACTTATAGTTTTGATTGATCTAGGCTGACATCATTATTCAACTACTGAATGTTAACACTTTCGACGTGGCTGGCGTCTGCAGACGACATTCCAAAATGTTAACAAAATGTTTCAAAAATATCAAAATTATAGAATTTAATTACCATGGAATCACCATGAGAAATACATTAAAATAAGTACAAACATGCCTAGTATTGGTTAAAGAATTCTTGAGACAGGCTTTGAAAGTTGGGAAAGATTTCTAAAAAAATCTGTTTTGAAATGGTTAAACTAAGAGCTGTGTGCTTTCCACGTTAAAGGGGCATTGAGAGATACGTATGAAAGTGCACCCTCAATTATCCTGGAAATCAGTTTTTTTGCATCAAAGTAATACTTAGGCATTATATACTAACTACCATCTGAAACAGTTTACCAACATTCACCGTTTATCATATACAATTTCATGATTTTCTTAGTTTCGATATGATCATATTGAAACTAGGTTCTGAATTCGGAAGTTATGCTATCATTTTACTTGCGGACTTTCGCGGCAAACCTCAACCCGGAAGTGCCGTTATTTGCTTATTTGGCATGAAGGCGATGTCGGAATTGTATGACATTTTGGATTTGGGCTATGTTGATGATTATCTTTACATTATTTGCTCATTCAGTATATCAATACATTTCTCAATGCCCCTTTTAAGGGACTAAAAAAACAAACATGTATTGTAATTTTAAACCCACAATCCTCATTTCAGTAATGACCAGTACTTTTAACCACTTTCCAAAGTCACTGGAGGAAAAAACAAGGCCTCATCTAGGGGAAACACCCCTTTTTTTGATTTGATAACTGAATTACGTACATAAGTATGAATGTCAAAGTGCAAATCATATGTGGAAATATACCTCACTCGCCACATGACTATAGCAATTGAATTTAAAAGCGCAGTTAGCACCCACCCTTTTCCTCGATTGTTTAATTCAATACAACAAACCCACGACACGTTGGAAGGATGTCAAAGAATGATTAATACTTTTAAGGGTGTAAATAGCTCAGTTGAAATGTAATACTCAAAGGTTTCTGCCAAGAAGTCTATATGAATGTATACTTTTTTATAGTTTTCTGTAAGGAGTTAAAAGCACAAATAAGTTCTCTGGCCAGTACCAAGCCATGTGGCCTCTGTATATAAGATCGTCATTTAACCACCCTTTTATGGCAAAAGGATGTATCTTAGATGTACTATCCTAATGATATACTTCCTTTTAACATGGATTGTGCTACTTGGTTTAATAATCCTCACTTAGTAAAAGGTTGCAACTTGCAAAGACAATAAAAATAATATACTGCCTTTTACCACTATTTGATTTATGGGGAAAAAAGCAAACTTTGATCATGTTAAAACTAAAAGGAAGTATACTGTTAGAAAACTACATATAAGACACATTCTTTTGCCATAAAAGGGCTGTTAAGTGATAATCCGTTCTTAGGCCAATAAAAATAAATTGTTTGATTGTCCATAGATCACTTTCATCAAAAGTTGGGTGGGACAGTCTGTTGGGAAATTTTTGTTTGGTTTTTCTCCCTTGCCTTTTTTTCAGGGACCAAAAGTAGAATGAGATGTACTTGTTGTAGTAACCAAATCGGAAACAAAAATCTGTAATATTTTGACGAGTTTTTTTAAATTTTCTAAACACTTATATTAAAGGAATACATTTGTGATTTACAACAAAAATGTGTACAAGTTTATCAAAAATGATATATTTGAAGAAGAAATAAAAATTGGGGTCGGATTGATTTCGACATTCGGGAAGAGGATGACCATCAAACAAACACAACTGACATCTTTTAAATTGAAAATTGCTTCCCCAACCCAAAGCCAGAACTTGTTTCCCGTCGAGGCAAAACAATCCTTCATGAAATATTTCTTGATCTAGCATGAAATATTTCTTGATCTAGCAACTGTGTCTGTATAAACTGCCGATGTCGAAAGTTCAAATTAGATATGTGCATTTATAAACTTCGCACCCGGTGGAAAGGGGGGGGGGTACTCGGCGACCCATTAGAGCGGCACATCCCTGTATACCGTACATGACTAGCACAACTGCGCTCTGATTTACAAGCAAAATAGGCACCCACCCATTTTTTCCATTCTTTATTTGTACCCGCTACATATATTGGAAGGCTGTCAAAGAGTGATTAATAAGAGAGTGTAAATAGCTCAGTTGAAATATAATACACCATGTTTCTGCCAAGAAGTCTCTGGATATGTCAGGCAGGATGAGAATTTTCAGCTGGTTTGATATTTCAAATTGTTGCACTTTTCATATTATATTAGCCCATTTTTGTGTAGTTTCTGCTAGCACTATGAAAACTCTCTCATTGCTTGCGTGGTAGATTTCGATCGCGACAGGAGCATGCGCAGATGCGATTTTTGTGTAAGTGGTCTGTGATTTTGTCAATATTATATTTTTACTGTGATTTGTCGATCTGCATTAAATGCAAAAAGTAACAACGCCCCCGGCTGGACTCGAACCACCAACCTTTCGGTTAACAGCCGAACGCGCTAACCAATTGCGCCACGGAGATGATTATTACTAGGATGTTTTGGTTTGTCATGTTCACTCGTACACTTCCCCGTACACTTTCTTGCAAAGTCGGGCATCGTTTTTTCTCAAATGTTGCTTGCATATTGCCTTTGCTGTCGCCTTTAATACATGTGCTGTTACTTGAACTTGGAACCAACGTTTAATTTGAACTGTCTATTTGCAATAAAAAAATACTCCAATACGGGAAAAAAATCAGAAAAGCTCACAGACAACAAATAAGAACATCATTTTACTCGACCTAGAATTTCAATCAACGTATTTCAATCATCGGCAAAACCCGATGATGTGAGTGACGTCATTTAATGAGCTCATTAGCATAATTTATGTCCGTGAAATATACAATAGGGTTTTGGTAGTGGCTAGTGTTGTTTCTTCTCTGTTTTTCAGTGGATTTCATTATTCATTATTCATTAGTCTCATGCCTGATATAGTATGCCAACTGGGTATATCCTTGGTGTAAGACATTCATGAGTAAAGACCCCATTACGGAATAAATCTGTATAAACCTTTATCCGTCAATAGAGGATTTTGTGTTAGGTTAGGATTCTCATGTTTTTAATGGTTAAGTATATTGCACTTGAATATTTTTGGATACTTCTTGAAGATTTTAACAAATACATTCATACTTGCGCAGTTTTAGGGTTTAGAAAAATACATATTTTCCTCAGAACACAGTAAGGTTTTGTCATTGAGCCACAACATTGCTAGAAAAAAAAGAAGCCTCTTAAAAAAGAACTTGGAAAAGTGAATTGGAAACAGAAGCTTATTTGATGAGATATCTAACAGTTTTTTGTATGTTTCTATTCTCTCTGTATTACAGCCGATGGGGACTTTGAGCGCATATGGGTTGAACACTGCGAAGATGAGGCCTGCCTCGACGAATATGCCTATGCCATGCAGCATCTGGCAACAGAACATTGGGCGACAAAGCACCCGGACGACCGTATCAAATGGTGCTATCACGCCTGCAAAGAGTTCTTCTTTCACAACGGACTCGGCAAAGCGCTCGAGAAAGACCGCCGAAAGAGACAACACAAACTCTCAAAACTGCAACATGTGACGACGCAGCAGGAGAGGCAACATCTCCTGAGCGAAGTCTGCAACAATGGCAGAGATGTGGCGATTCCAAACGGTAACCATTGTAACGGTAACCACGGCGTTCATGAAAATATTATGGAATGCGCCCAGCTTCAGCAGCGCAAATCAAATCAGTATAATACAATGTAAGTAAAGCATGCTGAATGGTGGTGAGTCACATGGGTGGTTTGACAGCAGCCATGATGGTTTGTCTATAATATGTTGACTTTCATATGCCAAAACGTTGTATCTGCAATAGCTGCTCCAAGTGTTATAATATGTTCATGATATGTTGAACCTATAGAAACAAGTTATGTGGTAACACACGACAGCCATTGCAGATAGGACTTTTTGCCATTAACTTTTCAAAACACAAAGGGACTAATTCAATTGTATTACTAGTGAATAGTCATGCCCAGGTAAGTTGAGTTAGGAGGGTGGCCTTTAAAACAAACAAGTTTTGTTTCCCGTCACCTTTCCGATCCTAAAAACACAAAAACAATATTTAATTGTACAAAAGGACAAAGATGGATGTTACTACTTCTTGAAACATGTGAGGAAGGGAGACATTTGCCTGTATAGTTACAGAGAAGTTTTTAATAATGATAATAATAAAAAGACTTATATAGTGCATAAAGCAACGGCATCAAAGCACTGTACAACCTAAAGATACACAATAAGGCCAACAAAAAAAAATTGTTATATTGGCGTAACCCGCCCGACCCTAAAAATACGCCCGACCCTACACTTTTCTTTTTTTTCACTGAAAAAAAAAAAACCAACCGACCGACCCTAAAAAATAAAAAAATGAAAAAAAATAAATGTTTTTTCTCGAACGAAATACGACGGTGCTCCTCGAATAAACGGAAATTCCTTCCGAAAATATGGTTTATTGTGTTTTATTTGTTTATAGACTTGTACTGAGGGGTACTTCTAACAAACAATAGGGAATGTTTAAACTCGGTTAACATTGTTCAAAAACAGCTGCTAAAAAAGAAAAAAAAAAAAAGAAAAAAAAAAAAAAAAAATTGCTACCTACCTACCCTATTTTTGTTCAGCCCGTTACGCCAATATAACAATTTTTTTTTTTGGCCTAAGATACACACCACAAAATACCACATAATATAAGAAACATGGTAAAACAGGACAACCTGAAAGTCATAAAATCTAAAAAAGCGATGCGCTATTAAAACAACAAAGGCATAACACAACTATATATTTATATACAAAGCAAGATAAAAATGAGAAAATTAAAATCCGTAGGATGAAATATACAAGTCGGATTGTACTGATAAAACAATTGCACATGACGACAGTTATAGATCATATTTTTACATAAAATGAATCATTTTGCTGAAACGTGCCTTCTTTCATAAACACCAATCCCGGCCTTATTAAGTATTTTCAGACGAAAGCTATTTCTGTATGCAAACAGCCATTTTGAAATGCACATACACTAGTACATTTGCCTTTTCTGACTTTTTAGAACATTGAAAATGTTAGTTTAATACTTCATTGCCACCTTAAAGTTGAGAGAGTCGACAAAAGTGGAGTAATAGGTAATGGTAGCTCGTTTAAAGCAGCTACCTGACCCGTATGAAGCCAGAGACTGAATCAGGGGTAGAATTTCGTTATGAGCCGCGAGAATCCAAACGGATTCTCGCGGACAAATTTTGAGAATCCATGGATTTTTGCGAAATGAATGGAAATAATATCAAGAATAAGGCTATAAGCTTGCACAACTTCCAAATTCGGCATGTTTGTTGACTAAGGGTCAAATACCAGTCTTTTTTGTTGTTGCGTGAATCCACATGGATTCACGCTGTAGTGTTTTTATGCGAATCTTCACGCGAATCGATTCGCGGATTTGCGCCGAAATTCTACCCCTGCTGAATGACTGATGCCAAGAAAACCAGACCGCTAATAATAAAAAACGTGAACATTATACCGGTTGGTGATTTGCTAACGCGCTTCCCTCAGGGTCAAATAGAATGTCTCTACTTCCGGTGGCAAACTAGTCTTCTTTGCAGTCGCTGCAGAAAACTTGATTAACTTTGATATAAAATTATACATATACATCCATAAATAACAGTAATTATGTGGTACATCCTCTAAACATAATAACAATGAACTATTCCTCTTGCATGCCTATTCCTTCTATTCCTGCTTATATACGTACTAACTACCACCCAAAAGTATAGAGCTTAATTTGCAGTATTTCATGTGAAATTCATGGATTTGATAGCGTTTTGAGTTTCGATGAGATCTTATGGAAACTACCCAAATTCATCTAAAAGGCCACAGATGGCTTCTTCCTAATTTTTTCATGTTTATTCAAAATAACCTTGAAGACCACCCATGGCTTGTTGTGCGATGCATAGTCATGACCTCCCTGATTCAATTGGTGGTGATTTTTAACCAAAATACAAAAAAAGTGAAAAGCACTAATATATACCCTCGGAAATGCTGAGAAAATGTCTTTATATTTCATTTTTACTGATTTTTTTGAAGAAATCTTACATGAGAGGGTTTCTATGTATATCATCTAGATCTAAACAACGTAAAAATGTTGAATTTTATTTTTTGAGAAATCTTTCTGTGCCCCTTTCACCTATAGGCTATTATGATGAAGTGTACTGCAGTAGTTTCCTAATTGAATTTGTAAGGTCCAAAATAAGAGCAACTTGTGAGCCATTAAAAATACACTATGACTACTTGAGTTGTTGTCAGCCTCGAGGGGCTATGCGCTACGAGCTGTAAGCGCAGCAGACAAACAAGTTGAAAGTACGATAGAATGTCAGCCTGAAAGGGAATTATCTAGGGAATGTCAGCCTGATATAGAATTATCAGGAGAAAGGAGGAATCATCTCTGTGTCCACTTGAACGATGAGTGTGAGAATATAACATTTTGATATATTAGTGAGAGGTTCAGGATGATAATACTCACTTTTTAATTGAGTCTCATTACCAAGCTGATCACTTCATTCTAGCAGTTCTGCCTGTAAAGTGTGTTTTTTATAGCAGTGGATGAAAAAGCTATCAGCTTTGATGAGAAACTTAATCACCATACATAATAAACCTCTCTCCATTATGAAATTATTGAACTTAATTGATAATATAATATGATCATGTAAGTTTTAGTAGTAGGTAGGGTGGACTGGTTTGTGTAAGTTAATGTAGGTAAGGGCGGGCTTATCCTCTGAGATACCTTGATCCATTCTTAGCCCTTTCTACGCAGCTATTAAATTACCATACAAAACAGATTTTTCAGAAACCTTTCCCAACTTTCAAAGTCTATCACAAGATGTACTGAACCAAAGCTAGGTATATTTGTAATTATTTTAATTCATTTCACCTGGTGATTCCAAATATGGTAATGAAATTCAACAATTTTTACATTTTTGAAACATTTTGAATGTCGTCTGCAGACGCCTGCCATGTGGAAAGTGTTAGGAGTCCAATGTATAATTTCAAAGGCAGGATTATTGGACCTTCAGATGTAATGTCTTACGAATCTTACGTGCATGATCCGATCTGGGCTGAGATTTTAGGCATCCATCAGACAAATTAGGGGTAGTCAGACCAGACCTGCAAATTTCCACAATCACATCGCAATTTGCTCCTTAAAAATCATCAACTACGATACAACCTTCAAAGGCTGGTGTAAAATTGTGATACAAGTTTTTGCAGCCCTAAATCAAGTTACTATCACGATTCTACTACAACTGCACCTTGACTTGAAGGAATTACACCTTGACCTCAAAAGTAAGGTGCAATTTTGCACCTCAAGAACAATTTGAAAATGTCAGCACTGGGGGCAGTCTATATTTGATTTGCTTTAACTGTACAACATATTCATGAACATATTTCAAGCTGTATAAACCCGAATGGCTCCATCCATCCAGGTCACTTCCCTTCGCCCATGCACGTCCTGTGATAATTGCCGGGATGTTTTTGCTATCATTTTTATGGAAATAGATTAAAATTTAAAAGAGCAATAACATTTCATATAAAGGTTTAGACGTACTCCAGCATAAGAAAGTTTATTAGATAAGGCAACTTAAAAAACCCTGTTCTATGGGCAAATGGAATTTTCACAGGTAGGGTAAGTTGTCCAGGTGTTTTTTGGTGAATTTTCAACATTTTTTTTCTTCTTCTTTTTTAAAGAAAATTCCCACAATTTTTCAAATAAATTGTTTAAAAAAATGAAATTTCACAAATTAAAAAAAATAATGGGTTGGTTGAGCCCATAGAACAGTGCTTTTTTGTCGTCTAAGGCTTTGATATATTTTTGATGATCTCGTTTGTTCTATAAAAAAACACCACTGTCATCAACCAATTTCCCTTTAGTTGAGAATTTAGCAAATCAAGCTTGTCACCTTGGGACATGGATGATCCATATTTCTGACAGTATTTGAAGGATTTGTCCTCCATTTTAAGCCCCTGGGCACTACCTGCCTATCTTACAGTGGTTCTGATTGGTGTATTGCAAGATATACTCATTTGAATAGCTAGTTAAAATGCAGCTTGTAAAATATTTCACTCCAATCTTTATCAGGGATACAACTGTTGTAAAAATGTCTCTGATTGGTGCAATAAATGATGTATCTATCTTTCTGACCAATCGGCCCATAGCTCTCAGGTGGTTAAGCGAGCACAAAGTTTTAGACTACAGTTTTTACTCAGTGATAGCACTATTTTCTTGAAATACAAGGAGTCTATGCTCACTTAAAGATATATTATGTGATCTTTTCCAGGGGACGCCCTCAATCCTCGAAAACAAATTGGAAGCAGATTTTCTTGCAGATTTACTTTTTCTGATCATAAATCATGATTACATTCCAAGTTACAGAGCGATACGATTCCTAATAACCTCAAAATCATAGTTTTAGAGTGAATTTAGTGTAACATTTGAAAAAATAGATTTTTCAAACCATGATTTTGAAGTAATTAGAAATCGTATCGATCTGTAACTTAGAAGATCTTTATGATTTATGATCTAAAATGCAAATCTGTAAGAAAATCTGCTTTCATAGTAAAAATCAATGGTAGAGGGTGCTACTTGGAAAAGATCACATAATATGCCTTTAAACTGTTTTGTCAGTACTGATAGTGATAGGTCAGAAATTTCAATACAGACAATTTGACGATATCCGTAAGTAGATCTCCAATGCAGAATGAATCACAAGGCAGCTATTTCTTTTACAATGTGGATCAACTGTAAAAGAATTGCTGCCTCCTTGTCAATTCCATTTGGGGAGACCTATTTGAGGATATTCCGGTATTACCTTCATGTAAGGGAGGCAGAGTTATAGTTAAGGGTAAATAAAGACTTCATTGAGGGATTATACTGAATAAAGCTTACAATCCCAGAAGTTTTCACACACTAGACTAGTTTCGTGATTCCCATACATGGACGTAGAACCGATATTCCTGAGAATTATTAATGTTTGCCAGTTTGCTTTATTTGGTAGCTAACACAAAGTGTGCAAATAATTGGGGATTTGTCAGTGCAAAGTACATCTTTAAATGTTTTGCTTGTCTATAGACCATGTCACCTCTTGTTGCTCAACAATGTTAAGTGCCCGGTTCCACTCCATGCATGGAGGAACATGCATTGACTGTTGTATTGACTGCTGTTGTTACAGATGACTGGCTTGATTTAGTGTATGGTTTATAATGGACACCGGCAGGCAAACATTTTGTTTGGCAGGCAATTCGCACGTACATCATCAGGCAAACTTTTGTTTGGCAGGCAAGCTTTTGTTTGCTTGGCTTTAGACGTTACAGGTGACATTGTCTATACTTAACTTTGTTAGTATACAGTACAACTTAAGCCAGCCCCGTCACGTTGCAAATTGATCTTAACTGTCACGGGGCTGAACATGTGCGACCTGACCAATACAATGTAATGTTTATCCTTCAAAACCTGATAGCAGTTCAGGAAACGGCAACTTATTCATCATCATTTTGTATAACTACATATCTAGAAGGAGGATAAGATAAGCGTTATCTATAGTTAGTGACGGGTATTGAAAAAGAGAATAGGTCTACTCGCAGGGGTTGTTTTGTTTTAAAATTGAGGATAAAATCAGGAATTTAATAATTAGCCATTCAGTAAACTGCAAATTATTCTTCATCATCATTCAGTATAACTGTAGATCTAGAATGAGGATAAGATAAGTGTTGTCTTTAGTTAGTGATAGGTATTGAAAAGGTAAATAGGTCTACTTACATGTTTTGTTTTAAAATTGAGGATGAAATCAGGAATTTTGTATTTAGGGACACATTGTGATTTTGAGTTTGTTAAAGGCCTTAGATATTATCAGTAGTCAATGAAAAATCTTGGGCATGAGGAGACTTACGCCACACAATTGCGATAAATGAAATATTTGTTATAGATTCCTTTGAATATTAATTAGATACAAAAATACCAATTCTATAGTTACTCCTTTATTTGTTACACAGTTTCAGAAAACTTTCATATTTTGGATTTTGGAAGATTAAGAATGAAAATTTGATAAAAACTAATCAAATTAAAAATAAACAAAAACAAAAATTGAGGGGAAAGCATGTACATGTTGCCTGATACTCTCAGGTTCCACACCCCTGAGCTAGTGCCACAGAAATTAAAAAGGGAGAATATTTACGGTGTTATTTTGTTCAGAGAAGTTTAAGATCAGGGCTAATGTATGTAGTTTTGAGCTCGTGCCATAAAAGGTTGCACTGAAAAAGAATCCTTGCAATCAGCAATCTGTTTTTATTTTTTTTAATTCAATCAGGGTTAAGATGAGGTTTTGAGTAAGTGCCATCAAGTTAAAACAGAATCCTCACTGGCATCATATGCTTCTTGAGTTTAAGGATATATGCACAAGGTTAATATGTGGTTTCCAGTTTGTGACTTGGAAGTTTATGAATACATTGGGCCCATTTGTTTTACAATGAGAAGAAGATCTAAGGTTCAATATTGTGCTATAGAACATTAAACAGGATACTTTTATAACACCATTTTCTTTTGAGAATAAGATACGATCAGGGTTCAAATGTAGCTTGTATTTGTGCTATAGACCATTTGAGAAATCAAGATTGGAAAACTTCGGAAAAACAGGTCACATGGACTATGTGCGTACGCTGCGTAATGAAGCGTTTGTTCGCATTCACAACATTGGTTGTCCGTTTAGTGGTTAACTATGTTTACATACAAGCGTACGCCCATGAGAAGTAAAACTAGTAGCGAGACTATTTTCTTTTTATCAACAGTGGCCTCGATACCGGCACCTCAAAATGTATCGAGCTAAATGTAAAATGTGAAGGTATTACCCCGAATCTCTTTTATCTCACCATTTTTGTTACTGAAACACCGCAAAATACAACTTTGTGAGGAAGAGAATCTCTCGCCAACATTAGCGCAATCCAAGACACCAGGTGAAAACATGTTGGATTTTCTCAACTGGGTGCCAAAACACTCAGCTAATCAGAAACATTCAGAACCGATCGAATAGAAGTTAATAAAGAATACTCACAAGCGCCGTTCATATTAAGATGGTGTTTAGATGTAGATTCGAGGATTGAAACACACCTTAGCGGACATTTCAAGAGAACAAGCTAATCTCTTTATCAACCCTGATGATGGCGGGACAATCCTTTTGTTTATATACCTTTTTTCTGGTTGCTTGGCAACAACGTTTCTAGATCTTCTTGTTTAGAGTTTTGGTATGTTTTGGGAGTATGTAATATGATTACAGTTCCCATAGCTATGTGAACTCTCCTGGAATTATTGACCTCGTTTTGGCAGAATTTTATCTATAGTTGTTGTGTGCAGTCTCATTACAGTGGAAATATTGCAACATCAATTGCTTGTCAAGTTTTAAAGCCCTAAATGTGTTGACTACATAGTGCTCAGCTGTCCTTTTATGTGAAAGCTGAACCTATTGTTTGATCCTCTATGCATCACTCAGATATCAAACATGTAGTCTTAATTCACTTCCCGAGACATTGACGTCATATTACAGGTGCATTATTTTTGCACGCATGTTACCAAGTTCAAAATACAAAGTCTTTCAGGACTGTATTAGAGATACAGGAGAATTTTAATTCGCCAAAAAATGAGAAACATAAGGTCGTTTGGATGAAGTTTGTTCCTATTCCATTCGGAGTGTGCTCATTACATTAATAGTTCAATCAGTTCCAAATTGGAGAGGAATATTTGGATTTGATCTCCGCCCGCAAATTAATCCAAGTGTACGCTGTGATTATGGCTACATGCACATGGTTTTGGACGTACGCACGTGTCACGCTTATGATGCACAGTGTGCTTGTTGCATTCATTTATGCCCACATCCTTTCTGTATTCATTCGCTGCTGTAAGGAGACTTCGCCAATTTGGAGCTGATCAAACTATAGTACTTCAAATCAGTCAACAATCCAGTGATGTCACTACTTTGTGGAAGTGAAATGGACTATTGTCATAGACATGCATTATTGCATTTGATATTATAAATAATCCAGTATTGAGGATGTGACGTAGCACTCATCATGGTAAACGTAAAACACTGTGTATCTGAATTTACCAACTTACCAAACATTAATGTTAGGGTTGGGAGGGATTGTGTGTTGCCAATCTTGCCGATCTCTTCATGGGATTGTGAATCATGCTGAAGCTTTTGTGGTCACACACTTTCGACACAAATTCTACATCTGATTTCATCAAATTACCAAACGTTTCATGGGAGGGATTGTGTGTTGCCAATCTCACCGATCTCTGTATGGGGTTTGTGAATCATGCTGAAGCTGTTGTGGTCCCGCACTTTTGACGAACACTGCGCATTATGTTTTCACCAAATTACCTAAAATTAGTGTGAATCATGCCCAAGTTATTGTGGTTTCGACCTTAACATTGTTTATGGAATGTTTTCCTTTGTACTTTAAGAGGGAGACATGTTTGTGCAACATTAGCTTTTGGGGATGAAAGCTGTGTGAAAATCAAAACAGTGTATACATCTATGTAGAGGAAAATAGAATGGGTAATTCAACATGCAGAGTTGCTTTTCAAAAGTTTTTAGCGGATCACGAATATAACCATATTGATGTGGACATATGCATGCATAGTGTATTAACACTTTCCACGTGGCAGGCATCTGCAAACGACATTCCAAAATGGCACAAAATGTTTCAAACATGTCAGAATTATTGAGTTTAATTACCATATTTGGAATAAGTACAAACATGCCTAGTATTGGTTCAGTAATCCTTGAGATAGACCGTGAAAGTTGGGAAAGGTTTTTGAAAAAAATCTGTTTTGTATTTAGTAAAACCAATAGCCTCGTGGAAAGTGTTAAGACTCGTCCAGTCTGAGTTGAAAATATCAGATGAAATGAAAGAGCACGTTGCAAGGTTTAACTGGTGGTTTATTGAAGGAAATGGGGCTTTTGAATCACCACATGGCTTCAAGAAGCATATATTTTCGTTAATATTACTCCAACTTTTTTTGCTGTTTGGTGCAACTTGCAACCTTTTTTCCCTTCAATATTTTAATCGGAACTTCTTGACCTCACTCATCAAAGATTTCATCCCAACTAATAATACCTGCCACATGAAGTCTTTAAGGAGGATTTTGTAAAGCCGGCGAAGGGGATCTGTATAAGCCATGGAAGGGGATCATGATAAGCCGGGGAGGGGAAGTTATCTAAATCCATCGACACACAGGAAAAACGGACAAATCTAGTGGTTAGTTGACTAAGAACCCCTTAATGGAGACATCAGATCTAAAGTTCATAGAAAGCGACATTTATGGAATTACACACATGTTCAATTTGACTTAACACTTTCCACGCGGCCATTCGTTTTACCAATATACAAAAGAGGTTTTTCAGAAAACTTAACCAATTTTTGAAGTCTATCTCAAGGATTACTGAACCAATACTAGGCATGTTTGTACTTATTTCAATGCATTTCTCATGATGATTCCAAATATGGTGATGAAATTCAATAATTTTGAGGTTTTTGAAATATTTTGTGAAATTTTGGAATGTCGTCTGCTGACGCCTGCTGCATGGAGAGTGTTAAGATCTCCATATTGTAAGTTTGCATGATGCAATAATATTAGGACTATAACTAAAAAATGCTGTAATAAAGACATCAGGTTTCATAGAAAGTGACATTTATGGAATTGCTTGCACTTTCAATCAGACTTTTGATATCCGTATTGTTAGTTTGCATGATCAATATTAGGACAAGTTCTACGTTTGTTATTTTAGTATTTTAATCAGTCCGTCCTGATTCATCCAAGGCTTTAGGCTTAATGACATTGTTTTTCAAATGCAGGATTTGAGATAATTCTTCAGTTGTTTTTGCGAACGTTTGGTAAGCAAATCACATGTTTGTATCTGCTTGATTTGTGTTATAAATAAAGAAACACATGATCAATAAAGATAGCAGTATGTGCATAGGCTTAGTGCCTGATTGACTCTAACAGGTGTTTTTCAGTTTGGTTGAAATTGACATTGCAGCCTAATTGAGTTACTTTTTAAGATGTTGGCAGCCCAATTGGGCTACATTGCCAGCCCAATTAGGTTACCTTATTTTTTACCCATCTGGGGTTCTTTTGCATCTTCACCCAGCCCAGGTGCTATTTCCATGCCTGCTTTGGATGCTACTTTATATTGAGCCACAGTGGCTATGTGGTCGCTTTAATTATTAGGTGTTCCTTTTAGGTAGTCATTGGGAAAAGGGAGTGGACGCTTAAAGGGCATGGGGATCGATAATACGGTATTACTTTATACATGCTAAGGGCTAAATGGAAATATAAGGGTTTTGACAGCACAGCAACGATATAGCGTCACTTCAGATCAACTTTTGAATGGTGAAAACCTGGGTTATAAGTTTGATAAATTGTCTGCTTGGACTAATACTATTTGACAGCACAGATCTCAGGAGATGTGTATTCGCTGATATACTCTGAAGACTCTGTGTCATCTATTGACCTGGGTAAAATCTCAACTTTGTGGCGGGTAATTGTGGAGAGAATGGATTCTTTGATGGGAAAATCATCACTTACCCTCTGCTATAGCCCATGTCTTCGCCTGTGCTGTGGCGTTAGTGTGTATTTCATTTTTTAAAGTAGTGCTGCTTGGATTGTTTTACTGCATGAATCGTGTGCAGGGTATGGAGCTGCAGACACTGGAAATTGTTTTTACTCAAATTCAAAGAAAGAGATACTGTAAAAGTAGACATTTTCGCGAGGTTTTTATTTTCGCGAATTTTGCGAATCAATCCTCATCCGCGAAAATATAAACTCGCAAAAATTATTGACTTTTGTTCACAAATGTTGAAAATCCTGAAAATAAAAAATCGCGAAATGCCTGTTATGACCATTTTCGTGAAAATATCTTATCGCAAAAATATTGACTTTACAGTAATGCAATATCAATAGCTATATCCCTATTGTGTAAATCAAAAGTACAGTTTGGGTTGACAAACTCATCATCATTAGATCAGTGTTGTCTTGGGGTGGGTTTTTGCCATTTGATATCACAAAATATAACATACAGTATGTGTAGGAAGAAACAGGTCTTTTGTGAAATATATAATTTTTGTCCTGAATTTTGAAAAATAAATGTAGGCATATGAAAAATACACTTTCGAAGTGCTTATATTGAAATTTGACACTGAGCTGAGCATTGTGGGTATTTTTCAAAACCGCAAACCCCTCATCGCATTTCTCCCATAATTCCGTAAATCCGTCAGCGGCGCACTACAGATTGATGGCGGAAATTCTGCAGGCAGTAACAAACCAACACTACATAGCATAAACAAGAGGTGATCTGAATCCCCCCGGATATCTCTTTAACATCACTGTGATTCACAGCTGCGGTTGAAATGTCTCCTGAAATTGTTGCTGATGTAGCCTGCAATGATCGTGAACATGGAAAGTCGGTGTAACATGCCGAGTTAGTCCATTGTACTTATGTGTCGTTACTAAACAGTCTGTGGGTGTGGTATATATATGACTTTTGAATTTATTCGTGAATGTTTGAAATGGGGTTTCCTGTAACCTGTGATTGAACTTTGTCCGTAAGTGTTAGCTATGATGTTATTCGTTTTGAGTCGTACAGGGTGTCTCAAAAAAAACCGTGCACGTGTTTAACCAGCTTATTGACCGTGAACTTTTACAATTTGGTGTAACAATTGTATACATATTGATAGCCATAACGGTTAGCTTTCATATTCCGTTTATTTCATCTGATTTGGTTTTGTCAATCTTGAGATATGACCAATTAACTAAAGCTACCTAAAGTCAACGTTGTGCCACTTTACAGTTTGCAATGAATAGAAAGGGTTACTCCGGAGAGGGGGTTGTTACCACCGGGGTTACCACCCTCTAAAAAATCCAATCCGAAATTCAGAGTTTGCTTATTTGGGTACCATGTTATAGCTTGAGGTTCCCTCTATCCATACATACTAAAACAAGTACAAACATTCCACGCATGACGTCGCAATGACGTCACCAAACATGGCCGGCCTCAAAATCCCGCCGTTTTCGCTGGACAGTGAAATATCATAGAAATCTTCGCCAAAAAAGTTCTAAATATCGGAATTTCACCCGGTTTTTTGCTCATAAGTGATGGAAATGGTGTTTCTAACATAGGCCCATGCTAAAATATTTCAGGAACACACAATAAAAATATTTTTCAAAATAGCGATTTAAAAAAAAAAAATTAAGGTGGCAACCACCCCCCTACTATCGGACTTTGACGGCTTACCCTACCCCCGGGTAAGGTGGCAGCCTCAATTTTCTTTCGTCAAAATGAGCGCAGGGAATGTAAAAGCGATCACCTAGACGTCCTAGGTCACTGTTTTTTTTGCGTTCTAGCGCAATCGGCGATCACCCTCCGAGGGTTTTAATGCTTATCTTAAGCATTCTTTCCGTAAAAGTGGCACAACTTCGATTTTAGGTAGCTTTAGTTAATTGATCATATCTCAGGATTGACAAAAACAAATTAGATGAAATAAACGGCATATGAAAGCTAATTGTTTGGTCTATCAATATGTATACAATTGTTACAGAAAATTCTAGAAGTTCATGGTCAATTAGTTGGGTAAACACGTGCACGGTTTTTTTTGAGACACCCTGTATAAGGGGTTTCTTGGTGTTTTTTTTACCAAGGCAGATTTTGCCAAGAACATATTACTCATGAATGCTGCCATGATTTAGGGTTAGCATTAGGTTAATTTGAGTTAGGGAAATGGTAACGGCTAGGCCAGGGTTAGTGGTTGTACAGAAAGCATTATTAGTTTTGTGTAGTTTAAAAGGATGATAGACGTAGAAATATTCGTTGACTGTTAAATCTGTGTTGCCTAATAACTCTATAGTTTGATCAGTTCCAAATTGGCAAAGCTTTATTACAGCAGAGAATGAATACAGAAGGACACGGCGCACATGTAGGCAACAAGCGCACTGTGCATCATATACGTGACACGCGCTAGTGTCCAAAACCGTGTGCGTGTAGAATTAATCTAGCCTGTGAGATATATATATATGAAGAGGTATTTTGCAAAAGGGCCTACATCCACTTTGGCTCTTATTGAGAAAAAGTCAAAAAACTGTTTCTAAATATTCAAGTTGAGCAATTGAAAAACTGAATGGATTATGAAAGAGGTACACTACATACTAATTGAAATTGAAATAAATTTTAAATGTGCTTTTTTTTAAATCATGTTTACATTTTTTGAAAATTTGGATGTAGGCCCTTTTGCAACAAAACTCCATCTGTTTGTACATAAAGAAAAAATACCACACACAAAAAATCATTTATTTTAATCATTTCAAATAAATAAGTTTGATATTGAAATGTATAGGTCACAATCATATGTTTCAAGGAAATAAAGTCATTTTTTTCAAAAATACCTACATCTCATTGTAAACAGCCATTGAAGTTGTTGTTTTGTTGCAAAAGGGCCTGTATCCCGATTTAATTCTGGATACAGGCCCTTTTGCAACAAAACAACAATTTCAATGGCTGTTTACAATGAGATGTAGGTATTTTTGAAAAAAATGACTTTGTTTCCTTGAAACATATGATTTTTCCCTATACATTTCTATATCAAACTCATTTTTTGAAAAAATGCACCATAGCCCTTTTGCAAAATACCTCTTCATATATATAAATATTTCTCGCCAATTTGGAACTGAATAAACTATACTAGTGCTGCACTGTACTTATACTACACGTGTTGATTCCACCTCTGCTGCTATGTCACCTCAAAATGGACATGTTGGAGGCCCGGGTCAAATTTGAGTTATTGGTATGACTTGAAAGAGCCCATTTTAAGCTTTGAAATGATACCATGTTGAAGGTAATCGGACTTTGTAAACACAAGATATGATTTGAAGAAGCATGATTTTTTTTCTATTATTTTCCTTATATTTCACCAAATATACTGGCCTCTATCTCAAAACTGCGTTTGCCGACAACATGTCCTTTTTGATGTGACTGGTCACATTATTTGAAATCACTTTATTTATGATCAGAATTCAGGTGCTATTCATCAGAGTACCGTCCCAGAGGGGGATCAAATTGGAGAGAAAAACATGCAAAAGACACATTTCATGGTGGATTATTGTTTCAAAGGAAATGCATGTTTAGGGATTGTCTGGAAAATGTGTTGATCACACATGTTAACAGCATGATATTTGACTCCCCCTCCCCCCCCCCCCCCCCCCCATTTTCAAGTATTTCAAGTAAGGATTCTATCTATACCTTGTTGTTGAGTCCATGAATCCACCTCCTACCCTATCTATACTCTATTTGGCTTCCTCTGGACAGGGACGTAACTTAACAGGCGCAGCTTTTATGCACGCGTATGTATCTTTGCTCGTCTGTATACGCCAGCGTCGCGGGTAGGCGCGCGCGTTATGTGCTGCAATTAGTCGAATACGCGGTAACGTCACTGTCTCGTGATGGCCAAATAGACTATAGTTTCATGTTGCAGTGACCAGTGTTCAAAATAGCGGTATTGACATATTTGAAAGATTTTGTAAAATTTTGGAGTGTCGTCTGCAGACGTCTGACCGCGTGGAAAGCGTTAAATATATGATTATTAGATACACAAGATGTTTCCTATATAAGCAGGACTGTTTATAAGAAATTGGACAGAGGTGCAAGAAAACATGGTGTTTGTCTAATCTGATCTGATTCCATGCAAAAGTAATAATTTCCTATTAACCCAGATATTTGATGGGAAACTCAATCCTGTGTCAGCATGCGTCCCGACATTCGTGCAGCCATGCATTTGGAGGCTTCCACTAAGGGATACACCATTAATAAGGGAAACACCATAAGATACTCAGGGGGGGGGGGGGGGGGCATGGAAGTTTTCTAAAAAAACACCTTTGCCCACTATCCAGGAAAAACAACAACTTTGGCCCACCAACCAGGAAAGAAGAAAAAAAGTTGACCCACTGCTTAAGTAAAATAAAAAAAATCGGACTCGCCCCAACTCAATGTAAAGAAAAACAGTAAAACCTTAATACAGCCTATGCCCCCCGCCCCCCCTCAAAATCAAATGGTGCATCCCTTATACATGTATATATCCACAGGGATGGGATGTGACGCTTAAAACAGTAAATTGATTAAAAAATAAGGAGAATAAACGCCACCCCTTTCCCAAGTGGGAAGACAGAAATCAAGCGAGGGAAATATATTTGCATACTACTTTTAGGAAAGACCAACAATTCAAAATTATGAGATGGGAGATACTAAAATAGGTACTAACATATCTTTCTCTCTCTCTTGTGACTGAAGTGTTCTTTTTAATAAAGCAACTGCTGTAATCTGTATAGCTGCTAAAGCCAAATTAAGAAAAATACTTTAAAACAATTCATTTAATTTGGCAACTTGTTAAATTTCCAGATGATTAGATATACCTAGCGGTTTTTCTGTCTTGAATAAGATTACAAAATGAGAGGAGGACTCTCTCACCTAATGCCTGGAAGCGTATAACCCTTTACCCCAGCAATATGTATTTAAAAATTTAACTATTAGGGTCAAATCAGGGTGTACATGTAGGCTGGTTCAGCCGGCATCTGGAATCCAATCAGAGCACCTGTATGGAAGTCCATATGAAAGATGTGGAGTCAGCTTAAAAAAATCTAAGATTTTCGGGTAAACTTTAGAATACCCCACCATTTGTAGACCTCCCTGTGTAAGTGTATGGGTCGTTCTTTAAAAGCCCCCTTTGAAGACATGCAGTGGTAGGGTATACTAAAGGAACTCCGTATTTTTTTCTGCATATAGGATATGCTGGTTCCCTGCATGAATGGGCTCCACACAACTCATCCATAGATGCAGGTACATGCAAATCATGTCATCACATTGATGACTGGCATAAAAGTCATGCATATGCATGAGATGAAGTAAAAATAATCCACAAATAAATGCGGTCAATGCCAGCGTCACGCTTAGAACGATAACAAATTCACTGATTAGCACCAAATACACTGTGTCTGCGCCCACGACAAGCGTCGGACTTCACACGCATGGTGTGCGCGCTTCCCAATTGCGCCGAAAGCCATGGCAGCGTGACAATGCATTCGGTATTCGATGCGTGACCTCAACTACAACTTGTGTTGATCGTTATTTGCCATATGTGATAACCGAGCGACAACGTAATGTAGAGTCAATTCTCGCAATGGTTTTGCCTATAGGTCAGCCCGGAGTGATGTCACATGCGGTTGACCACAAACCAAAAGAGGTTAATAAAGGCGTGACGCGATCGATTGGGTTGATCTACTGTATGGTCGAGTGTAAAAACTGATAGGCTATGTTAAAACGTCTGGTTTGTTGTCAACGGCAAATGGTAAGAAGTACCCGGATGACCGGGGTGACCTGTACCTGCACCCATGGATGAGTTTGCCAGGGAATCCAGGGTGCAGGGAACCAGCATACATATATGACAGCCTATCTGATCACGCCACAAGGGGTTAGCGTGCTACCCAGTTACAGTAGTATTTCTTAGCACTAAGTGCTTTTTTTAATGAGACTGTGAGTGTAAGATTTGATAAGTAGCAGGTGTTTAACTGAAGGCTTTGTAGACAATGACAGCACTGTTCTATCAAAGTGGCTCACTTAACTAATTTTGTAATCGCTTCCTTTTTAGACACTGACCATACAGAACCTGAACAAAATGAGGATGGAAGTTTAACTTTTGGCTCCCCCTCCCCCCTTGTATCCTTTGTGGTAGGATACAAGTTAAAATCGGTGTAAAGACTCCACTTTGGAATGACGCTATATAATCCTTCATTGATTTTATAGAAAGGTTGGTACTATAGGCTAATTCTGTTCTGTCTTTCTTACGCCAAGTCTAACCGCAATAGGCTGGCTCTGACTACATTTGCTTCTAGCTAGGAGTAACTTTCCATGGAGTAACCATTTGGCACAGTTTGATAAACCACCACCTAATCTGAAAAGGCATTAGTCTAACATCCATTACCTACTTAATCAGGTCATATGAGCAATCCTTTAATCTGGTAAAGATTAACTATCTGTTGGATTACTTCCCTTTTCCTTCCTTTAGTTACAGATCCATTGAGCTGATACATCTATGCACCCTACAACCCACCCACTACGGGATATATGGAGTCTTAATTTCAAGATTTGCTTTACCAGGGGGCGTGAAATCTTCATAGAATAACCCATTGAAATTATGTTACATTTATGTAGGCCTGAAACTAGAGAGGGTATGAGGTGGATTCATGGACACAGCCAACAAGTTATAAAGTCGCTCAACAAAAGAAAGTCGTACACTTTGTTTAGGTCTTATTAAACCCTAACCGCACTGAATCTCACTAAATCTCACTGCCAGAAACTATCTCCAGGCACGTGCTGCGCTGCATTGCCGCGATGACGTCACCTACCGCGGGCATATGTGGCCACGGGAGTTTGTGGCCGCATATGACCTAGGGAGTTAGCTCAGATCGGTAGAGGGACAGACTTTGGTGCAGATGGTCCGGCGATCGAATCCCGGGGGGTGCTGGGTGATTTTTCGGGTCAAAAAAATAGCACTTTTTCCCCCCTCCCCCCGATACGCACAAAAAAACTAGCTTTACTGG